>BSBN01000213.1:17377500-18627500 GCA_027924645.1 Cunninghamia lanceolata
TAGACAAAAAAGAGTCAGTAGCTCCTGAATCAAAAAGGATCGAGATGGGAAAGTCTCTAATCGTACCTGCTGCCTCGATGACAGAAGCCTGAAAATCGGCCTGGCGGTTATCAACCGCTGCAAACATGTGGTGAGATCTGCCCACGTCACCTACGGTCTGCTCAGACCCTCCTGATCGGGGCTGACCCCCTGCAGTAAATCCCTGCGGACACTCTCTAGCCAGATGCCCTGCCCCACCACATACATAACATGGTCCTCTAACCTGTAACTGCCCTGACTGTGTTCTGCCCGATTGTTGTTGCCCGGTCCGTCCGGTGGATCCCTGTGAGCCTCTGTAAGACTGCTGGGACCTTGCGGGTCCTACCGATGAACCCTGCTGTCTCTGATCCCTGCGTGGTCCCTGCTGCTGCCATCCACGGTTCTGTCCTCCCTGTCCCCTCTGTTGAAATTTGGATTTTTGCTGATGTTGCTGTTGCTGTGGAGGCCTAGGAGGTAATGATGAAGCATTATACCCTCCTCTCTGTGTTGTGTTTTGAGGCCTTCGGAAATTTTTCTGTTGTTGGGGATTTCGTTCCTGGTGCTGTGGGCGTGAATTCTGTCCTCGTCCCTGAATTTCCTCTGATATAAGGGCCTTTTCAACAGCCTCGCTCATGGTTTGGGGATTTGCCATACGAACTGGTCCTGATATCCCGTGATTTAGCCCCCTGATGAATTTGTGTATTAAGATTTTCTCGTCATGGAGGTATTCCGCATAACGAGAAAGTTCTATAAATCGGCTCTCATACTGAGTAACGGTGAGTCCCCTCTGCTGTAGATCATGAAACTCATCGACTCTGCGCTGTCTATAATGTTCGGACAAATACCGCGCATTGAAGCACTCAATGAAGATGTCCCATGTGAGTGTATCCACGGAGAGTCGGCGCTTGCACTCCTCTGTACGCCACCAGGTGGCTGCTGCATCCCTAAGAAGATGAACTGCCACTCGTGCTTTCGTGTTGCTCTCATATGGTCGCAATGCGAAACACCTGTCTAAGCTAATTAGCCAAGCCTCGGCCACAGCTCCCTCTGTAGCTCCTGCGAAGGTGGGTGGGTTGAGCCTCAGTAGATCTCTGATAGGGTCCCCTCTGTCTCTAAGTCTCCCAAGTGGCTCATCCTCATATACTCCCTGCTGAACCTGTTCTTGTCTCAAAAGTCTCGGAGGACTCCTGCTCCGTGCTCGGGAGGCCGACCCTACCTCCTCTACTGTTGTGTCAGGAATCTCAACGAAGGGCTCCACACGTCTCACCGCTAGTGGATCAACGCGGGGCTCCATACGTGGCTCAATACGTGACTCGGCACGTGGCTCCTCTCGCGGAGCAACACGAGGCTCTATACGTGGCTCAGGAATCACTGGTGGTAACCTGTCTAGCATAGTCTGTAGTGCCTGTAAGATCTGTGGACCTATATCCGCTACTGGTGTCGCCTGTGGTACTAGTAGTGCTTGTGGCACAGGTGGTGCAGGTGGTGCTGCTGAATCTGCAGGTGCCAGTCCCTCGGCTGAGGAATCGCTGTGCACCTCGACTGACGCTGTGTGGCATGATCGCGCTCGTCGAACACGTCGGGGAGGCATCCTACAAAACAAGGTAGAAACTAATTAGCCAAAGTTACGGAATAATAACGTGCCCAAATACGCCCAGTGTTTACAAACTTGGCTCTGATACCAAATGTCATGCCCACATTTTCCTTGTGGTCACAACACACTTCGCACGTGTCATAGCCACATCTGTCATGTGGTTATGACACGAGATATGAAAAACTTTTCTCACACCGTCCTAAAAACCCCTTTCGCATGCGTACGCATGCTCAACGGTGTTCTCTCATGGCGAAACACTATACTCATCGACGGAATACAAGTACAATGGCGTGCAAACGGAAACATATAGATCAACAAGAGGGTCGATACAACGCTGCTAACGTCATTGCAAGAGTGAGATTACCCAAGTTCTTAAATCGAACCCTCGGCAATGTTCGGTAGCAAAATGCCTTACGGCGTTAGTGGGAATTACGCTGCACTCATTTACGCACGTGGTTCGCTGATAGAGGAACCACTCCCCTCGACGCCTTGTTCCAACTAAACCGGCTAGTGATCTCCCTATTTAGTCATTTTTCAGCCAGGCACGGTTGTCTGTCTCCTCTCTTGTTTCCTGAAACATACTACTCCTATGACTTAGCATTTTCAACAAGGCGGCTTGGTTGCCCTCTCTTCCCTTTCCACAAGTTCTTAAGTTGGATTATAACTTTATCGCCCTTACCTTAACTATCTCTTAGTTCATTTAGTGTGTTTATATTTCGGTCTCTCTCTCTCTTTCATTTTCTATACTTTCTTTATGTGCATCCTGTCCTTTCTTCGTGATTTACGTCAATCAGGGTTATTACTGCAGTTATTGTTGATATTAAACCTAATTTCAGGATGATCTAGGCCACAAAGGCTGGTTTACTATTTCGCTGGACTCAGTCTCCTAATCTTCCCCGATCTAGGTTCCTCCTCTTCGTAAATACTTAGTCAACTTGTACCTAAGCACAATTGACAGAAGGGTCCGTCAACTTAGTTCTCTTATCCCGTGTGAGATATGTCGCGCATTTTCTCCTCTGTGTTTTCCAATGTTGGTTTTTCCTTCTTCGGAACCTCTTACAGGTTTACATATGAGATTGTTTGCTACAGTTGAGATTAATATGGCCACATGGATTGTTAGTGGTGGCATCATAAGTTTATTTCCAGTGTTCTTTTGCACAAGGAGTTGAGTAATTTTCCTCTTCATTTTCCGGGTGTTTATAAGTACGTTAACAGATGAAACTTCTGAGAAACTCTTTCCAGAGTATCACTGAATATTCCTAAACTCACTTTACATCTAATTTTATTTTCTCTTGTTTAGAATTACTGTTGTTACTGTTACTCTTAATTACGATTCATACACTGTTTGTAACTCGTATGACGTTGTCAATAGATGTAGGTGGTTCACCACTTTATAAAACTCTATTCATGGTAATATAGCTTCTTTGGTTGTTGTGTTCAACACTTAATAACATCTCCTGTGAGATTATAATTGTTATATATATATATATATTTTTTTTTTCTATATCCATGAAACATAGTTATTAACGATTTTAAACGAGGGCCCAATAAATATATATATATATATATATATATATATATATATACATACTTACATATAATATATTTATTTTAATATCTCAATAATGAACAAATTGGTTTCCCACAACTTATAAACCTATTTATATATATATATATATATATATATATATATATATATATATATATATATATATATATATATATATATATATATGTATATATATAATCATTCTTATATTATATATATAGCTATATACATAGACATATATAATATATATATATGCCTTTATATAGAGCTATATAAAAATAAACTGAATTTATTTACCAAATAACCCATTCATATGTTAGGGCCCAAGCCCTACATTTTTTATTGCTTTCAACCCACAGCAGATGGCGGCCATGGGCGGCAGTGGCCGCAGAGCGGCGGACGGGGATCTGTGGTGGCCGCAGAGCGGCGGACGGGGATTTGTGGTGGCCGCAGAGCGGCGGGCAAGACTTCGCGGTGGCCGCAGAGCGGCGGAAAGGTTTCGCGGGAGGCATAAGGGTTTGGAGGGGGGGGGAGATGTGGAGTGGGGCGGAGCCCCACCCACATTCCCACGACGTGGGGTGTGGGTGGGGCTCCGCCCCACTCCACACCTCCATATGTAATAACAGCTCGCGGTGGGGTTTACTCCCCACCGCCCAAATAAAATTTCGACTGTGTTTCTTTTATCCGCGGCTAACATGTTGACAGTCTTTCACCATTCGTTGGTTCTTATAATAATAATATATTATATATATATATATATATTTATATATATTCATATATAAATATATATATATATATATATATTTCAACAATAATATATTTATATATATCTATATATATATAGTTCATATATATATATATATATATATATATATATATATATATATATATATATATATATCCCCCTTTTTTTTTTATATTGATATATAACAGTTATAATTACTTTCAATTACTCTTTTATTTTCTTAAAATGATAATTACTCAAAATGAGAAATATATATATAGCTCTATATATATATTTATAAATTTATTGAGAGAAAAAGAAATACTCTTTATAGATTTTTATAATTCCAATTTCCACAATTTTCTCAAAATTCACTACTCTAAGCATTTTCTCCAAATCAACCTATTATAAGAAATTGTCATAACAATTAGATATATATATCTGCCAATTTCACCAAAAAGTAATTTAGCTATTCCCTCATTTAAAGTATAAATTTCCATTTTTATAAACATACAAGACTTGTAAATTTACAACCAGATTATATTTACATGCTAGATTTCCTCTAATCCTTCTAATTTAACAGAATCCATTAAATAGGGAGGATAACACAAATATTTAAAACTGTCTTTTCCATTTTAATATTGAATAGAAAATCAGCATTTCAACTAGTGAAGCAATTCCAAACTTTCAATGTAAACAACTCAGATTAAGTTGCAAAAACGAACTTATTCCTTTCAGTAATACTTGAAACACAAAAATTGCTATTGAACAAAGGTTGCAAACATCAACTTAAAAATTTAAGCACAGTCATATTACAACTTCTCAAACATGAATACCAACTTCCCAGATATGAACTTTCTCCTCCCAAACAGTATACAACTGAAAACTTATGACAACCAATAAAAGTCCAATAATAACAAGACCAGGGAGGTGATTTTCTTCACTCCCAGAATATCAGTAATTTACAACAATAACAAGAGAGGTGTTCTCTCTTCATTTCTATGAAATAATCCAGGCCTAATTCTCATGACAAGAAGATGATCTGTTTCTTCATAAAATAGCCAACCAGAAAGCTCCAAGAGAAAAACCTGCATATCAAAGACAAACAAAGAAGAAAATACCACTTGTCTAGCTCTCCTCCCTACCGTAGACCCGCAAGAGGGTCACCCCCGAGCTAGGGAGACCATACTCACACCTGGGTATTCAAACACTCCACTTCACAACAGAAAACAACAACAATCCCAAAGCACACATACACCCGTGGCTATTTTACACAATACGGAAACTCAACTACAGTGAGTTTCATAAGGGGCAGGAGAGTGGATACACTCGACTCCAGAGTGTCACCCTGACAGATAAATGAACTCATATAAATATCTCTTGGTCTCAACCAAGTGTGATCACATTTTGCAAGAAATCTGTATATGACTCTCAAGTCAAAAATACAGTCACAGATACATGCCCTCAAGGCTTTCAACATCCCAAAAGATGGAACAGGTATGCACCCGAGGAGGATCTCTCCTCCCCTACCCCAAACTTGATGAGCATTTCTCCCAAGTGGGAGACGCTCTGTCAAACACCCGACAAGAACCCCACAGAAAACAAATTTAAACACATATTCCAAACACATTTCATACACATCTCAGTTCTACCAAAACAAAGGTAAAATTCAGACCAACCTTGCAAAGCCCTCCTGGAATGAAGTTGTTGCAGAGTCCACAGAGTTCACTCCCAAGCTTAGCCACCAACTCCCTCTCCCTTCTCTATCTTCCAAACTAACTTCTCTATTTTGGGTAAGGCCAAAGATGAAAGATTTTCCCCAAAATTCAACTAACTCCCTCTCATCCCAAAATTTGAAAATAAATAACCCAAAATTCTCTTTCTTTCTAATTTTGAGAAATGGGGAAGTGACACTTGTCACCTCCTCACCCTTCCCAAAAATCACTATTCTGTCCAGGTGGCTTATGTCACTCTCCATTCCCAAGGGTACTCCTTATTCCTTTCATGTGACTCCACTTTCTCATAGGAGAAATAAAAAAAAAGAGTTAAATGGGAACAAGACAGGTGACCCATGCCTCTTTCTCCTTTCTTCACATGGGTGTCCCCATAGTACATGGGGGAATCTTACTAAAGAAGAGGTAACTTTTACTAATGGATGGCATCTCTTATCTAGGGAAAAGTAGAGGGGATGGGTTGAGTGTTGGTACAACCCATCATGTCCCCTCCTACCTCCAATTTTCGCCACTTAACTTCAAGGAAAGGTTAAGTTGACTAGATGGAGGTTACTCAAGGGTTACCCATGCCAAATGGGCCCCTGGACCCATGGGGTAGAACCCAGGGTCAATTTTAACCCATACAAGACACCCCAGGTCAAGGTAAAGCACAAGAAAAAGGGCCTCATAATTTAAATAAAAATAGAAATTTCAAATTCAATCTCTTTACAACACTTACTTATAAAAATAATATTACATGAGGGTAACCTAACCCACTCGACCATACGAAAGACCGCATTACATCATGACATCAAACACAAAGAGATCTTGGTTCTTCGTGGAACCAGATCGGCTTAACAGGGAATAACAATTAACAAGGTGTGGAATGATCTCCGAAATCTGTGGTTTGATTAGTAGTCCCTGCACACTCAATTACAAGATCAGTAACCACATAAATTCATCATAGCCGAAGCAACTTAAATAACACATGCATTCTCATGCCTTAGTACAATCTAACATAATTAAAAATCATATTACAATTTTCCATCATCTCTAACATCTCTAATTCATTTTTCTGAAAAGTAACTTATCCAAACATCACCCAATTAGTTTTTCCGAAAACATAATAAAGTTAAATAGTCTGACAAATTTTGGGAACTGCTATCCCACAAATATGAAAGTAACAATAACAGCACTGTAAAGAGTCATGACAACAGTAGTAAAAAGGGCGGTCCTCACAGTATTGGAGAAGGGGAACACAACATGTGTCCAACTAGGGGTACAACATATACCCAGGATTGTCCTGGCCAGAGATTGTGTGTGCACTTGTTTTGATCATGTTTTATTGAACATGCCTCTAGAGCACTTGTGTGTGTGTGCTTTTTGAAAAGGAGCAGGATGCTTAGGAAACATGTATGTTTCTGAAAAAGAGCTAAATGCTAGGAAGCACATGGTTTGTTTTGAATAAGAACTAGATTCCTCTTGGAAGTGCTCACTTGCTGAAATGGGGTTGAATCTATAATCCATTCTCTAGAGTGACATTTGGAAAAATTTCTAGGATCCAAAAGATATGTATTTGTTCTTTTCTATGATGGAAATTAATGAAGTACTAAACTTATTGTTAATAAAAGATATTGATGGGTTTTGATGTTAATGTGATTATGTGATTATGTTATCTAATTTTTTTTTAGTGATTTACTTAAGAGCTCTTACTAAATTATCACCTTTTGTAATTTGCATTTGTTATTACATCTATTTTAACATCATTGAATATATTATTCTATCTTAACTCTAAATATTAATGATAACAAATCCACCGCAATTAATTAAATACATAGGGGGAAACGTAGCATTACAAGGAGTATTTAGTTAAGTGGAAAGTGTTGATGATGATTGTTAGTCATAACAACACTCATAAAAATTTGCACAACAAACCTTTATTATCTTGAAAGGTACAATCAATTTCGAACAAACTGAGGACTCCAAATCTCCATTGATAAGGTCATGATCTTCTGATGTTACTCAGAGGTTGATGTGACATGTTGTTTTCCATTTCAAGGGGCCTTACGTTGTCTGTATAATGAATTGTTGTCTGTTTGTTTGATTCTGCACCTGTTTACTATACATTCACTTCACAAACAAGGTTATTCCCACTATGCTCCATAAGTAGTGATTATATTTGTAAGTTTGAACAATTCTTGTGAGAATCTACTGTTATGAACTTATTTTATAGTTCTACACTGTGTATTTAATCAAATGATGTGCCTATAAGTAGATATTTACATGTTTATCACTGTTGTTAACATGTATTTGCATGATATTTATCATTTTGACATGCATTCACTCAAAATATGCTCTGTGTGTTCAATTATTTATGAGTTATAGGCCTATTTCATGTTTATTTTCTTTAGATTGTATATTATTTGCAATTGTGAAGGTGATTTGTAATGAAATTGAAGAAAAATTAAAGAAATACTTCTAGATTTGGTGAACCTTTAGCTATTGAGTCACATGCATTCAAGATACATTCATGAAGAGAAGGAATCAAACCATAATTTCAGCAGGTTGTTCCATAGCTAGATATGGTTGATGCTAACTTCAAAGGAACAAGGAATGAAAACAACACATGCAGACTAACAAGCACTCTAAGGGACGTAGCTAATCAATGCATATATCTAGATTTCATCTACTGATTACTCCAGATTTATGATTGTTGTAATCAAAACAACTTCTCTTTCATTAAGTACTCAAAAGACATGTATATTCACAAAAGCCTTGAAATTAGTCCTAAATGCTTCAGCAATCTAACTTCAATTAAGTTTCTAATAATGAACCAAATGCACTCCAAACCTTTTATAGAACAAGGAGAGGAGGTGGTTACAAGTGACCAACTGTCAAGATTTGTCTATTTAGATCAACAGTTAATATCATCTAATTGACTAAGTCAACACTTGTAAACAAGAGCACAGGTTACCAGCTGGCAGCCATCTGTTGGACTAGAGCATCCTTTATGCTGATTATGCATATGACTCCGTCATCATGCATCTCTCTTTACTCTTCATTATCTTCTTCTTCATCTTCTTCAATTTCTTCTTCATCATCATCATCTTCCTCATTACTGTCACTATCAATCACATGATAATCTTTCTTAATGTGCACCCTGACCGCTGCCCTGATGGACTCATATAGTTGCACCACCCTTTCAACTTCCCCTCCATCTTAGATTCTGGCCCTCATTGCAACATGCCAGTGGGAATGAAATTGTGACTGAAGCTTATTCCATTTATTCCTTCTGCTTTTCAACTTCTCATTATATGCTTCTACTTTGGCCTTCATTCGCATAGCTTTATTTATTACCTCCTTAGTTAAATGATGAAGGGGATCTTCTGCTGCATGCTTGAAATTGTCATGGAAGGCTTGAGTAGCATAATCAGCATCTTGATTCTCTACTTCCCCTTCTACTTTGTCCTCCAATGCTTCCAAGGTGTCTATTTCTTCTGCCATGAGCCTATGCAACTTGACACTTATGTCCCTGAGTTTGTTGCTACATCTTTTCAATACATCACACTCAAATCTAGTGTCCTCATGCCAGATATCCATCAATTGTGCAGTGTTATTTTCTAGTACCTTGTTGTCCATGAGTATTTTCATATCAATCCTTTTAATCCAGGGCATCTAGGTGTTTCTCCAATTTGAAGGATCTCCTCCCTACCTCATTCTGCAATTTGTCCACTTTACCCTTAAGAGCACCCAACGAATTCTAATTGGATAAGGAGAGTCTAACCACTTCCTTTGCATCAACTACAAAAGAGATAAACCAATTATCCACTAATTAAGCTTTGTGTTTCATGAGGTGCAACCTAGTTATTTCATCTTGAGAAATAATGGTTAGTGGGCTAGTTGGGTTAGCTGGTACATGATCATGGTTAATTAACCCTTTAATGAATGTATGTAATTGACCAATATGCTCTCTATGTTGTTTATTCTTCTCCTTCTCTTTCTTTATTCTCTTTAATAAAGAGTGAATGTTGTCTTTGGCCTCTTGACCTTCTTGTTCCTCTGTGGCAAACCCTAAATCAATATTAGTGAAATGGAATTCCTAAAGACTTATTTTCCCCTATTCTTTGTCTACCAATGGCAATGCTACATGTGTAGTCCTCCTTCCAGTGGTAGGGTCTCCTTTTATGGCAAACGTAGGTCTTGCCTTCCTTTTAGGTTTTAGCATACTTGTAGTAAACAATGTGGAAACATCAAAATTAGGGACCTCATCCACTTGTTGCAGATTTATTTCCTATTGCAACCAATATGAAACATCACCCCTAGGCTCTTCCTGATTACTTTTCTCATTTTGAGTATCATGAGACTCAATATTATGCCCTATTCTTGGTGGTGAATTCTCTTTCCTTGGTTCTTCTTCATGCACATTCTTATGAGGGGGATCTGATTGAGGTACCTCCTATTGAGGGATTTCTTTCTGAGGTGGAGGCTCTTGTGAAGTATATACATTTTGATCATGTACCTCCTTTTGTAGAATTTCCTTAGGGGTTTCTTGAACATTCTGACTTTGTCAATCATGTGTCACTTGATCCTTTTGAGAAGACTATGTATTTTGGCCTTGAGGATCACCCAGACCGCCCTTGGTCAGATTTTCTACCTCTTTCTCTAGACCTTCATCATGTGTCAGGCTTTGTTCCTCATCCTTAGATGTGCTTATTTCTCCCATACTCAATTTTTTCTCATCTAATTTCTTTTCTAATTTTGGATTACTGCCTTGATTACTTCCTTCTACATGTAGTGATGAAACATTTTGATCCTCCACCCTATTAGGGATTTCCTTATTATCATGCATACCTTCATCCTGATTATTGTTCTTGTTAAGTATTTCTTGATCACCTTCCCTTTGAAGCTAAATTTTTATATGCTCTTGCTCTAGAGGTGCATTACCTTTCTCTCTACCTTGATCAGGTATCTTCTCATCAATCTCTTCATGTACATTAATTTATACCTTTTCAAACTCCAGAGGTGGATCATGATCTCTATTTTGGCTCATATCACCCTGGTAGGCCAAGTCTATTACTGTAGGACTAGTAACCTACTCTACCAGATTAGTCAACCCTATCTGTTGGGCTACCTCTTCAGGATTATCCTATTCCATTTCACTATTTCAACCTCCTCTTGGTGAGTCACTTTTTGGGCCATGGGGGTCCCGTGAGGAGTCATCTTTGTATTGGCTAATAGAGCCTCCATCTTTTGTGCAGCAACATTAGTGACTACTTCATCATCCGATAAGTACACTGTGTCATCCAATGGAAGGGGTGGCTCTTTTCTAGCCTTCTATCTTCCTTCTATCTACTCTTCCATCTTTTCAGTTTTAAATTGAATAATGTATGGGATTGGAACTTCATGCTGCAGTTCCTTCATAAAAGTCAAACCACCTGCACCTCTTAAAATGATAGGTGCAATGTTAACAATTCCCCTCATTGTTGTCTTTTTCTTCTTATGAGGTAGTGTTTGTTGTACTTTCTTCCTTTTATTCTTTGTTATCAATAGGTCATCATCTTTGGGCTCTTCATCCAGATGTTCTTCATCTAATGGATCTTCTTCCAATGGCTCATTCTCCATTAGCTCTTCTTCAATCACAGGAATAAGCTGTATAACCTTCTTTCCCTTTTGTTTGGTAGGAGTTGTTGTGATGCAACTGTAGATGTAGATGTTGATGCCACATCACCCTTTGGTTGAAGCCTTTTAAAAATTACCCCATGCTATGTAGGAACTGCCTTCTTGCCTTTACCTTACTGATTCTGAGGTGGATTTTAGTCTTCAGCAGGTAACCTTTCTCCATTAGATTTTCTCTTTTCAATGAGGAAGTCATCATATTCCTCCTCAGATAACTCTTGTCTTTTATTTTTATTATCAATAGTAAGGGCCATACCCTTCCTTTTCAACTTATTGACCTTAGCATCCACCCAATTCTGGGTCAGTTGGATGACCCTATGCATTATTTGGTAAAATGAAGTCTCCTCAGGCTGAGTCAGATCAGGAGCTGAGATGGTGTCATTATACACCTTTTTATCCTCATATTCACTTGACATAACCTTCCCATCATCATCATGCAACTGTGCAGGCACTGGAATGCAGTCAAAAGTCTAGATCTGATTGAGAGTGAGCCTTTGATAAGTTCTTCTCCTGACCTTTGCCTCATCATCACAATTAGTCCAATAATATTCAAGATGTTTTTGATGTATTCGTTTCCCCAATAACTTCTGCATTCTGCCATATGGGTCATATGACCTAGCTATAGAGAATGGTTTTAGGTGCATTAGTTTTAATCCTCCGATGGCATCTTTAATACTTTGTCTATCACAACATAAATATTGGCCAATGAATACCAAAAACAACATAGGTGGGATCTTCTTCTTCTCCAAGTGGGCTTCAATTGAGGTTGATATTTGTCTAACAAACTCCATTAGAATGACCCTATCAGTGGGGTACATGGGTAACATGAGGGGTTGCCCCTCAAATCCTTCTACTTTTATGTATGAAAAGGTAGAGAATTGGATAAACCAAGCCCCATGTTTATAGATAATAGCTTGAGCCTCCATGCTCAATCTCTTGGTTTTGTCCTCCTCCATGGTCCTAACTAAATGCATAGAAAATGAGTCATTTACTAGTTTATAGTCTTGGAGATATGCTCTCCTCTGTAATTGTGGGTAATGATCCCATATGTTTATATCACCAGGATTGTTTCCAACCCTGCCACCATTTGTAATGCATTAAATGTGCTCCTGAAAGCACATGCATATATGACATAAGAAGTCATATGAAATATACACATTTCTCCACCCATCCTTCTCATTCCTTGATCTAAACTGTCACTGATGATCCCAGCCCAGAGAGGCTTGTTATCTGAGTATTCCACTGTCATGCCCACATTTTCCTTGTGGTCACAACACACATCGCACGTGTCATAGCCACATCTGTCATGTGGTTATGACACGAGATATGAAAAACTTTTCTCACACTGTCCTAAAAACCCCTTTCGCATGCGTACGCATGCTCAACGGTGTTCTCTCATGGCGAAACACTATACTCATCGGCGGAATACAAGTACAATGGCGTGCAACCAGAAGCATATAGATCAACAAGAGGGTCTATACAACGCTGCTAACGTCATTGCAAGAGTGAGATTACCAAAGTTCTTAAATCGAATCCTCGGCAATGTTCGGTAGCAGAATGCCTTACGGTGTTAGTGGGAATTACGCTGCACTCATTTACGCTCGTGGTTCGCTGATAGAGGAACCACTCCCCACGACGCCTTGTTCCGACTAAACCGGCTAGTGATCTCCCTATTTAGTCATTTTTCAGCCAGGCACGGTTGTCTGTCTCCTCTCTTGTTTCCTGAAACATACCCCTCCTATGACTTAGCATTTTCAACAAGGCGGTTTGGTTGCCCTCTCTTCCCTTTCCACAAGTTCTTAAGTTGGATTATATCTTTATCGCCCTTACCTTAACTATCTCTTAGTTCATTTAGTGTGTTTATATTTCGGTCTCTCTCTCTCTTTCATTTTCTATACTTTCTTTATGTGCATCCTGTCCTTTCTTCGTGATTTACGTCAATCAGGGTTATTACTGCAGCTATTGTTGATATTAAACCTAATTTCAGGATGATCTCGGTCACATAGGCTGGTTTACTATTTCGCTGGACTCGGTCTCCTAATCTTCCCCGATCTAGGTTCCTCCTCTTCGTAAATACTTAGTCAACTTGTTCCTAAGCACAATTGACAGAAGGGTTCGTCAACATAGTTCTCTTATCCTGTGTGAGAAAGGTCGCGCATTTTCTCCTCTGTGTTTTCCAATGTTAGTTTTTCCTTCTTCGGAACCTCTTACAGGTTTACATATGAGATCGTTTGCTACAGTTGAGGTAATATGACCACATGGATAGTTAGTGGTGGCTTCATAAGTTTATTTCCAGTGTTCTTTTGAGCAAGAGTTGTGTAATTTTCCTCTTCATTTTCCGGGTGATTATTAGTACGTTAACAGTTGAAACTTCCGAGAAACTCTTTCCTGAGTATCACCGAATATTCCTAAATTCTCTTTACATTATAATTTTATTTTCTCTTGTTTAGAATTACTGCTGTTACTGTTACTCTTAATTACGATTCATACACTGATTGTAATTCGTATGACGTTGTCAATAGACGTAGGTGGTTCACCACTTTATAAAACTCTGTTCATGGTAATATATCTTCTTTGGTTGTTGTGTTCAACACTTAATAACATCTATATATATATATATATTTCGATATATATACATATGTAGATATATATATATATATCTATATATATATTTTTTTTTTGTTCTTCTATATCCATGAGACATAGTTTATAACGATCTTAAACGAGGGACCAATAAATTGGTTCAAAGATTCACTCCTATGCATATATATATATATATATATATAAATATATATATATATATATATCTATCTATAATATATTTATTTTAATGTCTATATAATGGACAAATTGGTTTTCCACAACTTATATACCTATATATATATATATAGATATATATATATATATAGATATATACAGATATATAATCATTATTATAATATATCTATATAGCTATATACATAGACATATATAGTATATATATATGCCTATATATATAAAGCTATATAAAAATAAACTGTATTTATATTACAAAAACACCATTCATATGTTAGGGCTCAAGCCCTAACATTTTGTATTGCTTTAGACTCACAGTAGGCGGCGGCCATGGGCGGCGGTGGCCGCAGAGGAGCAGGGTCGGGGTGGCCGCAGAGCGGCGGACGAAATTCCGTGGTGGCCGCAGAGCGGCGGACGAAATTCCGTGGTGGCCGCAGAGCGGCGGGAAGGTTTCGCGGGAGGCTTGGAGGGGGGGGAGATGTGGAGTGGGGCGGAGCCCCACCCACATTCCCACGACGTGGGGGTGTGGGTGGGGCTCCGCCCCCACTCCACACCTCCAAATGTATTAAAATTCCTGCGGTGGGGTTTACTCCCCACCGCCCAATATAAAAATTCGACTGTGTTTTTTTTTTAAAACCGCGGCTTACATTTGGTCCGCCATTTCTCTCAACATTAAAATATTTATATATATATATATATATATATATATATATTCATATGTATATATATATATTTAAAAAAATGAGTATATAATTAGAGATATATATAAATATATATATATATATATATATATATATATATATATATATATATATACATCTATTTTTATATTGATATTTCTCCGTCAATTTCATAAAAAAAATGATAAGTTATTTTCAATTTCACTATTATTCTGGAAAATGATAATTACTCAAAATATGAAATATATATATATATTTCTATATATATATATATATATATATTTAAATTTATTTATATATAAAAAGATTCTTATATGTGCTTAACTATTTCCTAAATTTCTCAATTTCACTACTTAATGCATTTTCTCCAAATCAACCTGTTATAAAGAAATTGTCATAACTAGTAGATATAATTATATATATATATATATATATATATATATATATATATATATATATATATATATATATATATATATATATATATATATATATATATATATATATATATATATCCCAAGTTCACTTAATTGATAGAAATGGTAACTAGCTATCCCCTTATTATAATTATAATTTTCCATTTTCATAAACATTTAAGACTTCATAACTTTACAACAGATTATATATTTACATGCTAGATTTCCTCTAATCCTTCTAAATTAACAGAACTCATTAATATGGAGAATAACTCAAATATTTTAAACTGTCTTTTCCATTTTAACATTGAAAAGAAAATTAGCATTTCAACTAGTGAAGCAATTCCAAACTTTCAAATGTAATACTTGAAACACAAAAATTGCTATTGAACAAAGGTTGCAAACATCAACTTAAAAATTTAAGCACATTCATATTACAGTTTCTCAATCATGAATACCAACTTCCCAGATATGAACTTTCTCCTCCCAAACAGTAGTCAACTGAAAACTATGACAACCAATAAAAGTCCAATAATAACAAGATCAGGGAGGTGAATTTCTTCACTCCCAGAATAACATTAATTTACAACATTAACAAGAGAGGTGTTCTCTCTTCATCTCTATGAAATGAACCAGGCCTAATTCTCATGACAAGAAGATAATCTGTTTCTTCATAAATAGCCAACCAGAAGCTCCAAGAGAAAAACCTGCATATCAAAGACAAACAAAGAAGAAAATACCACTTGTCTAGCTCTCCTCCCTACCGTAGACCCGCAAGAGGGTCACCCCCGAGCTAGGGAGACCATACTCACACCTGGGTACTCAAACACTCCACTTCACAACAGAAACAACAACAATCCCAAAGCACACCTACACCCGTGGCTATTTTACACAATACGGAAACTCAACTACAGTGAGTTTCATAAGGGGCAGGAGAGTGGATACACTCGACTTCAGAGTGTCACCCTGACAGATAAATGAACTAATATAAATTTCTCTTGGTCTCAACCAAGTGTGATCACAATTTGTAAGAATTCTGTATATGACTCTCAAGTCATAAATACATGCCCTCAAGGCTTTCAACATCCCAAAAGATGGAACAGGTATGCACCCGAGGAGGATCTCTCCTCCCCTACCCCAAACTTGATGAGCATTTCTCCCAAGTGGGAGACGCTCTGTCAAACACCCGACAAGAACCCCCACAGAAAAAAAAAACAAATTTAAACACATATTTCACACACATTTCATACACATTTCAGTTCTACCAAAACAAAGATAAAATTCAGACCAACCTTGCAAAGCCCTCCTGGAATGAAGTTGTTGCAGAGTCCACAGAGTTCACTTCCAAGCTTAGCCACCAACTCCCTCTCCCTTCTCTATCTTCCAAACTAACTTCTCTATTTTTTTTTGGTAAGGCCACAGATGAAAGATTTTCCCCAAAATTCAACTAACTCCCTCTCATCCCAAAATTTGAAAAATAAATAACCCAAAATTCTCTTTCTTTCTAATTTTGAGAAATGGGGAAGTGACACTTGTCACCTCCTCACCCTTCCCAAAAATCACTATTCTGTCCAGGTGGCTTATGTCACTTTCCATTCCCAAGGGTACTCCTTATTCCTTTCATGTGACTCCACTTTCTCATGGGAAAAATAAAAAAAAGAGTTAAATGGGAACAAGACAGGTGACCCATGCCTCTTTCTCCTTTCTTCACATGGGTGTCCCCATAGTACATGGGGGAATCTTACTAAAGAAGAGGTAACTTTTACTAATGGATGGCATCTCTTATCTAGGGAAAAGTAGAAGGGATGGGTTGAGTGTTGGTACAACCCATCATGTCCCCTCCTACCTCCAATTTTCGCCACTTAACTTCAGGGGAAGGTTAAGTTGACTAGATGGAGGTTACTCAAGGGTTACCCATGCCAAATGGGCCCCTAGACCCATGGGGTAGAACCCAGGGTCAATTTTAACCCATACAAGACACCCCAGGTCAGGGTAAAGCACAAGAAAAAGGGCCTCATAATTTAAATAAAAATAGAAATTTCAAATTTAATCTCTTAACAACACTTACTTATAAAAATAATGTTACATGAGGGTAACCTAACCCACTCGACCATACGAAAGACCACATTACATCAAGACATCAAACACAAAGAGATCTTGGTTCTTCGTGGAACCAGATCGGCTTAACAGGGAATAACAATTAACAAGGTGTGGAATGATCTCCGAAATCTGTGGTTTGATTAGTAGTCCCTGCACACTCAATTACAAGATCAGTAACCACATAAATTCATCATAGCCGAAGCAACTTAAATAACACATGCATTCTCATGCCTTAGTACAATTTAACATAATTAAAAAAATCATATTACAATTTTCCATCATCTCTAATTCATTTCTCTGAAAAGTAACTTATCCAAACATCACCCAATTAGTTTTTTCCGAAAACATAATAAAGTTAAATAGTCTGACAAATTTCGGGAACTGCTATCCCACAAATATGAAAGTAACAATAACAGTACTGTAAATAGTCATGACAACAGTAGTAAAAAGGGCGGTCCTCACATCCACCATCCTGATAATCCCATACATCCAATTCTCAAAATTCCTGGCATGTTGTCTCCCAGTCATCCTGCTTAACATGGCCATCATATATTGATATTCTTTAGCAAAATCAAATTTAAACAAGTATTTGGGCAGCTTAGCAAAAGCTTTGTAAGTGTTACTCTTCGACCTCCACTGATACATGACTTTCCTTGCTTCTTTCTCATTACCATGGTACTCTTTTTCCAGCCTACTTAGGCTCAATCTGACCACATTATTCCCTACAGGCAAATTGAATGCAAAAGTAATGCCCTTAATTGAGAAGTTGACATATACTCTACCATGCTTCTCTACTCTTATGGTCTTAGGGTTGTAATTTCTTGCACATTCCACCACTAATTCAGTAGCTTCCATAGCATAGGGAAATCCCCCGGCGTGCTACATCCCTGTGGAATATACTCTTTGCAGTATAGGGTTTCCATCTCCATTGTCTAATCTTCTTGTCCAGGCATCCAAATTTGTCTTCCCTTGATGTGTGTCATCTATCATCCCATATCCGAATCCTACCGCTTCGGGTTGTAAGAATATGGGTTTCAGGAACTCTGAGTCGAATCTATTCTTTCTGATATCTATTAAATCCTATGATAAAGACATGCATTTCTTACCCTAACATATTTGGATGGATGGAGATTCGAGGATGTTATGCATTTCATAACAATAATTCAACATTTTTAATTCATTTCATGCGTCACTATACTAACTACCCTAATAAAAACCATTTTACCTTGTGAATTGTAGTAAACAAAAAAAGAGTGTTTTACTTTACTTACCTGATAATCGCCCTCTTCTTTAACTGTATGACTGATAATGGGATAAATGTGAATACACTGTAATGTCCATTCTGTTCCATTAAGTGGAGGGATCTCGTTCCGTTTGCAGGTGACTGTGATGTGTTGACTTGCAGAACTCTGTAAATTTCAATTATCGCAGGGGGAATGTAAATAATCCCTAAAATTCACTTTGAAACCAACCATTACAACAAATTAGGGTGCGTGGATCATTTTTGCTTAGATCCATTGATCATTCACATGACGTTTGGAGATGTTGCCAAGTATCAGGTCTGCATTAAATGTTGGAGGATGATCTCTTGGAAGATCAGGGATATCTAAAAATATGACCCTCCAAGAAATTCATTTACTAATGATCAGGGTGATTTATTCATTCACATGGTCAAGCTTTTGACTAGAAAGCAAGATCTAGTCACCTTGGCTTTTGTTAATAAATCATGGCAAGACTATGTTCATATGATCCCGAGGATTTTGCCACGTGGCATAATTGGATTAACTATTGTGAAACCAGGGATATCAACAATATTTGAACCTTTGAGACTTAGGAATATCCTCCTCATTCGAAAGTGCAAGGGTGACATCATCGTCATATGGATTTCAATAGTTATTTGAGAATGATGATGTCATCGTCATATTTGTTAAGGTCAGGGATATTTCAAAATGTGACCTCTTCAGGTGTAGATCATGATGACATCATCATGCTTGCATGTTCTCTTTGTTATCGGGTTATGGTGACGTCATCGTCATATTGAGAAATATGATGGATGTTTGGAAATGTGACCCTCCGAGAGTCAGATGTATTGATGACATCAACATCATGGTGATCTTTTCTATAATTTAGAACTAAATGATGTCATTGTCATTGTCATGTTTGTGAATGCACTCAAGCCCTTGATGGGTAGATATCCATCCTCATTTAAGTTTGGCGTTCGCGTATTAGGGAACAAATGGACATCAAGTGATCTTCTTAAGTCAGGGTCATCTATACAAATATGACTGATATTTAGAAATATGACCCTATGGGAAATATCTAGGTTGACCCAACTTTGACTTGGCATAACTTTCTATCCTTAAACAATATTAGGGTGATTCAAAAGATAAACCTGCTTAGAATTTTGTACCCTTTCCAATCATGAGGTTTGTACTAGCAAATTCTAACTATGGAAAATGACCCTTCTTTGTGAAGCACATGCATAAGTAAGGGTGACATATATGACTAACCTTTTACTAAACCACCCAAAGCAAGAAAGCAAAAACAAGCAGGAGCAAAAAAAAGGTTGGGTCCCTGTTTTGTAACCACACAACAACTTGCCACTAAAGAAAATAATCAAATTCAAATGATTCAAGTGATGAAATCACATCAAAACATAACATCATAACTCTCCCTAAGCATAAGGATCATGACCTTTCTAGATGATATCAGGCTCATAAGTGCAACAAAGCTGATAAGGGACCAAGTGTATGCATATGATCAATTATCCTCATCTTTAAAGTAAGTTGAAAACAAAAGTAACCAGTGGTAAGCTACATATTTTGAGTTCATCCCTCATAGCCAACCGGGATAGAGCCTTGTTGCCAACAGGCATCCATAGCCCTGACAAGGTTATCTTTACAATCCCCCTAAGTAGAGCCCCACTGCCAGCAGGCGTCCATAGCCCCAATAAAGTTACTTAGATGGCCTAATTATATTCCTTTTTGGATTTTCAATATTCATCTCTTTTCTTTTATTCATATGATATCATCATGTATGCTCAATATGCAAGGTGTGATCACTTGCTACTTTAGGTTGGGGATTATAATGGTAGCAAGGGTGACCCTTTAGATTTTTCACTTAACACCTATACTAATGCATTCAACAAACCCAAGGCTGTTAGGTGATTCATTGTGACAATCTCCTTGACCAAGAAAAGGCATCACTGATGAAAAGGATATCACAGACCTAATCAGGGATACTCCTCAAGGTGAATCGCAACCTATGTAAAAACTTGTTCTCATCACTTGAATCTCAACAATTTGATTGGTTTCTTAGGGTGATAAGGTGCATCATCTTGACTAACCAAAACAAAACTCAACAAAATAAACAAAGCAAATAGGTACACAAAATAGAACTATACAAACAACTATACAACATGTACATTATGGTACAAATGACTTACATGACCCTATTTAAGCTTGGAAGTAACGTTTGAGGAACTATCCATTAACTGATAGTGGGACATCCTCATCGGTTAGAGTCTTAAGTCTGTAGGTACTGTCTCTTAGGATCTCTAAAATTTGAAAAGGGCCTATCCAAAGTTTATCAAAATTTACCAAGGTTGACTTTTCTTTCATGTGCTTTATCCCATATGAGGACTAGATCTGAAATCCTAAAAGCCTTAATTCTATCTCTTTTATCAAATGAATGTTTGACAATAGCTTGATGTTTAGAAAACTGATCAATTGCTCTATCTCTTTTTTCTTCTAAATGCATAAGCTAAAGTAATCTTACTTCTTGTTTGTTATCTATGCCTAAGTATTCTTGTGTAAACTACAATGTGGGGATCTTTAAGTTAACAGGGAGGATAGGATCCACCCCATACACTAACTGATAAGGAGAATTTCCTAATGCAACCTTCATTCTAGTTCTATCCACCCACAAGGATATTTTAATAGGGTATTCCACTCCCTAGGGTTCTTCTCTATCAATTTCTTTATGATATTCAATAAGTTCTTATTTGTCGACTCTGCCAAGCCATTCCCTTGAGGATAATAATTGGAAGAAAACTTTAAAATAATCCCATGATCAAAAGCCCAACTAGATAATTTTAATGATGCAAAGGCAGGTCCATTATCACATACCAAGGCATATGGTACTCCATACCTGGTCACTATGTTGCTTTCCAAGAATTTGATCACATCATCTGCATTGCATGTCTTACTGTTGACAGCTTCAGTCCACCTGGTGCAATAACTAATGATTGTCAGGACATACTATGACTTGAAGATGATGGAGGATTGATGGGTCCTAAGAAATCCATGCCCCATTGAGCAAATGGGTGCATCTCCATCACTGGTTGTAGGGGTTGAGCAGCATATCTTTCTCTGTTAGCCGCAACCTGACATGTATGACAATATTTAATGTGTTCAGCAATGTCTTTGAAGATAGTAGGCCAGTAGTATCCTACTCTCAGGATAGCACGAGTGGTAGCTAGGTGTGATCCATGTGCGGTCCCAAACTTATTATGTAATTCTGCTAATACTTTATCTGCTTCTGGTCTTTCTAGGCATCTGAGATATATTCCTTCATAGTTCCTTTTGAAAAGGATTCCTCCTTTGATCATGTACTTTTGTGATCTTATTTTCAGAGCTCTCTTATATGAGGCTTGCAATTTTGATGGGCATCTCCCAGTAATCAAGACATGTCTGATATTTGAATACCATTCTCCAGTTTTCCTAGTGTTCACCACATATTGTTGGTTTATGATATTAGGATCAATTTCTAATATCATCTGGCTTAAATCTTGTCCTCTTACTAACTTCATGGGTGTTATATCCATATCATATTCTTGGAGGATGGTTATCCATTTAGCTCTTTTCACACCAAGCTCACTCTGCACTAGAAGCATTTTGATTGCTGCATCTCGTACTACAGCAATTATTTTACTTCTCAAAATGTAATGTCTGAATTTCTTGACTGCTCTAACTAGAGCAAAAGCATGTCTCTCAACATCCATGTACCTAAGTTCTGCATCTTTGAATGGGCAGCTCATAAAAGCTATGGGCTTTTCTTTTTTAGCCTCATTCCTTTGTGTTAATACAGTTGCAAATGTATGCTCTGAAGCAAATGAATAAATGTAAAAATCTCTTGTATAATCTGGACTGATCAAAATAGGGGCATCAAAATATGGCTTTCTTAATGTCTTCAAATGTTGCTCTGGCTTCAAGATTCCATTCAATTTTAGCATCCTTCTTGAGCATTGCATTAAGTGGCCTGACAATCTCTTCAAAGCCAGTAATGAATTTTCTAACAAAATTTATCTTACCAAAGTAGGATTTAAGTTCTTTCTTGCTTCTAGGAAGCTGTAACTTCATTATTGATTCTACCCTAGTAGGATCAATAATGATTCCATTCTCTATTATTAGATGACCTAGCAATTTACCAGTTGTCACTCCAAATATGCACTTCTTGGGATTGAGTGATATACCATATTGTTGACACTTTTTAAGCACACTCCTGAGGTTTTCTATGTGATCATTCCTTTTCTTTGAGAAAACAGTCAAGTCATCCATGTAAATGACTATGCACTTACTGATCAAGCCTCTGAAAGCTATATCCTGTTGAAAGCAAGGCAGATAACTAAGAGTGGGGGTGAATCAGTTATCTCAAAATTTCTTTAATTTTGTTATCTCAATATTCAGTGTTATATCAAAACATGAAAGCATATGTAATCATAAGAACAGAATAAAATCAACACACATAACACAAGGATTTTTATGTGGAAACCCTGTTAAGGGAAAAACCACGGGGTGACTAACCCAAGATTGTATTCTCTATTAAAAGAATAGTGTACAAAATGGCACTTTCTAATTATGGATCACTGCTCGAGCACACTAATCACAAGAGGCACACTACCTACAAGAACTTACAGAAGATAATCAAGCTTTTGAACTGATGAGAAGCATCTACAAATGCAAGAGTTCAATTTTGGTTAGGCACAATACACTGATCTGACACACTTCATCCTTTCTCTGTTCTATGTTGTTATTCAGTCACATACCAGACTTGAATTGTTGTTCTCACACTTATCCCTACTTTTCTTCGCACCTTATTACTTTTTCATCTTAAACACACATTTACATGCTGGAATCCATCTGGTATATATATCTACATCAAGGATTTCCATTAACTTTCTAGTCAGCAACAGGAAGACTCAAGATATTTGGAAGTTATTTATCTATCGGCTGAATCCATGCTTGATTTGTGATGTGTATCAAAAGCTTAAGCATAGAAGTCATTAATCATGTCAGCCAACAATGTATAATCCCACAAATTGCTTGATCAACACCTTTTACTCATCTGGATTGAAGTCTGATGCTCTACCGATCAGTTCTTCCTCTATCTGCTCTACCTAACTAGAGCCCAACACTCAGATGCTCATATCTTTTTCTTGCTTTATCACCAGAGGCTAAGTCTTTGGAATACATTAGTCATGATACCCCTCTTGACTTGTCCAAGTCTGCAACTTACTGAGTTACACCATCTGAGAGATCTGGACCTAATTGTCAGACTTTGTTACATACTCTGTTCTTGTTCATCGGATCAAAATAATCTTCAATCTGACTTCCGGTAAAGGCATACTATGTACTATGGATGTTTGGGATAGACTTTGTTGCCATTAATGACAACACTTATGAATCCACATAGTGTCTCTTGCCAACAATCTCCCCCTTTGGCATTGATGGCAACACTTAGTGAAAAATGGCTAAGTGTCGCAGTAACTCCCCCTTGGCTGATGCTCTATCTTTTGTACTATTTACTGGAGCTCCCCCTTAGCTGGATTCCACATTTTTCACTACTCTTCACTCCCCCTTTGACATCAATGGAAAAGGATAGGATCTGGATACCAAAATTTTGCAAAAACTATTCTATACATGGCCGCATATGTACATACAGATCATAAGATAAACTTACATATACTTAAGTATATCTGCAAAAGTAGTCTTCAGTTGTACAAACTCTGTGGCCCAGCTCCTCTTCATCTTATCCAAAATGGAGATGTGACCACTCAAAAAAAATGCATATGCTTCTACCCTTCTTAAATCTGCTAGATCACTGGTCCGGAATATGGTCTGATCATATGTCAAGGCCTCATGCATTGCCTCTAACTTAGGGATAATTATCCCTCTGAGTTCACCCATTCTGTTCATTATGTTCTTCTTTTCTTTGTCCAACTTCTTTATTTCATTTATAATAACAATAGCCTATCATTCTTGATTCATTAGAGAGGAAGAAAGAGGGTCAAAATTTTGAACTAGGCTTGACAATTTTTCTTCTTGTTCTTTTACTTTCTCCTCAATGTCTTTTGTCACTTTAGGCCAAGTCAGACAGAATTTGAATAGATCCCCATCATCTTTGAGAGCATTTTCAAGGCTCTTTATTCCAATATCTAGAGTCATCCTATCATTTGCAATAAGTCCTTGCACCTCAGTAAATCTTTTTCCCAGAAACTCCTTCTAGACCTTTGCTTCTGCTGATTTCTCTAGAGATTCCGAATGAGTGTTAATAGAATTTACTAAGTTTTTCAAGTTACCGGATGGTGAGGCTGAAGGATCCTTTTGATAGGATGGCATGATCTTCTCCAGCATCCCATATGCAATCTCCAATAGTTCACAATCCTCCATGTGAGATTTCAAGAGTTTTTCTTTAGCCTTGGCTTGGGCAAAAGATGCTATCTTCATCATCTGTACTGGAGAGAGAGTGTCTAGATTTAGGGGCCCTTGAAACAACTCTGGTTCATCTAACTCCACCACCTCTTTGTCTAAGAAGTTCTTCACTGTCTCTGCAGTGTCTCTTGCTGGTGATTGAGTCTTCTTTTCTTTTGGGATATCAGAATAGTCATCATTAGTCTTCCTTGCTTGTTCTTCTTCTTTTCCCTTAACGTCTTCTTCTTGAATCTTCTTCTCCTCTCTTCTATCTTCTCCTTCAACTTCAGAGTCTAGAATGTCTGTCATAGCTGTAGTGGGATCTGGAGGAGAGATGTCACTTGTGTTTGTTGCTTCATGAACTTCCTCTTCCGGAACTGAGGAGTCTAAGTTCTCAGAGATTTCTTCATTTATTTTCTTTAATCCTTTGACATCCTTGTCAGAAATTTCTTCATTGATTGCATTTAATCCTTCAACATCCATGGTAGAAGGTTCTTCATCTGTTTCTTCTACAATGGGAAGATTGAATCTCTTCAAGGAATTCTGGAGGATATCTTTTGTCTCACTTGCTACTTGGTCTGTTTCTCCAAGCATGAGTTTATTCATTCTTGCCTTACTCCAAAACGCATCCTTACAATCTTTGAAAATCATGTCCATTTGTTTTGGAGTGATGGAAGGATAAAGCTGAATTGCTATCTGCTCCCAAATCTCTAAGTATTTTGCCTTTGCATTCTCTTTTCTTAGCTCAAGTACTTTTTCTAGACTCTTAGGAATTAATGATATAATTTCAATGAAAGATTTATTGTAAATGTTCAAGTACCTGACAGTAGCTTCTTCCAAAATTTTCTTGTCAACCTCACTATATTCATCATAGAACTCTATCAGAGCTACAGGTTCCCATGCACAGTAACTACCTTGATGATGTCATCAATGGAAAGAGTAGGCTTTTCAACAAATTCCTCTACCTTTTCTTCCTCATTTCTTCTAGCAGAGAACTTCTTGGATGTTTTCTTCTTCTTCATTTTCTTGATTTCCTCATCAGATTCTATTTCTTCATCATCTTTAAGGCTTGTATATGACCTTGTGGATTTGGTCTTCATCCTCTTTTTTCCTTTTCTGGATGTCTTGACTTCCGGTTTGGTAGCCTTTGAGCATTTAGGAGTGACAAGTGCAGAGCTCTTGGAAGATTTAGTCTAGGAGGAGGCTTGCACCGGAACGTTTCCTTTCTTTGCCTCTTGTCTCTCTTTCTCTGCCTTCTCCATTTTCTCTCTATTTGCATCTACTGCCTCTTTTGATAAGCCAAATCTTTTGGCAATTTTTTCAACTTCCCTTCTTACTTTCCTCTTTATCTCCAACTGTCTTAACTCAACATGTATTTTTATACTTAGCTCTTCAAAGGTGCCAAACCTTTCTTCTTCAGTGTACTTAGGTTGGCTCAGCAGGTGTTGAATATGCAGTTCCAAGATTTTTTCATCGACCTCATATCCCATAGGCATTATCCATACAATTCTTGGCTCAACTACCTCCATTAGACATTAATCAGTGTCAACCATAAAGCAAACCGTGTCCTTATATTTCTCAACTATGGACTGTGGTATTCTCTCTTTGGCTTGCATCATGCTTTGGAAATTCTTAAAGTAACCCCAGAGAGCTTTATTTTGGGCTTGAGCATCACCAAGTTCATACATGTAATCTTTGATCTGAATTACAACCAGTTTATCACTTTGCCAGACCCAACCATTTGATCCAGGTAGCTCATTCATATAATAGAAGAACATACATAGTATTAGACAACCATATTTAAAGGAATTTTTCTTATCCTTTTTTATCTTCTACAAGTTTTCCAACAGCTGATTTAGAAGAAGCTCACATAGATCATAATTTGTATCTTCCCTCAACATCTGATATGCAGCATAGATTGTTGTACTAGACATAGAATTCTCCCTGCTCGAATGATAGATTTTGTAGCCAATTATCATTGAGGCAAACTTGACATCCGGATCTATGATGTCATCTATGGTCATCGCTCTTTTGTCAAATTTAGATCTAGTGGCTTTAGTTACTATTTGGTTCTTCACATATTTGAGTGCGGGTACCCCACCGGATGAATGCAGCCTGGTCACTGCCCTTATGGCATCTTTAGTGATCTTGAATGGCCTCATTAGCCACATGAAATTGTCATGCATCCTACTTAAAACATATCGGACCCAATCATCTCCTGCAAAACATGGAAAATGTATGCAATGTCTGAAGTGTTTGTCCTAGAGGGCCTTGAATTGAGGTTTGAGTTCAAAATTCTCATTTATTAGTTGTTTGTGATAAATATCCATCAATTTTGAGTCTCCAAATTCTTCAATATTTTCATGGCTATAAACCCTAACATCTTCTACATGCAATACTTTGTGCGGAATGCTAGAAAATGCACCCAAGGGATCAACTTCTAGAGATTTGTAAGGGTGTTTCTTGAATTTAGGTCTCGGCCTATCAGAAATATTGACAACCATTGGAGTAGCCATTTTGCAAGAGATTTAGAGAGAGATTATTAGAATGGAAATACCTTTTCATGCTTTTAGGGTTTGAAGCAGGAGCCGAAACGAATTGCTAGTTGAATTCAATTTTTAGTTGATCTTGAGTGAATTGCAGAATCTTCTTTGCAGAGCTCTTCATTTCTTCTTCGTGAGTGCAAGTGTGTAAATAATGAGTGAAAGAACCCTTTTATCCTTGCACAAACCCTAATTTAATTTTGTAATAAATGCACAACTCAAGTTATCTGGTTGCCCTGTTTTGAGAGAGATCTTCTTGAATCACTGTGCAGAACTTAGAATCATTGTCTATGAGGATTGACAACGTATCTTCTTTTCTTCAAATATCTCATAGGTCCACAAATTAAATTATTTCAGTTTTGGATCATATCGGATCTATTTGTGAAGTTTTGCTTTATCAGATAGCTGCTAATATAGGATCTCCTCATAACTTGCTAAAATCTGCATGTAGATTTGCCAAGTTTTTATTGGATGACTTTCAAGTGAATCTCCTTAAACCCTTTAAACCACAACCTCTTATTCTGACTCAATGTGCCAAATTCAGGCACTTACTAGCTGGTTGGGGGAAAAGGATCTTCTCTATTGCTCCCTCTGAGCTAGAGCTTACCTTTTAGTTTTCAGAAGGAATATCAGCACCAGATTCCAGTACGAATCCATCCCCAATATTCATTATACTCCTTGTTACCCAAATCTTGCTCATCTCCTCTTGAACTTCATCCACATTCATTTTACCTTTGCCCTTATCTTGTTTCTGATTATGTTCCACCGTTTCTGCTTCTGTAGAATTTGGCAATATGACCAGATCTATTACAATTGTAACATACAACATTTCTTTGCTTATTTGATTGATATCCTCTTGATCTGCATTGATTAGCCATATGTCCCATTCTATTGCATGCAAAGCATCTACCATTGAATGAATTGTTTATTTGCATATTTCTGCATTCATGAGATTTGTGACCATACCTTTTGTAATTAAAACATTGTCCAGAGAAGGATGGATTATTTTGATTCATTCTCCTCCTGTACTAAGTTGCTTTATGACTGAAATTCTTGCAATTGAAGCAGTATCCATTGAAGGATGGATATCTTTGAGTGTTTGGTTGCCTTACCGGAGGTCTTCTGGGCATGTTTCTTTGATTTCCTGATCCAAAGTTCTTCTGATCAGATCCAAAGCTTTCACCTTTCTCATATCCCAAGCCACACTTATCATCTACCCTCTTTTGGCTTTCAAGAAGAACTTCAAGTTGGGCTGAGCTTATCTTGAATTTTTCTTTGTATTCATTTGCAGTTTGAAGATCTTGTTTAAGAGTGTCTATCTGATTCTCAATTTGTTCTTCATTGTCTCTAGCTTCTTCAAGATTAGATTCAAGATGCCTGATTATTTTGTCCATTTTATGGCAGTCCTCTGTTTTCTCCTTGAGGGATTGTTTTAGATTATCTTCAATCTTTCTTTTTTCTTCAATTTCTTGGGTGAATCTCATAACCCCTAATTCCATTTCATGCCTTACCATAATGACTTCTTTTGACAGCTTCTCACATAGCTTATTTTTCTCATTTAGATCTTCATTAGTATCATTGACTTCATTCTGATTGCTTAATTTTTGAAGTAGTTCCTTTCTCTTTTTCATAGAGATACTAAGTTTTTATTTTATCTCATTTATCAAATCATTAGCTTGTTTGAGTCTTTCTCTCAAATTATTGACTTCAGTGTGGGATTGTTCAAGATCATCTAGAGCAGACTAAAGTTGTTCCTTCATACCATATGCATCCATTGAGATTCCCAGATCTTCCTCAAGCTGTTAGGTTTTGCTCAGGGGAACCTTGGCTCTGATACCAATTGTTGAAAGCAAGGCAGATAACTGAGAGGGGGGGTGAATCAGTTATCTCAAAATTTCTTTAATTTTGTTATCTCAATATTCAGTGTTATATCAAAACACGAAAGCATATGTAATCATAAGAATGAAAATAAAATCAACACACATAACACAAGGATTTTTACATGGAAACCCTATTAAGGGAAAAACCATAGGGTGACTAACCCAAGATTGTATTCTCTATTAAAAGAATAAAGGAGTACAAAATGGCACTTGCCAATTAGGGCTCACTGCCCGAGCACACTGCTCACAAGAGGCACATTGCCTACAAGAACTTACAGAAGATTATCAAGCATTTGAACTAATGAGAAGCATCTACAAATGCAAGAGTTCAGTTCTGGTTAGGCACAATACACTGATCTAATGCACTTCATCCTTTCTCTATTCTATGTTGTTATTCAGTCACATACCAGACTTGAATTGTTGTTCTCACACTTATCCCTGCTTTTCTTCGCACCTTATTACTTTTTCATCTTAAACACACATTTACATGCTAGAATCCATCTGGTATATATATCTGCATCAAGGATTTCCATCAACTTTCTAGTCAGCAATAGTAACGCTCAAGATATTTGGAAGTTATTGATCTGTCGGCTAAATCCATGCTTGATTTGTGATGCATATCAAAAGCTTAAGCATAGAAGTCATTAATCATGTCAACCAACAATGTATAATCCCACAAATTGCTTGATCAACACCTTTTACTCATCCGAATTGAAGTCTGATGCTCTGCCGGTCAGTTCTTCCTCTGTCTGCTCTACCTGACTGGAGCCCAACACTCAAATTCTCATATCTTTTTCTTTCTTTATCACCGGAGGCTAAGTCTTTGGAATACAGTAGTCATGATACCCCCCTTGACTTGTCCAAGTCCACAACTTACTAAGTTACACCATCTAAGAGATCTGGACCTGATTGTCAGACTTTGTTACATACTCTGTTCTTTTTCACTAGATCAAAATAATCTTTAATCTAAATTCTGGTAAAGGCATACTATGTATTGTAGATGTGTGGGATAGACTTTGTTTCCATCAATGAAAACACTTATGAATCCACACAATGTCTCTTTCCAACATATCCATCACACGTTTAAAGGTGGCACTGGCATTTATCAATCCAAAAGGCATGCGCCTATAGGCAAATATACCCCACTTTGTGGTGAATGCAGTTTTCAATCTATCTATTTTATCTACCATCACCTAATTATAACCAAAGAAACCATCCAGGAATGACATCATCTGTGCACCATTAACTATTTGTAAGACCTCATCCAATGAGGCTAGAGGATAATTATCCTTTTCAAAAGCTCTATTCAAATTTTTGAAGTCTACACACAACCTGATATCACCATTTTTCTTTCTTACAGGGACTAGATTTGCTAACCATGTTGAATGTCTTACTAGAAATATAATTCTGGCATTGAGCAATTTCTTCACTTCTTCAAAAATGATGGGTTCTAACAAGGCATTGACAGGCCTTTGCTTTTGTCTAAAAGCTTAGCATCTGGCTTCAGTGGTATAGTATGGGCGATGATTGAGGTATCATAAGTTTTCAACTCATCATAGGTCCAAGCGATAACATGGATATAATCTTTAAGTGCTTGGGTTATCCCTACCATTTCTTCTTTTGTACAAACTTTACCAATTAGGACATTCCTTATTTCCTCATTTTATCCTATGTTGATTGGTGAGTATTCTTCTTCATCCATCCTTGGGAGATCTTTCTATTTTAGCATATTGTGCAAATCAAATGCTCTTTCCAATTCTATCATCCCTTTGGGAATTTTATTACTAGGCAACTCTAGAATCTCTTCTTCTTCCCAAGTATGATCTTCTACATTTCTTTCATCTATGATTTGGGCATCAAACACATCTCTATTTGATATGAAATCCAAAATGTGTTGATCATCATCAAACACTTGGAGATTGGTAACATTATTGGGTATGGAGGGTACTGATATTAATTCAATTGAAAACCTCTTCAAACCAGAAATAGATAATGGCTCCAAAGTACTTGCAGCCTGAGCTAAGGCATCGACTATGTGATTCTGTATTCTAGGTACATGGGTGATGTTGAATGAATTAAATTCTTCTATCAAATCCCATACCCTATGCCTGTAATTAGACACTTTCTTATAGTTGCAAGAGTATATGCCTCCTACTTGTCGCACCACCAATTCTGAATCCCCATAAATATGTAGAATCTTCACTCTTTTCTTGAGAGCAAACAATAACCCATTAATTAAAGCCTCATATCCTGTCACATTATTTGTGCATGAGAATTGTCAAACCTGAGGATCCATGGTTTATCTTCAGTTAAAGGCTTGTCAGGACCTCTTTTCTTTTTAGCTCTGGCAGCTGCACCGCCTGATATCCATTTTATCTTTTGTGATTCATTCTCTTTTACTTTTGCTTTACTTGACTGATGTGGAACTAATAGATCCTTATCCCTTTTATCTGTAATGTCATGAACATCAGTATCTATTTGTATTTTAACACTTTTCTCTTCATCATTAGGCGTGCCTCTCCTATCAGGTAGTTGATCTTTTGAATAAAGCATCTCTTGCTTTTTCAAAATGTGCAAGCATAATGAGCAAGTAGTTTCTGAATATGATGCTTCATGCAATCTGCACCAACCTTCAATTAGAGCATTTTGTAGAGGATTTTTCTGCAACCTCATCCTTTGAATCTATTTTGATAAGAACTCCTCAAACTTGGTCAAGTTACTCTCTTTATCTTCATCTGACATTTCATAATCAGACTCAATCAAACAATCAGTCCCTGGGGTGATGTTATTTTCATCCCTAGAAATATTCTCATTGTACATCAAGATCTCCTTTGAATTATGAATGTATTTTTCATCCTAATATGTAACTTCCTCTGTACCTGTAGTTGATAGACAAGAATTGGTATCGCAATAATTATGTATATGACTTACCTCTAGTGATGGCAATTCTTCCTTATCACACACTTGTTCCAATTCCATCATATCTAAACAAGCATCACAAGTTTTTTCAGAATGTGCCTCATCATGCGACCTGCACCATCCTTCAATCAAGACATCTTCATTAGATATATTTAGCATTCAACAACATTTCATCTCCTTGGATATATACAATTCAAATTTTCTCAAATGATCTAGTTCATCACTGTCATTTGAACTGTGGTCAAACTCTATAATCACTTTATCATCTTGGTGATCATCCCTATGAACATGAATATCATACATGAGGATCTCTTCTATCTTGACTGATTGGGGTCTGATGGTGTATACTCTAGGTTCAACATCCACATACATTATCTCATTGGTGTTATTATACTTAGTGATCATGTGTTTCATCTGGGGTTTAGCATCTATCCTAATCTGATTGGGGATCCTTTTCTAAGGTAGCCACATGTGACTGAAATCAGTAGACATATATCAATTAAGTGTCTTTGACCAATCCCTACTAAGCAACATTCCATACGTGTCAAGGATATCTACTACCTGGATATCAATGTAGTATTGAATCCTTGGATCTAATGCTAATTGCATATGAATGTGAGTTAACTCTCCTACAACACTCACCTCAGTCTTGTCTAACTATGTCACCTTCTTTAGTGATTTGGACGAATGTAACCCTAAGGCATTACATATAGTCAATGGCATTACATTAGTAGATGCATCTGAATCTACCAAGCAGTTATGAAGGTTCTTGCCAAACATCCTTATGGAAAGAAGGAATGGAGGTGACTAAGTCTTATCCCTATAAAGGGTCATGTGTGAAGTTTCCGTAGCTTGGATAATAGCTGGGACTTTATGTTTAATGTTATTATCCTTAGTTGCATGATCTTTGCTCAAAATCTAGTTTGAATTAAGGGGATGACTATCTTATTTTGGTGTAGGGTCATCTAAGGATTTCATGAATTCCTTCTTAATAGATGGGTTTTAAGCAATTCCAACAATGACAAACTGATTTTGATCCTTTTCATTTCATCTGCCAAGTATGTAACCAATTTATCAGATTCAAGAGGCTGGTTACTATCTTTTGATACTGCATTTTGTGGTGCTAAATATTGAGCATTAACCTTAGGAAAACCAAGGTTATTGTTTGCCTTTGGATTAGGAGGAGTGTTAAAATTATTAGGAGGCAAAGATGTGGTCAGGGGACTGGAAGGTCTGTTTGAATTATTCCTGAGGTTATAATTGTGCCTACCTTGGTACTGTTGCTGGTAAGCATGTACCTCCTCATGTTCAACTGATGGCTCATTCTCATCTTTGAAAGGAAGAACATAATTTGTTTCAAAAGCCATGGCTGACTCTTCACATGCTAAAGTATAATTCTCATGATCTAATACTGCTTGGTGATGAGGGTGATTTACATAACTTTCTAACACAAGTGCAGAATCATATCCACAAGGGATGATCTCGTTTCCTTCAACAAAAGGAAGATTACATGTACTATTAGATACTTCAGCCTGAAAAATAGAGGTTGCTATTTTGAACTGAGGACAGTCTAATTCAACATGAACATTGGTGTTGTGTATCCTACACCAGTTTGTAAGAGCTACTTCTGCTAGATTCACTCTAGTGGTCTACTTGGGTTCACTAGGAGGCTGATTATCTAAAGGTGATGGTAGAGAACCATTATTTGGCCTAGTATTCCACACTCTAGGCTGTCTAGGTACATTATTGTTACTGCTATTGTTGTTACTGTTATAATTGTATCATCTGTTAGGATATCTAGATCTGTCATTGTTATATCCTCTGTTTTGATTTGGTTGGGAATAGAAATTCTAACCTCTCAAATGAGTGATTTTAGTTGTCAATTTTCTTAACTGTGCTGAAATCTCTTTAATTTCTTCCTTTTCTTCTTAAACTTTGGCTACTACATTTTTAGACTAAGGTTTGAAGAAAGAAGAACCATTATTATTACTCTGTCCTACATCCTAGGGTGTTTGAGCATGCCCTAGATACTATACTATCTGGCCATTCCCATTTGGGGGTGGCATGATGCTAAGTGGAGGTACTTCTAAAGGACCTAGCATTACAGCTGGTGGCATCATAGCTCCATTGGTCTGTTGTTGAGAAGGATATACAGGATATGTGGGATAAGAAGGGAAAGTTGTGTTTGGCATAGGAGTAGGAATTAATTGCTGATTAACTTTAATTGCTTCTTCAAAAGCTCCTGTCAAAGTTGTGACACCGGGATGTATTCTTCTTATGAACATAGAAGTCAGGGGATCTAAGGCTGAATAGTATATACTCCTAGCAACTTCATCTGCTACAATGTAGGGAACTACCGGCTTTGAAAGCATCTTTTGGAATCTAGTATTAAAATTGGCAATAGGTTCTCCTTCAAATCTTTTGATTGTGGCAAAGAGATGATAATTCATTGAAGGATCTATAGGTATCTTAAATCTATCCTTGAAGGCTTTCTCCATTGCTACCCATGAACCAACTGAACCTTGACCAAGATTGATATACCAATTGTATGCTTCTTCTCCCAAGAAGAATGGAAATAATATGCATACTACATCTTGATGTTCAATCCTTGCTCTACAACAAGCTTCCTTGAATGTTCTGATATGGTCATCAACATCCTGATAGGAATGATATTTAGGACAAATCTTATCACGATTTTTAGGTAAAGGATGACAAGCAGTGAAGAATGATATTGTGACTAGTACTTGCTAGACTGGGAGTGTAACAGGCAGTCCTGTAGGTGTTTGAAATGCAAGGGGAGACACAGAAGGCGTCACAATATATCGTGATGAAGATGTAGATGCACCTGAGTCAGGGGTGTCATGAATATCTATAGTTCTAGGTCTGAGTCCACAGATAGGTAGTTCTTCCAAAAGTCCACCAGATCTAGACCTAGTATTTGGTCTATGAGCTAGGATTCCTACAATTTGTGAAAATTTGACTTGATTTTCTATAAAGATCGATAGAACTAACCAAGTAAAGGAGATATTTACAATCAAAATCTAAAACTAACTGGATATTTATGTAATATTTGCATGAGACTTGCAAATATGAGCAAATATCAAGCTTCCGGACACAGATATCAGGATATCCAGTAATACAAGTGAGTTATAGTAAGGATTTAACAAGAAAACTTGAACAACAACTCAAACTTCAAGTGTTTCAAGAACTAACTGCAAAGTTCAGAACATTTATGCTCAATTCTGAAATATTTATGATGAACAGATATGAAATAGCATAGATCAAGTAAATCTTTACACAAACGCTCAAAGCATGAGCAATTATGATAAGATTTGAGAAGATTACCTTGTTTCAAACACAGGGATATGCATATGTAACTGATTCAATTGCCAAACAAGACAGATGGCCCTCCTTCTAGTGCCAATTTATGTTGATGATGATTGTTAGTCATAACAACACATAAAAATTTGCACAACAAACCTTTACTATCTTGAAAAGTACAATCAATTTGGAACAAACTGATGACTCCACATCTCCATTGATTAGGTCATGATCTTCTAACATTACTCAAAGGTTGATGTGACATGTTATTTTCCATTTCAAGGGGCCTTACATTGTCTGTATAATGAATTGTTGTTTGTTTGTTTGATTCTGCACTTGTTTACTATACATTCACTTCACAAACAAGGTTATTCCCACTATGCTCTATAAGTAGTGATTATATTTGTAAGTTTGATCAATTCTTCTGAGCATCTACTATCATGAACTTATTTTATACTTCTGCACTGTGTATTTAATCAAATGATGTGCCTGTAAGTAGATATTTACATGTTTATCATTGTTGTTAACATGTATTTGCATGATATTTATCATTTTGACATGCATTCACTCAAAATATGCTCTGTGTGTTCAATTATTTATGAGTTGTAGGCCTATTTCATGTTTATTTGCTTTAGATTGTATATTATTTACAATTGTGAAGGTGATTTGTAATGAAATTCAAGAAAAATTAAAGAAATACTTCTAAATTTGGTGAACCTTTAGCTATTGAGTCACATACATTCCAGATACATTCATGAAGAGAAGGAATCAAACCATAATTTCACCAGGTTGTTCCACAACTAGATATGGTTGATGCTAACTTCAAAGGAATAAGGAATGAAAATAGCACATGCAGACTGACAAGCACTCCAAGGGACGCAGCTAATCAATGCATATATCTAGATTTCATCCACTGATTACTCAAGATTTACGATTGTTGTAATCAAAACAGCTTCTCTTTCATTAAGTACTCAAAAGACATGTATAATCACAAAAGCCTTGAAATTAGTCCTGAATGCTTCAGTAATCTAACTTCAACTCCAAACCTTTTATAGAACAAGGAGAGGAGGTGGTTACAAGTGACCAACTGTCAAGATTTGTCTATTTAGATCAACGGTCAATATCATCTGATTGACTAAGTCAACACTTGTAAACAAGAGCACAAGTTGCCAACTAGCAGCCATCTATTGGACTAGAGCATCCTTTATGCTAATTATGCATATGACTCTGTCATCATGCATCTCCCTTTACTCTTCATTCTCTTCTTCATCATCTTCTTCAATTTCTTCTTCATCATCATCATCTTCCTCATTACTGTCACTATCAGTCACATGATAATCTTTCTTCATGTGCAACCTGACCGCTGCCCTAATGGACTCATATAGTTGCACTACCCTTTCAACTTCCCCTCCATCTTAGATTCTGGCCCTCGTTGCAACATGCCGGTGGGAATGAAATTGTCACTGAAGCCTATTCCTTTTATTCCTTCTACTATTTAACTTCTCATTATATGCTTCTACTTTGGCCTTCATTTGCATAGATTTATTTATTACCTCCTTAGTTAAATGATGAAGGGGATCTTTTGCTACCTGCTTGAAATTGTCATGGAAGGCTTGAGTAGCATAATCAGCATCTTGATTCTCTACTTTCCCTTCTACTTTGTCCTCCAAGGCTTCCAAGGTGTCTATTTCTTCTGCCATGAGCCTATGCAACTTGACACTTATGTCCCTGAGTTTGTTGCTGCATCTTTTCAATACATCACACTCAAATCTAGTGTCCTCATGCCAGATATCCATCAATTGTACAATGTTATTGTCTAGTACTTTGTTGTCCATGAGTATTTTCATATCAATCTTTTTCATCTCATCCAGGGCATCTAGGTGTTTTTCCAGTTTGAAGGATCTCCTCCCTACCTCATTCTGCAATTTGTCCACTTTGCTCTTAAGAGCACCCAACGAATTCTAATTGGATAAGGAGAGTCTAACCACTTCCTCCACATCAACTACAAAAGAGGTAAACCAATTATCCACTAATTGAGCTTTGTGTTTCATGAGGTCTAACCTGGTTATTTCATCCTGAGAAATAATGGTTAGTGGGGTAGCTGGGTCAGCTAGTACTTGATCATGGTTAATTAACCCTTTAATGAATGTATGTAACTGAGTAATATGCTCTTTATGTTGTTTATTCTTCTCCTTATCTTTCTTTATTCTCTTTAATAAAGAGTCAATGTTGTCTTTGGCCCCTTGACCTTCTTGTTCCTCTGTGGCAAACCCTAAATCAATATTAGTGATCTGGAATTCCTCGAGACTTATTTTCCCCTTTTCTTTGTCTGCCAATGGCAATGCTACTTGTGCAGTCCTCCTTCCAGTGGTAGGGTCTCTTTTTATGGCAGACGTAGGCCTTGCCTTCCTTTTAGGTTTCAGCATACTTGCAGTAAACAATGTGGAAACATCAAAATCAGGGACCTCATCCACTTGTTGCAGATTTATTTCCTGTTGCAACCAAGACGGAACATCACCCCTAGGCTCTTGCTGATTACTTTTCTCATTTTGAGTATCATGAGACTCAATATTATGCCCTATTCTTGGTGGTGAATTCTCTTTCCTCGGTTCTTCCTCATGCACATTCTTATGAGGGGGATCTAATTGAGGTACCTCTTGTTGAGGGATTTCTTTCTGAGGTGGAGGCTCTTGTGAAGTATATACATTCTAATCATGTACCTCCTTTTGTAGAATTTCCTCAGGGGTTTCTTGAAAATTCTAACTTTGTCCATCATGTGGCACTTGGTCCTTTTGAGAAGACTGTGTATTTTTCCCTTGAGGATCACCCAGACCGCCTTTGGTCACATTTTCTACCTCTTTCTCTGGACCTTCATCATGTGTCAAACTTTGTTCCTCATCCTTAGATGTGCTTATTTCTCCCATACTCAATTCTTTCTCATCTGATTTCTTTTCTAATTTTGGATTACTGCCTTGATTACTTCCTTCTACATGTAGAGTTGAAACATTTTGATCCTCCACCCTATCGGGGATTTACTTATTATCATGCATACCTTCATCCTAATTATTGTTCTTGTCAGGTATTTCTTGATCACCGTCCCTTTGAAGCTGAGTTTTTATATGCTCTTGCTCTGGAGGTGCATTACCTTTCTCTCTACCTTGATCAGGTATCTTCTCATCAATCTCTTCATGCACATTAATTTCTCCCTTTTCAGACTCCAGAGGTGGATCATGATCTCTATTTTGGCTCATATTACCCTGGTAGGCCAAGTCTATTACTCCAGGACTAGTAACCTACTCTACTAGATTAGTCAACCCTATTTGTTGGGCTACCTCTTTAGGATTATCCTGTTCCATTTCATCTATTTCAACCTCGTCTTGGTGAGTCACTTTCTGGGCCATGGGGGTCTCCTGAGGAGTCATCTTTTTATTGGCTACTAGAGCCTCCATCTTTTGTGCAGCAACATCAGTGACTACCTCATCATCCGATAAGTACACTATGTCATCCAATGGAAGGGGTGGCTCTTTTCTAGCCTTCTGTCTTCCTTCTATCTGCACTTCCACCTTTTCAGTTTTAAATTGAATAATGTCTAGGATTGGAACTTCATGGTGCAGTTCCTTCATAAAAGTCAAACCACCTGTACCTCTTAACATGATAGGTTTAATGTTAACATTTCCCCTCATTGTTGTCTTTTACTTCTTCTGAGGTAGTTTTTGCTGTACTTTCTTCCTTTTCTTCTTTGTTATCAATAGGTTGTCATCTTTGGGCTCTTCATCTAGATGTTCTTCATCTAATAGATCTTCTTCTAATGGCTCATTCTCCATTAGCTCCTCTTCAATCATAGGAACATGCTTTATAACCTTCTTGCCCTTTTGTTCGGTAGGGGGTTGTTGTGATGCAACTGTAGATGTAGATGTTGATGCCACATCACCCTTTGGTTGAAGCCTTTTAACAATTACCCCATGTTGTGCAGGAATTGCCTTCTTGCCTTTACCTTGTTTCTAAGGTGGTGTTTAGTCTTCAGCAGGTAACCTTTCTCCATTACATTTTCTCTTTTCAATGAGGAAGTCATCATATTCCTTCTCAGACAACTCTTGTCGTTTCTTTTTATTATCAATAGTAAGGGCCATACCCTTCCTTTCCAATTTATTGACCTCAACATCCACCCAATTTTGGGTCAGTTGGATGACCCTGTGCATTATTTGGTGAAATGAAGTCTCCTCAGGCTAAGTCAAATCAGTAGCTAAGATGGTGTCATTATACACCTTTTTATCCTCATATTCACTTGACATAACCTTCCCATCATCATCATGCAACTGTGCAGGCACTGGAATGTAGTCAAAAGTCTAGATCTGATTGAGAGTGAGCCTTTGATAAGTTCTTCTCCTGACCTCTGCCTCATCATCACAATCAGTCCAATAATCTTCAAGATGTTTTTGATGTATTTGTTTCCCCAATAACTTATACATTCTGCCATATGGGTCATATGACCTAGCTATAGAGAATGGTTACAGGTGCATTAGTTTTAATCCTCTGATGGCATCTTTAATACTCTATCTGTCAGGACATAAATACTAGCCAATGAATGCTGGAAACAACATAGGTGGGTTCTTCTTCTTCTCCAAGTGGGCTTCAACTGATGTTGATATTTGTCTAACAAACTCCATTAGAATGACCCTATCAATGGGGTACCTGGGTAACATGAGGGGTTTCCCCTCAAATCCTTCTATTCTTATGTATGAAAAGGTGGAGAATTGGATAAACCAAGCCCAATGTTTATAGATAATAGCTTGAGCCTCCATGCTCAATCTCTTGGTTCTGTCCTCCTCCATGGTCCTAACTAAATGCATAGAAAATGAGTCATTTACCAGTTTATAGTCTTGCAGATATGCTCTTCTCTATAATTGTGGGTAATGATCCCATATGTTTATATCACCAGGATTGTTTCTAACCCTGCCTACCATTTGTAAAGCATTAAATGTGCCCCTGAAAGCACAAGCATATATGACATAACAAGTCATATGAAATATACACATTTCTCCACCCAGCCTTCTCATTCCTCGATCTAAACTGTCACTAATGATCCTGGCCCAGAGAGGCTTGTTATTTGAGTATTCCACCACCCTGATAATCCCATACATCCAATTCTCAAAATTCCCAGCATGTTGTCTCCTAATCATCCTGCTTAACATGGCCATCATATATTGATATTCTTCAGCAAAATCAAATTTAAACAAGTATTTGGGCAGCTTAGCAGAAGCTTTGTAAGTGCTACTCTTCAACCTCCATTGATACATGACTTTCCTTTCTTCTTTCTCATTACCACAGTACTCTTTTTCTAGCCTACTTAGGCACAATCTAACCACATTATTCCCTATAGGCAAATTGAATGCAGAAGTAATGCCCTTAATTGAGAAGTCGACATATACTCTGCCATGCTTCTCTACTCTTCTGGTCTCAAGGTTGTAATTTCTTGTACATTCCACCACTAATTCAGTAGCTTCCATAGCATAGGGAAATCCCCTGGCGTGCCACATTCCTGTGGAATATACTCTTTGCAGTATAGGGTTTCCGTCTCCATTGTCTAATCTTCTTGTCCAGGCATCCAAATCTGTCTTCCCTTGATGTGTGTCATCTATCATCCCATATCTGAATCCTACCCCTTTGAGTTGTAAGAAGATGGGTTTTGGGAACTCCGAGTCGGATCTATTCTTTCTGATATCCATTAAATCCTGCAATAAAGACATGCATTTCTTACCCTAACATATTTGGATGGATGGGGATTCGAGGATGTTATGCATTTCATAACAATAATTCAACATTTTTAATTCATTTCATGCATCACTAAACTAACTATCCTAATATAAACCATTTTACCTTGCGAATTGCAGTAAATGACAAAAGAGAGGGATTTACTTTACTTACCTGATAATTGCCCTCTTCTTTAACTATATGACTGATAACGGGATAAATGTGAATACACTATATTGTTTGTTCTATTCCATTAAGTGGAGGGATCTCATTCCGTTCGCAGGTGACTGTGATGCGTTGACTTGCAGAACTCTATAAATTTCAATTATCGCAGGGTGAATGTAAATAATCCCTTAATTGACTTTTAAACCAACCAATATGACAAATTAGGGCACATGGATCATTTTTTCTTAGATCCATTGATCATTCGCATGAAGTTTGGAGATGTTGCCAAGTGTCAAGTTCACATTTGAAATTGAGAGGGCGCGACCTACCATTAGGCCCGCAGTAAATGCTAGAGGGTGATCTCTTGGAAGATCAGGGATATCTGAAAATATGACCCTCTAAGAAATTCATTTACTAATGATCAAGGTGATTTATTCATTCACATGGTCAACCTTTTGACTAGAAAGCAAGATCTGGTCACCTTGACTTTTGTTAATAAATCGTGGCAAGACTATGTTCATATGACCCCAAGGATTTTGCCACGTGGCATAATTAGATTAGCTCATCCATGGTTCTGACTAAATGCATAGAAAATGAGTCATTTACCAGTTTATAATCTTGGAGATATGCTCTCCTCTATAATTGTGGGTAATGATCCCATATGTTTATATCACCAGGATTGTTTCCAACCCTGCCCATCATTTGTAAAGCATTAAATGTGCCCTTGAAAGCACAAGCATATACGACATAACAAGTCATATGAAATATACACATTTCTCCACCCAACCTTCTCATTCCTCGATCTAAAATGTCACTGATGATCCTGGCCCAAAGAGGCTTGTTATCTGAGTATTCCACCATCCTAATAATCCCATACATCTAATTCTCAAAATTCCTGGCATGTTGTCTCCCAATCATCCTGCTTAACATGGCCATCATATATTGATATTCTTTAGCAAAATTAAATTTAAACAAGTATTTGGGTAGCTTAGCAGAAGCTTTGTAAGTGCTACTCTTCAACCTCCATCAATACATGACTTTCCTTGCTTCTTTCTCATTACCACGATACTCTTTTTCCAGCCTACTTAGGCTCAATCTGACCACATTATTCCCTATAGGAAAATTGAATGCAGAAGTAATGCACTTAATTGAGAAGTCGGCATATACTCTGCCATGCTTCTCTACTCTTCTAGTCTCAAGGTTGTAATTTCTTGCACATTCCACCACTAATTCAGTAGCTTCCATAGCATAGGGAAATCCCCCGACATGCCACATCCCTGTGGAATATACTCTTTGCAGTATAGGGTTTCCCTCTCCATTGTCTAATCTTCTTTTCTAGGCATCCAAATATGTCTTCCCTTGATGTGTGTCATCTATCATCTCATATCTGAATCCTACCCCTTCGGGTTGTAAGAACATGGGTTTCAGGAACTCAGAGTTGGATTTATTCTTTCTGATATCCATTAAATCCTACAATAAAGACATGCATTTCTTACACTAACATATTTGGATGGATGGGGATTCAAGGATGTTATGCATTTCATAACAATAATTCAACATTTTTAATTCATTCCATGCATCACTATACTGAGTACCCTAATAAAAACCATTTTACCTTGCGAATTGTAGTAAACGACAAAAGAGAGGGTTTTACTTTACTTACCTGATAATCACCCTCTTCTTTAACTATATGACTGATAACAGGATAAATGTGAATACACTGTATTGTTCATTCCATTCCATTAAGTGGAGGGATCTCGTTCCGTTCGCAGGTCACTGTGATGCATTGATTTGCAGAAATTTGTAAATTTTAATTATCATAGGGTGAATGTAAATAATCCCTAAAATTCACTGTTAAACCAAGCAATACGACAAATTAGGGCGTGTGGATCATTTTTGCTTAGATCCATTGATCATTCACATGACATATGGAGATGTTGCCAAGTGTCGGGTCCGCATTTGAAATTGAGAGGGTGTGACCTACCATTAGGCCCACATTAAATGCTGGAGGGTGATCTCTTGGAAGATCAAGGATATCTGAAAATATGACCCTCCAAGAAATTCATTTACTAATGATCAGGGTGATTTATTCATTCACATGGTCAACCTTTTGACTAGAAAGCAAGATCTGGTCACCTTGACTTTTGTTAATAAATCGTGGCAAGACTATGTTCATATGACCCCGAGGATTTTGCCACGTGGCATAATTGGATTAGCTGTTGCGAAACCAGGCATATCAGGTCATAAAATTCAAAATGAGGGATATCGACAATATCTAAACCTTTGAGACTTAGGAATATCCTCCTCATTCGAAAGTGCAAGGGTGGCGTCATCGTCGTATGGATTTTGACAGTTATTTGAGAAAGATGACGTTATCATCATATTTGTTAAGGTCGGGGATATTTCAAAATGCGACCTCTTCAGGTGCAGATCATGATCATGCTGTCATGTTCTCTTTGTTATCAGGTTATGGTGATGTCATCATCATATTGAGAAATATGACAGATGTTTGGAAATGTGACCCTCCGAGAGTCGAGTGTATTGATGACATCAACATCATGGTGATCTTTTCTATAAGTTAGAACTACATGACATCATGATCATGTTTGCGAAGCGTGATATTCGCAAAGGGTGATATTTTATAAGATGACGGATATTTGGTAATATGACCCTTCGTGAATGCACTCAAGCCCTTGACGGGTAGATATCTGTCCTCATTTAAGTTTGACATTCACGTATTGGACAACAAATGGACATTGGGTGATCTTATTAAGTCAGGGTCATCTAAACAAATATGACTGATATTTAGAAATATGACCCTATGGGAAATATCTGGGTTGACCCAACTTTGACTTGGCATAACTTTCTATCCTTAAACAATATCAGGGTGATTCAAAAGACAAACCTACTTAGAATTTTGTACCCTTTCCAATCATGAGGCTTGTACTAGAAAATTCTAACTTTGGTAAATGACCCTTCTTTGTGAAGCACATGCATAAGTAAGGGTGACATGTATGACTGACCTTTTACTAAACCGCCCAAAGCAAGAAAGCAAAAAAAAAAGGTTGGGTCCCTGTTTTGTTAAGGCAAAATGGGGCGTGTTGTGTAACCACACAATAGAAAGGAAGATCTAAAGAAGACTCATCATAAATTTCAAAGGCTGAGGTAGACCATCTTGGTTTCCCTCTATCCACTAGAAAGTGAGGGACTCAATTTTTAATCAACCCTAGGTGTCTGATGCAGGAGCATCCCAACATGTAAGACGAATCTTGCATCACTCAATAATATTTTCTTGTACAAGTGTTTGTTTTATTTGTAGGTTCTCTTTTGTTTTTCTGTCAACAACCAATCACTATAGATTCCACTGTATTTCACCACACTTGATACTCTCACCTCACGGTTTGGGATATATGATCTACATAAATCCATCAATGTCACATTCACTTCCCAAAAGATTATGATCACTGCAAAGGTGTAATTTGATTCTTTAAACTATTACTGACCTTAACAAGCTTACACTTAGTTGCACTATTCTTTGCTTATAATAGCTTTCCAAAGTTTGTAGTAACAAAGGAATATAGACCAAGGTATGATGGGCCCAAGATTGCTTATGGTGTGAACTGCATCAAGATCCATCAATCCATCTTAATCGTATTGCATTTGGGAGACTCATCTACATGGTTGGTCAACTACATGTTCCATTTGAAATCGATCTTGGTTCCACCTTGTTGTTGATTGAGACCACTCTTAAGGCTTGTAGTCGATATATAAACACCCTTGAAGATCATTAGAAGTTAATGAATAAAGTAGAAGATAGATAGGCATGGTGTTGTATTGTAAAATATTTTGAATGTTGTGATTTTGTTCACTTTTAATCAAACAATTGAGGCATATCCTGTTGAAAGCCCATTGTGGCAGACCGTAATGTTGTTGTGACTATGAATGAATAAAAACATATGATTATTCTGATTTTTCATTGAGTTTATTATGTATTTTTTTGTTTGGTTGTATGGTTGGATAATCCTTCATTGGACCCTCTAGCTATGATTGCATTAGCTACTCAGAAAAAAAGTTATGGCCTTTGAAATTTATGTTCTTGTCATAGTTGTGACAGTAAGACTGTTTCATGTTTCTTTAACTTCCTGTTGTAGTTGTGACAATAAGGTTTTTGAAATGATTTAGAAAACTTATTACGTTATGTTTATTGAATGAAATAGTTCATGTCACAGATATGACAGTAAGAATGTTGAAGACTTAGAATACTTATTACATTGTGAAATTATGAATGAAATATGGACTTGGTAATTAAATCAATTTAATAGTTTTATAGATGCAATTTTTGTGGACGAATGATGAATTATTGCTTAAAAAATGTATTTTATGATTGATGCTTTAGGAAAGGAATTAGAGATGGACTATAGGAGAATATGTTTTATTTTATTTTATTATTTATTTTATTTATTTCTTGGGGAAAGAAAGTAGATTTTGATCTAGGAATGTGTTTGGGTTACTTTTGGGCTAGGATGTCAAATGTGGATTATCAGAGATGGCTTTTCCTCTTTTCAGGAATTGAACCGGTAACTATTGTTTTAAGGTTTAGGTCTAAATGAGTAGTCATTGAAAAAGATGAATATTTTGTCTAGCAAACTTTATTGATATATATCTCTGCCACATCCTATTGTGAGACAATCTGCATTTCATTATTTAGAATTGCACATTAGAAATCAAGTTGTATCAGGTGTTCCCTCCTGCCAGTTGTTTCCAGGTAGCTAGACATTCCGTGTAGGGCTCGGTTTCCTTCATATCATGAAGGGATCCACGGAAGTGTAATTACTTCATGGTTGGGTGGAAAAGTGCCTGAGCCATGTTCCTGTCTCTCGGCTCGCAAGAGAACCCTTTGGTTCGTGGCGACTGGAGAGTGTTTTGATTTAGTATACTTGTTGTACATGTTTATTGCAACTTATAATTGGATGTATTATGGCATGAAAGCCAATGGACTTTGTATATTATTTTATAGTTCTATCACCTGGATTGAGCATGAGATTTTGTAAGATTTAATGACTTTTATTGATTCATATTTACGAGATTTATCTTTTACTTGTGATGTTGTAAATAAGTGGATTATTTACCTCATTTTACTTTGTTTACTTGAGATGTTGTAATTAAGTGGATTATTTACTTCTTTTTACTTTTGTGATGGTTTGAGTGCTTTACATTTTGGTATCAGAGCTCTAGATTGAAGACTAGGGCCTCTTTTTGGGACTATTATGCTAAGTTGCAAACTTGATGCAGATTTTTCATCATGAATACTAGAAATACTAATCATAGTGGAGGATCAGGAAGTGGTCAAATAGAAGAAACCATGGAGGTGCAAGTATTGGACAAAATGCAATGAATCGTGGAGATGCTGATAATGATCAAGATGGAAGATTGGACCGTATTCTTGCTCTCTTGACCCAATGGGATACTAGAATGACTGCTCTTGAGTAGGAGATCAGAGGGAATCATAGAGAGTAGAACGCTAATGATAACCCAAGAGGTGCTAATGCAAATGAAACCCAAGGGCTGAGGCACAAAATGAGAATTCAAGGATAGAAGTCCAAGTTCCTGAGGTTGGAGTTAATGTTAACAATCAAGTAAGGATTGCAGAGGAATTGAGAAAAGACCTCAAAAAGGTCTCACTACCTAAACTTTATAGGAAGATAATTGGAGATGGAGCTGAAGCGTGGATCATAGAAATGGAGAAATATTTTGGGCTATGAAACCTTTTTGATCTCATGAAGGCAATGCGGGGATCATATCAGTTGACTGGTGAAGCAGCAACATGGTGGGATAATGAGAAGGCAGATAAGAAACTGTTACCTGGTGAAATAACTTGGGAGATTTTCCCGCAACTTTTTAGGAAAAGGTGGTTACCACAGCTCTTCTTCGACAAGAAGATGATAGAGTTTCAAAATTTGGTTCAAGGAGGGATGTCTGGAACCATTTATTGGGAGAGGTTCTCGTATCTACGTAAGTATGTTCCACAGTACTAGATGGACAAGAAATTTTAGATCAGGAAGTTTATATTAGACTTAAGACCCAGATTGGAGCAGAGGTAGACATTCATAACCCACTCACTATGGATGTCATTTTTGAGAAAGCAATTAAACAAGAGCAAAAGTTGCAACAAGTAGCCAGTTACTATAAGCAGAGAGATACGAAGTTCACCAATAAGAGACCTTAGAATAATCAACATAATTATAATCAGAATAACAATCAAGGTAATGGCAATTGGCAGATTAGGAATTTGAAGAGAGGTAATAACTCTCAGGATGGAAATGGTGGAAACCAGCATGGAGGAAACAAAAAGAAGGGGTGATCTACTTAGCATACAATCTAAAAAGCAAGAAAAGAATAATCAATGAATAAAAATAGCAAGCTGATCCAATATCAACACCATGGTTAAAGAAGATTGGCATCAAGAATGAGATGGAAGGCAGGCTGATCAAAGCAAAGAGGCCAAATGCCTATGACAGTTGGTCGATGCTAGGTAAGACAAAGGAATAAACAACAATATAAGAGACAATGGATCGACGCCATGAACAAGTTAATGCTAGACATTGGAGGGTCGACCCAGGTCAAAACGCAAACCAGAATGAATAGATGGAAAACCAAATTTTTACTATGGTTTTAATACTTACATACAACCTTAAATTATGGCATTAAAAATAAGGAGAATACCAGGGATATGCGCTTGAAAAAGGGGGTTGATTCCTTACTGTTGTCGCCGCGACCTTCTCTCCTTCTATCTCTACCTAGATAATAACTCCCCTCCTCCTTCTTCCTGTAGCTAAAACCTTGTGTTCATGCCCAACAAATAATAATGAAAATGGATCCCTTTCTTCTGTCATTCCTCTCTTTTATTAAAACCTCCAACTCTTTTAATTTTTGGCATGCCTTATTTTTGGTTTGACTGCTTTTTGATAACTGAAGATTACCTCTGATATGCATGATATTGCATTTAACAAAAGCTCTCCATTTTCTATTTAAATTAGAATATAATAACTTATTTAGCTTTTTGTCACTTGCATGACAGTAAATATATCTTTCTGTCATTTGCATGATAGTAATTTATTTTAATTCTCTTTATTTTTTATTTCTAAATACAATATCAATATTATTAATATAATTTATCTATTTATAATAAAACACAATTACTAAAAACAACTCAAGAAGTAATTTGTAATAATAATAATATTAAATATCTATCTATTTAAATAAACACAATCACTCAAATCAACTCAAGATGTGATTATATATATATATATATATATATATATATATATATATATATATATATATATATATATATATATATATATATATATATATATATATATATATATATATATAACTTATTTAGCTTTCTATCACTTGCATATATATATATATATAACTTATTTAGCTTTCTATCACTTGCATGACAGTAAATATATCTTTTTGTCATTTACATGATAGTAATTTATTTTAATTCTCTTTATTTTTTATTTCTAAATACAATATCAATATTATTAATATAATTTATCTTTTTTTAATCAAACACAATTACTAAAAACAACTCAAGAAGTAATTTGTAATAATAATAATATTAAATATCTATCTATTTAAATAAACACAATCACTCAAATCAACTCAAGATGTGATTATATATATATATATATATATAAACATAATTGTTTTAAATCTAAAATAGATATTATTTTTCAAACAATAATAGGAAAGAAATTATTTTTATTTATTTAAATTATAATATAAATACACCATATTAAATATAATAAAAAAGAACTTTAATATTTATAACTAAATCATGCATTCGAAAAGGACAATTAAAACTCATTATTTTCCTAAGTAGTTAAACATAAATTACATTCATTATTCATACAACAATGCATATATTAAAGCCATGAAATGCAATATAATATGAGACTATGTGAGTGTGTGAGTGCATCCGGGTTATTCATCCCAAATAGTTCTTGCCAAGTGGCTAGAACATCTCTACCTCAACCATGTTCTCGTCTTCGACGAGTACCTGCATTCATTCACACTCAACTCGACATCAATAGGTTAGTTCCTCAAAAACATAGCCGAAGCAAAACATTATAAACACATCGATAATATTTAATATTTAAATCAAATTTCTAATTTGTGCAAATATAACTTCATGATAATTACTTTCACACATGTGGAATTTACTCAAGTAAAAATAATCATAGTAAATGTTCACTAATCTAGAATAATAATATAATCCATAAAATGAGATGTGACAAGAAGTCAATGAATAAAGTAGAAGATAGATAGGCATGGTGTTGTATTGTAAAATATGTTGAATGTTGTGATTTTGTTCACTTTTAATCAAACAATTGAGGCCTAGCATGTTGGAAGCCCATTGTGGCAGACCATAATGTTGTTGTGATTATGAATGAATAAAAAACATATGATTATTCTGATGTTTCATTGAGTTTATTATGTATTTTTTGTTTGGTTGTATGGTTGGATAATCCTTCATTGGACCCTCCAGCTATGATTGCATTAGCTACTCAGAACAAAAGTTATGGTCTTTGAAAGGTTATGTTCCCATATCCCATGTTGCATAAATAACGGGGTTGAGGCAAAAACACATAACCACCTCTTATTTGGGTAATCCCTAATCACATCTGAGATTAATCTAATACACAATCATAAAAATTGGATCTTAAAACCTAATAAAAGAACTTGGAAAAAACCTTAGGAGTGTAAGATAAATCAAATTCACCTATAATGTAGAGAGAAAATACCTCTACATAAAATTATCTAGGCTAATTATATAAATGCAATCAATTAACTGATAATTAATCTAGACAAAAGAGTTGGGACCGGCAATTGAATTATTGAAATTAAATCTGGAATTAAATAAAATACTTAGTTTGAAATCTAATGATAGAAAAGTGTTGGGGATTGATGTCAAAAGTTGATTCACCAATATTCTAGAATTTTAGGATTGACTTAGATGAAGATCTCAAATTTTGTAAAATGATTAGATTTTCACTCAATCACCTACATGACTGTGAACTTGACCTCTATTAGGGATTTGAAATTGCATGTGGATCTAAACTAACAAATTCTAAACTATTGGAATTCACTTCGCCTCAATTTTTATAGTCTAAATGTGTGCAAGGATTGGCAATATTTAGAAAAACCTTCAAGGAATCTACCAAATCGTGAGGGTCAAGTTCTACTCAATCAAACACCTAATAGATTGAATTGATGGCTCTGAGAAAAAGATTGAAGACAACAAGTAAGCACACAATGGACCTACAATGATGTCGCAAGCAGACGATGTAGATTAGATTCTCCTTTAAGCTCTTTGACCTAGATGTTCTTTTCACATTCCAACATGATTTCAAAGGAGTTCATGAATGCCTTCAAATACAACAACTAAGTATACAACTCAATCGAACGTGTGCCAAGTTAACTCACAATGACTAGTGAACTGATCGATGAGGCGCTAATTTGAATTTTAAATTTCAAAAAGTTAAGGTGTAGATGATCTACAACTGTAGAAGTGACTTGGGTCAAATCTTCACCTACAAATTTGATCGAAGGTCACAAATGATGAATCTAGAGATCAAGACTTGATAAAAGAGATTGAAACAAATTCACTTAGAATTTTAAGCTAGTCATTATGTTTAAGACATGCTAAATGAAACAAAACATGAAGAAAAAAGGCATGGTATGAAATTTTACCATTACAATTACATGCACTTCGTAAAAGTAACTTTGTTGGTATTTCTTTTGTAAGTTTAAAAGTTGTTTGCCGATTTATTTTATAGAAATAGAGTGGGCTTAGTCCGTACTATTAAACTCTCTTTTCAGATGTAGTATATAATTTAGAAAAAATAATAATTTATATGGTATTCGTTGTACCAAATATTGAAAAATATATATATTATTTGAAGGAAATTTCACGTGAGAATTCAAGTCAAAATGACACCAAAACTAAAATACGTCGACTTAGAGTAGAGACGTCTATTTCTGACTAGGACATCAAGAAACCACCCCAAACCCACGCTGAACCGCAAGTTGAAGGGAAATTTTAACATCAACCAAAACGTGAAAGCTAAAAATTCGTGGAGCAGGTGAACTTTATTATAATCTGCTCATGTTAAGTACGACCTCTAGCCTAAAAATCGCTGTCATGGTTACCCTGCCCTTGTTGGCTAAACAGTTAATGTCACCTGATGACATGATGTGCCAAAAAGCTTTGAAACGGGATCAATTGGAAAGATCATTTGTTTCCTTTTTACAAAGGAATTAATATTTGGTGGGATATGTGAAGCCACGTGTATCACTATAACTTCCATCTGCATGAATTGTGACTTACTTGTTTGAGATTTTTGTGCTTAGCAGCGTGGTTAAGTATCTGATGGTCCCATACCCATGTAAGAATAAATTGAGGGAATCACTCTAACCATCATCCATCTTTTCAAGGACTTGACTGTCCAATCTATCCCTTAGGGCTGAAAAATCATTTGTTATTTTCAATTCTAACTGAAACACAGATATGTTGATTTACCACCTCCTAGATTCTCCTTGAAGCGTAACAGTAAAATCTAGAACATTTGTTGGGAATCTGTAGGCTGAAGACTTCTTCATAGGTTACATGTTGCTTGGTCTTGAAGAAAAAATTAGAAGCCAGAAATTTTTGCGGTTAAATGTAAGGACTAGTAGTTGGTACACCAAATGCTTGCAAAGAAGGGATAACATTTGGTGTGTTCCGGCTTTGGGAAATGTGTTGGTATGTTACTTTACTGCCACTCATCAGTTGTCACATCTTCTCTGTTCAGTTAGAAGAGAAATCCAAGCCGCCAGACGACAAAAAAAACCATAATTTCAAAATATAGAAATCACTTAAAAGGATGAGCTCGCCATAAAAGACCAATTTATTGGCTGGATTAATATTGCCTACCAAACTACCAAACCTTTAACCCGACCACACAACCGATTTGATCTGTATATATCTGCTGACAATAGGTGATAAGCCTCAGATTAGCAATACTGGCAAATACCCACTTTTTCCAGTTCAATCTGATCACCTTGTCTCATTGTCTGTAAACTGAAGTAGCTACAATGGCAACTACTTTCAACACGTATGGCGGCCTAATTGTATCAGTTATAGTATCAATACTATTTCTGACCAATACTGCTTCAGGCAAACATTCGGGGATCACAAGGCATTACAAATTCGATGTGGGTCATAAGTGCTTGTAATGATTTTGCTTATGCATTGCCATAAAAGCTTAGAACAGCTTTGATTTACTCTTTTGTAATGATTTTGCTTATGCATTGCCATAAAAGTAGAACAGCTTTTTTATTCACTCTTTTTTATCAAAGACATCAGATTTTCACAGTCCATAGTATTGTGTGTACTTACTTTTGAATTGAAATTGTGTAAATTTTTAGCATCAACGTTTCGGATCACACTCGTAATCCATCATCAGAATATAAAGAGTTAGAAAAAACTAACAAATCAGGACTTGTTTTTCTGTTATTTGCAGATTAAACTGAAGAATGTGACTCGTCTTTGCCATACGAAGAGCCTGATTACTGTTAATGGGCAATATCCAGGGCCCAAAATAGTTGCTCGGGAAGGTGATCGGGTAGTTGTTAAACTAACAAATCATGTCACCAACAACATTAGTATTCATTGGTATGTTTATAACGAAGGTGGCCAACAGAATCATAAGTTTCTTTTTCATATATTCAGGTCTCTCTGAATTAAACTGTATGAGTGTGAATCTTATTACGTCCAGTTTTCTCTGAATTAATTTGTTAAACTGTATGAGTGTACATCTTATCTTTTGCAGGCATGGAATTCGTCAGCTGAGATCTGCATGGGCGGACGGTCCTGCTTATATCACTCAGTGCCCCATTCAAACTGGACAGAGTTACAAGTACAAATTCACCGTCACCGGGCAGACTGGAACACTGTGGTGGCACGCACACATTTCATGGCTGCGAGCCAGTGTGTATGGACCCATTATAATCTATCCTAAAAAGAATGTCTCTTACCCATTCCCCAAGCCAGATCAGGAAGTGCCCATTATTTTGGGTGAATTACAGAACCTTTGACTATCATAAGTTTTTAGCTTAAACATCATCCATTTCAAAAGTCAAATGTCAATTTTGGTCAATAAAAATAGGACAAATATTTATCACTTTTTAGTATGGATGATGTGTAAATTTACTATTAATTGTTTGACCATTGAAAAGGATGATATTTAAGTAGAGTGATAATAAACAATTTGCAGGGAGAATGGTGGAATGCCAACACGGAGGCTGTCATCAGCCAATCCATGCAAACTGGTGCCGGGCCTAATGTATCCGACGCCTACACCATAAACGGCCTCCCCGGGCTCTTGTATAACTGCTCAGCCAATGGTACACTTCATGGACAGAAGCTTTCTTATTCTTAATCTGATTGTGAAGAAATGAGTTTGTTTGATTTAGTAATACCCATATTAGTCAATTTTGTTTCTGGTTTAAACTGTGTTTTGATTTTTAATCATCGACTTATGATCCATCTTCATGATGTGCAGAACATTGAGAAGAGAATGATGTTTTGGATCATACCTTATGATCCATCTTCAGGATATGCTCAATGTTCTGCACATCCTGAAGATGGATCATAAGGTATGATCCAAACGCCAATTCTTAAATATCATCTACTTCAACAGTCAAAGGTCAATTTTGGCCAATAAAAATAAGACAAATATTTACCACTTTTTGTTGTGAATGAGGTGTAAAATTACTATTGACTGTTTGACCTATAAAGTGGATGATATTTAAGTAGAGTGGATCCTAAACTTGATGAAGTGTAATCCCGAAACAAAATTAACTATTATAGACGGTGAAAACATCATGTTCTTAAATACCCACATTTACAATACATCTTACATCAATTTACTAGAACTGTAGACTATGGATGCAATGAAATCTCTAACTCCTTTTCATATGATGCAGATACATTCAAATTGAAGGTCACCCCAGGAAAAACATACCTCCTGCGCATAATCAATGCTGCCCTCAATGATGAACTCTTCTTTGCAATCGCCAACCATTCACTAACCGTTGTAGAAACCGACGCAGTGTATGTAAAACCCTTCCAAACCGACACAATTCTTATATCACCCGGCCAGACCACCAATGTCCTCTTAACCGCCAAAATCCAGCCACCCGCCGCCAGCTTTCTAATGTCCGCCCGCCCCTACGTAACAGGCAGTGGAACATTTGATAATTCCACAGTGGCCGCCATTTTAGAATACATTCTCCCCAACTCCACAGCAAACAACTTTCCTCCATTGAATGCCACCCTTCCAGCCCTAAACGACACTTCCTTCGCATCCAACTTCAGCATGAAATTAAAAAGCCTGACCCCTCCGCCCGTTCCTCAAACCGTGGACAAGCAATTCCTGTTCGCAATCGGACTAGGACTAAACCCCTGCCCTAAAAACCAGACCTGCGGAGGCCCCAAAAACAACACCAAATTCACAGCCTCCATTAACAACATTTCCTTCGTCATGCCCACCACAGCTCTTCTTCAAGCTTACTATTTTGGTCAATCTAATGGTGTCTATAACACCACTTTCCTGACAATCCGCCCTTCCCTTTTAACTACACAGGCACTCCTCCCAACAACACAGAGCCACGTAATGACACCAACCTCAAAATCCTCCCTTTCAACACAACAGTCCAGCTCGTTCTGCAGGACACCAGCATCGTTGGCCCTGAGAGCCACCCGTTGCATCTTCATGGTTTCAATTTTTACATTGTTGGGCAGGGAGTGGGCAACTACAATGCCTCCACTGACCCCAAGAATTTCAATCTGGTGGATCCTCCTGAGAGAAATACAATAGGGGTTCCTTCTGGAGGCTGGGCTGCTCTTCGATTTAGAGCTGATAATCCTGGTATGGTTATTCTTAAACATCATCCATTTCAACAATCAAATGTTAATTTTGGTACAAAAAACAGGACAAGTAGTTACCACTTTTAATTGTGAATGAGATGTAAAATTGCTATTTCATCAGAATGATATGTATTTAAGTAGAGTGTCCCGGTATAATTTCATTCTAATTTGTCACTTTTACCCATAAATATAGTTTTAAGTCGTTTGATAATTAATCCTGTGATATTTAAGTAGAGTTGTTTACTAACATAATATGAATGCAGGAGTGTGGTTCATGCACTGTCATTATGATTAAAAAATTGTTTGATAATTCAATCGTGTGATATTTAAGTAGAATTGTTTACTGACATAATATGAATGCAGGAGTGTGGTCCATGCACTGTCATTATGCCTAAAAAATTGTTTGATAATTCAATCGTGTGATATTTAAGTAAAATGGTTTACTGACATAATATGAATGCAGGAGTGTGGTTCATGCATTGTCATTATGTGTAAGAAATTGTTTGATGATTAAATCGTGTGATATTTAAGTAGAATTGTTTACTCACATAATATGAATGCAGCAGTGTGGTTCATGCACTGTCATTATGCCTAAAAAATTGTTCGATATTAAATTGTGTGATATTTAAGTAGAACTGTTTAGTGACATAATATGAATGCAAGAGTGTGGTTCATGCACTATCATTATGTATACAAAATTGTTTGATAATTCAATCGTGTGATATTTAAGTAGAATGATACACTGACATAATATGAATGTAGGAGTGTGGTTCATGCACTGTCATTTTGCATACAAAATTATTTGATAATTCAATCATGTGATACTTAAGTAGAATTGTTTACTAACATGATATGAATGCAGGAGTTGGTTCGTGCACTATCATTATACGTACAAAAATGTTTGATGATTAAATTGTGTGATATTTAAATAGAATTGTTTACTAACATAATATGAATATGATTGCAGGAGTGTGGTTCATGCACTGTCATTTGGAGGTCCATACAAGCTGGGATTGAAGATGGCATGGGTTGTTTTAAATGGAAATGGCAAATCTCGATCTCTCCCTCCTCCTCCAAAAGATCTTCCCTCCTGCTAGTCAGGAGTATTTGTTTTCCTCACTTGAGAGAGCATAATTGTCGTCTCCGATTGTTGGAGTGCAACGAAGATAAAGTTATTAGTATGGAAGAGTGTTATCTCATATCATTTAGTTGGTATGTTGTTATTTCAATTATGTCGTGATTGAAATTGAGTTGGTCAAGTAGCTCCAATAAAAAAATCGAGGTCGCACTCTTTTACCATTCTGGAAAAATGAACTTGTATATGAAGAATGAATAGATGACAAAAGAATATTTTTTATCTCATCCATTTTATCTATTAGTAATTTTTTGTCAACTAAATAAAAAAACTATTTACCAAATTTATATATAATTTAAATATAAAACTACGATTCACTGTTTAACAACCATTTGATGTTTAAGCAGAACAGTAAACTTAGCCTTAAACATGTTCAGGTCACTTGTTGTGATAACAGAAACCTTAAACAGGACAATGAGGACATATAAACTAATTTTGTCGTAAGGACTGTAACAATCCTGAAATAACGTTCATTACTGACTCCTACATTCATAATCTAATTGGGGTCAACTTTCCTCTACCAATAAAACAATCTATAATATATGTGATTAGGTAAAATATCTCTAAAAAAGATGCTAATCTTGCGAATAGTAAGAACAAGCAGTATTCCCTTCTGTACGTGGATATATCTTCTTCTTATTGATCATTAGGAGCACCTTTGAAATCTATCGATTTTAGGGTTAAGAGCTATATGAACCAAGAAAATTGAATAGGTGAAAAGGTCACTATACAAGTAAGATTTTGAAAGTTGGAAGTACACATCTCTAGAATATTTGTGGTTGAAGAAAAGTTAGTTAGGATAGAAACCATGATGCTTGCCTTGATAGCAAGAATGAATGGAAATAGGATTAAAGCTTAAAATTTAGGCCAAGAATCAATCATAACCAAGGTTCGAACAAAGATACTTTGAGACCAACACACGAACACTTCTGTTTACTACCCAAATACCATACCCTGGCTCAAAGAGATAGCCTATTTACAAGTGAAAAGAAAAATCATCAGTAGTCTTACTAAATATTATGTGATTGGTAAGTCTTGTTAAAACTTATATTTGCTTCAACCCTTTGCAAGGTATGTCATTGATGTAAATTTTATAATATTATTATAAATCAAATAATTTTTAAGAGTGACAACATTTTTTTTTTTTTGGTATGATGGGGTTTTATTTAATTTTATATTTTTATTAGAAAGTATAAAAAGAATACGAATTTTTTCTTAAAAAGAGAAGGTAAGTAATCTTAAATAAATTTAATATGGGAAAGAACACTTGAATATTTGGAGAAAAATGAAAAATAAAAAAATTTAGAATCTTATCTTCTTTAAAATAAATGAATGGTTTACATAGTTTAGCCAAAATCTAATCATAATTGAAATTTCATTTTATTGATATTAATAATAAAATCACAAACAAAATTAATTAATTAAATATAAAAAGAAACTATTGGTATTCAAATACAAGTTTCCACCTTAGTAGCTCCCTGAAGAGACTTTTGAATTGTTTAAACAAGTGAACCCGTTATTACCCTATATCAATAATTTTGAAACCTAAAACTTCCTAAACCTATTAACTTCTCACTTATTCCTTAGATGTTACATACTTTTAAATTGTTTAATCAAGTGAATCCATTATTACCCTATATCAATAATTTTGAAACCTACAACTTCCTAAACTATTAACTTCTCACTTATTCCTTAGATGTTAAGTTATAGAATATTGCATTACAATTTTCTATCTTTTCTCCAATCACAACTTTAATTATAAAATATAAAACTTTATAACTTTGATCCATAAAAAATTATACCTAAGACATTAATTCTAAAAATATTTAAATAAATATAATTATTGAAAAGTATCTACACATCCAAATTTACAAATATCAACTCCAAAGTTGTAAATGAATTCCAATTGCTCTAAATAAAGTGATTAGGGATTTTACCCCCATTTACATAATAAAGGATAACATTTATGTAGGGAAATAAATTGACCCTACATTTAATTTATAGAGGGTTTAATATAATGATTAAAACCTAAAATAAAGTTGATTGACCTTGATTAGTATAGTGTGAGATAGATTGAGTAACTAAAATATCCTTAAATGACTAAGATGGATTAGGGATTACTAGATGGTGTGTTGTCAATGTTGATGTTGAGAAACTACAATAAAGAGATGAAAAATAGGAACCAAAATATTGCTCTCATGATCTAGTCTAGATAGTACAATTTTAGATCTTCTACTTGTGATTCTATCTTCAACATCTTTGGATCTCAAAAACTAGTTTGTCACTTTATGTACTCACATTTGAGAAAGTGTGGTGCTAAAGAGAATTGTTGGGGGATTTCTATGTATAAAGGAAAGAGTGTTTATCTTCCTTGCTAATAGTCAAGCTCATAGATTAATTTGATAAACTTGAAATATATTTTTTTGATTGACAAATGTTAATATGTTGATTTTTGTTTTTATGCAAACTAAGACTAAGTTTTGAATTCAATCCTATAATGCGTGTGATCAAATTTATAAATAAATAATGCTAGATATTGATAATGAAAGTATCCTAGAATTATATCTTTATAGACATGATTGTAATACCCCATTTTTGGACAATTTAAAATAATTAATATTTTGATATGTAATAATTTTACTTTGTCATAGATAGATGTTAATAAATGATGTACTAGGATTTTTGGGTGTCATTAACATTTATTATGAATTATTACTATTGTATTTTTGTCTAATTTTGTAATAGTTGGAAAATATATACTTAGTCAACACTAGTTATTTGATATTGATATTTTGATATTTATTTATAATGTTTATATGTTGCATATAATGTTGATTATACACACAATGGGGTGAAAGTTCAAAGCTATGTCATCTTTTTATTTAGTGTAGTTTATGATTGTATTTTTTTTAATTAAATAATATTTGGATGTAGTTTCTTGTAAAATTGACACTTACTAATAAAAAACTAAAAAATGAGGTTAATGTGGCCTCAATTTTTTTATAGTGATTTTCATTTGTTTTGTATTGATAACTTGAAACATATATTTTTAATAAATATTTAAATTCTCATGTACTAAAACACAACTATTTTGAGGGGCCTTCACATTTTGCCTTAACTATTTATCTAAGATTTTAAAAAAATGTCTCAACATGGAATCTCTCCTCTACTACATCATTTTTATTTTTATTTTTAATAAATTTTAGTATTATTCTTAACAAGTCAATCAACCTTATATTTGGGTGTTGATAACCTACTTTTAATAATAAAAAATTTTAAAAAATATATAAACAATAAAGAAAAGTATCAAAAAACATTATATTTTTGAAAACTACACTTTAGATCTACAAAAGGGTATTTTTTAGATTTCAATTTAAATATTATTTACATGAGTAGAGGTGGCAAGAACATTATTTGTTTTGAATAATTTTAATTTTCTTGTAAATTTAGACCAAATTTATGCTAAATATGTACCTAGTAGACACTCCAAGGTGAAAAAGGTGTGGCCCATGTCTATTTTAACTAGAATGAATCTATCCATAACACATTTTCAACCCAAAGTGGCTTTTAGTTAGAAATGCTTAAATTTTGTTATGCTATAAATCTAGAATAGAAGGTGACACAAGCTTGAACTTTCACCCCATGTTGAGTAATGTATCATCTAACTTTCTTTGTTCATGTGAGGTTAATCCCTAGTGAGGGAGAGTATCATGTGAGAGGATACTCTCACACTAGCATAGTGATAATGATAGAGACATAACACATAAGAAGATGGTTTTATATTGTGCTAATTATGTTTTTGTATGTATACAACTAAGATTTCTTATCATAGTGGTAAAGAAACATATCCTTTTTTGATATCTTATCTTTCATAATGGTTGTTTATCATTATTCTACTTTATCATTTTTTATCGTTTCATTTAGTCATTCTCCTATCCTTTGCTTCTTTCATATTCATCATTCAACTTATAAGTTATATGTATTACATGTGTTCTATGTAAAGCTAAGTATCTACTTGATATTTGGTCATCATGAAAATGGTCAATTATACATGTTTGATTTATAGATTTACTTTATAAGTGTTAAGGTTCATTGATTTCTATCTTAGACTAATTATGTTTTCAATGTGATTAAAAGATCAATTGTGTAGATCTATTAAACTATGGAAATACCATGGATAAAATGCTTTTAAGGTTTTAAAAAATTAAATCAAAAGGCATTGAGTAAGAGACTATTAGCTCAACCGAGAACCCAACTCAACCCTAAGTATTTAATACCAATAATAGTCATTTAAGAGAAAAGGAATATGAAGGAACAACCTAGACTATAGCTTGTAAACCCTAAAATTTAAGCAAGAGGTAAGGATGGTTGTTGAGGGCGAGGTAGAGATATCACTACAACTACCTTATGAGGTAGTAATTGATGAGGCTACAATTTCCTCATTTTGTTTTATAAAGTAACCACTTTTTCCCTCTTGTTTCCATGTCTTTCCCCATGGATTTAAGAGTAGTATAATTTTTTTATTTATATGAGATAGATATAAGATGTGTATTATAGCCTAATTTTGGTTGTCGATAGAAAGTTAATTATTGATAATACTAACAAGCATGTTGGAACAAAAGCTAAGTTATTTTGATGAAAAATAAGGTAAATTTGACATTATATAAAACAAGCACTAGAAGGCAACTATTGAAGTACCCTAGAACCACCATGAGGATAAGAGATAAACTAGATCAATCTAACATAAGTACCAAAAAATGCAGCCTTAATTATTAGGTATCTCTGAAGTGTGTGGCCCAATTAGGAACAAAGAGTAGGCACCTATTTCCTCCCAAATTGTAGTAGTGTAATTCCATTTTCTAGTTCACTAATTGAAAGGAAGAAGTCACCAACATGAAACCACAACAAATGAAAGGATGCCAATGAAGACAACCACTTTTGAACACCATTCCCCACTTTCTAGGGAATGATAGTAACTTATTCATTAAGAAGAAGATTGTTCCTTTATTGTTTTGTTATAGCCGTAGTTTTAGAGTCTTAATCAAACAAATACAATAGAATGTGCATATGTGTGATGCTAAGAGTTGTGAGTGATCTTAGGAATTTCTTAGGAAATTTGGCAAAATTCTTTGTATAGGAACCTGCTAAATAATTAGTTAGTGGGATGTTATTATTATTGTTGATATTATATTATGGAAAATAATAGAGTTTTTTTTAAGTAAAGATTTTTCTATGTTTATGTGATTTTTATTGAGAAAACTAGAATACAATTAATTATGCAATTTGTGATGTCCACATGAGTTCTTTAGTATTTGAATGTGATCATTAAATGATCTCATTCTTTTGGAGGAGTAGGCCACTCACCTAGGGGAAGGAGAACAAAGTCTATGTTTTTGTAGATAAGTTTTTATATGTTTTGTTCAGCACGTGTGAATGTCATTTTGGAAGTGTGTGTGTGTGTTATTCATTGCGATAGTGTATGTTTTGTTAACCTACAAGCTATTTAATCCTTAAATAATGTTTATTTTCTTTCCTTAAAAGTTCTCTTCTTCATGTTATTAGTGCAACTATTATTCAAAGAAAACATAAAAAAAAAATTATAAAATCTTTTACTACAAAAAATTTAGTTGTAATTTGCATAAGAATTAGATTTCATAAAATAGTTTGATTTTAGTAGTTTTCTTTAAAGCATAAGCATTTTCATTTCTTTAAAATAGTTTCAATCAAGTATTTTTAAATTCAGCAATTTCAATTTCATGTGTGCAATTTCATTTCTTAGAGTAGGAAAATACCTAGTTAGATTTCCAAGTTCCCTATTACAAATAGTCATTGGGCACCACCTAGGTTGACAAGAGATAAATAATCTATTAAAGTGCGAGATTCAACAACATCTAATCATTTTTTTGGTGTCGTTTCCAGGGATGTGCTTTTAGGTGTTATTAGGGTAATTGTTTGGACATTCCAAGCTAGAAGCTACTTTTTAGCAATAGAGCTTCTATTGTGAATAAACCTTCCTTCTACATGGCCAAAAAAAGGGATTCACACAGTTAATTTTTAATAAATAACCCATAAACCTACACAACAACAATGATAGACATTGGTAAAACAATTGATTAAGTTCAACAAACTTGGGAGAAGATTTATCACCTTAGTTCTTGAAAAATCCTCTAGAACATCTTAGTAATGAAGACCAACAAGGAGTTCTCAAATACCTAAGAAAATAGGAAACTGAGGTATTTTATTTTAAAAAATTTAATGGAGAACCATAATGGACAAGAAGAGGGGAGGGTAGAGAGAACAACCACCTTCCCAATCAACTTAAAACTCAATGAAGAATCCCCCTTGAAAATATCTCCCATTCCATATTACCCACCTTCAGAGAAATGGTTTCAAAGGATCCCCATCAATTCCTTTTCAAGTTTAAGGTTCTATGCCAAAGTTATTACTACAAGATGGACAACCAAAAACTCAAATTATTTCCATCAACACTAAAAGATTCAACCATGTGTTGGTTCATGGGACTTGCTTCTAGATCTATAAATTCATGGGATGAAATGGAAATAATATTTTTGGATAAATACCAAGATTATTGTAGGGTCAAGGATAGAAAGGAATAACATTTTACATGAAACAAAGAGAAGATGAGATTATGGAGGATTATTTTGATTGATTCCCCTTTCTTTTATAGAGATGTAGAGAAGTCTTAAATCCTAAACTTGGTAAGACTATGTTTTTGAGAGGACTAGAAGAATAATCTAGACAAGCCCTGGATCTTATGGGGAATGGTGATGTGACAAAATTGAGTCTTCCTAACATCTTAGAGTTATGTTTAATCTATTCAAGGATAAGGGGTGGAGTTAGGAAATCTAGACTAGTTAGGGGTAATAGTAAGATAGGAAATTAATGGAAGAAATAGTGAATTTAAAGATAGACATTTTAGTGTAGTTAAACACTAGGGCTTGTTGATTCAATACTAAAGTGATTAAAATGACACTCCATGTCTCTCTTTTTGAACTATAAACACTTGGTTTATAATTCTAGTGAACCTAAACTCGCAAATTCTATGCTAACTCAAAAAAAAATATCACAAACATTATCTACAACATATAAATACAATAAATCTATAGTAAAACATGTTCAAGAACATCACAAAATCATAAAAATATAATAATAGATCATACACATTGCAAGAACACATGACAACAAGTTTAGTTGAAGAAAACCTTTAAATAGATGAAAAAGTCCAAAAAAAATGCTTCAGACATCTCAAGTATCATTACACAAAAGTTACACTGCCAACATTAGTCATTAGAGCTATTTCAACAAGTTTCAAGGTCCTTCAAACACAAATGTCAAAGTACCTTTAAAGCGATATGGTAGAATATTCTATGGCAATGAGAAGAAACGTAACGCAGTCATTAAAATAAAACACAGTCAACTTAAATAACAACCATAATGGAGTACTACAGCACTCTACTTAAATATCATCCAGTTCAATGGTCAAATAGTCAATTTAGTAATTTTACACCTCATCCATACCAAAAAGTGGTAAATATTTGTCCTATTTTTATTGACCAAAATTAACATTTGACTCTTGACATGAATGATATTTAAGAATAGTCGAAATGAATGATATTTAAGAATAGTCAAAATGTTATGTAAGAATGAAGAAAACTCTATGCACAATCGATCATATGGAGCACATAGACATGTTATAGAAGCATTAAGTGATAAAGCATTGTTTTAGCAGCCGCCGAAGTTGAAGGTAAGTAGTATACAAATGGCCGCTAGCACTTCCTTGCCCATCATCAATAGCATTAAAAGCATCGGTTTCCAAATCTAGACCACTATTATTGCACTGGTCCACAATTCTCACCATCACACTCTTCCCATTTGATTGATTTGTCACTTGCCACAATTGAAATCAATCGACATCATTAACAACAAGGAATAATACTAGCAATCGCACAAAAATGTGCAATGGGCACACCGATAGATATTTCCAAGTAGTGTTGTTTCTTAGAAGAAGGGTATTAAGAAAAACGATGTGGCTCTGTACTACAATTTCTAAAACAAGCAATTGGTGGGAAAGTATGCACACCAAAATTTACATGAGGGTGCAATTTTGGTTTTCAACACATGTAGAGGATCCTCCTTCCTCTCCCTAAGGGAGACATGCACTGTCTTGTATGCGAGCAAACAACTAGTAGCCAAAAGTCAAGGAAATACATAGATCCGTCGGGGGCCAAACCCACCATATTGAAGTGAACCTAAGACCTTGACGGTCAATGCCTCTGATGTCTATTGTCGCTCTTTTAAGTATGAAACCTTGGAACTTATGGATTGTCAAAGCACGTGCCATCTCCAGGCAAGAGTTAGTGGAAACCACTATAGCTAACCAAAACAATGGTGAAAATATGTGGATCATGTATATCCCAAGATGGGCCCTCATAAGGTTCAAACTTGACTCCAACAAAGATTAGGAAATCCAGTGGGTTGCCATCACTTTTGTTGGCAATAGCTACAACTTTTCCTAATTGCCATCACTTTTCACCTAAACAACACCATATTTTCCAAACTTTAACATGTGAAAATGATCTTGGGACCTGTGAATTATGGGCCCACAATATATCTTATGTTAAGTTACAAATACAAGTATTAATTTTCAACTATATATAACCCTTGATCTATTATTTATTTCTTGATTATTGTAGGATCCCTTGTTGTCATATGACTTTTTATGATGTTGCTTGTATAAGGTCATCTCAACTATAAAGTTTGTTGCCAATAAGTATTAAAATAACACACGAAAATGGATGCATACAACAATAGATAATGAACTAACAAATGGCGGAGCCAATCAAAGCCAATAATCTAACACCAAAACATCAACCTCAATTCTAAACTGAAAACTTGAATTGGAGAGAGCTAAATCTAGGAAGTAGTTTATCACCCATGAAAAACATGTGACCAAAGATTATTATACAACTACCCACTCTTGATGAAGAAGATATAGATCTTTCCCATAAATTCTCTCATAAGAGCCTTTGTATATTTAGATTGAACAATGAGTCTACATCAATCATAGATAATATTCAATATAATGACTCAATAGTTGAAGGAGCTCGTGAAATATCCTCTTTAGACATTTATAACTTGTAAGGTCTTCTTATAATGAATGCATCATCTCATGATTTATATCCTTCATTGTGTTATACTTAAGCTTGTACATCATTATCTTCCTCAAAAAGATTCTATAGACATTGTGGTCATCACTTTACATTCTTGATTTCATTTCTTAAATCCAATGTTTGATTCTTTCATAAACTATCTTAGTGACTCCTTGAATCTTTTATTGAAGACCCTAATAGACTCACAAATCCTTTGTTGGAAGGTGTAATTTTAGTGGTAATCATATTACAATCATGTCTCTAATCAATTTAAATTATTTCTCAAAATCATTTTGTAGTGTTACACCAATGACTTGACATTATTCATAAGAATAGTTGGAGATTACTATGCATTTGTTTGTCTAATAGATGTCTAAATTTCTATGCACATTCTATAGTGTCTAATATTTTATTTTGTCTCATCAACAATAAACATAAATAATGTCTCCATCTTCTAGATAAGACTCAACAAATTAGCTATCACTTTTAGAATTTCTTGCTCCTTTGTATGGGTCGCTAGACTTTGTATTTTCTATGTGTGTGTTGTGAACATCCCTATTCTATCTTAGCATTTTCCAATATACCTTGGCCTTCAAACTTCCCTTCTATCAAGAAACTTGACCTATAAATATTCTCAAACTACATTTTTATCATTGATTAGTTAGTATGCCTCATCTTATCCATATAAGAATTTCTCTCCTCGCCCATGGTGAAGTTCTATAAAGTTCTATATCAAGATGAGGACTTCCTTCTTGTCAGGGGGGGGGTTTTATTAATCCTTGACTCCTTTGCAAGGTTTTTTAAATAGATTTATGAGAAAGGTCTATATCTTCTTCATCAAGAGTGTATAGTTGTATAATAATCTTTGGTCACATGTTTTTCATGGGTGATAAACTACTTCCTAGATTTAGTTCTCTCCAATTCAAATTTTCAATTTAGAATTGAGGTTGATGTTTCGGTGTTAGATTATTGGCTTTGATTGGCTCCTCCATTTGTTAGTTCATTATCTATTGTTTTATGCATCCATTATAAGATGACCTTACAAGATATAGATGTCTAAAGAGGATATTTCATGAGCTCCTTCAACTATTGAGTCATTATATTGAATATTATCTATGATTGATGTAGACTAATTGTTCAATCTAAATATACAAAGGCTCTTACGAGGGAATTTCATCGAGTATCAAATGGGCATATTAATTAATAATGATATTTTCTCTTAGAGTTATGTTTAAAAGTTTTAGTAAGGACTCGACAATAAAAAGAATTATGATGTTCATCAATAATAATGTTAGTTTTGTAAAGTAAAATGATATTGTGTTTCTACATTGGTACCTTCATATTGTGATTAGGTAGAATAGTTTGATATAAAATAAGTGAATAGTGTGATTGGTTCATGTGAAAGGGCATTCATCAAATTCATAAATGTGTTGATCTACAAACGATAATATAGTCACAAGAATGTTTTTGTGTAATAAGTGATTGCTTCCACCTATGAACATATCACCTCACACTAAGGATTCTTTTCAACCACTCCCACATGTTAACCAAAGGATAACTCATGGGAATCTCATCAACACAACATTGCCTTTATGATAACAAGTCACAAAGTATCAACCTACTCAATTATCCTCTAAGGAGACAGATTTGTTTGTTAGGAGATAGGGTTTTAATGATTCCTAAGAAAATATCTTAACTTCTTCGTATTAAGATGAAGCTAATCAGCTTAACTGAATAAGATAATAAGTTATTCTAAGATAAACATAATTTCCATGTGGTGTAATAATCAATTCTAGTTCAAAAATAAACACCTATTCAATTATATTTACTTACTATTTTAATTCTAAGCAATATCTCAATCAACTTCATGGGTAAGAGTGTTTAAATAAATAATGTAAATAACAACCTGATTAAGATGATCTAACTCAACATTATTTGGAAATATATATCGGCATGCCCATTGCACATTTTTGTGCGATTGCTAGTTTATATTTATCACTAAGTGGACACGCCCTGCATTGAGAACTTGTATAAAAAATGGATAAACTAAAGATCAAGAATGAACAGGAAGAAATGTAAATGATATTAAGTAAGACTAGAATGGAATGCCATATTTTGAAGAAATCATACCACTTTCATTGCATAAAGGGCAACCAAGTCAAAGTAAATCCAAAACAAAAATGAAATAAATAAAGCATACAATTTTCACCTCCCATTACACATTTTGTACAATTGCTAGTCAGGTTTCTCGGTTAAATCAGTGCTCTCAACTTAAAAATAATTACACTTTCAAAGTATGCCCATTGACGAAGTCAACCCAATTATGCTAAAATCCAAAAATAGAGGCAACCCCATCCCCATAAGTAAATGCAGAATCCAATTAGAAAAGGAGTTGTTTGGTTTACCAAAATATGACATGATAATGCCACAAATCATGATTGCTAATGCCATTGTGTGTGAGATTTGGACATTTTGGCTATAACAGATATGGAAGTGTCAAAATTTTTGAATTACCTATATAACCTACTAAGTTAATAAAAAAATATTTACAACGGGAAATTAAATAAAGACATCCAACCTTTCAAGTGTGTATATTATCAAGAGAATTTTTTTTATAACATTATCAAATTATTATAAAAGCATTAAGCTTTGCTCGCTTTGAAGTATTGGCAGTGTTAGTTCATGCAAACATCATTCTACTTGTAACTTTTTTCCCCACTACTGCAGACTGTAATGTTGTGCCCCTCTCTGACTCGATGGGCATACAACGTTGACATAGTAATGAAGACAAGCATGTAACCAAATACTACAGAAGACAATAGATGGTATGTGAACTAAAAATGACAGACAATTAAGGAAGTAAAGTGCTTCATCAAGATACATGTCTTGCAGAGATCATGAAACATGGCTCATTTTTTCAAGAATTACTATGCTTCCTCAGTTTATCCTGACATGCACAAAGCTTTTCTAGATCATCATCAACCAAAACCATTCAGCAGCACACTGAAGATTGCTGAGTTGAGCCAGAGTCTTTTACAGAGGAAGAAAAACAAAGGTTCCAAACTTCAATGTACTAATGAATGGTCAGGATTGCGATGATATTTTTATCAAAAATAATTCATGTATTGTTGAAATAAAGAGGTTTAGTATTTAGTACTAGTCCAAGAAGCCTGCTCCGGCATCAATTCTAAACAGCACAAGCAAGCCATGAAACTGGTAAAAGTTCAGTTCGCTTCTGCTGTTAATAACTGAAATGCAAGTACCGTATGCATTTTGTAATTAGGAAGTATCATCCAGTCTCGTACTATTCAAAAAAATAATATCTTTAAACTGGAGCATTTGGATACCTCTCAACATTCTCAAAGGGCAACAATGCAGAAACCTTACTACAATACCTTCTGATAATGGATAAAATTGATAGCCATGCATGTGAATTGATTTAAGCACTTGTAATGCTGACACAAAATAGAATAGTCCCAATAGATTCAAAAAAGTGGGATACATTCAGATATTACACCAGTTGCATACCAATTACCAATATTTAAAAGTTAGTTTCTGAGTGGGTCTCACCTATTAGTTAGCTTCCAATTTAAAAGTCAGACAATGCATACCAATTACCAATATTTTTTATTTAAAAAAAATTTACATAGGACATGCGTATTCAAAAGACATTGGAGATCACATACATGGAAAAAGACTTTAAAAAAAACAAATGCAGATAATTACAAAATAAAACCTCAATGTTATTGGCACCAATGCCCTTTAAGTAGCCTTCAAGTTCATACAAATTTCTATTGCAAACTTGTCAATGAATAACCTCCAGATCCCAGCCTAGCATACAATTTTTTACCAAAAGAAACTTTCAGCGATTTGGGAAAATTTCTTGTTCTCTCAGCAAAGGTATTTGTGAAGTAAACCATTCCATTACATGGAGGGGAGCTTTGATCAACTCCAAGGCAAATTCAACCAGACGAGTGACGTAGATGCAGCATGGGCATATGTAGCTCAATAGAATCCTGCAAAAGGACAAAATCCCATCAAATTTCAACCCACTATAGATGAAAAATGAACAAAAAAACGTGACAGAAATTCTAAACCCTTCACATTAAAAAGCCCCAGAATGTGTCAAATCAAACCCATGAATTTGTTATCCTCCTAACCAAAGAAATTTTCACCAATGCACTTTAAGTAGCCTTCAAAAGTTCATACAAATTTCTATTGCAAACTTGTCAATGAATAACCTCCAGATCCCAGCCTAGCATACAATTTTTTACCAAAAGAAACTTTCAGCGATTTGGGAAAATTTCTTGTTCTCTCAGCAAAGGTATTTGTGAAGTAAACCATTCCATTACATGGAGGGGAGCTTTGATCAACTCCAAGGCAAATTCAACCAGACGAGTTACGTAGATGCAGCATGGGCATATGTAGCTCAATAGAATCCTGCAAAAGGACAAAATCCCATCAAATTTCAATCCACTAAAGATGAAAAATGAACAAAAAAACGTGACAGAAATTCTAAACCCTTCACATTAAAAAGCCCCAGAATGTGTCAAATCAAACCCATGAATTTGTTATCCTCCTAACCAAAGAAATTTTCAAGAGATGGTAAAATTTCACAAATATACACTAATTAGTAATTTTTTCCATTTAATAAAACATTTTTTTAAACTATTATTGATTGATATATTAGGAAACATATAAAATTTCTTATACATGCAAACTTTTTAAGTCTTGGATTGTGGCTTGGAGTTGGGTTTCAAACTTTCAACCAACCTTTGATACCGTAACTAGGCAACTGGCTTTCAGCAAAAAGAATCTCAACTATTATATCGATTCTTATGTTGGTTAGGTTGTGGTGCAAGGATATGGGATACAATGGAGGGCGACCCATGGTTACAAACCACGAATCTGCCTACATTCGTTATCTTCTGGGGAAAGATATAGAAGACTTTTGAGGGTGAGATGGCCTTACAGCTAGCGTCCTTCAACTTTTTTTAGAAGTTCTCTGCGGAAGGCTGAATTTAAAAGGAAATTTTTGGTTTTGACAAAGCTCTAAACTTTAAGTTCATTATCTATTGGGCTGTGGGTCTAAGTCTAAATACAGAGCAACTATCGCACTGATGATCCAGTTGAAGAATCTAAAGAATGTCTTCACATAGAAAAGCCACAAACAGGACTCCAACCCACGACACCTGCCTGATAATTTCTATGCACAATAGCACCCAAAATCTGCTCAAAATCAAAACATAAAACAACCCTTTTCTAGAACCTTAGTCTTCCAGGCTATCCAAAGATACAAGCACAACAAACAACAGCAATCCAAAACCCATAGCCGCTCCTAAAAATCGGCCCTAAACCCTAATTTTGACAAATAGTCTCAAAACAGACTCGAACAAAAGTGATTATTCAATAATCCAATACCAGCAATGCAGTAAAACCCAGACCCGCAAGCAATCAAACAGAAAGGGCCAAAATACATTTAACGGCTGGCAAAATCGGCCATAAAATAAAACCCTAAAAATGCTTCGCAGGCGCTAACCAGAAGCTCAAGCAGACACGTACACTGCAAATATTAACGAAAAGGCCAGAAAAAATAAAAATAAAAATGTGTGTAGCGTACCTTTCGCCTTGAAGGAACCCATCCTTCTGAGTTTGAGCTTCGCCTTGTTATCAGCCATTAATCCTGCTCCACCTCCTTCCATACACGTGTAGGAAAAAAATTACACACGCCCAAACCCTTAACACGCTAAAAACAATACAACACGCAGGGAAAGAGTTCACGATAACAAGAGGAAATAATGTGGGTAAAAGAGACATTTGAGTAAAGACGTGATCTAATGCAGCAAGCAACCGATCTGGGCTATCAGAAGATCTCCCGTCAAGATGAAGGCCGTACGAAACTCTGCACTACCCGCCATTCAATCTCCACTGAATTGTTCTCCAAATCTAACCCGCTAGATCGCATGATTTCATTGCATTCAACGTCATTGCAGGACCGGGCTTGCAACCAACGGTGCAGATGACTCCAATGGTCATCATGTACCCGTTGCAAGACCTAAGCCATCCGATGCTAACCTGGCGACGTACGGAGGTCACTCGCGATGCGAGTGAACGCCTATTGGCATCCATCCTCTTGGAGGTACGATCCCTACAGCTCACATCTTGTATTAAATGTCAAAAAGTTGCACCAACAAACAGGGTGACTACAATGGTCGTCCCTGTACCTGTTGGCTATCCTGGGCCATTAGATGGCGTACGGCCGCAATAACTGAGCTCGACTCCTCCCGGAGTTAAACGCCTATCGGCGTAATTACCTTGTAAAACACAGTAGAGCTTACTTGTAAGCAAGCCCCGGAGAGGTTAGGTCCCATGGGAGTGCCACCTTGGGCACAATATGCAGTCCAGTAGTACTGGCTGCTCCACTGCAGGGATTGGTCTTAATCAAAGGTAACGCATAGAGCCCATCCAGAGTGTAAATTAATTGAGATCGTAATAAGATATGTATTGAAATAGAAATAAGTTGGATTATGGTTCTATTCTTTATGATGTGAATTTTTATTGAAGTAGAGAAAAGAAACATTGAATACTATAATTCTTCAAAATTCTTTGAAACAATTTAGTTAAGACTTTATCTTTATTTATGAAATCTAAATTTGTAATGTTTAAATCATGTAAATGAATATGAGGATCGCCTTTACCATTATAATAAACTAAGTTTTGGGTTAGAGAATTCCAAAATTTGTAACCCTTAATTTTATCGCCATAGTTAAAATTTATAACTCTTAACATTATCTTCTTTACCATTATACAATTCAAATCGAGGTGTCACAAAGCCAACAAACAATGAGTGTGTAATAATCTCAAATGTAAGTGATGTGGGATGTGGAAGATTGTACATAATAGAATATCGTTTAGCAAGCATAACATGAACATTCTTTTTAGGTTGATCAAATTCTTTCAACACTTTATCCAAAGTGGAGGCAGGGATAGTAGTGTTACCAAGAACATGGGAAATAATGGAGGATGTGTAAAGAGAGTGAGGGATAAGAGGTACTAGCATGGCAGTGGAAGGAGGAGATATACTAAAGGCTAGTGTGATCATAGGATGAGAAATAAGACTGGTGGGAGGAACTTAAGTATGAGGAGTGGCACTAGTACAAAGATGGGGGGTAAGTAGAATACTAGTGGAGATAAATGTAGTGGTAACATTATTGGAAGAGGAAGGGGCCATGCTAGGAGTGACAACCTGGGTAGTAGAAACCATTGAAGTAGTAATTAAGAGGTTAGAGAAAGAAGGGTTGAAAGAGGATGATGTTGATTACAAGGTGAATGGTGCAATAAGAATATTAACAAAAAAAGTGTTTTAATCTAATTAATCATATGATAACTAGAAAATATTATTGGAACACTAGATAAACAAACACAACTATGTAAACCATATAGACACTAGATATTTGTGGAGAAATTCTTACAAGATAAAACTCCACCACCAAACAAACCTAAGCTTGTATTAATATCAAAATGAGTACACCAATACAATTCACTTATCCCTCTAGCTAACAACAATCTAGAAGCATAACAATACCTACAAAAGAACCCTACAATCCTCTATCCCATGCCTCCATTATATAGGAAAATCATAAACAAGAAACCACTAAATGGTATCCCAAAACTAGGAGTTAAGACCACTAGCTACTAGTGAAAATCTAATGCCCCATAGTTATGGTCAAGCAAACTAGAATTTGAGGACACAAAGTATAAATTCATATCAAGAGGAAACACAAATGATTAAAAATGCAAGAAATGAAGAAGAAAGCCATGTCATCAAAGAAGAAGAATGTGAGAACACCTTTCAAGAAGAGGATGACCTCCTAGGGGTAGACATTACTAACTTTATACCTTGAAACATCAAGAACACACACACACACAAAATTTTTAACTTCTATTTGATTGAGCTCCTACATTTTGGTCCTTTTTCTTATACCTTGTTTGATCTATTTTTCCTATTCTCATTTCACCTTCTTTAGTGCAATCTATGCTTTATTCCCCCCCCCAACTTCAAGGCAGTTTTCCTTATGTCATCATCATGTTTAGAAGGTCTATTATTTATTTCATATTTTCTTGTGGTCTTTTATGCCTTCCTATGTTCCTCCATATATCTTACCATATTTTTGTTGTTTATGTGCTACTTTGATCTTACAATTTTAGGATGTATGGTGCTTTCTCAAATAACATGACCACTATGGCCTTTCATGTTTTATCTCTTTCATGGCCTATGTTTATTTCTCTTGATTATTATCATATATGGCGCATGTTTGTTATTTTGTGCTTATGAATTTTTCATGCATATGCTACTATGCTTATGAGCAACTCGTCACATTTTGATACTTTTGTAACGTCAAAAATTGCATACCCTTGCAATTTCATGCTACGTTTTGCATTCATTTTGGTGTCTCCTCCCCTAGTATGTTTTCAAGTTCACTTCAGCCTTGCCTTAGCTTTTTTCCCATAATCACACATATGATTTTGTGTTATGTTTGACCCTTTGTGTTTATTTTCATCAAATTCTATTTTAATGTTATTTTTCTCATCATCCTATGGTGTTTCATGTGACCACCTAAGCTAGAGTGACCTAAACAGTAGCACTTAACAAAGACATCCATGTGTCGTGCTAGCATCTTGTGCCTATGTGGCACCAAGTGACTATTTTTGGGAGTTACTTGACACCTTCAGTGATGATTCAAGATTCTCATAATGCCTCTATGCCTCCCAAAATATCTTTCTTTGACCTCTTTCTCTAGTTTTACCTCTTGCCATGCAAAATTTTTGAATTGATTCATTCTCAAGCAATCTATGTGTGAACTCTCTACCTTTTGCTCTCTATAACTTGGTGAATATCTGCAATGTTTGGCTCTCTTTGTGATCATCTCTAGAATTCCATTGTGCTCTCTCAAGGATCCTTTGCAACTGTGTTATTTCATACATTATTCATGAGAGATCTTTGAGGGTTTTGTGAATTCCTTCGTTGAGTTCTATGAGACCATTACTTGCTGGGTTAATGTGTTTCGGTTGGGTAGTTTGCATCTTCGTATAACAAGTGATTGAGTTTTATATTACTCTCTTTTGTTTCCTTGTTATAGTGTAATTCATTTTGCTTGTTGCATAGTGTGGTTACTTCATCTTCCTTTCTCTCTATAACTATTGCACTAATTTGGTCACATGGGTTTTAAGTAGATTAGTTTTATTTGCAAAATACATATTGTCATTGATGTTATTCCATTCTATTTTCATATAGAAAGTAGTATACACACTTATTTTCAATATTTTTCATCTTCGCTGCCCATGGAGGTCAAAAGACCGAAATAGGGGCTTGACCTTAAGGCAAGCTCCCAAGTAGCCCAAACCATTTTCTCTTTTCTTTTCAAGATTGAAGATTCTAGTGAGAAGCTCCATTCCTAGTTGTTGGTTTTGTGATATCTCACTCAACCTCTCTCCTTTCCTTGTCATTCATTGCATTTACTTTAGGTTTATTGGACATGTTTTATTGATTTTATTTATAATTTCTCATCACTTAGAGATTACTAGTTTGTTATCTTGATTGTAGTTGTGTTGTGTAGGTGATAGGGAACTAGACAAAGTCGAAACTTTTTATTTTTCATGCTTTTAGGACTATAGCACGACGTACAGACATCCCCACAATGTGATGGTATCCTTGGTAGTGACATCCATCTTCTAATACCAAGTTCCTTTGTTTCTTTCCTTGTCTATTTTGTACTTGAAATTTCTAAATTATGTTCATAGCATTTCATTTATAAGCATTTTAACAATTCTTCTCTATTATTTAAGCAATTAGCTTGATTTATTTTCATATTCTTTAGATTAAAAAGGTCTATTGACATTATTCTGTCTAAACATTTAGATAGAAAAAACTAGAATAGTATCCTAGTGTAGTTGTAGTGAAAAGTTTCCTTGATTAATACATTTAGTCAATGTGTAATTTTTCCTCCTCTACAACTTTCTCATTAGACATTGGGGGAAATCCTATTTACATATACTTTCACACTTGCATCCTACTCATTTTCATCCACAATCTTATATTTTCATTTGATTGCATTCTCATGGTGCATAGATGATCTCTATATAGCCTTTAGGCCCATCCGTTCTTTATGATTTTTCCATGTCTTGATAATTTTCACCATATTATGTGCCTACATTCTTATTTACATGCTACCTGATGTTACACATGTGCTTACATGATTTTATTATTTGATTACTTTATTTCTTTACCATACATCATATTATCTCCTTTCCTTCAATTCCTTGCATCTAAAAAATGAAACTAGTTGAAGAGGGAGCATATATTGTAAATGAATTGTGCCACATAGGGATTTTTCACCATACCTATATGGATCTTGATCACATTACACACACATAATTGAGTAGATTTCTATCACATCTTACACATTGGAGTCTCATTACACGACCATATCAAACATGCCATGTTGCATTTTCAACATTGGAGTTGCATTATGTGGTTGCATGGAACATGCCTATGATCACATTTGTAATAAGGCTTCACTCCATTATGACCCTTCTCTCTCTTCACTTCTCATTTTCATAGATAGATGAATTAATCTAAAGTTTGTGCCTAATGTAGTTGTGTTATGAAAGCTACACATTGCCTATCCTCTTCTATTTTTTAGGTTTTTATGGAGCACTTACAATAAGGATCATACATGAAGAATTCAAGTATAATCACTTACTTGACACAAATCCCATATCATTTTTATGAGTTTCTAAAGTTTACTTTTCATTTATTTTAGAATGTCCATACACTTTGAAATGCATTCTCATGATAAATTCATATATGCACTTCAAAGTGGGGGCAAAATGTAATGGTGAAATTTGCATACCCATGCCATTTCCCATTTAGTCTTGTCCTCATATTGGATGAATTCCTTTAACACAATTACATATAAACAAGTGGCATAATCTTGTGCTAGGTTTGGCTCGTGCCTTGATCTGTATACACTTCCATTTACTCTCATTTACACTTATCCCCACATGTTTGCCATCTACCCCTTGTTAAAGTCAAACATTTGACCATCACAACCCATTAGATTCTACAAAACAATGATGTCTTTTGCAAGAGATTTCAATAGAGCCAAAAAATAAATAATATTTATACAATATGTGTGTGCCCAAAAAAACTTACAATTTACATATGAATCCCTAATTATATAGAGAAGGGGTGAGATGAGAAGGGAGTTGTGGACTCTAACCACCTTGCATGTGCATAGGATAAGTGTGATAAAGGTGTTATATGTACATGAGTCAGCTAAGATCTGAATTGAAAATCCAAATAGCTTCCACAAATGAATTATGAGCATGATAAGAAAATATCTATCATAAAAAGTGAATAAAAATATACAATGAGCTCCTTGCATAAGTAGGGCAAAGAGAAAGAAGTAGGAGCAAACAATTGACTAACCCTCCAAAGAGTGTGACACATGTTAGGACACTTGGGGAAAGTGTGAGGACATGTGTAAAGTCCCTATGAGGTGAGACAAAAAGGAAAAAGTCCATAAGTGTGGATTTAGTAAGTGTGAATAGGATTATCCTAGATAGGCTAAAAGTTAACTATTTGTATAATATTCTTATTTACGCTAACACCCCCCTTAAGTGTAACTTAGGGAGAATAGACAAATAAATATGGGTTCTAACTAAGAGGCCATGTTAGGTACCCATGTACAAATAATTTCTCATAAATGGAGTAAAGGAGAAAATCTGGTGGAAAATAAAACAACTCCTCTCTAAAAGAGAAAAGATGCATGAAATAAATGTAGAAGTGAAGAAAAAACGAGGAATTAACATGATCCCCCAAGGACTACTTCTAACACTAAAGTGTAATAAATTTCCCCCCCATAAGAGAGAAAAAGAGAGAAGGTCTAGGCAACCCCCCAAAAAAGATAGAAGGAAATAAACCCATGCAAGGAAATGCTCCCTCTCAATATTGAGATGAGAAAAGAAACCATGCATCCTCCCCTCAAATTACCTCCTATAGTGTTGGTAGATACTCGGCACTGGATGTTGAAGATGATCATAATTTATGAACAACATTTCTCCACTTGGGAAGAAATAGTACTACAAATGTGTGCAATATAGCTTCCCATTCTAGACAGAAATATGCAAGAAGAAGGGTGAATTTATTTGAATTCTACACATGATCCAAAGACAATGATGAATCCCATGATGATGTCATTGAATGCTACTCAAAGTTCTCCAAGCTAGTGCCAAACTATGACAAATGTTGATATGATGAATCAGGTACCATAAGAGATTCAAGTACAATAACCATGGATGTATGGTGCTCACCATAGTCAAGACAACTGGACCAAAGAGAATCTAGTACTTTTGTAGAGAATGTCTTGACATGAATGATGATTGAGTCAAATATGTGGACTCATGAATATCTACATAATCTGTTGCTATAGAAGCAGTGTAGGCAAATAAAGAACAAGAGAGTCTAAATGTGCCCTCATAACATCCAAAGAAGATGATGGTGATACAACTCCATCAAAGCTGTCATCAAATAGAAAATGAATTTCCTTAATTGTTTTTTTCAATATCCAATGTGGGACTTTACAAATAAGGATGATATGTCTAGTAGAAATGTGTCCCAATGAGGTGGATCTGGAAAATTAATATTAATATCCTACTACAAAGAATCATTGGAAGCCATAAATGTATCAACACTGGATTCAAATGTAGTAATAAGTGATTATGTGAGAGATAATATGTCAATGAAATCCATAGAACTACATTGGTCATCCCCAAATGATGTTGTTGTCTCACAAGATGTCTAAGTAAGACCATATGGTGATTTTGTAGGTGCTAGATTAGAATGATCAGGTAAAGCAATATTATGATTTAGAAGAAGTTGCTTCATTTCATCAATTTGTCTTAGATTATAATCATCTTCAATATGCATTTTCTTTCCACAATAACCACATTTGATTTTCTATTTATTAGGATAATTACGCAGAATACTAAAATGGAAATGATTTAGTGTGAAAGAGACATGATCCCAAACTAGAAAATGCAAATGCAAAATCGTAAGAGTACCCCACTTGATTCAATCAAGGAACCCATCCAAGCAATTTATAGTGATGTGGCACTTTATATGTAGTGCATTTATAATTTCCATCAAGTGGATTTAATGACATATGAATACAAAATCTCAAAATAGAGGCATGTGCTAAAAGTACAAATATGAAACACAGTCAAGAAAAACTAACAACACCATTGCATAATGCTCAAAAATTAGGCACTTTCAAGTAAATGGGACCCAAAAAGGAGTCTGTACATGCCCAAACGAGCCCTCTGAAGTTCCAAAAATGGAAATTGTGCAGGGTTACCCTTGAGAATCAATGATTTTAAAAAAAATCATACATAAAATTTGTAAAAGGATCACACCATGATGTAGAGCATGAAAAATTACCCTAAATCAAAAATAAATCCACAGAAAAATATTTTTCTATGGCCTAGAACGAGGCTTTTGAAGTTGAGCCAAAAATTCATATTGGCCAATGGAGATGGGTTAAGAACTTTGGGAGAAACTGGATGGTGTCAACATGATGAATAGTCTAAGAATATTCTCCATGGTTAGCATAAAATGCTAGCATTTTACTTAAGATGTTACCATTACTATGAATGCTATTGTTAAACAACAAATGTTACAATTACAATGATTGTAACACAAAATGCTATAGTGTTTACCAAGAATACCATAGATTTAGATAACTATGACCTTGGGGATTGACTAAGTAGTTTGGTCAAGACAAAGATTGCATGGTTTAAAGAAGACTGCTAGTAGTGAAAGATGAACCAGTTGGCATAGCGGTGCTAGAATAGTAGTGGCAGATATGTGCTAGAACAATGGCGATGGATTGAAGTTGACTATGACCAAGAAAAACTTCATATAAACCATGACCAAAGATTGAAGACCCCGACAAAAGATTTGAGAAGACCGTGAGCTTTTGAAGACCGCTTGCGAACAACAAAAAATGTTGGTGTTGACCGCTAACTAGAAAGTTGATAGAGGGATCTAAACCATGTGGTGAAGATTTGCAAATATTCTTGGTGACTAGCAAACCATCGGTCGATCTTAAAAATGTTTCCTTTGAACATCTTCGACATTGTAAGAGCAATGAATGGAACTTGACAATGGCTGACTGGATATGAAACCATAGTGATGATTGCTTGCAAAGGCTGACACAATCAAACCAGGCAAGAAAATTGCAATGCAAACAAACACACAGCTCTAGAAAATGTCAAACAGCTAGCAACATGAACCAAAAAAATTTCCCAGATCTGCAAAATTACGTTTTGCGAAAAAAAATTGCCTCCAATTTAGAAAAAAACCTGTAGAACTATAGATTTCTATATAGGCTACAGCCATATGGTATAAGGGATACAGGGGCCAAAAAATTGTAAAAAATGCCAGTGTCAAAAATTGATGAAATGAAAGGCCATTTTAGTTTTCTCGAACCTTCCAAAATCAACGGCCATGCCCGTTTAGCCTCATGAAACACCTTTGATACGGCTATGTGTAGGATTTAATAGAAAATGGGAAGGGATTTGCAATTCATGGCTCTAATACCATGTTGGAGTAGTCAGGATCTACATGCAAAATTTAAATAGCTATCACAAATGAGATCTATCATAAAAAGTGAATGAAAATATACAATGAACTCTTTATATAAGTAGGACAATGAGGAAGAAGGAAGGTAGGAGTAAACAAGTGACTAACCCTCCAAAGAGTGTGACACATGTTAGAACACTTGAGACAAGTGTGAGGACATGTGTAAATTCTTCAAGTGTGGACTTAAAAGGTGTGAATAGGACTCTCCTAGATAAGCTAAAAGCTAACTAGTTGTATAATGTCCTTATTTACACTAACACCCCTCATTTATTATACCCCGTTCACATGTCAATCTCAATACATTTTCCTCTCACCTCAAGATTATTATTTCACTAACCAAGTTAATTTATACATCACTCAATATTCAACATATAACTTGTGAGAATGAACCTCAAATTCAAATTTGAACATTCCCACCCATTTTCACTAGTTTTTGGGAGCTAGAGAGATACATGTTTATACAACATGTTGTTATGTCTTGGTATTTAAATAAATTCAATGTTCCATTAATTTAGGATGCAAGGTTGAACAAGGAAAAATCATACTTAGAGCACATTTCAATTTTCTAAGGGACAAAGAATCTCATCTACATATGGGCCATATATATGTCCACACATGATGTCTTTGAATCTTCACTAAGTCATAAAGTCAGTCAATCTAGAGGTTTGACCTAGGAGATATTAATCCTTGTGATATGGAAGATTGTGTTGAGGTATTTATAAACACTACAATTCTTACAAGAACATCATATGTACTATATATCAGGGTGAGCATGCTTTAAAATTATATGTTTTACTAGTTATGATGGATGTGTTAGAGTTTAAATATGTGGCAACCAAGATCAAACCCACAACACACAAGATTGAATCCTAGGGTTTTCTATGTCTATTCAAATTCTCAAGTAGTCATCAAATAGAGGGCACATAATTCAAAATGGTGGTAAATTAATTCTAGGGGGTAAAAGTACAAAGTTGTGTCACTTTTATAAAGGAAATAACCAACACTGATCCAACTTGTAAACTTGAATCACTAAAAAGTGACATATATGTTTTGAATTTTGAAATGATGTAAACTAATAAAATATTTATTTTTTAGTATATTTTATGTTTGTATTTTTTTTTAATAAAATTAAAAAATTATTTGAATATAGTTTTTAATAAATTGACACTATAATTTAGTTGCTGATAAAATGCTAAAAAATGAAGTTACATGAGACGTCAATCTTTATATAGTAAATTTTTTTCCTTCAAATTTTTTGTGTATTTATAACTTGAAACTTTAGTGCATGGATATTTTTTTTCTAATTTTGATAAATATATATTTTTAAATAAATATTAAAATGTGTGTATTAAAACGTACTTGTTCTTTCATATTAACTATTTATCTAAAATAGAAAAAAAATATACCATCTTGATAGAGATTCTTTTATCTAGTGCATCATATTTTTTTAAATTTTTTTAATAAGTTTTACTATTTTTCCTTGACATGGTAATCAACCTAATGTTTTTTGCTAATAATGTACTTTTAGTAAAAATAAAAAGGAAAATATAAATAATAATGAAACTATTAAAATATATATTTTTGAAAACCAAACTTATAGATCTACAAAGGGTATTTTTACATTTTTTTAAAAACGTTATTTACACGAGTAGAAGTTGAAATATCAAGTTTTTCAAGTAATTTTATTTTTTTGGTAAATTGGCCTCATTGTGGTGCTACATATGCATTTAGCCAACAATTTTAATTGAATAAGTTGCAGACATATCTAACTTAGCTAGAATGAATCTTACAAGATCATATGTTTGACCAAAATTATTTTTTAGTTAGAAATACTTAAATTCACTTGTGCTGATAAGGTGGTTGAAAGTGTGACATAAATTTGTGCTTTTACTGATGGGCTATCAATATCATTCTTCCGCCATCAAAAATAGAGCTAAGTAACTAACTGCTTTCATTTAACTATTGTATTTATTACTATTTATTTATCAACCTGGCTCTAAATTTAATCTAGGTTAATTGTGTAATTATTGGATACATTTATTTATTATCCAAGATTATATTATTTATATCAAAGGATTTTATTCTATTACAAGCATGCATTAATTCTTTGTTAAACTATGTAATTATGAAATTTACATACCCATGTCAATTCCCATTTAGTTTTGGGCCCATTTTGATGGAATATCTTAATATGATTACATGGTGACATGTGGCACACTCTTGTGTTAAGTATGGTTGCTTCCCCCAATCATTATTATCCTCATTTGGATGCACTTTTGTACATTTGACATTAACCTAGCCCCATTTGCACTTATATCCACATGTTTTCCTTATCATCATCCCACGTTTCCATACACCTAATCCTTGGCTTCAAATCCATTGTTCTCTATTCTAGGTCATTCTCACAATGCTTAGGTTCAATCTTGCACAGTATGGAATTAACCCCAAATTTATATTTTAAAATTCAAAATTGTCAACTCTACTCATTTCTACTAGTCATTGGTAACTAACTTGGTACACACTTGTTTGACTATTCATTATGTTTTGGTATTTAAAGACATCTTTAGTGCACTTGAACATTATTTGAGAATATTATTTGAGAACATTCCAAGCATCGTTTGAAAATCCTAATCAATCACAAGGAGAATCATTATAGGAATATTTTGTTTCAAATCATTAAAAAGAATCAACATTTGCATCTAAATCATCTAGGACATTGCATGCTTGATTTTTTCACTGTTAATCATGTTGGTTCTTGAAATTGTTGCTCACACTCCTAGAAGAATCAATTCACTTCAAAGTGAGGGAATCATCATTTTGAAGATTCAAATGAATCAACTCATCAATAGAATATGAGTGATTAAAGCCCCATTGTTGAGAGTGGGTATGCTCTCCTTCACTTCAGGCTCAACTAGACCCAAGAGGGTATTCCTAGAGGTATCCTTAATAGGACATCTAACTGAGTAAGATAAATCATGACTAAAATAACGGTAGCTATACCCAATGTACACTTGACCCCAATATTTGTCACTAGGTCAAAGACTAACTAGCTACCTATAAAACCTCTTGTTAAGATGATAACTACAACATTGCATGTGCACCGACAAATGACTGCATTATCATAATTCCCACAAATTACTCCACTTAGCATTTCATACACAAGTGCAAGGTTTAGGAATGCATGAAATGATTCTCTAACAATCTATATGTTTGAGATCACTTATGATGTTCCCTAAGTTATAATATTGAATCCTGAAAGTATGTTGGAACCCTAATCTAAAGAGGACTTGAAGAGGATAATAAAATGGAAAGTGTTTGATCTCTCACCAATTAGACTAGTGCCTACTCCATTAGACAACAAATTCATGAACTACAAAGAGAAAGGTGATTCACTAACAAAGCATAACTACAACCAAATGTGCATATGCATATAAATCAAAGATAATATTACATGCAAATGGACATACTTAATAATCCATCTTAAAACTGCAATAACCCACATGAAACAAAGGAGAGACCATCACAAAATCTTTCCAATGAATTAGAAGTTGTCACACATTCATCAAACTATTGTTATATTCATGCCAACAAATGTCACAAGAGAGGATGAACAACTAGGTTTGAGTGTTCCTTTGAATCATTACAAACTGCCATGGAGACATACCATTTGCACGCTAATGTTCATTACAAAACCCTTCCTATGGATTACAAAATGGATTCTATCCCCTTATAGTCTAGATGTCCAATCTTTGATGCCTTAGAACCAACTTGAAGCACTTACAATCGAGAAATTGGTTTGATAAACACCCTTTTTTATATCTTTTTGATATGTATATATATAAGTTTAGTTTCTTTACCTCTTGTTCACTTGTAGGAATTCAATATACTTTTGGAGGTTAGAAAATTGAAGGCAAAAATGGTGTGATCCCATGAATCCATATTTGAGAAGTTTCCCACTCATAATGAATGACTTGGAACACACAAAGGAAACTAGCAAATGAAACTCAATCACTAAACTCATGGTGATTGTACCTCCTTTCATCATTCACCATTGAAATCTACAACTAGAATCACACCGTTGAGATGAGATATGGTGTTTGTTGCATTTGAGTAGTTGTAAGGGCCAAATTTATTCATTAATGGTGACCTAGGAAGTTCTTGAAGCATTTAGGAGTGTATTAGAGAAGTCTGGAAGATTTGCAAGATTTTGATGTAGGATGGGACATGAGGACTAAACATTGGAGTCATAGGAAGAAATCTAGAAGGATGGAAAAGTTCCATAAATGGATGAAATGAGTGAATGGATCGTGTGGGACAAAGAGACACTGAGAGAAAAGTAGGGAAAGGTTACTAAAAAAGAAGTTAAGACAAAATATGATCATATCTAAAAGTCCTTGGAAAGTCTACAAGGAGAAATGAATGTGGATGATTTGATCATTGGGACAAATACAGGAATTCATCATAGGGCCAAAAATGGGAAGAGAAGGTACCAAATGATGTTATAACCTTGCAGAGAAGTCTTATGAAACTAAAAGTGAGAACTGAATATGGGAAGTGGATGGGGGAAATGTGTATAGGAAATATAGAAGTCTAGGAGGGTAAGTGCATGGAAATGGTATATAAAAAAGTGGCCAAATCAAAAAAATTGAAGAAAATGCAAGTGTGTTATGTAAAATTTTACATAATGTGCTTGCGTTATGGCTTGGTAATTACCAAACAATAATGTGATCGTGTTATAAAATGTGATCGCATTATTTAATGCGAGTGCATTATATAGTGTTAAAAAACTACATTTTAAATATAGACTTACATGCATATTTTTTTCAATTTACATAGATGCATGTATATACATGTGTATATATGTATATGTGTGTTTGTGTATATATGTGGGTGTATATGTATATATGTATATGTATATATTTATATAAGTGTGTGTATATGTATATATGTATATATGGAGTATGTGTATATAATGCACTTGTATTTTATAACACAATCGCATTTTATAGTGTTCAAAAAAATATATAATCATATTGATAAGAGTTAGAGTTAGAGAGAGGGAGAGCTAGAGAGAGAGGTAGGGAGATAGAGATAGAGAGATAGAGTTAAAGAGACTTGGGAAAGATAGAGAAAGGGAGAGATAGAGAGGGGGAGAGACAGAGATAGAGAGGAAGAGAGATAAAAAAGGGATATAAAAAGATATAGAGAGGGAGAGATAAAGAGAGAGAGGGAGGATAGAGAGATAAAGAGATAGAGGGATAAATACATAGAGATATAGAGAGGAAGAAAAAGAGGAGAGATAGAGAGATAGAAATAGAGAGGGAGAGATAGATAGACAAGGAGAGATAGAGAGTTAGAGAGAAGAGGAGAGAGAAATAGAGAGAGGGAGAGATAGAGATAGAGATAGAGTGAGGGAGAGATAGAGAGATTGAGGGTGATATGTAGAGACAAGGAGAGATAGATAGAAAGATATGGAGAGAGGAAGATAGCATTAGAGAGAGGGGGACATATATAAAAGGAGGGGAAGATAGAGAGATAGAGAGGGAGATTGAGAGAGAGATGGAGAGATCAATAGATAGAGATATAGAGAGGGAGGGAGGGGATGAGATATATCTAGAGAGAGAGAGAGGATGGAGAAATAGAGAGAGATAGAGGGATTGATAGATAGGTATATAGAGAGGGAGAGAGGGGGTGAGATATAGAGATAGATAGAGAGATGTCTAGATGGAGATGGAGAGATATATAATGAGATAGCGAGAGAGAGATATAAAGAGATGGAGGGAGAGGGAGAGGAAGAGAGACATATATAGAGATAGTGAGAGAAAAATAGAAATATATAGAGGGAGAGGGGTGGAGAGAGAGTGAGAGAGAGAGGGGGTTCTCACAAGAATTTGGGTCCACATATAGGGGAAGTCGCAGGCAAAGGAAAAATCCTGATAGAAATGAGTACCCGTTTAGGAAAGGGAACCTGAGCCTAAATAGGTACCCGCTTAGGAATGCGTACTTATTTAGGAATGGGTGCTCAAGCCTAAACGAGAACCCATTTCTAAACATGTGTTTGAATTTAAAAAAATCCATGTGCGCTTATTTTTCCCACAAAAAAGGGATGGGTACCCATTCATAACGGGTACCTATTCCTAAAAGATTAGGCTCAGGAAAGGCATGGGTAGCCAACCTCTAGCCTTGGACCTGCAAGTACAAGTCTATGTTCAGAGCAAGACAAAAGACTAACTTTACTATATGGCAAACAACATTTTTTTCTGAATTTTTTTACAAAATTAAAACCCATTATAGATGACGATGTGTAGTTTTTAAATATGTAATTTTTTTATTCAACTTATTTTTTATTTATTAATTAATTTATGAGCAAACTAGTCCAAAAACTTGAAATGATAGGTGTTTGCATTTTTTTAAAAAAATTAATTTTTAAAGCTTTTAAAAATATATATATGTCATCAATCTACACGTTCATTCTTTACACAATGAAAAAAAAAAAATTTATGATTAGTTTTTCTCAAATTATGTTGGTCATACACGAGGGGTTTTCAAAACAACAATTAGGGTCAAGAATAAATTAATTAAAAATATATATGGAAAAAATTATGAAAAAATATCCACATCAAACTTCACTATACTACACATATTTCCCCAAAAGGATTTAGAAAACTACTTTTATTTAGGTCAAATTATGTTGGTCATACACATGCATGGTATGGTCCTAAAAAAGTGACTTAAAAAGTTTTTTTTCTTCAAACCTATGAAAAATTAATTTGTATCATCTGGGTATTAGAATAAATTACATATTTGAAAACCAAATTCAAAATACTACATTTCATATTACTAGACTTTCTTAAGATTTTATGTGTAAGTGCTTCAAATTTTGACTCCAACTGGAAGAAATTTTAATTTTTAGGGAAAATACTTCCAAAAAGTGGACCCAACTTCTTGCACTAACCCAGAGAGAGAGGGGGGGAGGCAATGATAGAGAGAGGGAGAGATAGATGGAGTGGGATGGAGAGAGAAATAAAGAGGGGGAGATTGAGAAAGAGAGAGAGAGGGTGGGGGAAAGAGAGGGGGAAGATAGGGAGATATAGATAGAGAGGGAGAGAAAGGGAGAGGGGTATATTAAGGGATATAGATAGAGAGAGGGAGCAATAGAGAGAGGGGGGAGATAGAGAGATATAGACACAAACATGTTTAACTGTAATATAAACCATACAAGACATGTTAAAAACATATATCCTCTGGTGTTTAAACAAGTTAAAAAGTGTTACACTTTCTTGTACTTTAGTTATAGGAGAATCTTGGATCATATTTGACATTGTATTTCTACTATTATTCATTTATACCTCCAAGAGAGGTTGTTGAAAATAATTAATGAGATCTTCCCTAGTATTTTCTTATTAAGTTGGTTGAGTTGTACTTGTACGTTACTTACCTATGAGTTTTAAAGGAGTTTTAGTGTGATTAGAAAAGTGTGAGAGCAACTCCAAGGCTTGTATGGTGTTGGAAATTTTTGGTTATAAAATTTAAGTCCATGAAGGCCTCTAGAAGGTATTAAATCATTGTAACAACTTATGAGAAAGTGGCTTAAGGAGAAGATCCCTCACTCTTTTAGAGTGATCTCCCATTTTGGGTTTCTCCAAGTCATGCTTTTGTCTTATTCATTATTATGTGTGTTCTATGCCCTCTACATGTTGACACATTCTTTCATATTTAAGTGCTCTTATCCACACCAAAATTTATACATAGGGACTATCTTTCTATAAATGTTCACATGTAACAATAAATTCATCAATTAATGTTCTTTTTAAGGTTTAATATGTTTCAATTAATGAAATTTATAATGGACTATCCACAATAACTATGAATAATATTAGTATCAAAGTAAATTTTATTAAATTTTGTGTTTGTTTGTTTGTACATGATTAGTTTTGTAGAAGTATGCTTGTTACTAAATAATAAAAGTGGGAAAGTAGATTTTTCTCCTTTACAACAAGAGAGAGAGTCTAGAGATTGGATAGAAATACTACGAATTATAGCACATGATGATGATATACCTCTTGATGGAGGAGAGGTTTATCAATTTATAAGATGTTACAATAATTTATCTCTATGGGAAAGCTAAAAAGTAGTCACTCATGGAGAAAGTAGGGATGTCGGCTACGGAATCCTAAGCATAAGGAGTGGCTAATTTCTTAGCAAAAAGTGTAATCCCATGGTGAGAAAGTTATTTGATGAGCACATGTTTTCAATATTGAGGTGAATATATAAATTATGCCTTATGGAGAAGATGTAATCTTATCAATAAGATTGATAATTGGTTGTCATAACTTGAGGTATATTTAAGTCTATGCATAACATTAGTAAAGAACATAAAATTTCCTTTGTTGGATTAAGACTAAAAAAAATAATCTTATTTGGTTTAAAAGATATTCTCATTCTTTAATTTTAAGAAAATTAGAAATTATATGTTCATGGAATGAATCTTAGAAGCTAATACAAAAACCAATTCTATCCTATGTCACAAAGAAGATAGGTCTATTGAGTGGCAATGTAATAATTAAAAATAAAGTCATAGTGTGCAAGAGTGTACACTATTGAATTTTGTAGAAGAGTTATTCAAATGGGAAAGGATATATGCAAGAAGATGATATCTTGATGAAGTATGTATGTGGCCTTTATAGTCATCTAAGCATGCTCACATTGCTCTCAAAAATGAAAGAGATAGATAAGCTATCATATAAAGCTCATTATTTCAAAATGGACAAGGAAAAGATCACATGACTTTCTTCATGAAGGGAAATATGAAACAATTTTTGAATTAATCCTATAAGGAAGTGATGTCACAATTTATTTGATCTATACAAATTATCACCACTTTGACATAGTAATGACACTAAACAAATAATTAGAATGAAAAAATAATAGAACCATGAGAAAGAGAGAGATGGAGATAAAGAGAAGGGTTTTTTAATGCTTTAGTTTTGATGTTTAGGGTTTTGGGTTCACATTTAGGGAACTTAGATTTCAATATTAAGGAAGAGAAAGGTAAAGGGAGGGTGAGAGAGATAAGGAGAGTGAGTGTGAGAGAGAGAGGGAGAGTGATGGTTGGAAAGATAAAGAGAGATAGAGAGGATAGAGATAGAGCTCAAGAGGGAGAGATAGAGCTCAAGAGGAAGAGATAGAGAGAGAGGGAGAGAAATAGAGAGGGAGAGGGAGAGAGATAGAGATGGATAGAGAGATAAAAATAGAGATACAAAGATAGAGATGGAGAGAGACATATAGAGATATTGAGAGAGAGAAAGAGATTGACAGAGACGGAGAGAGAGTTAGAGAGAGTGGGGGAGAGATGAAAGAGATAGAGATAGAGGAAGAGATAGAAAGAGTTAGAGAAAGGGAGAGATAGAGAGAGGAAGGATAGAGAGATAGAGAGGGGAGAGTGAGGGAGAGATATAGAGATAGAGAGTGGGAGTGAGGGATACACACACATAGACATAGAGGGTGAGATGGATAGATATAGATAAAGATAGGGAGATATAGATAGAGTGAGAGAGGGGGGGAATATAGAGGGTTTATTTTTAATGCTTTATTATTGATGTTTTGGGTTTTGGGTTCACATTTAGGGAACTCATATTTCAATATTAAGAGGAAGGTAAAAGGAGAGAGAGAGAGAGAGGGATAGATAGAGATAAATTCTCTCTATCTCTCCCTCTCTCTATATCTATTTATCTATATCCCTCTTTATCTCTATCTCTATCTCTCCCTCCCTCCCACTCTCTCTCCATCTCTCCCTCTCCATTTCTCCCTCTCTCTATCTCTCCTCTTTATATCTTTATATACTCTCCCTCTATCTCTCTGTACCCTCTATATATCTCCCTCTCTCTCCCTCTCCATATCTCCCTCTCTATCTCTCCCTCTCTAAATTCCCCTCTCCCCCTCTCTATCTCCCTCCCTCTCTCCTTCTCACCCTCCTTCCCCCTCTATCTCTCCCTTTGTCTTTTTTTCTCCCTCTCTTCATCTCTCTATCTTCCCCTCTCCCCCCCTCTCTTTCTCTATCTCTCCCTCTCTCTATCTATACCTCTCAATCTCTACCTCTCTATCTATACCTCTCAATATCCCCCTCTCCCCCCCTCTCTCCACTCTATTCTCCCTCTATCTCTATATCTCTCTTGTCCTCCCTTCCTCTATCTCTCTATCTCTCCCTCTCCCTCTCTACCTCTCTCTTCATCTCTCTTTATCTATCCCTCTCTCTCCATCTCTATATCTCTATCTCTCCCTCTATCTTTATGTATCTATCTCTCCCTCTATCTATATCTCTCAATCTCCCCCCTCTCTCTCTATATATATTGTGAGGGGGAAAATAGGTTTAATCAATCAATGATAAAAATACCTGAACATCTACAGAATATGAAGATAAAAGGAGGATTCAAAACAATGAAAAACAATAATACCTTCACCTTTTACCTTTCCCCTTCTGTAGTTCGCCTATCTTTCTTTGATCTTGATTGTGAAGCCCTCATAAACTAGTTTCTTGCTTGCTTGTTGAAGATGACAAAGGAAGAATGGCTATGATACTAATGTATTTGAAGATGAGCATCAAATACAGAAATGGAGTATGAGTTGAGAATTCTCAAATGGGAGTAGGGGTGCCAAAGGCGTGCTGGTATCTCTACAGCATAAGTTTACACAAAATCCAGATATGAAATGAAGAGAAGAAGGTTGCATTTATAGAAAAAGGTGAGGGAAGATCAATGGTTGAGAAGAAAAGAAAAGATCAATGGAGGAGGCTTGTTGAGGAATGTGCAACGAATGGAAGAAGGACACCTGTCATTCGAAAAGCAGTCTTGTTTGAGTTAACTCCTCTCTTGATGAGGATGAGATTTGATTTTCTCTATTTTAAGAAAAGATTTGCTTTAAAGATGCTTTAAAACTAATTTTGCTTTTGTAACTCGGAGTTTTGCTTTTGTGTGACAAGAGGAAAGTTATTTTTGGAAGATAAGAATGATTTTTAGAAGAGATAGAAAGCATAATTAAATAACTGAATTTATTTAATTATTTTATAGGTAATTGAGAGGAATAAATAAAATATAGAAATATATTTTATTTTGTGGAGATTTTAGATTTTATTTAAATTTGGAAGAATAAGAGATTTTAATTAAATAATTAAAATTATTTAATTATTTTAGAAGAGTGAAGTTGGTGAATTTGATTTTAATTAATTAAATAAATGTGTTTATTTAATTAAATGAGAGGAAGTGAATCAAATAAATAAATGAATTTATTTATTTAATGATAGAAGAATACTAAGGATGAAATAAATATTTAAAATATTTATTTAAGTGGAGTCATGTCAATTTTAGGTGTATACATTTTGCCCCTCTTTGATGCAATGTGTTTTATCACGTTGTTTCAAAGAATAAGATTTTTGACAGTGATACATGCCTCAGTTCACCCTTGGTACAAGTTTAATGACAGGATGCCCCTCGGGAGATTGGACGGGGAGACAGTAGAAAGGCGTGAGACGGACAATCTCACGATGAAGAAGAGGAGAAATAGGAGAAGAAATGGTTGGATGTATAAGAAAGAGGTGAATGATATGTGATGCAAGATAAAATGATGACCCACACAAGCAAGTAAGCCAGCATGCACAAATGATACAAGAACAGGCAAGGTATTGCCCCGGTCAAGCGGTAAACCAACGATATAGATCAATGATGTCTGGTGTCAGGAATGAAACATGTCGTATAAGACTCCAGGTCTGGGTTCGACAATGCAACATCCTGTCTAAGACATTTGATATGATAATGATATATGACAGTGTTGTCATGGCAGGGAATGATATATCCCTAGAGCAACATGAAGGATAGTTATGACTAATTGATACAGTTTACGACAAGATTAGGATCAAGACCACGAATTGTGATTGGATAATTTGACAAGATTGGCTTGACTTGATTGGTATGGATTAAGGATAGATTTGCGTTTGGATCACTACTTGGATTGATAGCTAGAACTGTTGACAAGAGATATGAAGACAGATAGAAATTTGATCGATAGAAGAATGACTCGATAGAAGAAATCACAAGTGTTTGTAAACATTGATTTGCTACATTTTGGATTTTTATTGGATGGGATATGGATAAATGCACTTGGATATGGATACGGATATGAGATGCAATTGGATACGGTATGGATATGGATATGGATATTTGTCATCTTGATATAGCAAGTATTTTGGAGTGCTTATTTCATCATTGGGCTTTATTATGTTGTAAGAAAATACAAGCATCTAGGTATAATTAAACCAAGATGACCTGAGTATTACTTACATCGATTTTGATATAGCAAGTTAATACAAGCATCTAGTCAAAATTGAATCTAGATGACCTAAGTATTTCTTGCATTTCAACAGACAAGGATTGCCCCTTTTCATGTTTAGACCTCAGAGTCCTTGATGATCTTTTGCTGATCATGTCGTTAGACAAAAGTCATTACATTACTAAAGTTTAATCCACAAGTAGCAAACAAAGAAAAATTATGCCCCCATCATAGCATCTCTAGCTTTTGGCATCCTCGAGTAGCTCTAATTCTTGGAGTCTGGTCACTCTGTACTTTTCATCTGATATGAGGCCTTTTAATGAGACTCGCAAGGATGGGATCTCAACTTCAATGGGCAAGATAGCTTCAGATCCATAGACTAAGGAGTATGGTGTTGCACCTGTGGGTGTGTGGATGCTTGTGCGGTAGGCCCACAACGCAAGATTCAGTTGGACATGCCAATCACGGCCAGCATCATTGACAGTCTTCTTTAGGATTTTTAGAATGGTTTTATTTGATGCCTCAGCTTGGTCGTTACCTTGTGGGTAGTAAGGAGTTGAGAAGCGGTGCTGGATATGGAATTTGTCGCATAGTTCCCTGACATCTTGATTTTTGAAGGGTCGTCCATTATCAGTGATGATGGACGAAGGGACACCATAACGACAGATGATATAGTTCAAGATAAATGAGGCAATCTGTTTGCCTGTGATGTTGGCTAAGGGCATGGCTTCAATCCACTTCGTGAAGTACTCTGTGGCAGTGATAATGAATTTATGGCCGCTTGAGGAAGGAGGGTGGATCTTGCCCACTAAGTCGAGTCCCCATTGACAGAAAGGCCAAGGTGTTGTTAATGGTTGTAGCTCCTGCGCTGGTGCATGTATCAGGTTCTCGTGGATTTGGCATTTCTTGCACTTCTTGACAAAATGGTAGGAATCTTGTTCCATTGTTGGCCAGTAGTATCCCATGCGTATGAGTTTCTTAGCTAGGGTAGGGCCACTAGAGTGAGTCCCGCATATCCCGTCATGTATTTCGCTTAGAGCAGTTTGATATTCCTCTCTATCTAGACACCTAAGGAGAGTACCATCAAGACCTCGGTGATATAGGGTGTTTGCGACAATGGCATACTGGGATGCTTGCCGGATGAAGGTTCTTTTTTGGTTGCTGGAAAGGTCGGGTGGGAGGGTATTCTCTTTTAGGTAGGCAAATATTTTACCATAGAGTGGGGAATTGGTTCCTACAATGTGGCATATGATATGGGACTCTGGGGTGTCATAAGTAGGATGGGAGACTGGCTCTACTAAGAACTCATATCGTGTTTGATTGCCTGTGATGTTGAGGAGAGATGTGATCGTGGCCATTATGTCTGCAGCTTTATTCTCGATCCTTGGTATCTGTTCGAAAGATATCTTGATGAAATATTCCTTGAAGTCATCTACCATCCGTTTATAAGGAATTAGTTTTTCATCCTTTGTTTGGTAGTCATCATTCACTTGATTGATAACCAGTTGTGAGTCACCATAGACTTGGAGTTCTTTGATGTTCCACTCAATTGCCAGCTTGATACCAATAACCAGGGCCTCATATTCTGCTACATTGTTAGTGCAAGGGAACATTAACCTGTATGACTTTGGAATAGTGTCACCATTAGGTGTTATCAATAAGATACCTGCCCCTGATCCATGTTGTGTGTATGAGCCATCGAAATACATTTTCCAATTTGCTACATTGACGTGGAAGATAGATTCATCTAGAAATTCAAAACTTAGGGGGTTGTCATCCGTTAAAGGTGCATCTGCTAGTTGATCTACAAGCACTTGTCCTTTTATCACTTTTCTATCCACATATTCAATATCAAACTCGCTGAGAAGCATGACCCATTTTGATAATCTACTTGTTAAGGCAGCCTTGTTAAGTAAGTATTTCAGTGGATCAATCTTTGCCACTAGTTTAACAAAGTGTGATAGCATGTAATGTCTCCATTTTTGCGAGGTGAAGATGATAGCTAGACATGCTCTTTCGATTGGTGTATATTGCAATTCATATCTGACGAGTGTTCGACTAATGTAGTAGATAGCCTGTTCTTTTTCATCATAGTTTTGTTGGGCAAGGAGAGCTCCCAAAGCTATTGGTGTAGCTAAGATGTATAGTAATAGAGGCTTGCCTTGAATTGGTGGCATCAATACTGGTGGTTTCATGAGATATTCTTTTAGTTGCTGAAATGCCTATTCACATGACTTGTTCCATTTGAAGGGTACATTTTGTGTAGCAGATGAGAGAATGGGTGGCACTTGTCTACCAGTTGGGAAATGAACCGTCTAATAGACTGTAATTTGCCCTATAGGGATCTCAATTGGGTCAGATTTTTAGGAGATGGCATTTCCATGATTACTTTCACCTTAGCAGGATCCACTTCGATACCATTTGCAGATACTATATATCCCAGTAGTTTGCCTGATGTAACTCCGAATACACACTTCTTTGGGTTAAGTCACACATTGAACTATTCCAGCCTATTAAAGATCTTGTCTAGTACTTCTAGATGCCCTTCTCTTGTGAGAGACTTTGCTAGAATGTCATCGACATAGTCTTCCATTATAGTATGCATCATATCATGGAAGATTGTTGTCATGGCTCTCTGATATATTGCCCCAACATTTTTCAGACAGAATGGCATGACACACCAACAGTAGGTGCCCCAAGGACATGTGAAGGTAGTTTTGTGTTGGTCCTCGAGTATAATTTTTATCTGGTTGTAGCCTGAGAAACCATCCATGAGTGATAGCATAGTGTGTCCCACTGTAAGATCGACAATCATGTCTATGTTGGGCAGGAGGAAGTCATCTTTGGGACAAGCCTTGTTCAAGTCTCTGAAATGATTGCATATTCTGACCCTGCCATCTGTTTTAGCCACTGGTATTATATTTGAAACCCATTCTAGATAGTCTATAGGCTTGATAAATCCGATGTCTAATAGCTTTTTAAGTTCCTCTTTTACCATGAGGGCCACATGCGGATGCATCTTTCTGAGTTTTTGTTTGACCAGTTTAGCTCCTGGAGCTAGAGATAAATGATGCATGATAAGATTTGGATCTAGCCCTGGCATGTCAGCGTATGTCCATGCGAAGTTGATCTATTTTCTTTTGAAGAAATCTATAAATGCTGGTTTTTCATGTTCTGTTAGAGCCTTTGCCATGTGGACCATTCTGGGATTATCCCTTGTGTTGACATTGATTGCTTCTGCTGGTTCTATCAAGATCGATGATCTCTCCTGATGTGTAAGATTGGGGAGAGGGTCAAGCCTTCCATCCTTTGGTGCATCAGAGAGGTTTTCACCGTTGGATATGTCTTTATTTTTACTATTTTGATGATCTAACACTGTCGCGGAGCGGTTTTCACCATTAGATCATTCTTTTAGTTTGATGTTTTTATGACTGAAAGGCTTGGCTCTCTCTCCAAAATAGGCCTTCTCGTTGAGTTCAATAGCATAGCCAGCTCTGTGGTCTCTTGCAGGTATGTGATTTCTAAGCTCCAGATAATCGATGATGGCTTCGTCATTTTCAAAGGTATCAAGCTCAGGGGTAGTACCTTTTAGGTCCCAGTCTATAAGTTCAGGGTGTACCAAAGGTAAGGGATCATTAGGTTGGTCTGTTTCAATGGTGTTGATGGTTAGGACAAAATTATTGATGGAACGGACAAAGTTCGCGATGGCACTCTCTATTAGTGGATCTGTCAAGGGGGGAAACATTCCTTCCTCATGATTTTCACTATTGTTTCTATGCGGGTCAGACTCTAATGGCCTAGCCCTTGGACCTTGGCTCTCATTGGCATGGGTCGGGTCGTACTCATGGACAATGTCAATATCCTTTTCGTCACAAGACATCTCAGAGAGGCTATCCCATTCATACTCATTAGAATCAGTTTCGCTCCCCATTTGCATTCTCTGAAGTTGCTCAACCAGATTGCTAGTGGACACTTCTGGTTGTTTGCCTTTGTTCTTATTGGTTTTGTTGCTTCTTGATGCTCTAGTGTACCCTAGCCCTGTAGTGTCTCAGGCTGTTAAGGTATGAGGTTGGATGGGTTCAGTGATGCCATCCTTTCTTGAACCAAGTGGACCATGTCCTTCATACCCCATTCTCTGTAGCATTTGAAAGCCTTGACTATATTGTGCCATTTGTATAATGGGATGGTCATGTTGTGTTGAGGAACTACCCTCATCTTTGTATAGCCACTATAGGACATCTTTTTCATCGCTTTCATCTTCTAGGCTTCCCCATTTCACAAATGGTCCTTTGGTGGTTCTCTCTGCTTTGGGTGTTTTTAAGATGGGTCTCCCATAGGATCTAGGAGATATAGGTAGTTGAGCTAAACAGAGGGACTAAGATACCGTGTATTCACCCAAGCCTTTGTCTTTGACTTGGAGTTTAGGTTGAGGTCCTCCAAAAGAGGAAGCAAGTGTAGTCGGATCAACATGAGATGACGAGGATGCAGAAGCACGGTTGTTGGGGATTACAACTTCTAGTTTTGGCTGAATAGAATTGTAGTATTGAAAGGGGTTAGGGTCACCTTGGATAGTGATCTCTTGACCTTCATGTGGGAAGTTGATACATTAATGGTATGTGGAAGGTACGGCTTTCAAGGCGTGTATCCATGTTCACCCAAGGAGAATGTTGTAAGCTAGCTCCATGTCAAGGACTTGACAAGCTACATCTTTTACTACAGGGCCCACTCTGATTGGTAGGGTAACAATTCCTTTGGACGTCCTTTCTTCCTCATCATAGGCTTTTATGGTGATTTTTCTTTTCGGATCTATAGCCTTCTCTGAAAACTCCAATGTAAGGATTAACTTCAATGTGCAGATATTCAAACCGGCCCCTCCATCGATTAGGACTCTTTTGATCTTGTGTTTGTGTATGAAAGCTTCGATGTGAAGGGAGGCATTATGGGGTTGAGTGATAGACATATTATCCTTCTTAGTGAATGATAGGGAGTGCGGTGAGGTGATGTGACCGACCATAGTTTGGAATTGCTCTTCAGCTAGGTTCGTGGGAATGGAGGTTTCTGCTAAGGCTTTGTCAAGTATGGACCTATGAGAAGGAGATAGACGCAGGAGTTCCAATATGGAGATGTGTGCAGGTGTTTTGTGGAGTTGATCCACGATACTATATTGACTAGACGGAGGAGCAAAAGCTCCTCTAAGGGTGACCCTATTACTACGGGTAGTAACGCTGCAATCCGAATCCTTGTTGATAGTGATCACATTGATGTGTGAATCACCTTCTGAGATATGGTTAACAACATAGTCAAAGCTGACATTTGTGTAGATTGCATTGTTAGAGCCACTATTATTTCTGTTGGAAGGTCCTCCTTGTTCGTAGTTAGGAAGAGGATCCTTGAATGCCTGATGATCGTTGTTGGAAGTATGTCCTTGAGATTGTCCATTAACAGATATTTTGTTTTGCTCTATTAAGTCTTGGATTATATGCTTGAGTGCAATACAATAATTTGTCTTGTGCCCCTTGTTTTGGTGATATTCGCAGAAGTCGTTGTCGTTCCACCAATGGGGTTTGACCTTCGGTTTGTACTCTCGTGCTGAGGGAAGCGTTATGAGATTGTTGGTGATTATCTTCCGCAAGGCAGTTTCTAGTGACTCATCCAAAGGTGTGAACTTTCTTTTAGGTCGAAAGTTGGTAAACCTAGATTCAGTATTTCTTGGTTTGTTTTGTGGGGGGTTATTTTGCGGTGTTGATAGGTTAAAAATTGGATGCTTAGGTGCCGCATTCTTGGCATCCACCACCCCGTTATTCATAACATTCTTGTTTTTAGTCCAGAATCTAGGTTTGTCATTGTTGGTGTTGGTATTGGGAGAGTCTTTATAGAGCTTGATTTGACCTTTTGCGATTAGGGCTTTTTCTATGATGAGGCCCATCTCAATGACCTTGCTAAAAGAAGTAGGACATTGGATTTGGATTTGGTAGCTTAGGTCCATTTGCAAATTGTGGAAAAACATTTATAGCATCTGTTTCTCTGGTAGTTGGTGTGGGCACTTGCTTGCCAATTGTCTCCATCTCTGTAAGAAGGCAACAAAAGATTCTCCTCCTTTCTGTTTGGTATTATAGAGATCCAATATTGAGATGTCATGCTCAATATTGTATGAGAAGTGGGTGACAAATTTGTTGACAAGTTCATTGAATGTTTTAATACTAGGTGGCAGTCTAGAGAACCAATCCATGGCTTGTCCTCCCAAGCTCTGTGGAAATAGTCGCATAAGGTAAGTGTCATTATGTGCGACCTCTAGACAAGCAGCATTGAACTCTCTGATATGATCTCTTGGATCGCCCTTCCCTTGATACTTATCGAATTTAGGCACCTCAAATCTTGAGGGGAAGGGAATCATGATTAAGGACCTATCAAAAGGATATGGTGAAATATCCTCCAGGTTGTAGTTTTTAGTCGATTTTCCCATTTTCATGTCTGAAATTTGTTGTTCGAGAGCTTCATATTTTTGGTTTATTAGACTTATGGCATCCAAGGAGTCAATTGTTGCTTTGCTCTTATCCGTGGGTATTTCATCATGTCTACTTCCTTCAGGGATTATCTCTTCGTCAGTTTCTTTGAGAGCCTCCACGTCATAATCCTTAGGGAGTTTGGCTCCTAGACTTGCTAGATGTAAAAAGAATTTTGTTGGGTTTTGGGCAAGCACCCCTTCTAATAGGCGTTGAAATTTGGGGTCATGCTGCGTGTGGAGGATCTCGTCCATGGAAGGTTCTTCGTCACTTTCGTGACTGTTGAGGACACTTTTCTCGGCCAATTCTAACTATTTTTATTTTTTTAATCTCGTCAAGACCATGCAAGATAGTAAAGAGATGGGATGAGGTGAGATTTGGAGGATTTTGAGCAAGGTGTTAGGATGAAACAAGGTTTTAGCAAGGTTCCTCTTAGATCTAGGTGGTGTCAAACAAGGTGGGTATACAAAAGCGATAGTCAAAAGCTAGGATGTTAGGAATCTGTTACTTGACGTTGACTAGCCTTTGCACAATCCACTAGTGGAGTTCCAATAGAGAAGGATAAGTAATCCTTGATACTTGGAGGCTCACTAGGTCTTGTTTGAGATTTGATTTTGATCAAGAAAAATTTGACTATAACCTTGTTGGAAACTTGGAAGAAAGTGGTGAAATTTTGGATGAACAAATAGTTATGGTGTGGATAAGGGAGAAATGGTTGATTTTGCAAGGTCTTTAATCAGATTTTGAAAGATAGAATAGGTTTGAACTACTTTTTGAAAAGTATTGACAAATTTTGCTCTTTGGAAGATATGGTTTTTGCTCTCTGGTTTAAATGCGCAACAACACGAGTCAAATGCGCAAACAGTTGATGTATATGTGCAACACTGGTGAAGTTTGTATGCGCCAAAATAGGGTTCAGATGCGCAATACTAGCAGATGCGCAGAAAGTCAACTCAAATGCACACAAAGTCAGCGTGGATGCGCAACTCTAGCTATTTGTTTTTCTCTAAATTTTGGAAATTTTGGATCATTTTCTAGATTTTTCAGTGTTTTTGGTTTTTGAAAAACTTGGTGTTTCTGATGAGGTTGAGGTTCACTTAGGAAAAAGCATAGAAAACACATAGAAGTTTTCCATGATTTTTATCTTTTTATATTTTTTTGTGTTTTTGGACTATTATGACTCAAAACAAGTACAACCTAGGCTAGATGAGACAATATTCATTGAATCCACTAGCTGTGCCACTCAAAGCGTGTAGCTCCAGGATTTGGTAGCACCGACTCCCCTCCATAGCACTCACTTCTCACGCATACTAGATCTAGGTTTCCTTAGGCTCATACCCACACTGAACCTTAGGATTGTCCCTGCTACCTCTACTAAGAGTCACTTGAATTGAGTCCACTTCAAGAGCTCCGCCCTTTGCATCAACGAATAGGGGTTTTTGGCTTGCTACACAATTGGTTCTTAGTTAGGGCAACCGTTCGAGTGGTTACACGTGCGGCGGCGCTACTCTCCATTATGGAGTCTCCCAGCCTCAAAGGGTTATGCCTATGAGGGTTTTGGGGGAGGTTGGTCGTCGGTGTAACACAGCAGCACTCATTGCTTGAGGTGTTCACCCCAAGCACAATTTATTTTAAGTGGCTTGGTAGGGCTTGGCTTTAGCCTGTTGCCACTCAGGGTCATTCCCACTTGGACAAGCGTGCATCTAAGGGCAGGCCCCCCTAAAGGTTTGACAAAAAGAATGACAAGTCTGGCACTTTGATCACCCAGTTAAGGGGAGAGCATAAGCCTATTGTCATTTACAAGCACAGAATACAGTGGTTAATCCAACCTAGTTAAAAATAGAAAAACTAAATGAGTTAATCTACTTGTGCACTCACACGATTGTTAACTTGGAAGTGATTAAAACATAGCATTGTCCATTTTTCTGATTGTTAACTTTGAAAGTGATTAAGACATAGCATTGTTCATTTTTCGTTTGCAAAAGATAGCAATGATTAAACTAGAAAATAAATCAACAATGCACCGATAGCAATAAGGTTCAGTTACTTCCTTCCTAGTTAGAAAACTAAGTGAAGTTTGTTTATGAAATGCACTTGTTACTTTCACCCCTAGTTAGTCTAAGTGAACTAGTCAAATCATCTAGATGACCTAATCCAGCCACTACTCCTGCAAAACCAACGTTAGCTCAACATGCAAAAATTAGAAACCGTACAACAAAAAAGCATAAGACAAATGTGCAACACTACAGCCTGAATGCACAGAAACAAGGAGTGTATGCGTCTTTGTACAGAAACGCAAGAATAAAAATTAGATGCGCAAGATAATGAGTTATATGCACAATAACGACAGATGCGCCATTTAACAGAACATATGCACAAAAAGACAGGGTAAATGCACAACTTTGACAGATGCGCAATCAGACAGAGTGTATGCGCAAATAGAACTCCGTGCCGAATCCAAGGATGAATGCGCAACTGCAGGGTTTGTATGCGGAACTGCGGATGTCGAATGCGCCAGACTATTGTATGCGCAAAAGTAGAATGTAAATGCGTCACTTAGAAGTTCAGATGCGCCAGAAAAACAAATGCGCCAACTCAGAAGGTAAATGCGTCGTTTGGGAGGTTGTATGCGCAAGACTGGCTCTGTCACTTAAAAAAAACACTCAGTTTTTTATTAGTAAAGGGGCAAGGGCCCCACGGTGGGTGCCAAAATGTGAGGGGGAAAATAGGTTTAATCAATCAATGATAAAAATACCCAAACATCTACAAAATATGAAGATAAAAGGAGGATTCAAAACAATGAAAAACAATAATACCTTCACCTTTTACCTTTCACCTTTTGTAGTTCGCTATCTTTCTTTGATCTTGATTGTGAAGCCCTTAGAAACTATTTGCTTGCTTGCTTGTTGAAGATGACAAAGGAAGAATGGCTATGATACTGATGTATTTGAAGATGAGCTTCAAATACAGAAATGGTGTATGAGTTAAGAATGCTCAAATGGGAGTAGGGGTGCCAAAGGTGCGCCGGTATCTCTACAGCATAAGTTTACACAAAATCCAAATATGAAATGAAGAGAAGAAGGTTGCATTTATAGAAAAAGGTGAGGGAAGATCAATGGAGGAGGCTTGTTGAGGAATGTGCAACGAATGGAAGAAGGACACCTATCATTCGAAAAGCAGTCTTGTTTGAGTTAACTCCTCTCTTGATGAGGATGAGATTTGATTTTCTCTATTTTAAGAAAAGATTTGCTTAAAAATGCTTTAAAATTGATTTTGCTTTTGTAACTCAGAGTTTTGCTTTTGTGTGACAAGAGGAAAGTTATTTTTGGAAGATAAGAATGATTTTTCGAAGAGATAGAAAGCATAATTAAATAACTAAATTTATTTAATTATTTTATAGGTAATTGAGAGGAATAAATAAAATATAGAAATATATTTTATTTTGTGGAGATTTTAGATTTTATTTAAATAAAATTTACATTTTATTTAAATTTGGAAGAATAAGAGATTTTAATTAAATAATTAAAATTATTTAATTATTTTAGAAGAATGAAGTTGGTGAATTTGATTTTAATTAATTAAATAAATGTGTTTATTTAATTAAATGAGAGGAAGTGAATCAAATAAATAAATGAATTTATTTATTTAATGATAGAACAATACTAAGGATGAAATAAATATTTAAAATATTTATTTAAGTGGAGTCATGTCAATTTTAGGTGTATACATATATCTCTTTCTATCTCCATATATTTCTCTATCTCTCCCTCTCTACTTCCTCTCCCTCTCTCTATCTATCCCTCTTTGTCTCTCTTTCCCTCTCTCCCTCTCTCTATCTCTATCTATCTCTCCATCTCTTTATCACTCTCCCCCTGTATCTCTTTATCTCTCCCTCTCTCTATCTATTCATTTTTTTTCTTTATTGACTACAAAACATGATCACATTATAAATGTTGTATGACCTTATCAAGCATATTAAAGGTACTAGTTTGTGATTAGATGAATTTATATATTAATATTGAATCAAAAACTTTAAATGCATTGATATTGAATTAAAATGACGAAATGAATTTTTATATTATTTTTTAATTTTTGTTCCACCTTTTTAGGTTTGGAATTGGCTTGGGTGACAAAGCCTATGGATTGGACCTCTATGATACCTCCCACAGACATGTTTTCATAGTCAATAACATTTTTGGACTTCAACATCGTCATATTTATTCGTTTTATAATAAAATTTGTTAAAACCAGGTCATCAAAATAATGATATAATTCTTAGCTTTCTAACCATATAATTTTTTTAATATTTTGAACAAGTTAAGGTATTTATTTTTTATTTTCTTTGAACAATGTCTTCATATCCCTCAATCACATACATTTTGATTTTTCTTTATAACTTTTGATCCACTTTTCAAAATTTGAAAAACATATATAGCATTGTTCTACACTTCATTCTTTACACATTCAAAAAAAATTATATTTTTTATTATTTTTGTGCAATATATGTGACATGCACACTCAGTGATGCAATTTTCATGATGGATCCACTTTAAAAAATCACAAAAAAATATTCAATAAAAAATATAAAAAAATACACAACTTCTAGTACTCACTCTTAACTATATTTCTACCAGGCGGTTTAAAAAAAAAACTAAATGCAACAAAAAATAGGGGGGCACACACTAGACACTATGTTATATTTTAGTGATAAAAACAAGAACACTTTTGTGTGCGCTTAGCATTTGAAACTCTTAACCTTAACCATTTTTAAAAATCTTTAGTAGTTTATCTAAACTAGATTCAGAATGCTACAATTCTTATTCTTACCATGTCTTAAAATTTTGACTATAAACATCTCGAGTTACTTGCCCAGTTTCAGGTTTAGATGATTTTAGGAAAAAATTGGCCACTTTTGACCCCCTTTTTGTATCCCATTTGCATGCACTTACCTAGGAATGCGGAGGAATAGGATAGGACCAAAGGTAGAAATATCCAATATGCGAGTAAACTTCCATGAAATGGAAGATAATAAATACAAAATTAAGATGAGGAATTGAAGCAAAGGATGGGGAAAATGGAAGAAGTCCATCAGGTCTTTTTGTAAAATGTCAAGTGAATCGATTTGAGAGAAAGGATGAAGGAATGAAGGTTGTAGAAAAAGGAAGGGGATGGGAGGATTGAATGTTGGGGATTTAGAGTATAATTTAGAAAGTCTAGTGAGATTCTGCAAAATGGAAGAAATGGGAGAGGGAAATTGGAAAGGGAGATTTTGCAAAAATGCAAAAGGGGACAGCAGGACTGGATATTGAAACTAAAAGTGGAAATTTGATATCTTGTCAAGATTCTACAAAGTTGAAGAAACTAGGGAAATGGAAGAAATGAAGGACTTGACAGAGCTCTATGGAACTTTCATGTGGGAAAGGAAGTGAGGAATAAATGGGAGGTCAAGAGGAAATGTATAGTAGTATCTAGAAAGTTTGGAAATCTACAAAAGCACTAGAAAATGACTTAAAACTTTCCAAAAGAATATTTTTGAATTTAACTTCAACACATGATAGGAACATGGGGGATGACAAAGAGAAAAATCAAGACAAACTATGACTAATGAAAATCCATTAAAATATTTCGTAGATTAATTATAAATGATGGGAAAAATAGGGCTACTACACAAAGGGGAACCAAACTTAGGAATTTGTTACACTATTAAACTAGGTCCCAACATTGGCTCTAGTTGGAGATGTGTGTCTCTTGTAGACACAAGGAGAATCCAATTATCTTTGGGAGCAACCCAAAAGTTTAGAATAAAGCAAGAGGGAATAAGGGGGCAAGACAAACATAAATATGATGTGTACACAAGAAAAAACTCAACACATAGCTAATTACATGAAGGCACAAAGACATTTGAGAAGATATGTTGTAAACAAACTAGAGAACAATTATCGGTTAGACCCTACAAAGAAGATCCATGGCATAAGGCCATGGACAAACTACTAAAAACCATTTGCCTCTATCAAATATAAGCCCAATAAAGGAGTTAATCTTTCTTAAACTCTAAATATACTCACCACCCAGTTGCATCAAATGATATATCTTGCATCCATGCCTCAATTTGTGAATAATGCCCAGGAAGTGAAGTCTAACTCCTTCATTAGAGCTACTAATACAAGACAACCACAAATAGTAGGTGCATGATCCATGTCATGCCTCAATACCACACACATCATATATCTCCAAAGTAGCATAGGATGAAACAATAAAATCTAGGTCAACATAAATACACATGATAAGGCAAATATTTACCATCAATAGCCATAACATTACTCTTCCTTCTAACCTCTTCATGTGAACTAAGGCAAAAAGAGAACACCTTCAATTCACATGGTAAAGATAAATATACTTGACTGCAACCTTGGTCAGCACAAGGAAGAAAATCATCTTGCATTCCAAATTGGAATACCTCAATCTCATGTATATCATCAAGTTGGGCTATAGCATGTTGATCTTCATGTTCACTAGAGTACTACAACTCAACTTCATTTTCACTCGTATGTTGGATCCACATAAAGAATTCAATTTCGACACATCACCATTATCAATAGTATTAGAAGCTATACATTCATCACAAAAGGAAATCTTCATAATCACAAGTATTCACGTCAAGCTCTTGGATAACATGTAGCCATCATACACCATTGTCAGACATGCTGATGTATTGCACCATGCTTGGATCAAATACTTGATTCATATCTTCATTATCATCATCAGCATAAGAATCATATTGAGGCACCTTAATTAATGGATTGAATCCATCTCATTGCCTCTCTATTTGCATCTCATTTAGGCAACTTGTTACATTACACCTACTACAATCAAACACACAACTATCCTCTTCCTCATCTTCCTCCTGCACATAAGCACCAATAGGTGTTACAAAATAAGAAACCTCATTTACAACATGCAAAGCATGGTTAGTATCAAAGCTCACATCATGGTGTACATACTTTCTAGTGTTAGGGATTGTTAATCATCTAACTAATACAAGTCAATGTATAATTAATTGACAAAAGAGGAAAATTCCTCTTTGTCCATTGGGCCATCACAGAGTGTAGAACTACATATACCTCAACTTCATGTTTGGAGTCAATTAGAATAACAACATCATCATCCCTAAAGGATGATCAATCCAACTGAAGGTAAATGCATATAATAGCTTCATCATCTACACTATTGTCATATGGTGTTGCATCACAAATTTCTACCCTCCTAATTATATTGTCATAGTAATCTGATGATGTATTCAGTTCACATGTTGCATCAACTTGGTTGCTACACATAGCAACTTGTTCCTTACCAAAAACACTTGAATTTGAGGACATTAATTTTTCAATGTAATCATTCCTCACTATTTCAATGGATTCTAAGCATTCATAAGCTTGTTACAGTCTTGTTAGCTTTAAATCTTCCTGCACTAAACTCAAACCAGCCTTATAGGCTTCAAAGAACATATAAATGCAGGCAAGTGTATTAGTTTTGGAAACATTTGGGACTTTGGAGATAGCAACATAAAACTTGTGGCTGAAGTCTTTACTAAACTCGCCCTCTTACCTTTTTGATATTTACCAACTCCTAGACAAGAGTAGCAGGGTCTAGACTATTTGTAAATTCTTCATCAAATGAAGCCACAAGGTCCTTCCAAGAAACAAAATAATGCTCTAGAAAACTTTCAATACATTTCCTTACCTTTCCACATAGAGACTTAACAAAGAATCTCATCCACATGTCTTCATCTTCAAACATGATTCTCTAACAATCTGGATGTTTGAGACCTTGCTTATGATGTTTCCTGAGTTATAATATTGAATTATGAAATCATGTTGGAACCCTAATATAAAGAGGATAGAGAGGATAATAAAATGGAAAGTGTTCAATCTCTCACCAATCAGAGTAGTGTCTACTCCATTAGACAATAGATACATGAACTACAAAGAGGAAGGAGATTCACCATAAAAGCATAACTAGAACTAGATGTGTATATACATAATAAAGATAATATTACATGCAAGTGGACATACTTAATAATCCATCTTAGAACTACAATAACCCACATGAAACAAAGGAGAGACAATAACAAAAGCTTTGCAATTCATTAGAAGTTGTCACACATTCATCGAATTGTTGTTACATTCATACCAAAAATGTGGAAAAAGAGGATGAAAAACTAGGATTGAGCATCCCCCTAAATCATTAAAAACTTCCATGGAGACATACCATTTACATGTTAATGTTCATTACAAAACCCTTCCTATGGATTACAAAATTAATTTCATCCTTGATCATGTACTTTTATTTTCATTAGATTTACATAAAAGGTACAGTTATTCCCTTAAACACAATTAAAAAATAAACATATTATTTCTGTTATTATGTAATTGAAATCTCTTGGTCTTAACAAGGAAAACTTAGTAATATTTAAATATTTAGAATTTTTTTACTAGTTAGAACAAAAATCTCAAATATATTTATAGTTTTGTGCTATAACATTCTATGGCATAGTACTTTCACTAAAATAAAACATGGTCAATCTAATTAATAACCATAGTGGAGCATCATAATGTTACATAACAATGAAGAATAGTATGATGAACCAAACAATTATACTAGGCGCACATACATGGAAATGAGCATAGAAGCATTAAGTGATAACAAAATTGTTTTAACAGTTGACAAACTCAAAGGTAGTAATCAAATGGCCACTACCTTTTCCTTTCCCATCACCATCAATAGCATTCAAAGCATCAGCTTCTAAATCAAGACCACCATTTTCACATTGGTCCATAATTCACACCATCACACTCTCCCCATTTGATTGATTTGTATTGGAGAAAAAAAGTAGAGACAAAAAATTTATAGTAGAAATAAAATAATGAATATATTATATCATAGCTGTAGAAAGATTACATGACAGTAGACTAGTTCTAGACCCTACTTGCTTGCATCTATAGTGGTGGAGTGGCTACTGTATTTATAGATTTCATATAAACATATAGAATAGATGATGGAAGACTCTAGAGACAAGAATCTAGAAAAGGAGGGTAACTATGGTCAAGTGTCACATGCTGGAATGTTCCAGATACAATAAACATTATTTCCAATGCCCCCCATGATGTTTATTTAGATAAGATGATCACAACATTTATGACATAAATAGCTATATAGCATCTTCCTTGAGATGCAAAATGTCTCAAAGTTTGACGAATTTCAATATGGTAATGTTTTGGTAAATACATCTGTAATTTGATCTTTTATTCCACAAAACTTCATCTCCACTAGTTTCTTTTCAATCAAGTCATGAACAAAGTGACGATGTACTTCTATAGGTTTGGATCTAGCATGATGCATAGGATTTTTTGCTAGCTTGATAGTACTTTGAATATCACAAAATATAATAGTTGGACAATCTTGTGGTTGGTGTGTTTCTTCAAGTAGTCTTCTAAACCACAATGCTTCTTGAGATGCCTTTGATGAACCAATGTATTCATCTTATGTGGATGGTAGTGACATTGTTGATTGCTTCTTAGTGGTTCAAGAAATTGGTTCTAAGTCAAGATGAAAGATATATCCTAAAGTTGATCTTCTATCATCAATATCACCTACATAATCAAAATCTATATACCCTACCAAAGTAGGCTCCAATCCAAGTTTGTATTTAATCCTAAGTTGATTTGTATCTTGAATGTATTTTAGTATTATTTTAGTTGCTTTCCAATGTTCAATGTGTGGATTTGTCATGTACCTAGATATAATACCGACTGAATATACAATATCTAGTCTAGCTATAGTGAGGTACAAGAGATTCCCAACAAGTCATCTGTACAATTTGCCATCCACTTTCTTTTGAGTGGAGTTAGCACTCTTGATTTTAATCCTAATTCACATGGTGTACTATATGGTTTACACTTAATCATATTAAATTTTCTTAATACATCAAGAGCATTTTTGGTCTAAGAAAGCATGATCCTTCCTTCTTCTTTCCATACTTGCATACCCAAAAAATAGTGCATCAACCCTAGATCAGTTATTTCAAAATCTTGTTTGAGTTGTTCCTTGGTGTTTTCAATGTATGACATATTATCTCATGTAATAATTAAATAATCTACATATAGTACAATAATAACAATTTGACCATCACTTTCCTTTACATACACATTTAGATCAACTTTGCTTCTTTTAAACCCTGCTTCTATAAAGTATTCATTTATTTTGGAGTACCATGCTCTTGGAGCATGTTTAAGACCATATAGTGACCTTTTCAATCTACATACTAGTTGTTCTTCACCAATTTTAACAAATCCTAGTGGTTCCTGCATGTAAATTTCTTCCTTTAAATCACCATGTAGAAATGTACTTTTTGCATCTATTGGATAAATTTTCTAACCAAATTTTATAGCTAAGGCAACTATTGTACGAATAGAAGTCATTTTAGCAACTGGAGCAAAGGTTTTACTATAGTCAATACCTTTTGTTTGTGAGAAACCTCTAACCACTAGCCTTTCCTTATGCTTTGCAATATCTCCATTTGACGCGAACTTTATTTTGTAGGTTCATTTGTGACCAACAACACTTTTACTTTTTGGAAGAGTTGTCAATTCCTAGGTGTTAGTTTTTTAGAGAGTTGTACTCATCTTGTATAGCTGCTTCTCATTCATCTTTTCCATTTGCATCTTCATATGTACTTGGAGTGTCAACTTGCATCACCCTAGGCATAAGAGAATACTTAGCAAAAAATTCTTAGAGCCTTATTGGTAGATTTCTTGAATACTTTTGGTCTTTCTTATGTCTTCATCATCAATTTCACTTGATGCTTCAACTTGAGTTCCTTCTTCTCCTAATGAAGATGGCACACCTTCATTTGAATCATTAGTATAAGTAGGATTATCCTCTTCAATCAAGATTGGAAAGGAAGATGATGTAGTAGAATTATCACTTGATATCTTCATCAAACCATACTATCCTTTTGTTATGTATTTCCCTTGTTTTAGGATTATATGACCTATATCCTTTTGATTCCTCACTGTACCCAATCATTATGTACTTCTCACTTTTCCTATCTAACTTGTTCCTTTTTCCATTACGAATGTGGGCATATGTATTATATCCAAAGGACTTAAAATGAGACATTGCAAGCTTTCTACCACTCCATGCCTCTTCTAGTGTTATACTCACAAATACCTTAGTAGGTGTTCCATTCAAAATATATGTACTACAGTATGAATTGCTTCAGGCAAAAATTTAGCTTCCATATTTCTAGAGTTTGACATGCATCAATCCATTTCTATGATAGTTCTATTCTTTCTTTCTACAACTCCATTTTGTTGGGGTGAGTAGGAAATATTTGATTCCTTCTTTCTACCATGTTTTTAAAAAATGTACGAAATATTTATTCATATATTCAATACCTCTATCTATCCTTATTATCTTTAGATATCTTCCACTTTTCTTTTTAGAAAAAAACCTTGAACTCCTTAAACTTATCAAAACTTCATCCTTCTTTTGTAGAAAATATACCCAAATTCTTGTAATATAGCCATCTATGAAAGTGAGCACATATCTTAATCCTATGAGTGATGGTGTTTTAAAACGACCCATTATATCACTATGAACCAAATGTAAAGGAGTTTTTGCTCTACATGATTTTTCTTGTGGGAAACTTTCCACATGCTGCTTTCCCATAGCACATCCTTCACATACCTTGTGTCTTGGTGAGATTTTTGAAATTCCATGTACCATATGTAGCTTCCTCATAACCTTGAGGCTTTGGTAGTTGGAATGCCCTAAACACTCATGCCATAATGTGCTCATATCATCATGTTTGGCAATAGCACACATATGCTCATTTCCACATTTAGAAGTAAATTCTTGAAATTTATATAATCCATTCTCCACTTTACCAATTGCATTCACTTTATAGTTATCATCCACGTCCTTGATTAAACATTTTCAATTGTAGAACTCTATCCTATATCCTTGATTTACAATTTGAGTTACTGAAAGAAGATTAATTTTCAATTATAGAACTAGCTTCACATTTTTTAACACACCATTATCAACTTGAACATTTCCAGTTCCTTTAACCTCTAAAGCACTATTATTTCCTAAGTATATTTTCTCTTTAGTGCTATCATTGCTTGATGAATCAAATTGTTTCTCATTGTGAGACGTGTTGTGTAGCACCATAATCGATAACCCAATCATCCTTACAAGAACTATTTGCGTTAAGTACAACACAAAGAGCATTACTTTTAAAATTAAAGGTTTTTGAAAACTTGCTTGTCTTCCATTTTGTATCGCTAATCCTCTTATAGCATTCATTTACTTTGTGACCTAGTTTACCACAACAATTGTGTTTCTATATGCTTTTGTTCCTACTATCATTATGATCCTTGGATGGAGTGTACCTACTTTCATGCTTTCAATTCATGTCTCTTGGTTGATTGTCTTGTGGCTTCTTGTAATTTTGTTTTGCCTTCATCATTAAGGCTTGAGGCTCATCACTAAAGGACTCCCTTTCCTTGGCTAGACACTTTTCTTCCTACACTAGCTTAGCACATAATTCTCCATATTTTATGTTTTCTAATTTATCAGCAGTATCTAGGCTGCTTATAAATGGTTGATAGGATCTTGGAAGACTTTGTAAGATTATTTGCATAAAATCTTTATCATTTATATGCATCCAAACATCATATATATGCAGAGGACAGTCATATATATGCATCCAAACATCATCAAGAAACAATAGAAACATAGAAACAACAATAATAATACTTTGAGAATGATCGAGACGAGAGACTTGGGAAAATCCTAATAAGGGAGAAAACTTCAATTGAGGAGAAAAACACTCCTCCTCTCCACTATGTCGTCAGTCGAGTATATCGAGTACAATGTATAAAGGTCTACACATGACTTATGAAACCCAACAACATATTATAAGAGCTCTAATGTACATCAACATGTTGTTATGTTCCAAAACCTTGCTCCAATTATATCCAAGTATGCAAATCCTCTTGCTTCCAAGGTCAAACATGAGTGCCAACCTATGTGTGCTCACCAAAACTAGTATATGTAACCTCCCTCACACTTCCCAGGAGTCAAGATATGCATTCGAATGCTTAGAAGTGGAAACGAACTATTACAACCCTTCAAATTTAATGTTTTGCATGCATAGAAACGAGTTTGTCGCTCTTAGATAAATAATTTGCTGCTAGGTTTTCAGCATACGCTGTGGGGTCTTGTGAGTTTTCCGAGGCAAACATGTGTTCACTGTCTATGTAAGCGGCAACCTCACCAGAAGTGGAAAACATCAAGTTTTTAAACTTGCACGCAAATCTGTCTTCTTCTCCAAGATGTTCAAGATCACCCCAAGTCTTCAGCAACCCCGCATACACGTCCACAATGCTCCAAATCTGACAAAAATCAACTCATTCTTATGATGGAACTCCTTGATCAGTCCGTCTTTGACTGAAAGGGATCAAGATCTGGTTTTTGGATCAAAATCTAGAGAAAAAGTAGCCTTCCCTGAAACCTGGTCCCAACATACTGCCATCTTAGAAACTCGGAGAAACATTTATAAGTGAAGTAATAATTTAGTATGATACAACATCATCCTCAAAAACAAAAAAATATATTGTTATTTAGACATTTTAAATCATTTAAATATATTGTTATTTAGACATTTTAAATCATTTAAAACTTGAATTTCTATTGTTCAAACCTATGTTACTGGTTTGTCTCTATTGTTTTGTTGCGTACAAACTTAATATTATTTAATTTAATGTCATATATATAAATTCTGATTTTAATTCTTGCTTTTTAAGTTATAATTATGCATATATTTATGATTTTTATTTGTTTTTGTATGAACCAACCCAAAACGAACCCAACCACAAATTTTTTTTTTTTTGGACCAAATCCACAAACCAAACCAGAACCATGATCAGTAACTTAGGTTCAAACTTTAGGGAAACTTTTCTGTTTGAATTTTTTGTGTAGAAAATATGAACACAGACTTGATTCTTGTGGCATATATTTTACCTAGTAATCCTCTTTTACATTTGGTATAAATTCTATCTTTGCTGTCTCATTTGGGAGATCTATTAATCTTTACGTTCTTGCAAATACCAAAAGGAGTACAATCTGACGATGTAGATGTGCTTAGAGAAAAAGGCATTGAGTTTCACATTTGTTTTTATTGCAAAGGTTGCACAATGCATACTCTATTTCCATATGCTTGGACTGTACATTTCAAATTCTTTCTACTGTAATTTGTGCTATTGAGTTTTGGAAGGATCATTCTTTTGGTAATGAACTTCTGTAGGAATTCCTAAGCAAGGAGATCAATATGTGAAATTCCGTGTGCAATTTCCTAGGTGAGTGCTTTTTTTATGTGTTTCTAAAAGCAATTTGTTTTACTTTCATTGTGGAATGCAGCTACTAATCTTGCACATTATCCTTTTTAGAAAATGCGGCCTGTGTGACATGACATTAACAAGATTTTTTCAACTCATTGCTTTTTTGAGATTATGTTTCTTCTAGTCAAATTTTGTATCATACATTGTTCCTCATCTCCTTTATGGATTTCTCAAGAATCATATCTTTAAAGTGTTGGAGTACAATACAACATTGAGAGGAGGGATGAATCAGTGTTGTATAATTTTTAACATTTCAAAACTTGATTCAAAAAGGTTATGCAAAGTTCACTGAAGAACATAATCATCATGATATGTGAATCTTAAATAAAAATGATCAAATAGGTGCAACATAATCGACCACAAGAAAGAGACATGACATAGGTTTTGATGAGTGGAAAACCCTCTAGGGGAAGAAAAACCACTCTAAAATGCTTCACTAGCTTAATCAAGAGCCTCACTGGCTACAAGGAGGTCTCACTAACCATACAAACCTCACTAGTAATAGAATACAATCTCAAAACAATACAAGTAATACAGAGGGTTTCTCTGTTTCAATATAAACCCCTAAATTTTCATGTCTTTGCAATCACATCCAATTCAATCTGTATATTAGTCTCATTAACTCTGCACAATCAATTCACCTGATTTTACCTCTACACACTCAATTCACTTGATGCATAATCAATTGCATATTGTCTTCAACCTTGACATGGTTCAATCTGTAAGTTTGTTGCATAATGTCTTCAACCTGTGTGCAAAAACATGATCACATACAAAAATCATTTGATTCATCTGTATTTACTCTTCAAAAATATCTTCACAGAAATGTCTTCACCACTACATTTTGATTCACACCCAAAATCATCCATCAATGTACCTGTAATATCATTATATAAAAATGAAAAACAACTTTTCATTTCCTCTTCTTTCATATTCCTCTTTTCTCATCTTTCAATACTCCTGCAAAAATAACATCATTTCATTTCCATGAAGAATCTGAAAAAAATAATATCCCTCTTCTCTTTATCCATTTTTCTTTAACCAAAACATATCTTTTTGCATCATATATCATTCCTGCAATCACAAAGTACTCAAGCAATAAAATATAAAAAAAAAACTTTTGATATTCCTCTCCTCCTTAAATCTTCAATCTCCAAGAATAATATTTAATAAGATTGATTCATTTAATCCCTGTCAGAAACAAAAACAATTCTTCCATATCTTCCATCAACATTCATCTTCCCTACATAAAAAATATTTCATCTTCTCTCTGCAATTTTCTTCTTTCATAAAATCATCTCCATTTCTTATCACAAAAATATTCTTCACCATCTGTAAATAAAAACTTATTAAAAAAAATTCAATGAATTTATTCAATCTACCCCTGTATATTTCTCTCCTCAAATCCATTGTTAAAAAAAATCTTTATCATAAAGATAAGGAAAAAGACAAACAAAGTCTTTCAAAAAGAATAATATGTTCAAAACAAAATTCTCTTTCCTTAAAAAAAAAAATCCTTTGTCTTCAAAGCCACGTGAGTAGGGTTTTAAAAAATAGAAACAAAAATCTCCTTAAAAAGTTTCCTTGAGATCTTCTTAAAAAACTCAAGAAAAATCTGCTATAAAATCTCCTTTTTAAAAGACTAAAAATAGCCTTATATAATTTTATCTTTGTTGTCATAAAGAAATGACATCTAATAGGCCATCATATTAGGAGATAAACAAAAAGTTTCCAAATTTAAATTAAGGCCATTGATCACTTAAAGCGTGCTCACAAAACTTTTAAAAAGAACATTTGATTTAATTTAACCGCCCACACACTCATGAGGTGACCAGTCTAAGTGGTAGAAAAGATTAAAGGGGCCGGTCACAAGTATGACTAAAGTGCCCTTTAACAAGTCACTTTAAGTGACTTGACCTGTAACTGCAGGTCACCTTCATTTTATAACAAAAAGTGCTTATATGTGTGACAAGCAGAGACTGTTAAGATTTAAGTGTTTTAAACTTAATTCAAATATTTTAATCACATTAATACATGTGATTTATCAAAGCCCATATAATATAATGCCTTTGAAATGATACTACTTTGCCATTCTATTAGACACAACATACCTCTAATGCAAAATATCAACCCATTGATATGCATAAAGAAGATAGACTTCAAACTGAGATTTGACTATTGTTATGACATGAAGGCTCTTCACTGAAACTCTTCAAACTTCATACCTCTTATGAACTCATCAACATTCATCTCACTAACATCATACCATGAAGGTCCCTTGATGAAGACATGTATGAATGAAACATGATTGTGAATTGAAGCATATCAAAGCATGTGAACTTTGTCATAAAGATCTTATGGAGACAATCAAAATAATGATCCATAATACCAACACAACACCTTTGTATATCAATAACATCACCTTTGTAGCAGACCCCTATCACTATATGTCATAAGCAAGCATCTTAAAGTAAAGCACCAAGAATCAAATGAGATGAAGATAGCATACCTCCTTGCACATGAGAACTACACACAAACTCCTTAATCATGACATCTCTAAAGACACCACACCACATGAAGGACATACAATGAAATACAACATCTACTGTGAAACATCCAAAGTCAAGTACAACATCTAACAAACACTCACCAACTGTGAAATAATATCAATAAGTCCAATGAAGATCATATGAAGCAATTCATCCTGATCGTGATCTGATTCCCATGTAAGTCACACAATTACCATATGAACTTATCTATGATCTCTTCATTCTTTTGACTGCAACAACTTAATCGTCACATATGAAGCAACTTCATCAAGCATGTTCATAAAGTGAACTCTTGTGAACTCCTGAAAGCATGATCCACATCCTGTCATATGAAAACCAAACTAACTTTCATTATGACGTATCTACATCATCAACTCAACACCTTTTTGACATCAATGACAATCAACTTCCATCAATCTCCCCCTTTGTCATTGATGGCAAAACTACATGATGCATTTTCTTTCTTTCCTCCTTTTTAACATCGGATGACAAAGGTTGAATTAACTCCCCTAAAGCAAGCATATGAGAAACCATGTTGACAAAACCTGAAACAACTCTTCAACTTGAAAGAAACAAGTCACCATGAAGCACACATCTGAAGACATACATCCTAAAGCACAAAAACTTAAGAGCAACATTATGTGAGGCACACCAAACAAAACATCAAACCATTGTCATAATCTACCCATAGACTATACCATATTCTGCATACATAAAATGAGATATGTTACATCATAAAATCTATAGAAAAGAGCACTATCCTGATAGAATGAAGCATGCATATCTATCTCAGCACAATACCACTTCATGCCATTACACCAATATGGAGATGAAGATGAAAAAATGACATCATTAAGATCCTTTGATCACTTCTTTTGACAAGATGAAGGCTGCCATATTTCTACTATCAAACTCCTGATGACATCACTTGTGGTTACAAAACAAACTTTTCATGACAAACAAATTCTTGCACAATCATCAACACTTTTTGATCCAAATGACAAATCTCCAAGAACTTCCAAACCATAAAGTATGATGAAGATTATGATGGCATAAAAATGACTCCTTTGACAAGACACAGATAAACTTGAACTCCATGCAAAGATATTATAACCACTTCAACACCCATGCTGCACAACAATGCAGGCTCAACAAGCAACATTCTGATAATAATAGCATGAAGACAATTCATCACAACTCATGATGACATGATAACCACTCAAGGGATGACCTTACCAAGACTTCCATAATAGTGACAACAATCAATCTGCACATGACACTTTTTGCAGCACAATGTCAAATCTGATATATACATAATCACAATCAATACCTTTACAAAACCAAATGCAAAGACATGCTATGAATTAACTTCTTCCATTTACAACTTTCTTAGCCAACATATGATAACATCTGATGAGAACTCCTTGAGTACACCCAAGATCATGTCTTTCAGTGTTAGCTTTTTATCCTAGGACCTGTATCACTGTCACACACTAAAGATCAACATAGTTATCAACACCATTAAGAACTTCATCTCACAAGACAAATATGAATAGTATATTATCAAACATTATCAGGCATGAATCCAATAGCATGATCATCATATTGACAAACATCAAATAATCTCCTTCCTAAAACTTCTTGGGGGTAGTTGATAGAGCATTTGACAACTCCCCCTTATTTCATGCCCTATGTTATGCAATTGGTGATGTGACTTGTGCAAGATGCACAAGTTTAGGATCTATCTTCTCTTGGCTCTATTTCAGTCTCCACAATTTCACTTCTTTCTTCTATTCAGGTTTCTTCTTCCAAACCTTTTCAACCTCTTTCTTTTTCAATCCTATCAAACTAGGTGATACTATTCTCATAGATTCTGCAACTATATGATTTATGACTAGGAAAATTACACTTAAAACATACAACATTAGTATTCCATATTGAATCAAATTGATTTCTTTTGCAATTAACTACTTTGTGTCTAAAATGATTACAAGTATAACAATAACCATTAAATGAATAATTATACCTGTACATATAAGCTTGTCTTGCTAGAGTAGTTCTTCTGAATTTTCTCCTTTGATTGTGCATTTTGCCTTCAGGAGGAGGAGCATGATAACTTAAATCAATTTTCTTTCTAGGAGTCTCTCTGACTTTGGAACACTCTCCTTCTTCATAACCAAGTCCAGTAGTGTCTCTATGTTGTTTTTGTTTACCCAACATCTCATGTAACTTGCTTGTGCTCTCTTCAAATTTTAGATTCTTTTCCAACTGCTTTCTAACATCCACAAGATCTTTTCTTAAAGAAACTATTTCTCCTTCAATCTTTTGACATTCAACTGGTTTAACTTCCAACCTAGACTTTGTTACATCAGCTATCCTCTTAGCTTCCTCAACCTCTTTCTTTAGATTGATAATTAATTTATCTAATTCACTTACTTGATTTCTCAAATCTATAATCAGATTTCTAGCATCTTCAAGGTCTGAAAGTGTTTTGTCTTTTAAGTCTTTTTGTTGTTGCAGCTGCAATTCTAATCTTTGATTCTCCTTTTTGTACTTCTTGATTTTATCCAAAGCACATATAAGTTCTCTGATGAAGGGGGTAAATCATAAAACACACAATAACAGAAATTGAACACAGAGGATAGAACTTTCTTTTATTGATCTGGGCAACTTATTACATTACAAAAGCTTAATTACAATAAGAGGAATTAGTCCTCCATAGGTTGCAACACACTACAGCTACCATCACCAGGCTCTGGAATCTTTCACCTTCTGTAACCCCCAAATCAGCTAGAGTTTCTGTTTTCCCACCTATTCTTGACTCTACACTTGCCCCCTTAACTCTCCTACTACCCAGGGTCCCCAAAATAGCCACAAATAACACTTTTTGGTGGCCTCCAGCTAAATTTCAAAATTTACAACTCCCTATAAAAGTAGGTAAACTTCCGGGAAGCATAACTTTTGATCCGGGTGTCCGATTGACGAACCATTTTAGGCGTCAGAAAGCTCGCGATGTGAACTATCACGCCAAAAATTTGTAAATGGATTTTCATCAATTTTTAGGATGTTTAGGGAAGTTTTAGTGCCTCATATCTCATTTCAAAAAATTTTAGGGGCTTTTCAGAAAACAAAAACTTTAATATCTTTCAGCTCACAAATGATCTTTTCCTGATTCCTTCACCAAAGGTCTTATATTTCCATTTAGTAACTTTTTGCAAGTTTTCGCTTCAATCTGTGCCCAACTGCAAACTTTCCAAAAATAGCATATAGACTTTCCAAAACAGGCAGGTTACTATTTTTAGCAGTTTTGGAAAAACTGAAAGTCCTACATCATTATTCTTGATATTATGGAACCAGAAACACTAATTATGGAAAGAAATGAAAACAACTACAATGATTTTGAATTAACTTCTTTTTGGGTGACGCAAGATTGCCCTTACACCACTAGATGCTCCTGCATTAGACACCCAGGGTAATTTGAGAAGTGACCCTGTCACGTCTCAGATGTTTATGTGAGGGAAACCCAAACGGTCAACCTTTGCCTTAGATAACCAAGAGGAATCTTTAATAGGCCTTCCTTTCCATTTTACCAAATATTCTTCATTGTGTTTGTTCCGAGTAGTTCTTCCCACACGGCTATCCAAGATCTCTTCTATCTCGTCCATTAAAGTAGATGCTAGAATACTCCACTGCACTTCTGTTGGGCCATCCTCTACTCCACCTTCATGATATTTTGATAAATCACAACTGGCTTCCTCTAAACAACATGCCATCTTGGATTATGAAATCCAACCATCTTGTCCTATCCAAAGTAACAGGTTCCAAACAAGCTTTCTAGACCTCTGCAAAATCTGGATCCTCAGGATACAAACTTTTGAGCTCATCGAACCCAACAACCTCTATCTTCATCTCTGTCAACAAATTTTGCCTTCTGCTCAAGGCATCCGCAACTCTATTGGACTTCCCACTCTTGTGCTTCAAAACAAAAGTATAGCTCTGTAAAAACTCAACCCATTTTAAGTGCCTTTGGTTCAACTTTCCTTGACTATTAAGATACTGTAAAGCCTGATAATCAGTATATAAAACAAACTCCTTTGCCAACAAATAATGTCTCCATTTCTTCAAAGCCTGAACTATCGCATAAAACTCCTGATCATAAACAGAATACTTTTTCTTGGCATCATTAAGCTTCTCACTAAAATAAGCAATGGGCTTACCTTCTTGGCTTAAAACAGCTCCTATACCACTACCACTAGCATCACAATCTACCTGAAATACCTTATTAAAATTTGGAAGTGCAAAAACAGGTTGCTCTACAACTTTTTGCTTCAAAATATCAAAGCTCTTGTCTGCTCCTTTAGTCCATCGAAACTCTTTTCTATCCCCTCTCATTGTCTCAGTTAGGGGTGCACAAATGCTACTAAAATTTCTAATAAACTTTCTGTAAAAACTTGCCAAACCATGAAAGGATCTTACCTCTGTTGTACTCCTTGGCATAGGCCATTCAATGATAGCCCTTACTTTTTCTGGGTCCATCTTAAGACCTTCTTCTGAGACTACAAATCCTAGGTATACCAACTCCTTTGCAAAACTACATTTCTTTAGATTAATCAGCAACTTCTCCTCCCTAAGCTTCTCTAGAACTCTTCTGATATGCATCAGATGCTCATCCCAAGTCTTACTAAAAATTAAAATATCATCCAAATAAACAATAACAAAACTTCCCAAAAATTCTTTCAATACCTCGTTTATGAGCCGCATGAATGTGCTCAGTGCATTGGTTAGCCCAAATGGCATGACTAACCATTCATACAAACCTTCCTTTGTCTTGAAGGTTGTCTTCCATTCATCTCCTTCTCTGATACGAATCTGGTGATACCCACTCTTCAGGTCAATTTTCGTGAAGTACTTGGCTCCACTCAAACAATCCATAATGTCATCCATTCTTGGCAATGGAAATCTATACTTGATAGTTATCTTATTGATGGCTCGAGAGTCTGTACACATCCTCCATTCTCCATCCTTCTTTGGTGCTAGTACTGTAGGTACCGCACATGGACTTAGGCTCTCCCTTATCAGTCCCTTCCTTAACAACTCCTAAACTTGTCTGTTCAGCTCTTCATTCTCTGCAGGGGTCATTCTGTGGGCTGCCTTGTTTGGCAAACTGGCTCCTGGTATCAAATCCATTTGACGACTTATCTTCCTTACTGGTGGCAAACCTTCTGGTACATTATCAAAGATAATGTCCTGGAACTCTTCCAACATATCTGAAACTTCTACTGGTACATCTTCACAGTTCTCTTGACTAATCTTAGGAATCAATGCAAAGCAATGACGCTCATGCTTCATACCCTCCAAAAATTTTCTGCCATCTACCAGACAAATTCTGGCAGTACTACATACCTTTTCTTCCACCTCCTTCAAGGGCTTCAACTTATGACAAACTCCATCCTTTGTCAGGGTATATGTGTTTGCACGGCCATCATGGACAGCGCTCCTATCATACTGCCACGGCCTCCCCAATAGCATATGACATGCATCCATTGGTATGATATCACACAATACCTCATCATGGTAATCACCAATCTTGAACTTCACTAAACACTGCTCATTGACCAAAGCTCTATGGTCCTTCTGCAACCATGCAATCTAATATGGATGCGAATGCTTTCTTCTTGTCAACTTCAACTTGTCAACCATTTCCTCTGAAACAAGATTATCAGTGCTTCCACTGTCAATAATAATATCACAACACTTACCTTCACATTTGCACCTTATGCGAAATAAACTCTTCCTCTGATTGGGTTCTTTCTCCTTATTTAGCAAGGTTCTTCTAACAACTAGGGTTTCTCCCCTTTCAGCATCTTCAGAATGCTCAGAATGTGCATCTTCATCTACATGTGCAACTCGTGCATTGCCTTCAGGTCTTCTATTTGTCCTTCCTTGATGTTGCGGACACTTGTATGCTCGATGCCCTTCTTCCCCACATTGGAAATAGGTTCCTCTGAAACCTCCTCTTCCGGGTCCTTGCCCAGGTCTACCTCTTCCTCTTCCTCTTTGCTCACCATTGTTCTGGTCACGAGGGCGATAGGCGTTATCCCCTCTCTGATTTCGACTGGTGTCAGTTTCTTCACTTTTCCTTTGATCTTCACGGCCTCCATAGGGCCTCCCACCAGTCCTTCTGCCGTGACCTCTTCCCCTTTACTTACTGTCAAATCTTTTATTCAGCTTCTCTTCCACCTTCAGGGAAAATTGGTATGCATCTTCTATGGTGGTCATTCTGACTAGGCTCATCTCCTCTTGAATACTCGGCCTCAACCCATTAATTTAACGGGCCACCTTCTCCTTGTTGGCCTCTCCATGGCTTGTCCTGATAGTGATCTTATAAAAATCTTCTGTATACTCCTTAACAGACTTGTTACCTTGCTTCAGTCCTTGCAACTTCTTCAGTAACTCCATCTCATAATCCACAGGAATGAACTGCTTCTTTAGTTTCTCCACCATCTGATCCCATCAGGTGATATTTCATTTTCCTCTTCTATTCCTCTCTAGTTGGACCTCCTTCCACCAAATATTGGCATGGCCCTTCAACTTTGTTTTTGCAAACTTGACCCGATCTGGGTCCTCCACATCTTCATACTTGAAATACTCCTCTATGTCATTGATCCAATCAATAAGCTGTTCTGGGTTCAAATCCCCAGAATATGTAGAAACCTCAATCCTGGGCCTCTTTCTGATCTTCGAAATAGCCCTCAACAACCTAACTTTTGCAGGATCTCTGGCAGCTTCTTGTTCTTCCTTAGATAGTTCTTCTTCAGCTTCATCTTCACTTTCGTCTCTTATCCTCGACTCAAACCCTCTTCGTAGCTCCTCTTGTAACGCATCGATTTGCCTTTACAACGCTCTAAAACCCTCTTCTGTCAAAGTATTCCTCCCAACATGATTTCTTCATGGAGGCATCCTGGTCTCCACAGCAAATCCACAACCTCAGGTCCTGGTGCAAACTGCCTCACGGTCGGCGATTTGACTACACACTCAAGAACCCTTGCTCTGATACCACTTGATGAAGGGAGTAAATCATAAAATACACAATAACAAAAATTGAACACAGAGAATAGAACTTTCTTTTATTGATCTGGGCAACTTATTACATTACAAAAGCTTAATTACAATAAGAGGAATCAGTCCTCCACAGGCTGCAACACACTACAGCTACCATCACCAGGCTCTGGAATCTTTCACCTTCTGTAACCCCCAAATCAGCCAGGGTTTCTGTTTTCCCACCTATTCTTGACTCTACACTTGCCCCCTTAACTCTCCTACTGCCTAGGGTCCACAAAATAGCCATAAATAACACTTTTTGGTGGCCTCCAGCTAAATTTCAAAATTTACAACTCCCTATAAAAGTAGGTAAACTTCCGGGAAGCATAACTTTTGATCCGGGTGTCTGATTGACGAACCGTTTTAGGCGTCAGAAAGCTCGCGATGTGAACTATCATGCCAGAAATCTATAAACAAATTTTCATCAACTTTTTGGGATGTTTAGGGAAGTTTTAGTGCCTCATATCTTGTTTCAGAAATTTTTAGGGGCTTTTCAGAAAACAAAAACTTTAATATCTTTCAGCTCACAAATGATCTTTTTCTGATTCCTTCGCCAAAGGTCTTATATTTCCATTTAGTAACTTTTTGCAAGTTTTTGCTTCAATCCGTGCCCAACTGCAAACTTTTCAAAAATAGTAGGTAGACTTTCCAAAACAGGCAGGTTACTATTTTTAGCAGTTTTGGAAAAACTGAAAGTCCTACATCATTATTCTAGATATTATGGAACCAGAAACACTAATTATGGAAAGAAATAAAAATAACTACAATGATTTTGAATTAACTTTTTTTTGGGTGATGCAAGATTGCCCTTACACCACTGATGCTCCTGCATCATTCTCCTTCTATATCAACCTCATATTCTTGTTCATCATATTCCTAATCATAATCACTCATAATGTTACGTCCTTATGAAATAGATTGTACTTCATCTTCTTCATGTGAATGACTTTCATCATTGTCACTCTTCTCAGACAACAAGATGTCCTCTCCTTCAAGTGCATCACCTTGATGGATTCTTATCAATTATTTCCATACATCCTGAGTTGTTTCACAATTCATAACTTTACAGGAAACTTCATTAGATAATCTAGACAAAATAACTTTCTTTGCTATATGATTACATCCAAGTGCTTCTTTGTTATTTGTAGTATTGGGTGATTTGACTAACATCCAAACACCATATCCTAAACAGGATAGATAGATTTGCATTCTAATACACCAAACAAAAAAAATTGAACCATCAAACAAAGGAACTCCATAAAACTCTTTCTCTAATTTAATACCTAACTCAACTTGTGAAACATTTCTATCAACTTTGATTTTATATCAACATCTGAATTTGGTATAGATGGTGCCTTATGATCAATAGGAGACTTGACATTTTTCTTTTCTCTATTTCTTTTGCACTTACCCATGGTACTGCACACTCAAGACCTATCCAAGCTGATTAGACTTCTATAGGGAACCTATGCTCTGATACCACTTGTTGGAGTACAATACAACACTGAGAGGGGGGGTAAATCAATGTTGTATAATTTTTAACATTTCAAAACTTGATTCAAAAAGGTTATGCAAAGAAGTTCACTGAAGAACATAATCATCATGATATTCAAATCTTAAATAAAGATGATCAAATAGGTGCAACATAATCAACCACAAGAAAGAGACATGACACAAGTTTTGATGAGTGGAAAACCCCTCTAGGGGAAGAAAAACCACTCTGAAATGCTTCACTAGCTTAATCAAGAAACTCACTGGTTGCAAACAAGTTTCACTGACCATACAAGCCTCATTGGCTACAAGGAGGTCTCACTGACCATACAAGCCTCACTGGCAACATAATACAATCTCAAAACAATACAAGTAATACAGAGGGTTTCTCTGTTTCAATATAAACCCCTGAATTTTCATGTCTTTGCAATCACATCCAATTCAATCTGCATGTTAGTCTCATTACCTCTGCATAATCAATTCGCCTGATTTTACCTCTGCACACACAATTCACTTGATGCATAATCAATTGCATATTGTCTTCAACCTTGACATGGTTCAGTTTGTAAGTTGTTGTATAATGTCTTCAACCTATGTGCAAAAACATGATCACATACAAAAATCATCTGATTCATCTATATTTACTCTTCAAAAATATCTTCACAAAAATATCTTCACTATTGCATTTTGATTCACACCCAAAATCATCCATCAATGTACCTGTAATATCATTATATAAAAATAAAAATCAACTTTTCATTTCCTCTTCTTTCATAGTCCTCTTTTCTCATCTTTCAATACTCCTGCAAAAATAATATCATTTCATTATAAATCTGAAAAAAATAATATCTCTCTTCTCTTTATCCATTTTTCTTTAGCCAAAACATATCTTTTTGCATCATATATCATTCCTGCAATCACAAAGCACTTGCAATAAAATATTAAAAAAAAAAATTGATATTCCTCTCCTCCTTAAATCTTCAATTTGCAAGAATAATCTTTAATAAGATTAATTCATTTAATCTCTGTCAGAAACTGATGAAGGGGGTAAATCATAAAACACACAACAACAGAAATTAAACATAGAGAATAGAACTTTCTTTTATTGATCTGGGCAACTCATTACATTACAGAAGCTTAATTACAATCAGAGAAATCAGTCCTCCATAGGCTGCAACACACTACAGCTACCGACACCAGGCTCTGGAATCTTCCACCTTCTGTAACTCCCAAATCAGCTAGGGTTTCTGTTTTCCCGCCTTTTCTTGACTCTACACTTGCCCCCTTAACTCTACTACCTCCCAGGGTTCCCAAAAATGGTTATTAATAGCTTTTTTGGCAGCCAACCACCTAATTTCAAAATTTGCATCTCCCTCCAAAAATAGGTCAACTTCCGGGAGCCATAACTTTTGATTCGGGTGTTCGATTGGCGAACCGTTTCATTTTTCAAAAAGCTCGCAGAGTGCTCTACGTGCTAAGAACTTGCTCTACCAATTCTGGCCATTTTCAGGCCTGTACAGGGCCGTTTAGTGCCTCAAACCTAGATTTGAATAATTTTCAAGCATTTTTCAGGAAATGGAAACTTTAATATCTTTCAGCTCGCAAATGGTCTTCACATGATTCCTTCGCCAAAGGTCTTATATTTCCATTATGTAACTTCCTGTAAATTTTGACTTCATTCCGTGCCCAAATGCAAACTTTCTAAAAATAGCAGGTTACTATTTTTAGCAGTTTGGAAAAACTGAAAGTTCTACATCATTATTCAGGCGATTATAGGACCAGAACTACAAATTTTGAGAAAAAATGGGAAGAACATCAACAATTTTGAAACACATCTTTTTTGGGTGATGCAAGATTGCCCTTACACCACTAGATGCTCCTGCATCAAACACCCAGGGTAATTTGAGAAGTGACCCTGTCACGTCTCATGTGTTTGTGTGAGGAAAACCCAAATGGTCAACCTCTGCCTTAGACAACCAAGAAGAATCTTCAACAAGCCTTCCTTTCCATTTCACCAGATATTCTTCATATTGTCTGTTTCGAGTACTTCTTCCCACACGGCTATCCAAGATCTCTTATATCTCCTCCATTGAAGTAGATGCAGGAATACTCCACTGCACGTCTGTTGGTCCATCCTCTGTTCCACCTTCATGATATTCTGATAAATCAGCAATGTTGAAAACAGGGGAAATATTGATCCCACTCTGCAGCTCTACCTCATATGCATTTCCTGAATCATGCTTCTTCAGGATTCTGCATGGTCCAAATTTCTTCATTTTCAACTTATTGTATGTTCCAATTGGGAACCTTTATTTTCTCAAGTGAACCATGACTTCATCTTCTACCTGGAATTCCTTATATCTCCTCTTCTGATCTGCCTTAGCCTTGTACTGAATATTCATTTTATTAATGTGCTTTCTCACCTCTTCATGCAAATTCTTCAGATGTTCTACAAAGTCTTCAGCTTCAGCACTTGTCTTTTCTCCGTTGTCCAGCTTCCTTAACTTAGAAGCATTTCTTGGGCTATTGCCATATATAATCTGGAATGGTGATTTACCAGTACTCCTATTGACAGAATTGTTGTGAGCAAATTCTGCTTGTGGTAAAATCAAATCCCATCCCTTGGGTTTATCCCCTACTAAGCATCGTAGCAGGTTACCCAAACTCCTATTCACCACTTCTGTCTGTCCATCAGTCTGTGGATGGTGTGCAGAACTAAACTTCAAATTTGTTTTCAACTTCTTCCACAATGTCCTCCAGAAATAACCAACAAATTTGGTATCTTGATCTGAAACTATGCTCTTTGGTAGACCGTGTAATCTCACCACCTCTTTGAAAAATAATTCAGCAATATGAACAACATCGTTAGTCTTCCTACAAGGAATAAAATGTGTCATCTTCAAGAATCGATCCACCACCACAAAAATGGAATCATGTCCTCTTTGTGTCCTTGGTAAACCAAGAACAAAATCTATACTGATATCATCCCATGGCTTCTCCGGTACAATTAATGGTTGATACAACCCTGTATTCTGACTTGTTCCTTTTGTCATCTGACACACTCTGCAACTCTGCACAAATTTCCTCACATCCTGCTGCAACTGTGGCCAATAATAATTTTCACCAACAATAGAAATGGTCTTATCTCGACCAAAGTGTCCAGCCAATCCTCCACTATGCTTCTCCTTAATCAGGTTCTCTCTCATGGAACTCCTTGGAATGCACAACTGGCTTCCTCTAAACAACATGCCATCTTGGATTATGAAATCCAACCATTTTGTCCTGTCCAAAGTAATAGGTTCCAAACAAGCTTTCCAAGCCTCTGCAAAATCTGGATCTTCAGGATACAAACTTTTGAGCTCATCGAACCCAACAACCTCTATCTTCATTTCTGTCAACAAATTTTGCCTTCTACTCAAGACATCTGCAACTCTGTTGGACTTCCCACTCTTGTGCTTCAAAACAAAAGTATAGTGTTGACATTCCTTCTGAATCAGCATTAGGGTTTGCCACTTCTAATGCACAGGCAGATTCAGGCCAACTGAATACAGGAGGTTGCGTGAGCTCCTCCCCTTCACTTCTGGTTCTGCCGCACCAAGGGGGGTATCCCTATAACTTAAGATGTAACCTTGACTGGCTCAAAGATAGAAAGATCTGACTTGATAACAGCAGGCAGAATGCTCTCATGTATAGACCAAGATCTGTATGATAGATCACAAGGCTGGCAACATTCTTGGACATGATGTCTGGTTGGGTATGAGAGCATGCAGGGGGTTCCTAATCCTACTCCTACAACTAACAAGTGGAAGTATGAAGTGTTTTGATATGAATTTGGATGCAAAGTTGGACATGGTGTATAACACAAGAACACAGCATGACTGGTGCCTATCCAGGGCTTGGAGTCGGTAGACATACACCTGTGAATGATCAGCATAAATAGCTAAAACTGGATTTCAGGGGGATACACATGATATCTGCCTTACAGATATCTCCCAATATAGAGTGTCGAGCTATCTCTACTTATGGCATCCCTACTGCAGTATACCCTTCCCAATGTTCAACCTGAAAACAGTTTAATCTGCCCCTTGAGCAGAGGTCAAAAGATCAGACATTCAACATAGGAATTCTATGCTCTAGAATCTAAACATAAGCAAACATCCAGATCCAGAAGAAGGATACATGCAATACTGGAGACAGAATTAACACAACACATGCTAAGGTAGCATTACTCATATAAGATCAACCATGAAACCAGTGGATTCATGCCAAGTCCTACAACAGGAGATACATAAACTCACAAGAAAAACTGTACAGAGCAACCAGATCAGCTGGTTTTGGATTACAGAGCCAAAAATCTACAACTTTCAACAACCACAAATGAACAACACAACCTGCTTATAACAGCCAGGTAGGTGCTCAGCAATTAATTACAATGTTGACCAAAATTTCGCCAGATACACAGTATCATGAAAATGGCGCTCAAACACAACCAGATTGGCGCCCAAACTTGAATGCAGCAGGTAGGGGAGGAGACAGGAAGATTTCTCGAGCCCTGCGCCATCATCCGCTGATTGACACCTCCAGTCGGGTACCAGATCGACCCACGCCATCTCCCATACCTCTGCAACCTTCGCCATTAATGGCGCACCAACCCGCGGCCTCGGGAAGAACATCATACAGACTATCGCAAGCATTTCCCGCCGAGATTCATCATCATGATGTTTGAAAATGCAGGATAACAATATCCCACATGCACCCCGCGATGACCTCAATAACACCTTATATACTAGGTCATGAGCATATATCATGTCGGTGCTTTTGCTCCTGACGACACTAGTATAGACTTCATCATCATCATCTTCCAGCAGCATGATATCCTGTTGTTCGAAAAATCACCCTGACGTCATCATGATATTTGAAACATAACCTTCATGATAATCGGCACAACCTGATCCTTCGGAGGAACATCCTCCTGCTGAGCTTATAACAAAAGTCTGGCCGATGAACATCCTGATGACGTCATCATCATATCCTTCTGACGTCATCATCATATCTGCCTACTGCACACCTCCTCATATCCGGATGACGTCATCATCATGTTTGCAAATATCAGGAGGTCTCTTCAAGATGATCAGTTGTTAGAAATATGACCCCCGCGGACCTTGATGACGTCATCATCATATTAACATCATCATGATATTCGGAAGACAACCGGATATTTGGAAATATCCTCCTGACGTTCGAACATCAGGTTGCACTGTAGCTCCTCTGTAAGATCGGGGCGAAAACTGAACATGATGATGCTGCTTGAAAAGATCACCCTCAATAGATAACACGCGAAACCAGCAGGCGGATATCTCCTTGATATCAACATCATCATGATGTTCGAACAAACATATATCCGGGTGATATGAAAATATCACCCCCTCCTTCGGAATATCATGATGCAGATAGGCAGAGAAAAAGATATCACCCTGAGATAAGGATGACGTCAGCATCATCAGGATGAAGAAACAATGAACAAGAAGTGATACAACATCATCAGGATGATATTGACTAAGATCATCCTGACGTTCAAAATATGATGACCCTAGTGAATATCGGGTCGCACTTAGAACTCTTCAACAACATCATCAGGATGATCATAACCAAGATCACCCGATGATAAAAATATCACCCCGGCGAAATATCATGAAGGCAGAAAATATGATGACCTCCGCAAGCAGCAGGATGATAACTGGAAATATGATGATGATGAACACGACCCTTAGGAAAAAACAAGTTAGGTCGAGCAATTCAAAGAATAAGCAACATCATCATCATGCTCACGCAAGGTGATGAATGGAAGATCACCGGAGACTTTGAAACATCACCCTCGCAAGCAGATGAGGGCGCACTGTAGCTCGGCAGCATCATCATGATAAAAACCAAACATCACCCGATGACTGAATATGATGATGACGATGAAAAACCGGTCGAAGGAGAACATGATGATGCTGACCTTCATGGAAACAAACATGATGATGATGACCTCCTCAAGAAAATATGATGATGCAGCTGAAAAATACTGAGGAGGTCCGTTACTTAGAGCATTTTTTGGATACTTAGGGAGAGTGCCTGAATGAAAATTTTTCAAAAAACTACCAGTCAATTCAGGCGTCAACATATAGCTCTACAAAAACTCAACCCATTTTAAGTGTCTTTGATTTAACTTTCCTTGACTATTAAGATACTGCAAAGCCTGGTGATCAGTATATAAAACAAACTCTTTCGGCAACAAATAATGTCTCCATTTCTTCAAAGCCTAAACTATTGCATAAAACTCCTAATCATAAACATAATACTTTTTCTTGGCATCATTAAGCTTCTCACTAAAATAGGCAATGGGCTTACCTTCTTGGCTCAAAACAGCTCCTATACCATACTACCACTAGCATCACAATCTACCTGAAATACCTTATTAAAATCTAGAAGTGCCAAAATAGGTTGTTCTATGACTTTCTGTTTCAATGTATCAAAACTTTTGTCTGTTCCTTTAGTCCATCTAAACTCTTTTCTATCCCCTCTCATTGTCTCAGTTAGGGGTGCACAAATGCTACTGAAATTCCTGATAAACTTTCTGTAAAAACTTGTCAAACCATGAAATTATCTTACCTTTGTGACACTCCTTGGTGTAGGCCATTCAATGATAGCCCTTACTTTTTCTGGGTCCATCTTAAGACCTTCTGAGACAACAAAGCCCAGGTACACCAAATCCTTTGCAAAACTACATTTCTTCATATTAATCAACAACTTCTCCTCCCTCAGCTTCTCTAGAACTCTTCTGATATGCATCAGATGCTCATCCCAAGTCTTACTAAAAATTAAAATATCATCCAAATAAACAATAACAAAATTTTTCAAAAATTCTTTTAGTACCTCGTTCATGAGCCGCATGAATGTGCTCGGTGCATTGGTTAGCCCAAATGGCATTACTAACCACTCATACAAACCTTCCTTTGTCTTGAAGGTTGTCTTCCACTCATCTCCTTCTCTGATATGGATCTGGTGATACCCACTCTTTAGGTCAATCTTCGTGAAGTACTTGGCTCCACTCAAACAATCCATGATGTCATCCATTCTTGGCAATGAAAATCTATACTTGATCGTTATCTTATTGATGGCTCGAGAGTCTGTACACATCCTCCATTCTCCATCCTTTTTTGGTGCTAGTACTGCAGGTACAGCACATGGACTTAGGCTCTCCCTTATCAGTCCCTTCCTCAACAACTCCTGAACTTGTCTGTTCAGCTCTTCATTCTCTGCAGGGGTCATTCTATGGGCTACCTTGTTTGGCAAACTAGCTCCTGGTATCAAATCTATTTGATGACTTATCTTCCTTACTGGTGGTAGACCTTCTAATACATTATCAGAGATAATGTATTGGAACTCTTCCAACATATCTAAAACTTTTGCTGGTACATCTTCACATTTCTCTTGACTAATCTTAGGAATCAATGCAAAACAATGATGCTCATGCTTCATACCCTCCAAAAATTTCCTACCATCTACCAAGCAAATTCTAGCAGTACTACATACCTTTTCTTCCACCTCCTTCAAGGGCTTCAATTTATGACGAACTCCATCTTTTGGTAGGGAATATGTGTTTGCACGGCCATCATGGACAGTGCTCCTATCATACTGCCACGGCCTCCCCAACAGCATATGACATGCATCCATCGGTATGATATCACATAGCACCTCATCATGGTAGTCCCCAATCTTTAACTTCAATAAACACTGCTCATTGAGCAAAGCTCTATGGTCTTTCTGCAACCATGCAATTTGATATGGATGTGGATGCTTTCTTCTTGTCAACTTCAACTTGTCAACCATCTCCTCTGAAACAAGATTATCAGTGCTTCCACTATCAATAATAATATCACAACACTTACCTTCACATTTGCACCTTGTGTGGAATAAACTCTTCCTCTGATTTAGTTTTTTCTCCTCATTCAACAAGGTTCTTCTGACAACTAGGGTTTCTCCCCTTTCAGCATCTTCAGAACGCTCAGACTGTGCATCTTCATCTACATGTGCAACTCATGCATTACCTTCAAGTCTTCTATTCATCCTTCCTTGATGTTGCAGACACTCATATGCTCGATGTCCTTCTTCTCCACATTGGAAACAGGTTCCTCTAAAACCTCCTCTTCCAAGTCCTTGCCTAGGTCTACCTCTTCCTCTTCCTCTTCCTCTTTGCTCACCATTGTTTTGGTCACGAGGGTGGTAGGTGTTATCTCCTCTCTAATTTTGACTGGTGCTAGCTTCTTCACTTTTCTTTGCATATTCATTTCGGCCCCCATAGGGTCTTCCACCAATCCTTCCGCCTTGACCTCTTCCCCTTTGCTTGCTGTCAAATCTTTTATTTAGCTTCTCTTCCACCTTCAAGGAAAACTGGTATGCATCTTCTATGGTGGTCATTCTGACCAGGCTCAGCTCCTCCCGAATACTCGGCCTCAACCCATTAATGTAACGGGCTACCTTTTCCTTGTTGGGCTCTGCATGGCCCGTCCTGATAGTAATCTTATAAAACTCTTCTGTATACTCCTTGACAGACTTGTTACCTTGCTTTAGTCCTTGCAGCTTCTTTAACAACTCCATCTCATAGTCCACAGGAATGAACTGCTTCTTTAGTTTCTCCACCATCCAATCCCATCTGGTGATATTTACTTTTCCTCTTCTATTCCTCTCTAATTGGACCTCCTTCCACCAAATACTGGCATGGCCCTTCAACTTTGTTTTTGCAAACTTGACCCGATCTGGGTCCTCCACATCTTCATACTCAAAATAATCTTCCATGTCATTGATCCAATCAATAAGCTGTTCCAGATTCAAATCTCCAGAATATGCAGAAACTTCAATTTTGGGCCTCTTTCTGATCTTCGAAATGGCCCTCAACAACCTAACTTCTGCAGGATCTCTTGCAGCATCTTGTTCTTCCTCAGATAGCTCCTCTTCAGCTTCATCTTCGCTTTCTTCTCTTGTTCTCGGATCAAACCCTCTTCACAGCTCCTCTTGCAACGCATCAATTTGCCTTTGTAGGGCTCTAAAACCCTCTTCCGTCAAAGCATTCCTCCCAACATGATTTCTTTGTGGAGGCATCTTGGTCTCCACAGCAAACCCACAACCTCAAGTCCTGGTGCAAACTGCCTCATGGTCGGCGATCTACCTACGCACTCAAGAACCCTTGCTCTGATACCACTTGATGAAGGGCGTAAATCATAAAACACACAACAATACAAATTGAACACAGAGAATAAAACTTTCTTTTATTGATCTGGGCAACTCATTATATTACAGAAGCTTAATTACAATCAAAGAAATCAGTCCTCCACAGGCTGCAATACACTACAGCTACCGACACCAGGCTCTGGAATCTTCCACCTTCTGTAACCCCCAAATCAGCTAGGGTTTATGTTTTCCCACCTTTTCTTGACTCTACACTTGCCCCCTTAACTCTACTACCTCCCAGGGTTCCCAAAAATGGTTATTAATAGCCTTTTTGGTGGCCAACAACCTAATTTCAAAATTTGCATCTCCCTCCAAAAATAGGTCAACTTCCGGGAGCCATAACTTTTGATCCGAGTGTCCGATTGACGAACCGTTTTATGCATCAGAAAGCTCGCAGAGTGCTCTACGTGCTAAGAACTTGCTTTGTTAGTTCTGGCCATTTTCAGGCCTGTACGAGGTCATTTAGTCCCTCAAACCTATATTTGAATAATTTTCAGGCATTTTTCAGGAAACGAAAACTTTAATATCTTTCAGCTCGCAAATGATCTTCGCGTGATTCCTTCGCCAAAGGTCTTATATTTCTGTTATGTAACTTCTTGTAAATGTTGAATTCATTCCGTGCCCAAATGCTAACTTTCTAAAAATAGCAGGTTACTATTTTTAGCAGTTTAGAAAAACTGAAAGTTCTACATCATTATTCAGGCGATTATGGGACCAGAACCATAAATTTTGAGAAGAAATAGGAAGAACATCAACAATTTTGAAATACATCTTTTTTTGGGTGATGCAAGATTACCCTTACACCACTGGATGCTCCTACATCAGAAACAGAACTAGTTCTTCCATATCTTCCATCAACATTCATCTCCCCTACATAAAAAAAAAATCTTTTATCTTCTCTCTACAATTTACTTCTTTCATAAAATCATCTCCATTTATTATCATAAAAATATTCTTCACCATCTGCAAATAAAAACTTCTTAAAAAAACTTTTCAATGAATTTATTCAATCTGCCCCCTGTCTATTTCTCTCCTCAAATCCATTGTTAAAAAAAATCTTCATCATAAAGATAAGGAAAAAGACAAAGTCAGTCTTTCAAAAAGAATAATATCTTCAAAACAAAATTCTCTTTCCTTATGTTGGCACCTAAAATTTCATACCATTTTTTTACAAAAAATTTAGGTCCCCATGATAAAATGCATAGTCTTTATCACTCTATCAGATTCCAACTCAACCTTCAATAGCAACTTCTAGTAAATATGCTCCCTCCTGTCTATTTGATAACATCTCAGTGCCAATAAGAACACCACATCCTAAGTTTCACTCTTGCTGCAGAAAAGATAAAGGAGTGAAGGAATTAAGAGATAAAAGTCAAAAGCTACTTTTGATCAGTCTTTAAAGAAGTAAGAAGAATATGTAAATAGTGAAATGGTCATGCAGGGTGTACCAGTCCAGAGAAGACATAATAGAAAAGGAAATTACATGGCTACCAATGAGCATCTTAATAAATCAAATCCACTAGAAGATGGATCTGCTAAGCCCAATGACCAAGAACCTGGATATGATTATTTGTTATTTGCAGCCTCTCTAATACCAATGAGTCAATGACCATAAAGCATCAATGCATTGTCCAATTCGATCTACTTCCTTAAGTCACTTTTCAAAACTCAATATCATGCCTCTTGTCTGGCAAGATCATAAAGTCCACAAGACATGTTTTCTATAGACTGTTCAAGACATAGCAATAACCTTGCAGACATTCAAAAGTAAACATATCAATTATCTGATCACAAGGTATATACAAAACTTGGAGCATCTGTTCTTGGCCCACAAAAATTTTGATAAACATATAATTTCTCAATCCTGTTGTCATCATCCTCATCATTTTCCCTAATTATTTCAACATTAAGTCTATGCATCTCCTGTGCAAGGATATTGCAACCATTCAATGTGACATTACACACTAACATCCATAATGACTACATTGATTCATATTGGTCTAGCCCTGATAGCAGCACAGCATCCCCAGATGGACTATGCCTTATCTCAAGCTTTCAGAGCTTTGGACAACCTTGTAACAAATATTGCATACCCTTATCACTATTTCCAGCAAAAGCCACAGATAAAGTTTTCAAGTTCTTTGCATAAAGGCCAAGATATTCAAAAGTCTTATCAGTAAGCCAACCCTAAAATGACAGTGTTGCAAAAAACCAATTGCATATAATAGCGCTTTGACAGATGTTCCTGCGCTAAATCCTTTGAATATTGAGAAAGAGGGCATACGGTGGTGGAAAGGAAGACAGTCTTTTCTGTGATGTCCCTAGATTTGAAAATGCACGCATGAAGCTTTTAAGACATGTTTCATTTGTTGATTGCCCAAGTCATGATATTCTTATGGCTACCATGCTAAATGATCTACTATTATGGATGGCACATTTCTTCTAATTGCAAGTAATGAGAGCTATCCTCAATCTCAAACTTTCGAGCACCTTGCTGCTGTAGAGATAATGCACCTTCAGCATATTATTATTCTGTAGAACAAAATTGACCTAATCCAGAAGAGTGTAGCTAACAACTAGAGTGAGGCAATTCTGATAGAGCTCCAGTGGTACCAATATTTGCACAACAAAAACGTTGTAAGTGAATACATAACAAATAAGATTCCTATTCCTAAGCATAATTTTGTTGCCCCACCCAACATGATTGTAATCGAGTCATTTGATGTGAATAAACCTAGTGCTGAAGTTGATGAAATAATAGGTGGTGTTGCTGGTGGAAATAAAAAATAGTGTTCTGAAGGTGAATCAAAAATTGAAGTCCATCCTGGCATTGCAGTAAAAAATGAGAGTGGAAATATCAAGTGTACATCTATCCTTTCAAGAATAATTTCACTTTATGTTGAGCAAAATAAGTTGCAGTTCGCTACTCTAGGAGGCCTTATTGGTGTAAGGACGACTGATAGATTTCATAGCTTCATCAATGGCAAAGTATTCATCTATTCAGAAACCGCACTACATGTCTGATAGTTCATACCAACTCCTATTCTATGCCAGTCATGGAAATATGGATGGCTTGATTAAAGAACTAAAAGGTGGAGTTTCCCCAAATTTAGCTAACTACGACAAGAGAACAACTTTGTATTTAGCAGCTTGTGAAGGGCATACTAATATTGTCAAGATCCTTCTAGACTACAAGGCTAATTTCAACCTTCAGGATCGATGGGAAAGCACTCCACTATCAAATGCTCACCGATATAGCCACAAGGACATTTGTGATATACTTAAAGCATGTGCGGGGTTGGAATCGCCTTTGTACCGGAATGAAATTGACCATAATAAAATGTCCTTAAATAATCGAAAACAAAGTTGGAGCTATCCAACCCAAATACAAAGCTTCGGTTACTTGAGATTTTTACCACAAAACATGCAAGGTTTTTTCCAAAGCATGAAAAGATTGAGAATAAAAATGATTAGTATTGGACTCTACAGGCAAAGGAGATTCAGGAAGAGAAGAAGAATTTGGGTCCTTATAAACAATTAATCCATGTTTATCATTTCACAAAAGATGCATCCTAGAATCACATCGTCTAAAATTTTGGAGCCTTTATTTCTACTTATCCACGAAGGTGAGACTCTAGCAGAAATTAAACAACAAATCCAGAAGAAGCTCCAAGTGTTTGATGATGAATTTGCCAAGTGAAAGTTTGTATTCCTCTCCTTAGGTCTGACTGATTATCCTCGAGATATAGATATTGTTTCAAGTCGCTTTCAGAGGAGAGATGTTTATGAAGCTCTGGAACAAATTAGGGCAAAATAATGAAAAACTTATCGGCAAAAGCAAGCTAGTCGTAGAAAATTTTTCAAATCACACCGAGCTCGTGCATCGTGCCTATGGATACCTTTTCAGGGAGAAACATACATACTTTCACCGATAAGACAGGATAACAATTGTGTCGGAGAGACATGTATGATTGGAGTGGGTTCTTTGGATCTTTCTGACTATGTGGGTTACTCTAATAAGGAAGACCAGAAAAGTTTTCAGGGAAAGTCCCACTGACTTGTCCCAATGAACAAAGCAATAGAGGAAACATGTCAGGGAGACTAAATATATTGGGAAGAGCATGTTAAAAGTCTCTTCGAAAACCAGTTAAAACAACAAATAAAGTATAAATATTATCAAAGGGAGGTAAAAGTTGCAAATAAAGGTTGAGTAAAATATAAGGCAGGTTTCACATTTTCATGAAAGAATAATGAAGTGAGAACTATTTTCTCGAATGACATATTAAAAAAAGCAAGTGCAAATTTTACTTAGAAAAGTGGGAAATTGTTTTCACTCAAAGGTAGAGTATTTTTTGGAAAAGATTAACTAAATGAGTAATTATTTTACTTAATGAAATACTTTCACCGGAGGGGCAATCATTTTCACCCAAAGTGTATATTTTTGCCCAATAAAAGTGAAAACATGCACAGGTGAATATAATTGAGAAATGAAGTAAAGGTTAAAGCATTAAGAAATACTTTATTATGTAAAAGACAAATAAGGCATTTTGTTATTGAATATAATCAAAACAATGAAAGGCTACACCCGAGAAGAATGTCGAATAAAGGGTCACAACTCTAAAAATATGTAGTATATATGCCAGATGAAATCAAATGAAGGAGAGAGAATAATCATCAGTACTAGTAGATAGGCTCATTTATTTAGTCATAATTTCCATATATCACCTTTCCCTCATCTGCTTCCATTTCAAAAACTTCTATTATTAATGTATAAATTTTAAAGTATAATCAATGGAGAAGACTATTCCTAAATGGTGATCTATTTTCAGTGTTCAACTGTTGTGTTGTTTTTCATGATTAAATGTGTTGTGTTGTCTCCAAAGTGGTTCTATTAAGTTGTTCAAATTTATATAATTTGTCAGGACATATTTGTTGTTCATGTGTGGTTATCTTGATTTGTTTCTGGTTGGAGTGAATTAAACATCCTTTCAAATAATCTATTTTGATTGGTTCCTGCCAAGGATTAAAATCCTTTTAAATGATTATTGTGATTGGTTTCCCTCAGGCTAAGAATTAAAAGTCCTTTCATGAGATCACAGTAATTTAGGAGAATATCACTGGGATTACTAAAGAAGAGTACAGTAACTTACAGACCTGCACGTTTGTACAAGGTGCAAACATTCCAAGTGCCCAACAAGTTAGAGTTAAGCTACAAAGTAGATCCACCTATCCTACACATCTATCTCCATAATCATCATCCATCCATTGACTCCATCCACCCAATAGATTAGGCACTGGTCAACTTTAGAACATTTTTATACAAATCCAATCCACACTCTTGATGATTCAAATACTTTCATTAGGAACTAGTAAGTAAGCTTTGCATCTACCTCACAGCTGTGTGCCATAGTGAGTAGATTGCCCAAATTAGAATCCATTTAGACTTTCAAAACTACTTTATCATTCAGGTACACTCGCCTAGGCCTAGTAGAGCCTAAAGAGTAGGGGGTTTCCAATTGCATAAACCCTGTTTCGTTAGCCAAAAATGTATTAAGAGATTGGCACCCTCTTATGGTTTAAGACCCTGCATTTTTGAGACCTAACAAAATTGGTGACTTTGCTGGGGAGTTATCTAGAATCTAGTTAAGGATCATCTCATTACAAAGTCAATGAAGTTTTAAATTCAAATACAAATTGGTAACTCTGCTGGTAAGGACCCAGAAAGATGAAATCATTCCTCTTTTGACAAGAGGTGGCAACTCTGAAAAGGAATTCAATGAATAATACAAATACAACTTATAATAACACCATCTACAGTCAAAATAAATATGACTGAAGAAGAGGAACTGCTAGAGTTGTTAAGGAAAGAAAAAAGGCTGATTCAAGAATTGCAGCGAGTAAAAGCCAAACAGGATTCAAATTCATCACAATATATATCAGCATCTAATGAGGATTGGTATGTGAATTCAAGTGATCCTTTGATCTCACAAGTGCCTCACAATCCTAACAATGAATGTAGTGCACATCATACACCATAGGACATTTTTATACCACAAGCCCCAAATTAAATAAATGCTTATCCTGTTTCACCTAGTCAAAGATTTGTGGGCTACCAAGATCATGAATATAACCAGTATGTTGGGCATTATCAATACCAAATTCCATGTCAAAATCTGCAAAGCAATGTTAGCCCTCGTGTTAATCAAAGTCTACAAGAAGAAATAGGATGGCAGCAACTACTTTTCCAACAAAGGGTAATAGATCTTGAAACGCACAAACCAATTGATTTCAGAGACATTCAGGGTTACCCAAATTTTCCTCCCCCTTTGAATGTTTAAAATTATTTGCCAAAATTTAATGGATGTAAATCAGAATCAGCAGATATGTACCTGCAACAATTCATTGATGTAGTGGTGAATTGGCAAATCAGTGGAGAAGACATTATCATGAAGCTTTTTATGAAAGCATTAGAAAATGCTACTAAAGATTGGTTTTTCAGCCTTCTTATGCTTTGCATAACCTCATGAATGAACTTGCAAATAAATTCATGTGCCAGTTTAAAGAGAAAAATGATGAGTATTTTCAAAAGGGAAGTCAAAGTAAATTTGGAGAATCTAGATTTTCTTTGTTCAAAAGAACATTAGAATCTGGATTTTCTTTGTTCAAAAGAACATTGGATATCTATATGCAAATACCTGTTAATGTCAGGCCTGATAAATCTGTATGCATTGAAACATTCATGAAAGCATATGTGCCTAATTCAAATCAGTGACCTGAGTCACAGAAACTAGTTACTCTTGACCAAGTGTATGAAATGATTGGTTTCGTAGAGAAAATTAGGTATGAGCATATTGGCAATGTTAAATCTACCAACACAGATAATGGCATGGACAAATATGAAGAGATTGATCAAACAATGCAGCCAGTAGATAAGACATATGTAAGTGAAAATTTTATTGATGATATTTTAGATTTAAATGACGATGAAGTCTTAAAAGACCAATTCTCCACCTGGGATCACGATTGTAGTTATGAGGATTTTGCACAAGATTTGGAGCCCCAACATATTCCAAAAAATGAGAGTAGTCTTCAAAATGTGGATATTCCTTTTGTCCCAGTCCGCCCACCTCAATACATGAATCAACAATTTGAGGAAAAGGAAGTGTGCACATCTGAAACTGATTTTCAGATTTATTCAAACCCCTTATATGATGAAATAACAAAAGGAGAACAAATAACATTTTGTCAGGACATGCCAAAACATAAATTCCATGTATATTCAAATCCATTCTATGAAGGGGATGAAACATTTTTAGACAATCAGAGTGTTGCACCAATTCATGAAGAAAATGAATATGCTGATATACATAATGATGAGTCCATAAATAAGTGAAAATCAGATGATGGAATGAATAATATGAATAGCTATGACTGTCTTTTGCCCAATTTGCATCAAATCCCTTATGATGGTTGCAATTTTTTTATACAAACTTTTGATGATCTTGGCTACATAGTAGACAGTGAATGTTCTCAGTTTTCAGCCCAGCTAAGAGATGATTCCATGCTATATGACAATGATAAGAATGATGATTGCATGAAAATTGTCAAGCAAAGTTCAATGGAATCTGTGAGGGTAAAATAGTGATCAATCGAATGAATAATAGATGACCCAAACATCAATAGAATAGTGAAACAAAGAAAATTCAAGGAAACAAAGCAATGAACAAACACAGCAAACCTCTTCCGTTTCGAAACTTCTGTTGTTCGCCTATCACGAATCGTCCTTTCGCAGATGAGATGAGCCCTCAGAGAGTGCAATCTTTTAAAGCTGTTGGAGGAAGTCGATGGTGAACGGCTATAGTGTGATATGCAATGAAGGTGAGCTCCAATGCAACAATGGTGATCTCAAGCTTGTGGATGACAAATGGGTGCCAAAGGCGCGCTGGTGATATTTCTGCAGAGTAACGATGTCAAAAGCCTGGATGAATAGAATGAAGGGATGAAGCTTCATTTATAGACTTGGAGGAATAGGAATCAACGGTTGAGAGAAGATATGAAGATCAACGGTTGAGGATGGTTGAGGAATGTGCAACCAGTGGAAATGTGACAAGTGTCCCAGCTCCATCATGAAAGGTGGGATGTGACAAAACTGATTGGAGAGTTAACTCCATTGACTGGTCTGTTAACAGAATTGATTGATCAGTTAGAAGAGTGGATTGTGGAACTGACTGAATTGATTGAGGATTTGACTCAACTGACAGGTTAGTTAACAGATTTGATTGATTGGTTAACTGACCTCTGATTGGAGAAGAAATAGGCCATGTGGGTGAGGGAAAATAAGGTAATTAAATATTAAATATATTTAATTACATGTGCAACCTGATGAGGTGGACAAGGTGAGGTGGAATTTTTGAATTTAGAACTTTAGGATAGAGGAATTAGGCTTAATTAAATAATTTATGATTATTTAATTGTGAAGGACTTTAGAAGAATTTTAATTAAATAAATAGAATTTATTTAATTGTGAGATAGTGAATTGATTAAATAAATTTGGAATATTTATTTAATTAATAGAAGAATGGAATAAATATTTAGAATATTTATTTAGGATGATTTCTGTCATTTTTAGGCATATACATTTTGCCCCTCTTTGATGCAATGCAGTTTACAGCGTTGCTTCAAAGAAATTGATAGTCTGAATGATGATACATGCCCCAGTTTGCCCCTGGTACAGGTTAAATGACGATAGGATGCCCCCTCGGGAGATTGGACGGGAAAAACGGCGAAAGTTTTGGAGATGGACGATCTCACGACGAGGAAGGGGTTAGGATAGGTTGGAGGAAAAGGGACGCGGTCAGGGATGCGGGAAGAAAACGGGAGAAAAAACGGACACGGGAAGTAGTCACAGTCATCACCTAGCCAGAATTAGGGTTTGGAGGCTATAAATAGGAGCTGGGTCCACAAGAATAGTCATTTGCACACTTGGTTGATCTAGATTGGAGAAAGAGAGCTCAGAGCAAACTTAGAGCAGCATGGCAGCCAGAGCAGCAGACATTCCACGCGAGGAGCACCAATTCGAGCGAGTCCGACGATTCGGGCGGCCAGCAGAGGCAGGACCCCCGGTATGTGCTTCGAAAAATTTCTCCTAGGGTCGAGTTTAGGTGTCATAAATGCACGTAGAAAATAGGTGAAATAGATGCGCCAAAACGCAGAACGACGCATATGCCTCGCGAAGCTGTGCTTTTGTAATTTCGCGGCGCATATGCCGGTTTCGGCGGCGCATGCGTTAAAGTTGCGCTTTTGTGCATTCTAGCTGCGCATGTGCAATTTGGCGGCGCTTTTGTATTTTTGCCGCGCATATGTGAAATGTAGCAGCGCATTTGATAAAGTCGCGCATATGTGACTTCCTGCGGCGCATCTGTAATTTCGCGGCGCATACGTGGATTTCTGCGGCGCATGCGTTAGAACGGCGCATATGCATTTTTGCGGCGCATATGTTGATTATTGCGGCGCATATACCAGAAACGACGCTTTTACCACCTGTAGTGGCGCATTTGCTCGAGAGGGCAAATTACTTAGCCAAATTGATTCGATTAGCGTCCTGTTTGACGCAGGAATCGATGAGCTATCTCTGAGATTGCCGGAATCTAGTCAAGAGATGTAGTGTGCTGTTTTGATCAATTTGAAATGCTAAGTTTAGTTGATATAGTTCAATAGATATGTTGAGTATGGTATATGCAGCTTGAGACTGACGCCTTGCTTTGCGTGCTTGCAGGAGGAGATACGAGAGACTTTGCAGTCGAGGGAGACGTTCCCCATGCCTTTATTGCAGAGATACATGCTGACGGAGGCTGACAGAGTGGCGCTTGGTGCCATGGGTTTAGATTACGTTTGCTTTATGCCCGAGGTGCGGGCGAACCGAGGACTATTGACAGCTGCTGTGGAGAGATTCCACAGCGAGGACGGGACCTTCCACTTCCCTACTGGAGAGATGACGGTGACGCTGGAGGGCGTTTACAGGATACTGCACTTGCCCGTGGTAGGCGTGTTAGTGGAGTATGATGCACAGTGGGACGCGGGACTTGCCGAGTGTCAGCGAGTATTTGACGATCCCGAGTTGGTGGGACAGGTCATCCCGTGGCAGGATATCTATGACTGTTATGACTACTTCCCTAGGATTGTGGCTGGACTGATTGCGGGCGTTGTATGCCCGGACAGGAGATCGCACGGGTTCCCCATTGGATGGGGCAGGATCATGGAGCGGATGCTGACCGAGGGCACCTGATATGCGTGGGGACCCTGCATGCTAGCCCACCTATATCACGACATGCATCAGGTGGTGTACCACCGCAGCACGAGTTTATCGGCCGGGGTGTTGCTGTTACAGTTTTGGCTGTGGGAGCACATAGCGGTGACCAGGCCGATATGCGTCTTTGCTAGGCAGCAAGGAGAGCCATACAGCTATGGCTATGCAGGAGTGATTTCCCAGCACAGGCTGGGGAAGCTAGAGTACTGGCGGCATACCTTGGATGGGGTAGATGTGGTCGTCTGGCGGCCGTATCTGGATTGCGAGCCCTGGGATGACGAGGGAGATGAGCTACCCTACTACTTCCAGACCAGGTGGTTGATAGGCCGGACACGGCACATACTGGAGAGGTAGATGGTGGGCCGAGTGCTGAGACAGTTCGGCAGGAGACAGGGCATGCCGCAGGGACAGGCCATGTTTGCACGGACACATGCAGAGAGGGTCCGATGGGGGCCGATGGCTTCTTATGAGGAGGCCCTGGCAGAGTTCCAGCAGTTGCCTTATGTGGCATGGGACATGAGGCGAGAGATAGCAGATGCGGGGGTTACACAGGAGTATGAGGATTGGATTACCGCACATCCATTCCTGAGATATTCAGGACCTGGCATGCTGGTGCCTCGGATTGACGAGGCGGACTCAGAGGATGAGGAGGGAGAGGCTGGCCCAGGGTGGAGGGGCGCTAGAGGAGGACGAGGATGACGGGGTGGCCGAGCTGCAGAGAGGCCGAGGCAACAGAGGAGGATAGATCGGGCTGGGCAGGCAGTGCCAGGACAGGGAGAGGCACAGCAGCAGGTACAGATGCCACCACCCCAGCAGGTACCACAGCAGTAGGTGCCGCAGCAGCAGGTACCGTAGCAGCAGGTGCCGCAGCAGTAGGTGCCGCAGCAGTAGGTGCCGCAGCAGCAGGTGCCACAGCAGCAGGTGCCACAGCAGCAGGGGCTAGGACAGGCAGAGGCAGCACAGGGGCCAGTGCAGGGTGAGGCACATGAGAGGACTATAGCCAGCCTGAGGGGATAGGTGCGAGAGCTGCAGGCACAGCTGAGGAGAGTGGAGAAGAGGCGAGATACAGACGTAGCGGTGATCGCTGGTTTGACTCGCGAGCGAGACATGGCAGATGCCCGGGTACGCCTTATCCGAGTAGAGAGGGACACAGCAGTGGCTGCCATGGGTACAGACGCAGCGAGCTCATTTCTGGTTGGGCAGGTGCAGCAGGCACAGGCACAGGTAGGCCAGTTGCAGACGCAGTTGGCATAGGCGCAGACAGACCTAGCCAGAGCGCAGCAGCAGGCACAGTACTACCGAGGCTTGTACCATGGTGCCGTGGCGTCGAGCCAGAGGGCAGGGAGTTTCAGGAGTCAGTCTGGGGTGGCTCACAGAGCAGGTCCTTCGCAGTCAGGGGCATCTGTGATGGGACCTCAGCAGTCAGGAGCTGGCAGTGGTGGCCCACAGCAGCAGGGGTAGACACAGACCAGATTTTGTACATTTTGGGACATGTATCACCGTCTATTTAGACGCATATTGTATATGACACTTTGATTTTGAGAGAGATGGTGATATTGTACATTTGGACCTTTTTGTATATGATAGTATGGATGATGATGCAGCTTTGGGTATCTATTGCATGCATTATGAGATGATGATTTTACCTCTATTGTATGATGTGGTTCTATTGCATAGTTAGATGGTCTATATGATGCTATATGAGAAATAATTTGATATGCTGCTATATGATGTCTATATGATATAATGTGACAAATGAATGCAAAATGTAATATGATGTCTATGTGATCTAATGCAAATGTATGTATATGAAACATGATTTCTATGTTATGATGTAACTATATATGTGATGTTTATATGATCTAATGCAAATGTATATGTATGGAACATGATTTCTATGTTATGATGCTGTATAGATATGTGAGATGCTATTGGATGTTTATATGATGTAATGCTTTGAATGTATGTAGTTGTAACATGAGTACTATGTGGTGATGTAACTATATATGTGATGCACTTAGCTATGTTGTTTGATTTTCTGGGCTTTTAAGATTAAGATGTGATGCAAATGTATTGGTGACCTAATGCATTGGATGGTGCTTTCTACTAACCTAATCATGTGCATGACTAGTTTCTATGAATGATATGATATGCTCCTATATGCCTTGTTTTTGTGATGTCCAAATGTACTCTATCGACATAAGAATGACATGATGGATAGAGGAATGGTTGCGAAAGAATGACTTAGGAACTTTTCTTGATATCGTTACTCTGCATAGTTTGAATAATGAGGATTGTATGGATGGGTGTATGGATATAGGATGGATGTTTTGCTTTTAGATTGCTTTATTTCATCATTGGGCATTTTGTTTTTGGTACTTTTCTGAAATGTTGTAAGTGAATACAAGCATCGAGGTATAATTGAACCGAGATGACCTGAGTATCGCTTACATGGAATGTGATTTAACAAGTCAATACAAGCATCTAGTCAAAATTGAATCTAGATGACCTGAGTACCTCTTGCGTTTCAACAAGCAAGGATTGCCCCCGTTCATGTAAGGCCTTGGATGTCCTCGATGATCTTTTGCTGATCATGTCCTTAGACAAGGCGTCGCATTACTAAAGTTTAATCCACAAACTACAAACAAAGAAAGTAATCATGCCCCCATCATAGCATCTCTAGCTTTTGGCATCCTTGAGTAGCATAGGAAGGTATGATAGCAAAAACCAAGACTCTGTAACTTAACCCTAGGTTCCAATCTACAAAAGCATATTTGCGTTGATATGTGTTTATTTCTTGCCTTAATTTGCATAAAATCATTGTAGAAGACCTTGGGTATTTGCTTTGCATTGGATAAGTTAAGATGCTCATTGTCGAGATGTCTGCTTGAAGTGCGGGTGTTTGCTTGCATTTGCTTACTTGATGAGAAGGTTGCACAATCCTTATTGAGAAGACGGACCCTAAGGGACTGACCTAGTGCCTCAGGGGCTCATTGCTAAATGGCCTTGCCTACGTGACGACGCAGAGGCAACGTAGTTCGGGGTAAACCCTAATGGACCATGGATGGACTAGAAGAAAGATGACAAGAATGAAGACAAGAAAGGAGACGAATGGGACTTTGGGAGAGATGGAAGCCTCGGGGGCGCATTAGAATAATGGCCTTGCCTACGTGACGGCGCAGAGGCAACGTAGTTCACGGGTTCGGACCACTGACACTGACGAGAGACACTACACTAGGCTTACATTGAGGAGACGGTATGGGACAAAGCCTTGGCTGACAAGGCCACAAGGTGAGTATCAAGCCATGATAGGTAACTGTCAAGTGTTTATTGTGTGATGGATATGGGTCAAATGAGGAAAATAGAGGGAGAATGGGCCCAAGGTGATTGGATTCCCAAAGATGGAGAATGCGGTTTGTCACAAGTAACGCCTGTTTACCAGGTTTTCATCACTTGCTTTTATTTGCACAAGAAGCTAGAAAGTAACATGACGCCTGATTGCCAGGTTTTCATCATGATACCTATCCAAGGCGCCTGTTTGCCAGGTTTTCACCAAAGGACGATTTTTTTTTGTATACTTTCTATTTTTTTCTGATTTTTTTGTATTTTCTCTTTGTAACTTTTTTGATTTTTTGACTTTATTGTGCCCCCTTGCATTGGGGGTTCTCTTAGGTATAGAACCAGCGAAGGTGCATGCTGTTGATTGGATCATCAAACAACTCACCTTCTGATGTGGCCAACTGATATGCCCCCGATCCGTAAGCCGCTACAATTACATAGGGTCCAAGCCAGTTAGGCTCGAACTTACCTTTCTTTTCTCTGTCCTGCTGATTGCGAGGGTTCTCTTTTAGGACGAGGTCCCCAACCTTGAAGCATCTTGGTCTAACCCTGTGGTTGTAGCTTCTTGACATCATCTGTTGATAGGCTTTGAGATGGTCAAAAGCTTTCTGGCGCCTTTCCTCTAGCAGTTCTAGCTCTTGTAGTCTGGAGACTCTGTACTCTTCGTCTGATATGAGACCTTTCAATGACACCCGAAGGGATGGGAGTTCGACCTCAATGGGAAGGATGGCTTCGGAACCATAGACGAGGGCGTAGGGTGTAGCACCTGTGGGAGTGCGTATGCTGGTTCGATAGGCCCACAGAGCGGGATTGAGTTGGACGTGCCAATCGCAACCAGCTTCATTGACAGTCTTCTTTAGGATTTTCAGAATGGTTTTGTTCGATGCCTCAGCTTGGCCGTTACCTTGGGGGTAATATGGAGTGGAGAAGCGATGTTGGATCTTGAAACGCTCACAAAGTTCTTGGACATCCTGATTTTTGAAGGGTCTCCCGTTATCCGTTATGATGGATGAAGGGATGCCATATCGACAGATAATGTAATTCAGAATGAAAGAGGAAATTTGCTTTCCTGTGACGATTGATAAGGGAACGGCTTCAATCCACTTTGTAAAGTATTCAGTGGCGGTTATGATGAATTTATGGCCGTTGGAAGAGGGCGGATGAATCTTTCCCACGAGGTCAAGTCCCCACTGGCAAAAGGGCCAGGGTGTCGTTAGAGGTCTCAACTCCTGAGCAGGTGCATGAATCAGGTTCCCATGTATCTGGCACTGTTTGCACTTTTTGACGAACTGATATGAATCCATTTCCATATTAGGCCAGTAATAACCCAAACGCATGAGTTTCTTAGCTAAGGAAGGACCGCTGGAGTGTGTTCCGCAGATCCCTTCGTGCACGTCTCGCAAGGCAGTTACAGATTCTTCTTGTTCTAGACAACGGAGTAAAGTACCATCCAGACCACGTCGGTAAAGGGTATTGGCGATAATGGTGTAACGGGAGGCTTGTCAGATGAAAGTTCATTTTTGGTTGGGAGAGAGGTCCAAAGGAAGGACATTGTCCTTGAGGTAAGTGTAGGTCTTACCGTACCAAGGTGAATCAGATCCTACTAGGTGGCAAATGGAATGGGTTTCGAGGAGATCATAATCCGGCTGTCGAATTGTTTCTACTAAGAACTCATACCGTGACTCATGTTCAGGTATCTCAAGAAGAGAGGCTATGGTCGCCATAGCATCTGCTACTTTGTTCTCTATCCTGGGTATTTGCTCAAACGAGATGGTCCCAAAATGTTCTTTGAGGTCGTCGACCATCCGTTTGTATGGGATGAGCTTCTCATCTTTGGTCTGATACTCATCGTTGACCTGGTTTATGACGAGCTGAGAATCACCGTAGACACATAGTGCTTGGATTTTCCACTCAGTGGCCATCTTGAGACCAATCACCAAAGCCTCATACTCCGCTATATTGTTAGTGCATGGAAATAACAACCTGTACGACTTTAGAATTGTGTCGCCTTGGGCAGTGATGAATAAGATACCTGCCCCCAATCCATGGTTGGTGTAAGACCCGTCGAAGTAGAGTTTCCAAGGAGATGTTGATAGAGTGAATAAAGACTCATCGGGGAACTCAAACTGCATTGGTGAAGTGTCCTGTAATGGTGCCTCAGCTAGTTGGTCAGCGATGATTTGCCCCTTGATGGCTTTTCTGTCCACATACTCTATATCATATTCACTAAGAAGCATAACCCATTTGGCTAGTCGACCTGTGAGAGCTGCTTTGCTGAGAAGATATTTTAGTGGGTCGATCTTGGCAATGAGTTTGACAGGATGTGCCAACATGTAGTGTCAGAGTTTTTGTGAGGCAAAAACCACCGCAAGGCATGAACGTTCCACCTGTGAGTACTGCAGCTCGTAGCCCACTAAGGTTCGACTGATGTAGTACACAGCTCTTTCCTTGTTCTCATAGTCTTGCTGCGCTAGGAGAGCCCCAAGAGCAGTAGGTGTAGCAGATATGTAGAGAATCAAAGGTTTTCCTTGGATCGGAGGCATGAGTATAGGAGGATTCATGAGGTACTCCTTGAGCTTGTTGAATGCCTCTTCGCACTGCTCATCCCATTTAAATGGAACGTTCTTATGTAGGAGATGGCTGAAAGGATGGCACTTGTCTGCCAGCTGTGAGATGAACCTGCGGATGGCCTGTAGCTTGCCCTGTAAGGATCTCAACTGTGTTAGAGTTTTGGGCGGAGGCATGTCCATGATTGCTTTGACCTTGGCCGGGTCTACCTCTATGCCATTTGCTGACACGATGAAGCCTAGCAGCTTGCCCGATGTTACCCCAAACACACATTTCTTCGGGTTCAATTTTACTTGGAATTGGTCCAGCCGTTGGAAGACTTTCTCTAATGTGTCCAGGTGTGAGTCCCTGGTGAGTGATTTTGCCAAGATGTCGTCAACATAATCTTCCATGGTCACATGCATCATGTCGTGAAATATAGTTGTCATGGCCCGCTGATATGTAGCACCTGCGTTTTTCAGCCCAAATGGCATGACATTCCAGCAAAAGGTACCCCATGGACAAGTGAAAGCGGTTTTGTGCTGATCCTCTGGTGCTATTTTGATCTGGTTGTACCCTGAGAATCCATCCATAAGTGACAGCATTGTATGTCCTGCCGTGAGGTTGACTATGATATCGATGTTAGGCAAGGGAAAGTCATCTTTTCGGCATGCTTTGTTTAAATCTCTAAAATCGTTGCATAGTCGAATCCTGCCATCTGGTTTAGACACCGGCACAATATTAGATATCCATTCAGGGTAATCTATGGCTCTGATGAACCCCACGTCTAACAATTTCTTGAGTTCTTCCTTGACCAGTAGGGCTATATGGGGATGCATCTTTCTCAGTTTTTGCTTTACGGGCTTCACCCCTGGATCCAATGGCAAGTGATGTAGAATCAGGTTTGGGTCCAAACCTGGCATGTCGGCATATGACCAAGCAAAGCTGCCTCTCTTCTTTTTAAAGAATGGTACAAACTTGGTTTTCTCAGGCGGCGTGAGAGATTTTGCAAAGTGGATAATCTGAGGCTGCTCTTCGGTTCCAATGTTTATTGGCTCTGTTGGCTCTACCACAATCTGTGACCTTTCTTGATACATATCACTTGGGAGGGTATCAAGCAATCCATCGTCAGGTGCCATAGTTGGGTTTTCACCTTCAGATACGTCCTTTCTTTTTACTGTTTTAGGATCTGACACTGCCACATGGCAGTTTTCACCGTCAGATCCCTTTTTGATCTTTACATTTTTGCGACTAGAAGGCTTGGCACCCTCCCCGAAGTAAGCTACAGTATTGAGTTCGATAGCGAAACCGGCTTTATGATCTCCTTTTGGTAAGTGATCTCGAAGTCCCATATAGTCAATGTAGGCATCATCGTTCTGGAACATATCTAATTGAGGGGTCCCTTGCAGGTCCCAGTCAATAAGCTCAGGGTGTAAGAGGGGAAGGGAGTCGGATGAAAGACCTGATTCATTGATAGTGTGGATGGAAATATTAGGAGCACAGGTGGGGGTAGCGTTCTGGGTGGTACTTTCTTCCAGGTTGTTTATCGCAATGGAATCTATACTTTCCTCGAAAGCCATAACCTCAGGGAGGGGCAACAGACTCCAGTGGTCTGTCCCGTTGCGTTTGTCTCTCATGATATGGGCTAAGAGTTTGGATGGTGTCAATCTCTTTGTCATCGTAGGAGTGCTCTGTTAGCTCGTCCCACTCATACTGATTGGAATCATCCGAATCTGCGTCACTATCCTCTTGGGGTGTTTGAATTGTCTCCACTAGGCAGGCATTTTCTTTTGCTTTGCCCTTGCCTTTGTATCCCAAGCCAGTGGTGTTTCTAGCCGAAGAGGAGGAAGAAGGTTGTATAGGTTCGATGATCCCTTCTTTTCTGAGGCCGATAGGGCCTTGTCCTTCATATCCCATCCTATGCAAGATGGTTTCACCCCGTCCATAGAGTTCTGTAGGGAGTCTAGGTGGCTCTTGGGGTGTGTTTTCTTCTTCGGCATAAAGCCATTGCAAGAGATCTCACTCCTCTGATTCATCGGATAAGGTCCCCCATTTTACAAAGGGGTTTGCGGGAGTGATAGGAGGAGCAGAGGGCTTTGGAAAATGCCTGGGTTGATGCTTGGGCTGGCCAAAGGAGCGAGGAGACAAGGGCATTTTTGCAAGGTTGAGGCTGTGCTCAATCTGGTATTCCCCCATGCCATTTTCTTTTATGGTGATTTTCATTGGTTTGGGCCGGGAGGAGGAAGCTTCGGCAGTATGGTCTTGTGGCGGAGTAGGGGAGATATGGGCTCGATTGTTGGGTATGACACATTCCGGTTTTGCTTGGAAAGAGTTGCAATGTTGGTAGGGGTCGGGGTCGCCGTGTATGGTGACCTGCTTGCCATCGTGTGGGAACTTTATGCATTGATGGTAGGTGGAGGGGACAACTTTCATGGCGTGGATCCATGGTCTCCCTAGTAGAATATTGTAAGCAAGCTCCCGATCAAGGACTTGGCACACCACATCTTTAATTACCGGTCCCACTTGAATGGGTAGGACAACCGTGCCCTTTGTGGTTCGTTCCTCCTCGTCATAGGCTTTGATAGTAATTTTCCGTCTTGGATCTACTGCCTGTTCAGAGAACCCCAATGCAAGGACTAGCTTCAAAGTGCAAATATTCAAACCGGCACCCCCATCAATGAGAACCCTCTTGATGCGGTGCCTGTGTACGAATGCGACAATGTGTAGAGGAGTGTTGTGGGGTTGAGACATGGAAAGGTCATCTTGTTCTGTAAACGAGATGGAAGTGGAGGATGTCAAATTATCCACCATGGTTTGAAACTTTTCTTGGGCTAGGTTAGTGGGGACAGTAGTTTCCACTAAGGCTTTCTCAAGAATCTCCTTATGAGAAGGAGATAGACGCAAGAGCTCCAATATAGAAATGTGAGCCGGGGTCTTTTGCAATTGGTCGATGACATTATATGGGCGGGAGTTAGACGGAGATGGCGACGACCTTAGAGGAGTGGTGTTGATCGTGACTCTACCACTGCGGGTAATTATACTACAACCAGTTCCGTTAGGTCCTGGTTGTTGGTTGGGGGATATGACGTTGACTTGCGGAACATGCTCAGAAATGCAGTTAATGGTGTACTCAAAGGGAACGCTTGCATAGTTAGCATTACTCGACCCACTGTTCTGGTTTGGCCTGTTGCGATTGTTGTCATTATTGTTATGGCCATTGGAGTTGTTGCCATTGTGACCATTGTTGTGGTGACCGCTGTTGTGATTGTTGTTATACGGCCGGTTGTGGTTTAGGAGAGGATCCCGGTAGGCCACATGAGATTCATTGGAGGTATGCTGTTGTGTCCCTCCCTGATTCTGATCCAGTATATCCTGTATGACGTTCTTAAGACGGATGCAATTATTGGTTGTGTGCCCCCTTCCTCGATGATACTCGCAATAGTCTGTGTCCTTCCAATAGGGAGGTTTGACTATAGGCTCATAGTCACTTGTTGGCAGTAGAGAAATTTCATTGTTAGCCAACAACTTCCTGAGAGCAGACTCTTGAGATTCTCCTAACGGCGTGAATTTTCTCCTTGGATTTGAATTGAACCAAGGTCTAGATTCCCGAGGGGGTGGCTTGTTGAGTGCACCGTTATTTGCTTCTTCCTTAAGAGTGAATATGGGTTGTTGTTTAGGGGCTGCCGCCTTGGCATCCACTACTCCATCGTTGACCACATTCTTGTTCTTGGTCCAAAACTTTGACTTGTCAGTTGTGTAATTAGAAGGAGGTGTGTCCTTGTAGAGCTTGAGAGTTCCTTTAGCGATCATAGCTTTCTCAATGAATAGCCCCATTTCAATGACTTTGGTGAATGAGGTAGGGCATTGTATCTGAATCTGATAGCTAAGATCGGGATTCAAATTGTGGACAAACATTTCCAATAGTTGTTTCTCAGGCATGTCGTAAGAACACTTACTAGCTAGCTATCTCCATCGTTGTAAGAAGGTGGCGAAAGACTCACCACCTTTTTGTTTGGTGTTGCATAGGTCTAGCATAGATACTTCGTGTTCTATGTTGTAAGAGAAGTGCGTTATGAATTTATTGACAAGTTCATCAAAAGTTTTGATTCCTGGTGGGAGACGCGAGAACCACTCCATAGCTTGACCTCCTAAAGATCTTGGGAATAGTCTCATTAAGTAGGTCTCGTTGTGAGCTACTTCTAAACATGCTGCAGTGAATTCCCGGATATGATCTCTAGGGTCCCCCTTCCCTTTGTATTTGTCAAATTTCGGGATTCCGAACTGAAAGGGGAATGGTTTCATGACCAAACTTCTGTCAAAGGGGTACGGTGCTATATCTTCCAAGGAGTAGTTCTTGGAACTTGTGCCGATCTTAAGGTTGGAGATTTCTAGCTTTAGATTCTCAATTTGTTGTCTCACATCCGCCATAGGAGCATTTTGGTCAATGGGTTGTTTTCCTCTCTCATTGGCCTGGGGGACCGTGTCATTTGTGCCTCTCTCATGTGCATTTGGGACTGTGTCATTTGTGTCCCTCTCACGTTCATTGTCTGCATTTTCTATGATGGAGCTAATGTCAAAGTCTGCGGGGAGTTTGATTCCGAGACTAGCAAGATGATGGAAATATTTGGTGGGGTCCTCAAGGAGCACTTTCTCCACTAGGCGTTGGAATTTGCTATCTTGCATGTGTGCCACTAATTCTTCACGAGAAATTTCTTCATCATCATCGCGTGGTGGGGCGATGTGATCGGAAGAGTCGGCCATTTCAGTTAGCTTGTTGTACTGGGATCGAGTAAGAACCATGCGAGGTGGGGTGGGATGAAATGGACTAGGATTAGAAATTTTGGCAAGGTGTCGCCTAAGACTGTAATGAATGGGATATCTAGGACAAGACTTGGACAAAGGGTTCTCTCGCTCAATGACTTCAGGTAAGACGGTTGACACAAGACTCTAGCCACTAGCAAGGGTAGTCGATACCAGTCTCACTGTGTAGGGCTTAGTCGTTCAACAAGACTACTAGCAAAAGGTACTGTGACCTACTAGGCTTACGTGAATTCACTAATAAAACAAAGAAGGACCTATGTCGAATCGGTATGGGACAGAATGACGTTGGGGCAAGAGTGACTAGGACAGAAGGTGACTGGGACGACCGTCGAAAGAGAGAGAAATGGGTGAAATGGATGAAAATTGACTGCAAGGTTGATTCTGACCTCAGAAAATGAAACTAGGCTGAAATGGGTACTCTGAACAGCTGACGAAAATTTCTCAAAAATAGGGCAGGTGCTCACTGTCACACATGCGCAGAAACAGATGCGCAGCAAGAATGGGCAAATGTGCCGTAAGTCACTGTATATGCGCCGCTCTGGTGAAGTATGTATGCGCAGCAACAGTGTGCAAATGCGCAGTAGAAAAGTATATGCGCAGCAAGTCGCTGTAAAAGCACAGCAAAAATATGTATATGCGCAGCAGAAAGGTATGTATGCGCAGCCAGTCGGTGCAAAAGCGCAGCAAGTCACTGTATATGCGCCGCAGAAACGGATATATGCGCAGTTCTGGTATTTTTTTTTTGCAAATTTTTGGGATTTTTCTCTGTTTTTGGTATTCTTTGGCTGGAGAAGGTCTTCCTGATCTGATATTATGAATTAATTTAGCAAGAAAACATAGCAAGCACAAAGAGTATTTTGTAGTTTTCCATTGTTTTTGTAATTTTTCGACTCTATTTTGGACAAAAGCAAGCACAAAATCCTAGGCGAGAAATGGATTATAAGGGATTTGGGCCACTAAAACAAGAGGTATTTAATTCGGGCAACCGTTCAAGTGGTTACACGTGCGGCGGCGCTACTCTCCGTTATGGAGTCTCCTAGCCTCAAAGGGTTACGCCTAAGAGGGTTTTGGGGGAGGTTGGCCGTCGGTGTAACATAACAGCACTCGTTGCAGGAGGTTTTCACCTCAAGCACAATTTATTTTAAGTGGCTCGGTAGGGCTTGGCGTTAGCCTGTTACCACTCAGGGTCGTTCCCGCTTGGACAAGCGTGCATCCAAGGGCAGGCCCCTCCTAAAGTTTAAACAAATAGAATGACAAGTCTGGCACTCTGATCACCCAGAAGAGGGGAGAGCATAAGCCTATTGTCATTCGCAAGCACAGAATACACTGATTGATCCACCCTAGTTAAAAGATAAAAACTAAATGGGCTAAGCTACTCAAACAGAACTTTGAAGTGATTTCAACAATATTGCAGTGGTTCAATTTTAAATCCCAGAAAGCAGTTGTGAGTTCAATTTTAAATCCACGTTGCACGAGATTGTTAACTTTGAAATTCAGGTCTCACGATATAGCAATGGTTCATTTTAACTTCAAAAAGCAGTTGTGAGTTCAATTTTAAGTCCACGTTGCACGAGATTGTTAACTTTGAAATTCAGGTCTCACGATATAGCAATGGTTCATTTTAACTGCAAGATCAGTGATGAGTTCAATTTTAAATCTTAGATAGCAATAACTTGGAAGTTGTTTGTAATGCAAGCATGAAATAAACCAGTTACTTCCTCCCTAATTAAGACTAGATGAAGATTTGTAATGAACAACCATTTTACTCTTTCCCAGAAAATGAAATGTGAGCTAGTTAGATGCAACTACATGTAACTAAACCTGAGCCTATCCTGCAAAACCGCTCCAGCAAACACCTGCAAAAGGGTTAGCGTTAGCAAAATCCTCTAGAAAAGTACTAAAACCTGAGCTAGTTACAAATGCGCAGCTTCAGTGATCAGATGCGCAGAAGTGATCAGCAGAAGCGCAGCATTAACGAATGCGCCGTAGTTTTGAACGTATGCGCCGTTAAAATGAATAAATGCACAGTTTTAATGTATGCGCAGCAACAGTCGTCAGAAGCGCCGTAACAGTCAACAGATGCGCCGTTATAACAGATGCGCAGCAACAGTCTATGAAAGCGCAGTAACAGTCAACAAATGCGCAGTTTTAACAAAAGCGCCGTAACAGTCTGTAAAAGCGCAGCAAGAATACACAGATGCGCAGGATTTTCAAAAGCGCCGTAACAGTCTTCAAAAGTGCCGTAAAAATGAACAGATGCGCCGAAAGAACCTGTGCGTGACTCTGTGGGACCTGTACGGAACCTGCCTTCAAAAAAGCTCAAAAATGGTGAAATAAAGGGGCAACAGCCCCACGGTGGGCGCCAAAAATGTGAGGGTAAAATAGTGATCAATCGAATGAATAATAGATGACCCAAACATCAACAGAATAGTGAAACAAAGAAGATTCAAGTAAACAAAGCAATGAACAAACACAACAAACCTCTTCCGTTTCAAAACTTCGGTTGTTCGCCTATCACGAATCGTCCTTTCGCAGATGAGATGAGCCCTCAGAGAGTGCAATCTTTTAAAGCTGTTGGAGGAAGTCGATGGTGAACGGCTATAGTGTGATATGCAATGAAGGTGAGCTCCAATGCAACAATGGTGATCTCAAGCTTGTGGATGACAAATGGGTGCCAAAGGCGCGCTGGTGATATTTCTGCAGAGTAACGATGTCAAAAGCCTGGATGAATAGAATGAAGGGATGAAGCTTCATTTATAGACTTGGAGGAATAGGAATCAACGGTTGAGAGAAGATATGAAGATCAACGGTTGAGGATGGTTGAGGAATGTGCAACCAGTGGAAATGTGACAAGTGTCCCAGCTCCATCATGAAAGGTGGGATGTGACAAAACTGATTGGAGAGTTAACTCCATTGACTGGTCTGTTAACAGAATTGATTGATCAGTTAGAAGAGTGGATTGTGGAACTGACTGAATTGATTGAGGATTTGACTCAACTGACAGGTTAGTTAACAGATTTGATTGATTGGTTAACTGACCTCTGATTGGAGAAGAAATAGGCCATGTGGGTGAGGGAAAATAAGGTAATTAAATATTAAATATATTTAATTACATGTGCAACCTAATGAGGTGGACAAGGTGAGGTGGAATTTTTGAATTTAGAACTTTAGGATAGAGGAATTAGGCTTAATTAAATAATTTATGATTATTTAATTGTGAAGGACTTTAGAAGAATTTTAATTAAATAAATAGAATTTATTTAATTGTGAGATAGTGAATTGATTAAATAAATTTGGAATATTTATTTAATTAATAGAAGAATGGAATAAATATTTAGAATATTTATTTAGGATGATTTGTGTCATTTTTAGGCGTATACAGAATCAGATCAAAACAAGGTATATGATAGAGGAAAACATATACCTTTCTTTTCTGGTGGCCCTGTGCCATCTTCCATGATATGGTTTTCAAATTATATCAGTTTAAAGAAGAAATAACATTTGGACTCTAATGCCCAATGGAGTAGGCATTGGTCTGCTCCCCAAAGATCTGGGATCTTGCTATGCCCACAAGGGGCATACATCCCCAAATAGAGCCATTGTTGGGACCTAAAAATTTATACCATTTTTTGCAATAATTTTAGGTCCGCATGATAAAATGCATAGTCTTTATTACTCCATCAGATTCCAGCTCAACCTTTAATAGCAACTTCTAGTCAATGTGCTCCCTCTTGTCTGCTTGATAACATCTTAGTGCCAATAAGAACACCACATCCTAAGTTTTACTCTTGCTGTAGAAAAGACAAAGGAGTGAAGGCATTAAGAGATAAAAGTCAAAAGCTACTTTTGATCAGTCTTTAAAGAAGTAAGAAGAATATGTAAACAATGAAATGGTCATGCAGGGTGTACCAATCTAGGGAAGACATTAAAGAAAAGGAAATTACATGGCTACCAACGAGCAGCTTAATAAATCAAATCCACTAGAAGATGGATCTGCTAAGCCCAATGACCAAGCACCTAGATCTGATTATTTGTTATTTGCAGCCTCTCTAATACCAATGAGTCAATGACCATAAATCATCAATGCATTGTCCAATTCGATCTACTTCCTTAAGTTACCTGTCAAAACTCAATATCATGTCTCTTGTATGGAAAGATCATACAAGTCCACAAGACATGTTTTTTGTAGACTGTTCAAGACATAGAAATAACCTTGCAAACATTCAAAACTAAACAGATTAATTATCTGATCACAAGGTATATACAAAACTTGGAGCATTTGTTCTTGGCCCACAAAAAGTTTGATAAACATATAATTTCTCAATCCTTTTGTCATCATCCTCATCATTTTCCCTAATTATTTCAACATTAAGTCTAGGCATCTCATGTGCAAGGATATTGCAACCATTCAATGTGACATTGCATGCTGACATCCATAATGACTAGATTAATTCATATTGGTCTAGCCCTAATAGCAGCGCAGCATCCCCAAATGGACTATCCCTTATCTCAAGCTTTTAGAGCTTTGGACAACCTTGTAACAAATATTGCATACCCTTATCATTATTTCTAGCAAAATCCATAGATAAAGTTTACAAGTTCTTTGCATAAAGGCCAAGATATTCAAAAGTCTTATCAGTAAGCCAACCCTAAAATGACACAGTGCTGCAAAAAATGAATTGTAGTTAATAGCGCTTTAACAAATGTTCCAGCCCTAATCCGTTGAATACTGAGAAAGAGGCCATACGGTGGTGGAAAGGAAGGTAGTCCTTTCTGTGATGTCCCTAGATTTGAAAATGCACGGATGAAGCTTTTAAGACATGTTTCATTTGTTGATTGCCCAGGCCATGATATTCTTATAGCTACTATGCTAAATGTTGCTGCTATTATGGATGGTGCATTTCTTCTAATTGCAAGTAATGAGAATTGTCCTCAGCCTCAAACTTCCGAGCACCTTGCTGCTATAGAGATAATGTGCCTTCAACATATTATTATTCCGCAGAACAAAATTGACCTGATCCAGGAGAGTGTAGCCAACAACCAGCGTGAGGCAATTTTGATAGAGCTCCAGTGGTACCAATATTTGCACAACTAAAACATTGTATGTGAATACATAACAAACAAGATTCCTATTCTTGAGCATAATTTTGTTGCCCCCCCCAGCATGATTGTAATTGGGTCATTTGATGTGAATAAACCCGGTGCTAAAGTTGATGAAATAAAAGGTTGTGTTGCCGGTGGAAATAAAAAATACTATTCTGAAGGTGAATCAAAAAATTGAAGTCCATCCTAGCATTGCAGTAAAAAATGAGAGTGGAAATATCAAGTGTACATCTATCCTTTTGAGAATAATTTCACTTTATGCTGAGTAAAATAAGTTGCAGTTTGCTGCTCCAGGAGGCCTTATTGGTGTAAGGACGACTGATAGATTTTATAGCTTCATCAATGGCAAAGTATTCATCTATTTAGAAACTGCACTACATGTCTGATAGTTCATACCAACTCCTATTCTATGCCAGTCATGGAAATATGGATGGCTTGATTGAAGAACTGAAAGGTGGAGTTTCCCCAAATTTAGCTAACTACGACAAGAGAACAACTTTGCATTTAGCAGCTTGTGAAGGGCATACTGATATTGTCAAGATCCTTCTAGACTACAAGGCTAATGTCAACCTTTAGGATTTATGGGGAAGCACTCCACTATCAGATGCTCGCCGATATAGCCACAAGGATATTTGCAATATACTTAAAGCATGTGGGGGGTTGGAATCGCCTCTGTACCAAAAAAAATTGACTATAATAAAATATCCTTAAAGAATTGAAAACAAAGGTGGAGCTATCCAACCCAAATACAAAGCTTCGGTTACTTGAGATTTTTACCTCAAAACTTGCAAGATTTTTTCCATAGCATGAAAAGATTGAGAATATAAATGATCAGTATTGTACTCTACAGGTAGAGGAGATTTAGGAAGAGAAGAAGAATCTGGGTCCTTATAACCGATTAATCCATGTTTATCATTTCACAAAATATACGTCCTAGAATCACATGGTCTAAAATTTTGGAGAGCCTTTATTTCTGCTTATCCACAAAGGTGAGACACTAGCAGAAATTAAACAACGAATTCAGAAGAAGCTCTAGGTGTTTGACAATGAATTTACGAAGTGAAAGTTTGTTTCCTCTCCTTAGGTCTGACTGAATATCCTTAAGATACAGATATTGTTTCAAGTCACTTTTAGAGGAGAGATGTTTATGAAGCTCTGGAACAAATTAGGGCAAAATGATGAAAAACTTATCAGAAAAGCAAGCTAGTCATAGCGAAATTTTCAAATCACACCGAGCTCATGCGTCATGCCGATGGATACCTTTTCGGGGAGAAACATACATACTTTCACCGATAAGATAGGATAACAATTGTGTTGGAGAGACATGTATGATCAAAGTGGGTTCTTTGGATCTTTTCGACTATGTGGGTTACTCCGATAAGGAAGACTAGAAAAGTTTTCGGGGAAAGTCCCACCGGCTTATCCCAACGAACAAAGCGATAGAGGAAACATGTCAGGGAGACTAAATATATTGGGAAGAGCATGTTAAAAGTCTCTTCGAAAACCAGTTAGAGCAACAAACAAAGTATAAATATTATCAAAGGGAGGTAAAAGTTGCAAATAAAGGTTAAGTAAAATATAAGGCAGGTTTCACATTTTCATGAAAGAACAATGAAGTGAACTATTTTCCTAAATGACATATTAAAAAGAGCAAGTGCAGATTTTAATGAGAAAAGTGGGAAATTGTTTTCACTTGAAGGTAGAGTATTTTTCGGAAAAGATTAACTAAATTGGTAATTAGTTTACTTAATGAAATACTTTCACCAGAGGGGCAATCATTTTCACCCAAAGTGTATATTTTTGCCCAATAAAAGTGAAAACATACACAGGTGAATATAATTGAGAAATGAAGTAAAGGTTAAAGCATTAAGAAATACTTTATTATGTAAAAGACAAATAAGGGGGATTAAATATTTTGTTATTGAAGATAATCAAAACAATGAAAGGCTGCACCTGAGAAGAATGCCTAATAAAGGGTCACAACTCTAAAAATATGCAGTATATATGCTAGATGAAATCAAATGAAGGAGAGAGAACAATCATCAATAGTAGTAGATAGGCTCATCTGTTCAGTCATAATGTCCATATATCACCTTTCATTCATTCATTCCCATTTCAAAAACTTCTGCTATTAATGTATAAATTTTAAAGTACCATCAATGGAGAAGACTGTTCCTAAATGGTGATCTATTTTCAGTGTTCAACTGTTGTGTTGATTTTCATGATTAATGTTGTGTTGTCTCGAAAGTGGTTCTATTAAGTTGTTCAAATTTATATAATTTGTCAGGACATATTTGTTGTTCGTGTGTTGTTATCTTGATTTGTTTCTGGTTGGAGTGAATTAAACATCCTTTCAAATAATCTATTTTGATTGGTTCCTGCCAAGGATTAAAATCCTTTTAAATGATTACTGTGATTGGTTTCCCTCAGACTAAGAATTAAAAGTCCTTTCATGAGATCACAGTAATTTAGGAGAATATCAATGGGATTACTAAAGAAGAGTACAGTAACTTAAAGACCTACATGCCTGCATGTTTGTACAAGGTGCAAACATTCCAAGTGCCCAACAAGTTAGAGTTAAGCTACAAAGTAGACCCACCTATCCTACACATCTGTCTCCATAATCATCATCCATCCATTGACTCCATCCACCCAATAGATTAGGCACTGGTCAACTTTAGAACATTTTTATACAAATTCAATCCACACTCTTAATGATTCAAATACTTTCATTAGGAACTAGTAAGTAAGCTCTGCATCTACCTCACAGCTATGTGCCATAGTGAGTAGATTGCCCAAATTAGAATCTATTTAGACTTTCAAATTTGTTTTATCATTTAGGTACACCTACCTAGGCCTGGCAGAGCCTAAAGAGTAGGGGGTTTCCAATTGCATAAACCATGTTTCGTTATCCAAAAACGTATTAAGAGACTGGCACCTTCTTATGGTTTAAGAACCTACGTTTTTGAGACCTAACACCTTAAAAAAAACTTTTTCTTTTAGTCTTCAAAGCCACGTGAGTAGGGTTTTAAAAAATAGAAACAAAAATCTCCTTAAAAAGTTTTCTTGAGATCTTAAAAAACTCAAGAAAAATCTGCTATAAAATCTCCTTTTTAAAAGACTAAAAATAGCCTTATATAATCTTATCTTTGCTGTCATAAAGAAATGACATCTAATAGGCTGTCAAATTAGGAGATAAACAAAAAGTTTCCAAATTTAAATTAAGGCCATTGATCACATAAAGTGCACTCACAAAACTTTTAAAAAGAACCTTTGATTTAATTTAACCACCCATGCACTCATGAGGTGACCGGTCTAAATTGTAGAAAAGATTAAAGGGGCCAGTCATAGGTATGACTAAAGTGCCCTTTAACAAGTCACTTTAAGTGACTTGACCTATAACTACAGGTCACCTTCATTTTATAACAAAAAGTGCTTATATGTGTGACAAGCAGAGACTGTTAGAATTTAAGTGTTTTAAACTTAATTCAAAAACTTTAATCACATTAATAGATGTAATTTATCAAAGCCCATTTAATATAATGCCTTCGAAATGATACTACTTTGCCATTCTGTTAGACACAACATACCTCTAATGCAAAATATCAAACCATTGATATGCATAAAAAAGAGAGACTTCAAACTAAGATTTGACTATTGTTATGACATGAAGGCTCTTCACTGAAACTCTTCAAACTTCATACCTCTTATGAACTCATCAACATTCATCTCACTAACATCATACCATGGGTCCCTTGATGAATACATGTATGAATGAAACATGATTGTGAACTGATGCATGTCAAGGCATGTGAACTTTGTCATAAAGATCTTATGGAGACACAATCAAAATAATGATCCATAATACCAACATCAACACCTTTGTATATCAGCAACGTCACCTTTGTAGCAGACCCCTATCACTGTATGTCATAAGCAAGCATCTTAAAGTAAAGCACCAAGAATCAAATGAGATGAAGATAACATACCTCCTTGCACATGAGAACTACACACAAACTCCTTAATCATGACATCTCTAAAGACACCACACCACATGAAGGACATACAATGAAATACGACATCTCCTGTGAAACATCCAAAATCAAATACAACATCTAACAAACACTCACCAACTGTGAAAGAATATCAATAAGTTCAATGAAGATCATATGAAGCAATTCATCCTAATCGTGATATGATTTCCATGTGAGTCACACAATTACCATATGAACTTATCTGTGATCTTTTATCTATGATCTCTTCATTCTTTTGACTGCAACAACTTAACCTTCACATATGAAGCAACTTCATCAAGCATGTTCACAAAGTGAACTCTTTTGAACTTCTGAAAGCATGATCCACATCATGTCATATGAAGACCAATCTAACTTTCATTATGATGTATCTACATCATCAACTCAACACCTTTTTGACATCAATGACAATCAACTTCCATCATAAAGTACTAATCACTATCCAATATTTAAAACTACATTTCTGAAGATGTTTTGCAAGTGGAAATGTTAATATTTGATGAAAGCACATAAATGAAATGGAAATTTGCACAAAAAATCCACATATCATTCTACTAAGTCTATAGCCATTAAGATGGATTTATAGGGTGCAAAATCCTAAGGAATACGTAGAGCAGATGTATAAACAATAATTGCAATTGTACTTAAGCAACATTTTTTTTATGGTTACATGAGTTGATGCATTCATCTTCTTCTCTCTTCACCAGTTGATCAAAATATGGTAGATAACAAATTTATTTAGGGTTGTATATGAGCAGGAAAAGCATGAGAGGCATGGCATAATCTGCTAACATTTTTATAATATATTGTTTCTAGGTTTTAATTCTAATATGTTATATCCCACATCTTGTGGTATGTATTTTGACAAAATTTTGTTCTTGATGGTCTTGAGCATTACCATATGTAGCTTTGGAAATGACTCAAATCATGTGGTGGAATTGGGTGGGTCCTCATCTTGTTAATTGAATTTTTACAGTTATAGTTTTCTTTGGATCAAGATTATGATGATTAATATTTTTATGTGGTCAAAAGCCTCGATCACATTAAATAAACAGTTACAATTGGAAGATATTTCCATCTATAATTAATATAGTATGTTTTACGGAATTATTATGTGGACCCCATAAGCCATCTTGTATTGTCATAATGTAAACTTTAAGATATTCATGAAAACCAATGGGAACAACATTTACAACTTTACAATGTTCTAGAGCTTTTTGTGCTTTTTGTGTTATATGTTTGATATGTTGTTTTATCCTAGGTCATAGTTGCCAGGAAACTCCATTATAGAAATGTGGACTGCATACCCATCTGTGTACCCACAATTTTTGATGATTATATTTATATATAATATATATGTCTCCTTATTCATTTACTAAAGTGCCCTAATTTGATTGGCATCCTTGTCCCCGTACTAGTACCTTTGCATATCTTGTTAACTATGCCTATGATTTATCTAAAGCTTGTAGGTTGACTATATTGATAAGATCTCTCAAGCCTCCCAGGATATGATGTAGAACATCAAGGATATACTGATACCCACCTTATATTGCAGCTTAAATGTTCATACTTTTTGGTGCTCATCATGGTCTTGTTTAATTTTTAGATAATTATGCATTCATATTCAGCAATCACAATCTTTTCTACTTATGTTGCTACAAGATCCTTTTTCATTCTATCATGGTTCCTTTTTAAATAGTTCAAAGCTATGTTTTACAATTTGCTCCACTTACAAGTGAAAATAGGTGGCAAGCAACTCGCACTCGAACTCGCCTGCTACTCGTGGATGAGTCCGCACTGGGTCCTTGTTGATTTTTCTGGTGAATACTCATCAGAATTCGGCAAATACTTGGCGCAGGATTGCCTATGCATATTAGGCGCATATGAATGCATCATAAACCTTGTGAACATGCTTAAAATGTGCTTTAAACACTACAAAAACATTGAAAATTACTCTATTTAACTACATTCACCCTCTGTTGTCATTCACAATTGCATTTGATCTCTTTGAGCTCATGTTTGAAGGGATTGAACAAGTGAAATTTCTGCAAATTTCATCAGGTATGTTTTTTTTTTTTTCCTTTTTTTTCAGCATTAATATTAGATTTTTGGCATTTCTTAGATAACGTAAGGATCCATTTTCTAGATTTTTTTTAGTTTCACAACCATCCATTCAAATTAATGTGTGGTTTTTGGCATTTAAAAGTTTGTTTAAAAAAAAAATTCAAGGCCATGGTTTTGTAATTTTTTAAATTTTCTCAATGCTACAATTTGCAACAATTAAATTTGTTTAGTTTGTTGGTTTCAATGTTATGGTTTGCAATTGCATCCAATTGACATCAAGAAGTGGAATCCATGGTGGAAAAGATGTTTCTTGGAAGCATGCTACACCAAGATTTATCATAGGAATGGTCATTTGCAACTACTATGGGTTGAAGATGAGGGGAGGCACCAATTGCTTCAAATACCACCTTGCACAGATTCCTAACTACAATATCCAATTGTGCCCAAATGTTTAGCAGAAGCTTGAAAGGGAAATAAATGCAGCCCCATCTTTGATCAAGCAAAAAGATTAGAGAAGGCAAGGGCCCAAGCAACCATTGCATCAATAATGAATCCCAATATGGCACAAGAATCAAAGGAAGATATAGGAACATAGATTGTGGGCTCTTGTGGTCCACAAATTAGCAATTCATCCACTTCATTGAGCTACAACTATATGGAGAACATTTTGTGCCATGAAACAGACTTGGTTTGTTTACTTTGCTTGAAGGTATAGGTTGGAACAAGCATAAGCATGACGAGGTGGACATGGTTTGTGAAAATTTTTGGTATCACAACAACCTTTCATTCAATGTGGAAAGAAGCCCATATTGGGGCAATTTGATCACAACCTTGATCATTGCAAAGAAAAGGTACACGGCACTTAGTGAACATGCCTTAAGTGGGTCATTACTCCGAAAAGCAATGGCAAATACACAACTTGTTGTGGAAGAGTAGAGTAAATTATGGCATAACTGTGTATGCAACATACTATTAGATGGGTGGGTAGATGGAAGGAACCACATGATCCTCAATTTTCTAGTTGTTTTAGGTGGTCAATAGGTATTCCCGAAATCCATTAATGCCTCAAGTGTAGTCAAGAATGTAGAGAATGTGAGTAAAATATTGGAGGTGGTAGTAATAGAGGTTGGCATAGAGAATGTGGTTCAAGTTGTGATAGATAATGTGGTTCATGTAATGCCCCGTCATGCAACCCTAGAGTGCACGACTAAAAGTGCAAAATTACAGAACTAATTTTTTTTTTTTGAAGCAAGTAAATGCAATAACAGTAACCAAAATATCATAATACACAACATGAAGAAAAGTGCACTTCCAACTCCTCTAGGGAAACATAACTGCATCAGTGAATAGAACATTAAAACCACACAAGTGATATACATTATACTGCTACTACAGATAAGATCCACTTTTACATTAGCAAGATAGTAAATTATACAAAGTTACAATACAAGTTTACAAGACCAATCACGTCGGTTTACAAATGAATACATAAGAAAGTACACCACAACTCTGAAGGTGGGAAGCAATCTGGAACTGGAACACCTCAGCACAGGACTCAAACTGAATCTCTAAAAAGGCCAATGGATAGCTCTGCCACCCAACCATGTGGAACCCAGAGGTCCACCCCTTCGAGCTAGGAGATAACAACAAGGATTCTACTAAGCCAAAGTAACAACATCTAATATAACCAAATGCAACAGACTTGACACAACCAACCATAACAACAAGGCTGCACAAGACAAGACCTCACTCCAGAGGCACAACCAAAAGAAACAACTAAACTGTATAAGGAGAGTGTCATCACATGGTCCTAGCATGGGTTACCTAGGCTATCTATCACCAGAAACCGGCCCCCATCTATGGTTACCCTGGCCGCCTCTCTGTAGGCACTGGCCCCAGAGGGTGACACATGCGGAGCTGACAGGTCCTCTCATGGAGACAAGGAGGTCGGTCTTGCCAACCAGGCCTTCTCATCCGATCCTTAGCCTGTGAGAGCACTCAAGGCATGGGTGAGGTATCTTACTTATCTTGTTAAGTGTTTTAATACCCCAACCCTCTTGATTAAGTTATTAAGTTTCCACTTGCTTACAACTTCCATGGGGTTACCCAGGTGGCCTTCACTAGGCACCGGCCCCCACCATGAAAGCCACTCCCTTAGCATTCTCTAATCAATCATACATACCACAATCATACAAGTATAATAGTCACACATCACTCCTGACCCATAACTTACGCCATTCACTAGGCTACAACAATAAGTCCTTAGAGTCCCTTCAAAATTTGAACAATACCATCTAGAAACCAAGTAGTATATCCAAGAGACCATTTCCCATTCATTAAAAGACACGAAAATCCAGATATCCCATTACATTGACATGCCACTATCTGAACGAAAGATCAAAACACCACACCTCTGGAGTTAGGTACACACCAAAGATAAAGTAACCATTATCTAACAAGGACAATGCTTCCGCATCTGACACCAAGTGGTAATGACATCTCACAAGATTCCTACTTCACAACAAACCAAAACATAGACATATACGCCACCCAAGGTGAACACAAAGATCCATTACAAGCATATAGCTATGACCGGAAGGATAATTGAACAAAAGATATTCAATGCATTCCTAATTCAATCATGAGAACAACTTATGAGATTTAACATCAATTTATAAGAAAATTCAAGTTCATGACATTAACAACAATAGATGGTATAAACTGACAATCGGCTCAAAGTCTCTAAAATGAAGTAAAATAACATATACAATGATATCCACCATTTACGAAGCACGAAATGGAATATCACAAGCATGACTAGCAAATTAAAATTCAACAAGGAGGTCAATACACTATTATTACCCCATGAACTAGAAATAGTAATTCAAATCCCTCTACAATTTCCATCACAATATTTATCTACTACAATAATATATCATGGAAAACTCTACCCAAAAACATCATTACTCCCAACAATGAATTTTCCCACAAAACCATATTTGAAAACGACTTGACTTAACCCTTAAAGGATGATATAAACTGACTATCATAACAAGGCTTTTACTTTCAACGTAATGAAATGATTTAACATATACTATCTCATTTACGAGGACATAACTACAGAAATCTAGTATTATAATTTGAAAAACACAAAAGCTCTAACTAATACAATTTCTAATAAAACTATTATAATTTCACAAAAATATTTCTTATGATCAAATATTATCATCTAGCATTATAATTTCCTTTAGTAAACCTACTAACTAACATATTCCAATATCCAATCATTATAACCTAAATAGTTCAACTTACCATATAAGATTTATCACTTACCATTAATCATACATTCTAAGCAATTCTATTCTTCCGTAATAGCTACAAGGGTACTATCCAAGCATGCCAAGTAATAACAACATAGGACAAACCTTTGCAAGGCAAAGCTTCTTCTTATCAACTTGCACAAATATACCAAGTATTAATAATACAAGAACTTGAATGAGCTAATTATTATCAATATGCTAGTATCACGACCATAAAGCTACAACCATAGGGCAAGCAACCTAAATAAGTTTAAGACATTAGTCCTATATTACTCACAACACTATACTACTATTCAAATAGCTAAAGGAAAAATAACCCTTAATTAATTTTAAATGACAAGTTTATACACTCCAAGCCAATAGTTCTATTCCCCAACCCAAGCAACACAAGATTTATAATTAGCTAGCATAACATCAACTCATGAGACTCTTCCTTCATATTTTGGAACTGGCATTCTTATAAATCTAAAAGACTTGCTCTCTTACAGACAATAATTTCCAATTAGTACTAAACAATTTATACCGATTTGAAATTAACGAAATAAATAATAAAAACAATAGAATGAGTTTCCTAAAACAAACTGGTACTAAAATAAAATCATAACATTGAGATAATATAATCTTCTACTTTGATTTATTCAGATTCTAAGAGGTATGTTTAAAAATGATCTCGTATGGTCTAATAGAATCCTTGATTACAATTAGAAACTTCCTGAGATTAAGCCAATTCCCTCAAACTTCCTAAAATATAGGTTGTTCCACAAAATATAATATACCTATGCAATCGATCCATATTAAAAAACATAATGATCCAATACCAAACTATTACCTTTCCCAAAAGCAAAATTAACTATCTATCAAATTGAAATCTCAAACAAAACACTACAATACCAATCTATTAAGATTTCACTTCTAATTTACCTTCCAATACTATAATTTCTAGACAATGAACTCATTTCGCAAGGCCAATCACATACCATACAACATTCTACGGGTTACAACTATAAGCACAATATATATTTCTAATAAGTATAGATTACCAATGTAACATTTAACAATTACCATTTCAAAACAACCAAAATCAATGTAAGCATTCCTAAAGACTTGAGTTTTCCACAATACCAACCCTCTACTCTTCTAACAAACAACTATAAGCTTCTATATTACAATAACAAAACAGATACCAAAAACTTATTTAATACTCAAACTACGCAGCACGCTCTAACAAAACACATCTTTCATAACACCACATTACGATGACCGCTATTACCATTTTTCTGATATCCAAAATGATACACAAGTACTATTCTAAGAGCATGGATCTATATCCAACATGCTACCACCTAAAAATTCTAATAACAAGCCACTAGAGTTTCCCAACGATCCTATCAGCTAAAATTTCCTAACAAGCCACTCGATACTAAACAACCATGCTATGGATGCCGATTACATTGTACCTTTTCGACGACCGAATAAATACAACACTAACAAAATAACTCTCGATAACCTAATCGACCAATCTGCCACTAAGAAAAAAAATGACCACAAAAAGTCTCATAAACACTTTACAAAAGAGATCTCCCCTACACCACATCACGAGCTACATCGATTAACAAAAGCGACCTCTAAAACATGCATTACTGAAAGTTTTTGACTAACCTTACGTCGGTTAAGGTTTCAACTAAGACTCATCTGCCTAGGATTTTCAACGAGATACTAGACATATTCCCATCCCTCTGGAGTTAAACGGACAGCTAAGTGACCACACCTATTCGAATACCGATCAAGAACTACACTCAGATATCACATGAAAATCTAATCAATCTGGCATACATGGAATAGAAGCAATTAGAAACTACAGAGAATTTGAAAGAGGACTGACAGAAACCAAAATCTACGTTCCTTCACAAGGTACCGTCGGCCATCAAATGGGACGGAAACTTGAGAAAAAAGACCAATTGCCAAAACACGACTCACCTTCTAATCTAGGCACATAGAAGTTATCTAGCTTGGGCACATAAAAACAAAACTTCACCCATGTTTATGAGAGTAAGGCAGGTAAGCAAGGATTCAGCCAACCCAAAAATTATGAGAAAATCTAGAAGGAATAACAGGTCTAAAGAGGGAATTCGATATGATTATGTGCAGAGCAAAAAATAAAGAAGAAAAGTTCAATATGGTGCTAAAGGAAATGGATCTTTACATTCATCATATGGGCCGAACGGCAATAGAAGAATGTTGATTGCAGAGGCTATAAAAGGAAATCATCTCCTGGCTACAGAGACGTCTAGAAGGAAGATGTTGTTATTATTTTTTTTTTATATATCAAGGCAAAGACCAGAGGATTAAACCAAAGTAAAACCACAAGTTGTTCTTCTCAATGATCAAAATACATGAAGTCCCAACAAAGGTCAATTAAAAGATTTAACAAGAGGGTGATAATGAGGTTTAGAAGACATTGACATGCAAGCTGATTAGTTCAAAACTGAGATCATAATATTTAAGAATCCAAAGCAGGTTGAGAATTTCTCTACAAGCCAGTAATTTTGCATAGATTGGTGAAGATTGACATTGTAGACCAAAAAGATCACATAGGGATTAAACAATTGAAATCCGAAAGAAAGAAATATCAAATGAACATAGACCAAAATGAAGCCTTTAATGACACATGCAAGATGATTAATTCAGATCATTAATCTCAGATCGAAATCACAACACACCCAGATCAATAGAGAAATAACATTTGAGTTCAACAATTTCGATAGGGGAGTATGAAACATTTCTCAAAGTTTAAAGAAGAATAGTTGACAGGAATAGATCCATCAACGGCAGAAGCACATAGATAAAAATAAACCCCATTAATCAAACAAGTATATTTTTATAATGAAAGCATACCCAGATTTCAGTCCCCTTCCAATTTTCTCTAGTTCCTACAACCAAATTCTTTTGTTTTTACTTCCCAATTTCTGCCTTTCTCTTCCCAATTTCTAACTTAAAAATGGTTCAACTCATAAAATCAATGCAGACAATGCATCCGTTACCCAACAACCCACTCACCGAGAAATTCCAAAATTTGCTATAAAAAGAGATCCCAAATCTCCCAATTTCAAAATGACAACTCAAGGCATTAATTTCACATATCAAAATTATTCTGTACAAAATATATACTAATTACCCATAACTCCAATTTATGACACAAATACTCTTGGATAGCAGATAATTAATTCTAGACTATTATAAAATTTAACCAAGGTGTCATTCAAAGTTCTAAGCTAAAGCAAATATTATCCACTAAACATAATAGAAGCAGTATTAGTTAATAATAATTCATTAAAATATTATCCAACCACACATGAGCAATATTAACACAACTTGAGTAAACTCCAAAACACAGATTTCCAAACATACCAGACAAGGACCAAGCGTCACAATACGACTCGAGACCACAACAGAAGACAAGGACCGACCTAGTGGAATAGACCTCGCGTTATCTCCCATTATCGATACCCATTGGTGCAAGAGCCCACTCAAACCTGCTATATCAGGTGGAGTCGAGGCTCGATACCTACAACCTGCATCTGAACAATTGGTTGTATACGATCAAACATATATGTGTCAACACGCACAGAGTCAGAGAATCACGGCATAGTAGGGTGCTCGAAGCGAGTAGTATTACACCATCTCTGCTCTTGAAACAATATCATAACAACTTTTATTTGAACTCAGATACCAACAAATCAAATGAAACATGATAATATTAACTCGCATCATAACTGGAATAATAGTAATGCCATCATAAACTCATAACCTACTTATCAAATGTCTTAGAATTGTATCAATGCAATGAAAAGCTAACAACTGTCTCCGACTGACAGAGAGCAATGCGGAACTACCACTATCACAAGCCAACAACAAGGGGGCACTACATTTCAAGTTGTGATAGATAATGCATCAACATATGTGGTTGCAGGGAAACTCCTTGAGAACAGGCACCCATCACTTTTTTTACCTCTTGCTCTACACACTGCCTTGATCTTCTCTTGGAGGACATAGGCAAACATGATTTGGTGAAGTATGTGGTGGAACACGTTAGGAACATCATGAAATATATCTACAATCACCCTTGGGTGTTCAACTCAATGAGGGAGCATATTGAGGAGGAGATTGTGTGAGTTGGTACACAAGGTTTGCAATTAACTTCATCACCTTGCAAAGCATTCATAGTTTAATGGCATATTTGAGGTTTAAGGTAGATGTTTGTGAGCAAAGCATGGATAGATTCTTCTTATTCAAAGAAGGCAAATGGAGAGAAGGTCATGAAGACAATTTTGATGATGTCTTTGTGAAGAGTCCCAATGATATCGTGAAGATAACTTCAAACTTCCATTTACATTTTAAATTGTATCCTTTGAGTTCATATTTTGTAAATTGTAATTATTAGATATTGTTCAATTTTTTTAAGTTGTATTTTTTATTGAAACTTTATTTTGTTTGTAAATGTTGGCGCCTTTAGTTAGGGTTTTGTGTTTGGTTGTTGGGGAGAAAAACCTAATGGGCTACCTATATGAGACCATGGAGGTCATCCAAAACTATTAAGGGGGCATCTGACAAGTTTTCAACCCATTTTGGACATTATTGATAGGTGGAATAATCAACTTCACCAACCAATTAATGTAGCAGCATGTCATGAGTCCAAAAAAAAAAAATCTTAGGAAGTAAGGGATATTGATGGAGAGGTTATTTAGGGCTTGTCAGCAGGCATGTGGAAGATATTGCTTGATGTTGAGGTCAAGGACCTAATCATGGAAGAGTTGTAGAGATACAAGCATGTTGAGGGGAGGCCCTTTGCTTCACCACTAGCTATCCGAGGGAGAACCATCAAATCATCACATAAAATATCTCAACCTTCACTTCATTTCAAATCTTTGATGTATGCAATTATTGATTACTTATAAACATGTCAATGTTTTCTTTTGCGGCTACTTGGTGGGAAGGTTGGGCTGGAAAATCCCCAAATCTCCAAAGGCTAGCCTTTGAATTTTGTCTCAAGCATGTAGCGCTTTTTAATGTGAGCGCAATTGGAATTTATTTAATTCCATTTACACAAAGAAGTGCAATAGGTTGACACAAAAGCACTTTAGTGATTTCGTCTTCATGCAATACAACCTTCACCTTCTCCCAAAAAAGGTGAAGGGTTTAATTATTCATGGGGCGATTAACTTGGACGGCCTTGATCAAAGTAGTAACTAGACTACCCTCGACGAAAAACCTATGTTTATAGAAGATGAGATTGCAAAATTTGATCTTGAGGAGTCATTACCTCATAGTTCGAGGGTAGAGTTAGTGCCAATTGACGTGTAGTAGTAGAACCATAACTATCACTAGGATGTAAATGGGGAAATAAAAATGTAAAATAGTTGAATGAAATTGTAATTTTCGATGATGATTTTCAATCACATGATTCATATCATATTATTGGTTGTTGTATTCACATGTTGATGTGATATTGTACTCCTTTTTTATTTAAAACTAAAAGAAAACATTTCCCCAATGTTCTACAAACTCATTTCATATGTTTTGTAATTGTATTTTGAATGATATTTATGTTTTTTAATGAATTAAGTATTTTTTAATTTGCCAAGTTGTTGAGTCCAAGTCAAAATTGGGTTTGCCAAGTCACGAGTTTTGAAACTATGGTTTAGAGTCCTTAGACCTTGCACCCAATATCTTATATTCCTGTATTCAAAACTTTGCTCCCATTTGTGATTCTATTTGTGTTTCTCAGAGTTTCAAGGATGTAGGAATGTGGGAATGTGGTTTTAAGGATGACAAAAAAATCTTGAATTTTGGGGATGGTGCGGATAAACACTATTAAACTAACTTAAGCAAACTAAAAAGCAGCTGATATTATAAAAATGAAATGTTGTGTGTTGAGCTTCTAATGATAATTCTCCCCCTTTAAGCTTTTAGGTGGTTTAACACTATTTTCCTTAAAAATTACCTTTTTATATCTTGAGGGACTTTTTAGTAGAAACTTTACTTCAAAAACATCCTCTTGTTGGATTTAGGACAGACAACTGAGAGGGGGGGGTGAATCAGTTGTCACCAAATTCTTGTTCCTTATTCACTTTAAACCTTCTTATATTTCAACATCATATCATTGATTCAATCATGAAAGCATAATGCAATAATTCAAGAGCAGAAACAAATTCAACACATATAACACCAAGATTTTAACGTGGAAAACCCAGTTAAAGGAAAAACCACGGGGTGACTAACCCAAGATTGTATTCTCTGTTAAAAGAATAAGATGAATAAAATGGCACTTGCCAATTAAGGCTCACTGCCCGAGCACACTGCTCACAAGAGGCTTACTGCCTACAAGAGACACACTGTCTACAGAAGAATATAAGTATTACATATTTGAATTGGAGATTAGCATCTTCACTATGCTTGAGTCAGTTCCATTTAAGCTCAACACCTCTACTCTACTTTTCGTTCCTCTTCCTCCTATCTTGTCCTCATAACCTCATAATCAATTTGAATGACTTCGCAACTCTTATTTATACATGACATCGACTTTGGAATGATCATCAAAGTAGGCACAACATACACTTATTTTATTACAGAGCAATTACAAAAATACAACTTGACTTATTACAAAAACATCATGCGCATCACTGCACTGTCGGCCACACATAGCTGGGACTTCAATCTTTTTCGAGGAATGCGTCATGCTTCGCAAAACATCTTCAAGATCATTCGCAACATGCATAAAACATCCGGTCAGCCAAGACTAGGAAGAACACTATCACCCAAAGGTGAATCTTCAATCACGAGCTCAATCTTCAATGCTGACCGCCAACACGAACTGGACACAATCTAGAGACTCCTACAAGCTTGCTTGAATCACCAAGAACGTCTGCACCACTTTTGCTTACTCTAATCATTCGCATCTACATCCGGAACCTGAAGAACACAGTCGCCCATCACTATTACATTAGAAGGATTGCTTGTGGACCTCCAAACCATGAACCAATTGAGTTGTCAATTCAAATTAACCTCCCAAACATGCCACCAAATCCGCATAACATGATATTGTATTTCCAGATCTTACCGGCCAATTTTACTCTCATGGCCATAACTCCTTCACATTTTCATGCGGACCTCTCAAATCTTGACTGGATCATCTTCAAACACATATCTACAAACCCTTTGATGTGCATTCTCTGAACTTCATCTAGCTGGGATCTTCACTTCATAGAGCTTCAATGTTCTTCATTGTTCTTCTCTGTTTCTAATAGGACTAATTTTCTCAATATCCTCAGCACACAACTCATCCAATCCTTGACATCAATGCAACAAGAGTATGTTGATATCAATGACAACACCAGTTAGGCCCATGCTTGCAACACCTCTCATTTCCATGAAATTGTAGCGCACCAAACTACCCTTAGACCTAATTATCCCATGCTTTTCTCATTATGACATTCTTTATCAGCATTTGTCTATCTCTCCCTTCCTCGAACAAGTTCTTGTTTGTATTTTATTTTTCTTGGGAAACATTATGAGAGCAATTTAGAAGCTGTGCACTAGCAGAACAACAACTGATAAAGGGATTCAGGTTAAGTTTATGGAATTTGATGTGTTGTCACTTGCTTCCATGATAGGACTATTTAATAAGATTGTTTGAGCAAGCTTTCCCCCTCTTGGTTGCAGTGCATTATTAATCTCATTCAAAAACTGAGAAATAACTCAAACCTGAATTATTTCCCAACTTTATGCCATGGAGTTGTATGTTAGGCTTTCAGACATTTTAGGTATACTAAATTTAAAGCAAGGGGGCAAGTAGGCTTCGAGAGGGATTTCCAATTAATTTCTTACTCTCTTTGATATTATTGAGGACTATCAACCATTAAATGTCTTTTGTTGCTTCGTAGACTATAAAAAACTCCTTTGATTCCATACCTATATATCTATTGTTCCAAGGGTTTGTCAACATGAATATTTTTCCTCCAATACTATGTTCTGAATAAGTTAATCAAGTACTTAAAATTGTTATAAAGTGTAACTAAAAATGTGATGTGCCACAAGCTATTGGTGTCTACCAAGGAATAACAACACACACACTAGAATGTCATAAAGTAACTAGTAAACATTCCATGATAATGGTCAAAGTAGTTGAAAAGTGTATTACAAAAATGATTGTGAGCAGTACAAAGTAATTGTTTGTTGTAAATGGGCTTGGTAAATGTAAAATTTTCATTGTCATCGGTGGGTCACCTGTCAATGTCATAAAGGTGTACAAGCTTGTCTCATGAGAGGTATAAATGAGTGGTGTGGGAAGTAGTTTTATATTAGTCAATTTTCAATTGTCAGTTTATGATGGATGACGTGATAAGTATATTGTAAAGCATATTTGGTGGGAATCTTATGTGACATGGAATAATATGAAAGATGGATCCTATTTTGATTCGTGTGTGCTATGTTGCACACTCAACCAGGCTATGCTAGATATGTCATGCAGATCCAAAACATAACATGATGTAGGAGCATCTCAAGGGGTCGAGTAGTCTTGCATCACCTAAAAATATTGTTTGTCTTTTCTATGTTTTGCAGATTTGTGGATTTGCGATAGTATGGATATGGAGTTTTCATAGTAGCTTTTCATCAAGTTTGAAGATTGTATATTGGTAACGCAAAACCCTTTTGGTGTTGTTATTGTTACACTTGAAGATGGAGTTTAGTGTAGTTTTAAACTCGTGTGGTTTGGCTTGACCATGATTTCATGTTTTGAAAACTTTGTGGCAACATGATAGTCATTTTTGGCTTATTCTTCATCATCTCAAATGGCATGAGATTTCTAATATTTGAATTGGAGTCGTTTTCCTTAACATGAAGCACAAAACAATACATCCCATGACTTGTGGTAAAGAAGGGGTTTGACTAGAATCATTGTCAAGATGCAAGTGTACATGTTTCATTGTTTGGGGTCATCTTGATGCTTGGTGAAGACCTATTTTTGGGCACTAAAGAATATAATGCTTTCTTATGCCTTGGGATGATATAAGGTGGCTACAAATCGTAAATGCATTATAGGGTCATCCTTATATGCATTGGGATTATGATGTATGATGTTTTTCTTCCTTGAAAGATGTAATGGGTTTTCCTTTGGGGGATTGCCTATATAAACTAGGGGGATCGACTCTTTTGAACAGTGCTAAGTGGATGGCAAGTTTTAGAATCAAAGCAAGTGGCCAAATCAAGGATTGAATTTAAGTCACCTAAGATTGAGGTGAAAGATCATAAATCTAGTAATGCATTAGTGATAGCAAAGATTATCTGAATGTATTGGAAGTGCATTGCAAGAAAGAGGGCAAAAGATTGGTGGTAGCATTCATGTTGCAGATGAGGTCCTAATTTCATGTATGAGTTGAGGATGAGGTTTTTGTGAAGTTGGTAGCTAGTGTTGAGATCTATGGTAGTTGAGTCAATTGTAATGTGATCGTAAGGTTGTGTGGATATGATTGTAAAGCCTTGAAGCTTGATGTAATGATTGTGAATGAATAATGATATTATTCCCTGAAAATTCTGTGTATTTGTTCTTAATAATCTATTGTGTGAGTAGATCTTTGTATTTGGCTGCATGGATAGATACTCTTTCATTAGACCATTCATCTATGACTATGTCATAGAATGTTTTACCAACCCCTATAGATGTCGCACCATCGACATATGTGCTTCATGTCAACCGCTTCACACTATGGGGTTCACACCATCTCATGTAACTCCATAGTCCATGCCAACATGATTGGACCAACAATAATGGGATGAATGCAACTTGTCACCTATTTAATTGTCATTCTTTTAATGTAATGTATTCATTTGCAAAATATATAGATAAACATAGGAGACTAAACGTTGATTCATAGCATTTGCGTAGCTAAAAGATATCAACCATACATCTCTTGGGTGTATACCATGTATAGAACACATGAACTAAATATAATTGTTTGTTTCAATTATAAGTCATTTTGTTGTCTCTTTGTGATCACATTGGATTCTATCAATTTTTTTCTTCTTATAACACATCTAGATTTTCTAGTTTAGAGTATTGTCCCCTAGACTCTGCCTAGCATCCAAATCATTGGTATCAAAGTATATTTTTTGAATATTCACCATGATTATTCATGCATGTCAGCTACAATGCACATCAACCAAAGGAACACATTTGGTTTTTGAATCAAACTAGGGAGACAAACGTTGACAAAAGAGCAATATGGTTGTAGAAGAAAGCTTCATTAGTTTCCCTAGACATCCAACAACTCCCTAGAGATGCTCTTGAGGAGCTATGCACTGCACCCATTGGAGAGTCACAAGTACTTGTAATTTGGTCCCACAGTCGCGAGACAACCTTTAGAATTGTGTGCAAATCTTATGATGTATGATTTAGTTTAAATTAGTTGTGTTCATTTTTTTGTAAACATTTAGAAGATCCCTATTTTTGGCTCATTTGGTAATTGTCATGCTCTTTCTGTTGGAAAGACGATTTTCGTTGCACCAAAAGATCGACTTGTTAATGCCCGATACAACCGCTAATGAATCCACCGGAACCAGTTAAGCCTTGTCAAGAACCCAAGCGTTGCACTGCACAACATAAGGAGACCAAGGGCGCACACCTTGCAACAATCCCCCCCAACGCATGAGAGGGGTTCAAACCCATGACCCAAGCTCTGATACCAATTGCTGGAAAGACAGTTGTCGTTGCACCAAAAGATTCACCTGTTAATGCTCGATACAACCACTAGAGTCAATGAATCCATGGGAGGTGGTTAAGCCTTGTCACGAACCCAAGCACTATGATGCATAGCACAAGGAGACCAAGGGCGCACACCTTGCAACACTTTCCAATACATTTTTAGGAAGGATAGGGAATTTTAAAGATCTCAAAGTAGTTCTAGGAAGATCTAGATGTTCAGAATCCCTCATGTGATGCAATATGTTCCTTTGACTACATAACTTTTTCTAAGGCCTACTTATGTAGCTCCCTAAAGCCTTCTCCATTTCTCTATGTGATGCATGCATTTCGTCTTTCTCATTCTCAAATTGCTTTGCTTGTCAATCCACAATCCTATGCAAAGCTCTTGTAGACTCCTTATATATACCCACCTAGGTTGTTTGTTTTGTTTCTGCAACTTCTAGCCTTCCTCGGGGCTACCTTATATGAAAAATGAGCTCATCACCATGCTTTCACTGCACTACTCTGATGCATCTAGGAGCTAAAAATCAGACACCAGAAGACACTCATGCAACTATGAAATTTTTTGCCAATCTTTTTCTTTCATAAGGCTTAGAATTACATGTAGGTTGTGGCTTTGACATTGAATAAAGAGTAATGGAAAAAACAATTTTTGCCCCATCTTTTAGTATGTTATGTACTATGGCCACAATCATGTTCAAAATATTGCTTAACATAAGCAACAAATTTCCATGTTTCTTTGGTTTCATTGCAATTGAAAATACTTTATCTAGAACCTCCAAATGAGTAGTAGGGAAAGCATTGCCATAACCTTGTTGGATTCTCCTTACAATAGGCAGAGATTTATTATAGTTTATGTAATGTCCCTTACCTAATTTGCCCTAGAAAATTCAAATGCAACAAGCTAGGGTTAGGGTTTCAAAATTACCATTTAGACTATCTTCAAACTACATAATTCTTGTGCTCTAATTCTGCAATCATGACATAGGAAAACACATATACAAAATATAGATATACAAATATACCTCTTGAAATATTAATGTTAGATACGATTTTCCTTGCATTCAAATTTATAAGCAATATTCATATAGAAAGATCATCTATTTATTACAATTATGTTAACTCAGTTTATTCACTCAACTCAGTCATAGAAGGGGATGGTGCTAAGAGGCGTGGTAGAGCGAAGACTATCAACAATGCCTCCATATAGTCCCCTCAAGAAGGCATGGTAGGGTGTTGCTCAGTTCTCTCTCCAAACAGTCCCTGGGGGGGCTTGGCAGAGTATAGGTTGTCAACAATGCCTCCATACAGTCCCCTCACCATTCTTCTTGGACTGGTGAGTCTTATGATATATCTATAAATGACAATGATATACAATAAGTAAATCAGTCAATAGTCAATGATTTGACTTGCTATGTTTATCCAATAATGTTTAACAATATATCCTTTGTTGTCTTAACAGTCTATATGACTGTGTAAATAGATAACTTTCTACAAATCCAATGTTTGCTCTCCAATTCAATGATTATTATTCCTTATGATTGATTCATTGTAGATCTAATTGTCTTTCTATATGAGAACTACTATATATATATATATATATATATATATATATATATATATATATATATATATATATATATATATATTTGCTTATATATTTCTATTATATATATTTCTAAGTATCTTATGTTGTCATGATATATATCTATTAATATACTCCTGCAGATATATATATTCTGCAAATATATTGTTTTTCAGTTTCTCCTTTCATGTCCCCCTTTCCCTTCCTACTTACTCTTCTTTTATACCCTCATAAAGGAGGGTGACTTCATGCTAGGACGTGACATGCAACTCTTCATTAACATCACTCCAATTCACACCCTTTCATCACAGGCTTTTGTTATTGAGTGGAGTGCTTCTTCTAGAAGGGTCGGCCATGCTTATTAATAAGACATTTTTCTTATTACAAAGCCCTTCATTGTTGAGGGAGGTCAACTTCCAAAAGCTGTCGGCTTCTAATTATGAGTCGACCTTAATACTAATTAGTTTTGGTGCTAATACTAGAATTGGTCGGCCATACAATAGTATCTTTTGAGTTTCTCTTTATTAACCATACCATGCTGCTGATAAGGAGGGGAGTCAGCCACTACTGATATTACTTTAATTTCTTTTTATATTAATCATAGCTTAACTAATTCATCGAATGCATTGAAGGGGTTGGCCATAGGGGAAGGGGACATGACAGTTTCTATCAACAAGTTTTGTCATTTTCACAGGCTGGTCTATTATTATCAACAATTTTGAAAAGTAAAAATGTGGCCACTGCTAATTAGTACTTATGGGAACATCCTAAACTTCTACAACACTTTCTTGGGCAGCAATGGCTTCAAAAACTTTTATGAGAAAATCATCTAATTTATTCTTTGCCTTGAAAACTTTATCATTGTCTATCAACTTAATCTAAAATTGTTAAAATCTTGTTCCATTAGCAATCAACTGAAAATATAATTGTGAAATTTGATTGATACCACAACTATACATTGGCTTGTCCTTGACTGCAAACTTCTCATTGTGCAAAAATTTGACTTTTGGAAGTCAGGATTGTAATGTTTTTATCTATTGTATAAACTATTGTTTGCAAACTACACACTATTCTAAAAATTTCTTGGGCTCATTCTTTAGCTTCTCATTTAAGCTGGAAAAAATGTTTCCTTCTTTATTCCTCAATTTTGTTACTTACCTCATTCTAAAATTTATCTGAAAGCTCCAATCTTTCTTGTTGTCCTTCTGTTGTACTCTCCTTACTAGACTTCATCTTTTGTTGAAACTAATCAACTGTAGTAGCATTCTTGTTGCTAGTTTTATCCCTAATGTGAACCTTATAAACTCTATTGTATTCTCCAAGGAGTATAAAAGCTACATAGCTTTCATATTGTCCAATAGTATTTGTACTTCCTACAATTTTTTGAAATATGCTAGCAATAATAAAATCAGCTTGATTTATTGCAAGAATGTCTATTGTGAATTGACATGAAAAAAAATTCTAACCAGTGCCCAAATCAACATATTTGGTCTTCTCCCATAAATGAAATCCAATTTCTTGTAACCAAAGATGCCACTAGGTTCCCATCACTGTAACTCTCAACTTCAACACACTCTCCTCTATGCATCCTAGGGTGGCTAGCATGCTTGGAACTTGATTCCAAATCTGTGGCATGTTGATTTCCTTTATCCAACTATGATCCTAAGGGCAAATTGCTAAACTTATTCAAAAAATTTTGAATATCAAAATGATATTTATCTTAACACAAAATGAAAAGGTATGGATTCCTTCTAACATCAAGCATCTTGTTGTCCTGGCAATTTGTTCCTCTCAAAAAGTTCTTTTAATTGTGGCTACTCTCATTATTCTAGGCATCATAACTTTTCCTTCAATTGTAAAGTTTAGCTCCAAGGATTGTCCCATGAACTACAACCACTAAACTTTCATAACCTTGTTAGTATTCACAACATATATCTTATGTTCATCCATGGTTAAATCTGCTTTCCTTCTTATTCAAAGGCATGGAATAATGAATTGATAAGCAATAATGATTTTGAACTTATCAAAAATTTACCCTTCAAGTGTCTCAAAATATCACTCAGATCCCATACCATTATGCATAAACAATTTTAAACTTGAACAAAAAGATCTATGTGCCCATTACTGCAAGTTGTAGCATTCACTTTTTCACCATTCTTAGAATGTTTTCCCTTATCACAAAAATCTTATAATGACAGTATATAAAGTAACCTTCTTTTGTTGATTTAAAAGTTCTTGAACTATTTGCATTTTACACAACCATTCTTATGACTCAAAATCAACTAAAACATTCTCTTCTATTGCATGCCCAACAACATACCTACTATGAATATCAATCACATATGGTAATGACTCAATCTTTGTAATGCTTGGAAGATTGATGGATGTTTCTTGGACTACAACATTATTTACAATCATGACAACTTCATATTCAACTGGGGATGCATGTTTCTTATTACCTTCATGAAGAGAAACATTTTGCTAATTAGAAGTCACTAAAACATTTTTTTTTTTAAGGGTTCCTTACATTTGATTTACATGGCAGATATCTTATGTTCCTACTCAATGATGTGTTCCTTTACGATGTCTTGTGGCTCTGAATTTTGACTATTCTTCTTGCTTCCTAATTTCTTCCTTAGCAAGCTCTTGTGACTTTGGTTTCAATTTTTCTTCTTACTCCCTGATTTTTTCCTTAGCAACCTCTTGTGACTCTGGTTTAGATTTTTCTTCTTTCTTCTTCACCCTTCTATTTTCTTTGAATATTTCCAAGAATTATTGGAAGATAATATTCACATTTTATCAATCATCAAAGTCAAGAAGTTTGCACTCATTTCTCACACTGCTCTTCTAACCATGCCTCTTGAATAAGATCTTTTTTTTCGTGATCTTCTAAATAAAGCTAGATCTTCAAAACTAATAATAAACTGATTCTTAAAATCTTGGCTCTTCATTCGTGCTTTTTGTTCCACTCTTTTGTCCATTTCTTTCACCAAACTCGTAAATTGATCCATTTGGTTAGCCTTACTCTATTTTATATTTTGCAAAGCTTGTGCTAGGTCTACCACGAACTCTCATTGTCCTTTAGATCCTCCTTGCCAAATCTCTTTGACCTTGTCTAATGATTTCAAGTAAAGGACTTATCTATTGGCATGACTTCTTTTGACTCAGGTGTTTGTACTTTCCTTCTTCCTCTAGCAATATTGAAATTCTCTTTTACTAAGCTACATTAAAAGGATTAGCTCTAACCCTGCAAGCTTGCAAGATCAAAGCTCTAATACCACTGTAATGTCTCTTTCTAAAAATTTCATGAACTCTACAAGTTTTTTGTGTTTCCCTCTTTTTGCAATATTTGACCAATAATGTAATATGGAACAACAATAAATAACACACCAAAATCTCACTTATTATGCAACATAAACTACTAATATTTAAATTAAATCCAAACACCAGGCAATCAATTTGTTAGCAATAGTGGTTGTGACATAATAGCAACTCCACACACCATATAATGACATATACTAACAAAAATAATGACAAAGTAATTCAGAAATTACTGGCACACTTATATACCAAATAATATTTAGCAAACCCAAAACATCATTAATTATAACCAACTTATAAGCTACGATTGAGAGCTAGGTACAATGTATGTTAGGAACAATTTGTATAGGCATTGATAGAATTGTACGATAGTATAGGCTACGATTTAATATATGAATCCTTAGTACAGTAGGATATGGAGTGGTACGACAACTCATTATTATTTACAACTTTCATACTTCATAATCAACAAATCAACAACAATAATATGGCACAACAATCCCAATAAATTTTATGAATTGTTGTGATGGCATTAAAAAGATGGTATGACTACTAGGAATGAAGATAAGACAATAGCATAAGTTGTGATTAATTATGTTGTGGTACGACAAGCACTAAGCAATATTCTAATTCTTGTGATATAGTTTCAAATGGTACAACAACATTCCCTTGGTATAATGCCCACATCCAATATGTTGTGGTTGATGTACAATAACCTAGGTAGTACATAGTGTAGCTAAGGATATGTGCGACCCTTCTTTGGCTTGTATGGCCATAAAGAATTGAATAGATATGGCTGGAATAGTATGGCCAAGATTGCTAACAACAATCAATAGTGATTCGTTGCTTCAAAGCAAATAAAATTAAACATACCAAAATCCTCCACAAACTGAAAATCTTCAATAATACTCCTAAACCTAAAAATAATCTTCAATCTTTCATCACAAAATTGAAAATCTTCAAATACTCAAAACTAAAACTAAAAATCCTTTCAATACAAATGCAATCCCTGAATGGAATCACCTCAAATGGACAAGAGGGTTTTCTTCCTCCAATCCAACAATGGAAACCAAGAATATTTACATCCTCCAAATTCCCTACACCAAAACATTTTCATCCTCAAGTGGAGATGAACACAAGTGCTAAAACTCAAAAAAAGGGTTTGATAACAATAATGGATGATCTTCTATGTAGTTCTCCTTTTATAATTGCCTTTTAATTTGAACTTCTTTTCCCACCTAAAATTGCCCCTAGAAGTGTCTAGAAACACTTTTTACTAAAATATTACATTAGGCCCACTTTATTAAAATAATAATACATAAGTCATCATTTTATAATGTTACAAAATAATTACTAAGACAACTTAAAATATTATTATTAAATTAAATTACATAGAAAATGGACATGACATAATGATTTGTGGTCCATGAGATTACTGGCCCAATCTGACTAAGTGTGCCAATTCGCTAGGAGGCTAGAGGACAAGAAGTTGAAAGACAGTCCCAAACTAGAGCTCGCTACTAGCTCAGATCGGATCAATGGTTTAATTGTAAGTTCAATTTAGAAAATAAGGTTTTCAATCAAGCCCAAGCCAACTAAAGTCTAGTGTTGTTCAATGTGGTAAAGTCCAATCTACGAAATAGTTTGGTGAGGTAAAATCCCACATAAGGAGTAATTCTTTAGTAAGGTCCATATTGATTGCAGATCAATGGTGTTGTTCGATGGGGTAAAGTTCCATTTAAAGAACGATTGAGCTGAGATTCAATTACCTTCTAAAGGGCAATTCAACAAGATTATATCCCATTGTGGTCATTCTTACTATATATTGTAAGTATGTCAAACTAAGGGTGTATCGCAGTTCACATACGTAGTCATTTCTCTCCCAATATTTTAACTATATGTTATAAGGGGTGGGGATTATTATATACTATAGTTTGGTTAAGTGATAATCATAGGCTTGTTAGTTTGTTAGCTGGTTTCAATAAAAATAGAAATTGAACGTAGTCATTTCTCTCTCAATGTTTAAGTTGAGGGAAAAGTGCATAGAGCTATGGGTTTGTTGACAATGTACCCTAGAATATAAGATCATAAACAAACTACTCGAGTGTGTATCCCTTTGATATTTGAATAGAACATCATGTTACTGTGAACTTTATTGCAAAATTCTAACACTTTTGACTCTAGGTGATTACTGAAGAATTTGATGTTAAAAATACATTTGACAACAATTGTTCTTACTTAGCCAAATCTGCATTCTCAAAGTTACTAGTGGCAAACATCATGTTACCGTGAACTTTATTGCAAAATTCTAATACTTCTGACTCTAGGTGATTAGTGAAGAATTTGAAGTTACAAATACATTTGACAACAATTGTTCTTACTTAGCCAAATCTGCATTCTCAAAGTTACTAGTGGCAATGTTATATAAAGTGTCAGTGTTTTCTGGGTCTGATTCTTAATTTGAGTTTGAAGTCATTTTATAATTAGAGTACTCATTTCAGCATCCTTCCAACATTGCCAACGTAATATGCAACAATTGGTAGGAGCGTGGTGAGAAAGAGAGGACAATCAAGTGAGTCTTATTTATGAAAACCCTAGTTTGATTCATGATGCTTACAGAAAAAGGCAAACCCTCTTGATGTTGTAAGGGGCCAACCATGGAGGTGATCCAGCAACACCGTATCAATAAAGAGTTTGTTATCAATCTATATTATGCATACAATATTTACAGCAAAGAAGTATGTTATACAGTGTAATATAATATTATCGAAGCAATCACCTAGTATAAATTTAGAGAAAGCTCGTCAAAGGACAAATAAGTCTAATTTAATTCTTATTATAATTAGTCTCTAATCCATGCAAAGGTCTTCCTTCAAGTCATCTTCAAAAACTGTAAAGCCTACAACTAGAACGAGGGAATTAAACTTTCACCGACTTCTTGAGACTGTCATTATAGTACTTGGGATTGTTGTGTTAATGTTTATCTAACATGAGACAACTGACCTTACAAAATTCAAATTACTCTAAATTACTCTACAAATTAATTTAAGGCACTAGATGATTTTCTTGTGCCCACATTCCTCAGAATAATGCTTGAAGGAGATGAGATGGAAAATATATGACAAAGCATTTAAATACTTTTTATTAGTTGGCTATTAAATTTGTTTAGTTGGATATGATGCAAAATAGCAGTACAGCTATTTCCTATTTAGTGAATAGCTCGCCTGCTCAATATTCTTTAGATCTAAACATGTATAATAGAGCTAGAAAAGATAATAATACAATAATTGAGTGATCTAAGGGACAATAAACTCACCGACTTGCAGATACTATTTACTTGTTGATTTACTACCAATCAAAAAATTGATACGCTCCATATCTCTTGGTTTATTATAAATCAATAAGTTTATACACCATACCATGTACATGACCTGTATCTATGAAAACAACGTCAAAAAATAGGCCCACACATGAAACACCGCTTCTGATATCTATAACTAAGCTATAGATCTGGTCAATACTATAAGCAAAAAAGTAATTACAGAAAGTATAAGGATCACTTTCATATTGGATGGCAAATCAACCATGCGCACAACCTTGCTCTCACCAACCCAATCAACAATCCGGTTCTTTACATCAGATAGCCAATCAGTGATGCGGTCCAACCTGTGTACATTAGAGAACAAGGTTCAATAGCAAAACGTTTCAATCACCAATAGAGACCTAGAAATATTTTAGAACGTCAGTTAAAAAAAACTGTAACTAGTTATATTGACCCAGAAAAACAATGTTAGTAGTGCCTAGCTCGAGTTGTACCATAAAGAAAAGATATTGGAATGATAAAAACAAAGAAATAACATCATGTTTCCCACATTTCTTTGCAATGTATAATTTTACAGCTATGTTGTTTTCTATACTGAGAACCAATTCTAGAATCTTCTTTGTACTCTGAACCATAAAGAACCATCATGTTTACAATGTTATAAAGCACTCAATTAAACTTCATAAATGTTCCTTGTCTCTTTGCTTGTCAGTGTCTTGACAGAATTATTCCATGTGACTAACTATTCAGCACCTTTCCCCAAAACCTCCATACAGAAAAAAACTAATACATGATATTGCTCTTCCATTAGTGAAAGAGCTTGAAACTAACAGCAAGATACAAAACAAGCCACAGTACTAGGAGCAGTAAAAATCAGAATGCATGTCATTGAAAATCAAGTGAAGCCCCCATAACAGATATCCCAGGGGCAGCACATGAAAAGACACTGGTTCTTCAAAGAGAGCACTCCCATCTGCAGATTTATGGCTCGAGAACATTCACCCAAGTGGTTTGGAAACATGATAATCCATAAATGGTGTTTAATAAAAATGAAAAGGAGATGATAGGACCAAGGTGCAATTCAATATCTCCTTGGCCACCAAGGAAGACCATCTTACTTGCAGAAGGACCATAATTGATGAACAACAGCAGGGCTGATCATCAAAAATTGGACAGGTTGACCACCTCTGTAATACCACATTGGAACAAATTATTAGCCCTACCAATAGAGCTCTGGAAACACACTGCTCCCAATGCGACTGCAGTAAGGTTATCTCTACCGCATATCTCACAATGAATAGGAAATCATCACTTACACTAGAATACGTGTAAAATTATACCAGGAAAAACAAATGCCAGGCAAGCAACTGAATATAGTTGTATCTAAGAGCAGCAGGTGGATTACAAATCATCCCCTTCAATTCATTGAAGGCCATAAATATGGACACTTGATCATGATTGCCAAATGTTGTAGATGCACTAACATAGCAAGAACAATAAAAATAAAATCATATATTACCAGAAGAACCAGCTTAACACTATGACCACTCATATCTCCCTTTTGTCAGCTTGAAAAGGAGCAACAGAGACAGAGAGAGAGAGAGAGAGAGAGAGAGAGAGAGAGAGAGAGAGAGAGGCCCATTAAAATTTACCACAAAAATTAGGCAGTCATTCTATTTCGCCAAAACAGTCGCTAGTGTGCTAATTTCTGAAAACCATAACATAGAAGAAATTATGGTAAATTCAGCAAGAGTGTCAAAATGAAGAATGGAGATTTCCAAATTAGTTTACGGAGAGCATCATTCTCAGCTAATTCATATGGAAGGTCATTGACCAACAATAGAAATCATGAAACAGGTAACTTTGGGGAAAATAGAAGAAAACAACTTTAAGATGAAACATTTGTTGGCATTCAAGATAGCAAATGGAAGAAATACTACTCAAAGCACAGTGGCAGACTATCCAAGCAAAGAACATGAGGTCAATCACCCACAATAAATCAATAACTTGGCAATCCAGCAATCCATCATAGAAATGAGTGAAATCAATAATCAAGGTTGAAAAAAAAAAGATATTAGGAAAGCTTTTGAGGAAAATCAAACAAAGCTCTCAACAAAGCAGCTCTTGGATCCTACCAGACAGCCAATAAATAATGAAATGAAAACTGACAGAAGGTAACAAATATTGAACATAATTCAAACTGGCAAAGGATGGGTAGCAAAATGCCCAAATATGCACAGCATCTTAAGAAAACCTGGGGTTGCTCCAACAAGAAACACCAACTATTACAAAATATCCCCTTCAATACAGGGGACGCTATAAATATGGACACTTGCAGCATGATTACAGAGTGGTTCCTCCAAATGGTGTACATGCACAGAACTTGCAACTGCAACAGCAAGCAAATCATGAATTATCAAGAGAAACCAGCTGATCACTCTATGCTAGCTTGGATATCATAGCCCTTTGTGTTGGAAATGTTGTCATTGATGTCAAAAGTGCATGGACATGTTGTCATTGATGTCAAGAAGGTATCCATTATCAATGAATAGATGAGAGTATAGAAAATGGTTGTCATTGATGTCAAAGTAGCAATATCATTGTATGCAAGGTGTAAATGTTGTCATGGGAATCATCATCATCATTCAGTGGCATATCTAAGGCAAGTTGGATCAATTTAATAAGGTGAATTGGATCAGTTGTTGAGCAGAGGTTGATAGAGAAGATTCATGGATCACATTGGAATTTAAAAACGCTTATTTTGGGCCGATCTCTATCATGGCCAACTCCTCTAAGATGATGGATCATAAAGTTCAAATTAAAGATTTGAACTTTGATATTTTGTGTCGGTTTGAGTTTGATTATCAAGGTGGCCGACTTTAAGTTTGGTGTTTGGAAAATAGAAGACTTTATTTATAAGGTCGACTTTGTTTGTGAGGCCGACTACATGACAGCGATCATATATAAGAAGGCAATCCGTTTATTCAAAGATGAGAGATGTAACAAAGAGAGATCAGTTCGAGAATGGTATGGAAGACATAGCAGAAAAGAAGTTTAAAGATCATGTATGCAGCGATACATATAGAAGATGATAGATCAGCGAATAGAGAGAAGGGGACATAGTGAGTTTGTAAGAAACAAATATATTAGATGAGGCCGATCAAGGAATCAATTAAATATATGAAGATGAGTGATTAGAAAATGATATAGCAGCGATCTAGATGAAGACGGTAGAGCAGCAATAAAATAAAGACAAGGAGCAATATAAAGATGGCAGCAAACATTCTATAGAGAAGACCGATTTTGTGAAGGATAGCGCTCCATATAAGTAAGTGATCAGTTTAAAATAAAATGGATTAGAGGGCAGTAAAGATATTAGTGAAGAATAGCACTCCATCTCACACTTCACCAATCAAACAATTGCAGGGACACACAGCTAGCGCCATGTCATAATCCATAATCACCAGTAGCATAGTATTGGGCCCACCATTTTACTATCAGACAAGACAAGGGCTATTGGATTAAACTCATCCCAAATTGATGGCCATCGCGATGTGGATGGGACTAGGCCCACCACTCAAAGCTGCGATGTCAAGAGTCGTTGCAATGCAATGAAATGTCACCATCTATCTAGCTTGATGACATAATTTTATAATCTTTTAGTTCCTCAGCAGGGTATGTGACTCAACGGACAAGTGGAATCGAGGGGACCAATGACATCATGCCAACACGGGTCAAACAAAGGATAACTCAGATTACCAATCAGCAAATACAAAGACTAGTGGCACAAGATCGCACATCGAACAAACGGTGCAAGGGCCCGCCATATAAACTACAATGCAAAGGGCACATGCGATGCAATAAGGAGCCGCCTCGTAACAAGGTGCTTAACAAATAGAGTACTCGAGGATCATGTAACCAAGGTAATGCAACCAAAGAGTGGGGATACATCCATTGGCAATATACAGCGCACGAGGCCGGTAAAGTATACGGGTGCGAGGGGTATCAAGCGGTAACTCTTAAGTGAGGCAACCGGAAAAACAAGTCACCGTGCAGACATAACAAAAGCACAAGGATAAACTTCAATACCCCTTTAGACTACAACAATTTTATAAACCCTAAACCCTAGCAAACACAAAGGAGACCAAGCCATGAAAACGTTGTTGCAAGAAAATTTTCTAACAATACACACTACCTGACCTGATGCCTTGATAATTAATTTATCTTAGTTTACATCACAAACAATGCACTCAATCCCACAAAATTGAACTAGAACATTAGGATTTTTTTGTAATCTGACTGATAGAAAGTAAATTTATGTTCAATCCTAGAACATACCTACCATTCCTTAATAAAAGTTTGATCCCATTATTGAATGCAATTCCCACATCACCTATCCCTTTTATTGTGTGTCTTGTCACCAAGTGAAACAAAATCTCTATGACTATCATCATTATTAAGCCTGACAGACCAATCCTTTTGATACATGAAGTGCCTGGATGTGTCTAAATCAAAGAACCAACAACTGCTTTTAACACTATCTGAAACAACCATCAATGCAAACACCTCATCATGGTCTTTCCTCAGTAGCAGTCACCATATTAGCTTCATTATGTTGCTTACGGGATAGATCATACTCTCTTCCTACAATCATTCTTAAGACACCCAAATTTAATGCAATAGAAGCATTATACCTTTCTCTGTGGTTGTGACCTAGAAGAAGGAGAATTGTGGTTTATACCCTAAGATCGTGCAACAAGTGAACTTTTTGATCTCCCAAAAGAAACTTCACTCAGTTGTTCTTATCGTCATTCCTTCTGCAACAAATATGAACTAACCTTGTCCAAGGTCAAAATCCTTCACAAAAGTCTCATAGCAGCACAGTAGGTTGTTGATGATCAAAGCAACCATACCGTCCTCATCCACCAGTTTGTTGACTGCGACGAGTTAATCCCTAATATCTTTCAATTTTAGAAGATGCTTTAACAAAGGCCCACCTTCATGCAATTTAGTAACAAATTCTTCAAATACTCCTTTTCTTGGAGACTTGATATTTTAGACTATCCCATAGGGCATGTAAAGATGTAGCATTTTGTGCTTCACGAATTAAATCATCAAATACTGACAACTTGAAAAATAGCAAGGTTGTAATGTCACTTATAGGAACAATACTAATTTTACCCTAAATTATCAATTTCCAAGCAAACAAGTGGGTTAGAAGATGTCCCGTAAAACAAATTAGAAAATACTTACAATAATATTTTTCACAATCAAGTTGACATGATTAACAAACTCATAATGGCATTATTAATCCAACTAAACCTAACTATCTAGAAGACCCAACCATAAGAGAGTGGAAAAGTGTGACTTCGATGGGGTGTCCCGGATACCCTAGGCCCAAGAGCGGATATACCATCCCCCTTGGCCTCATGTGGTCCATGCCATCCATATGAGGTGGTCTACCTAGTGAGGTATCCGTTATCCCGTCCCCCCTCATCTTGTCATTTCCTTTCCCTTTCTCTATGATTGGTTCCTTTGAATTTGCATGTCTATGATAGGAGAATGAGATCACAAAAGGGTGCCCCGGAAGCCATCTCTTCTAAGCCCAAGGGCAGTACCCTTTGTACCCCTTGGCCCCAATAGGATTATCCAATCCCCCCTCTAGGGGTGGCGTACCTAGAAGAGTGCCCCATCATCGTACCGCTCTTGCCCTACATTCCTTCTATCATAGTAACCATAACACTCATGCAAGAATCCACATTAATGCATAATAAACTAATCAAACTCATAGTTGCAAACAATCATATCAGCAATGCATAATGAATTATGAAGGTGACATATAAATGATAATGTGCATGAACTATTGATGATGATATGCATAAACTATTAATCAGATTTAGACAACATCCTATATAAACACTCTACCACAATTATATGAACTCACAGTCCTCTTTTAGGTCTGCTCTCAAATATACTCCTTGCTATTATCTCTGTCAAGAAATATCAGAAATTGTAATATATTTTATTCCTTATTCCCTTCTCCATTTGCTGCCCACACATCATCTATTTATACTTCAATTTCTTATGAAGAGTGGTATCTCTTTGAAGAGAGAGAACCATTTAAAGGGACGTGGCTCTTAATGTTGATTGCTCCTTTTTGAAGACTAATTCATAGTGATCGCTGCATCTTAATAAATAGTAATCGTTGCATTATATTCTACTTACTGCTGTTACGTTTCATATTCCATAAGACTTATATTATTCTTTATACCCTATGCTGCCTTATGTTAATCACCGCTGTCTAATTGCTGGCTTCGTCAAATCAGCACCAACAATGATCATTTCATTATATCATGTGACTTGTCTTTGAGTATTTTGCTGCCGACAAATCTTATGTAAGATTACCCTATAATGATATATATTTAGTATATTTAATATTTATCTTTATATAATATAATAATATTTATATTTATTTATAAATATAATAATATATCTTGTTAATTCAATTATATTAAAAATATTTATACAATAATATTATTTAATATTATTTATTAAATATATATTAATAATATTATATACGTTATTAAATATTAATTTATTACCAGAGGCACTCTCTATTATTCGAATCGACTATGGACAACTTCACCGTTTCATCATGACATTTTAAATCTTTAATTTAAACAATGCCTTAATATCGGGATATTACAAAGGCTTCCCTATGATGTATATTATAATCACTAGGGTTATTAATGGGCCTAGTTTTTGTGCCTAACAGAATTCTATTACATTCCCAATACTCAGTGATAGCTAGTATCTTGTGACTCCATATGTTATAATTTTTACCCGTCAATTTCTACAACTCAAGCAACACTAAATTCTAAATACTGGCCATTTTACTCAACAAAGCCCGGAAAATAACCATTTCTCAAAACTTTTAAAAAGATATTGATTTCTCCTTGAAAAATAAAATTTGCCCAAAATATTTGAAAACCCTCTTTTTAATTTGACAACTTTGATCTCAAAATAAATTGACTTGGAAAAATTTACCCAATAAGTTTTTCAACCCTTCAAAAAACTCCCTTTTCACATTTTCAAACTTAAAAAAAAAATGCAGACTTAAAAATTTTCAGACTAAATATGTAAAATTATTTTCATTTTTTTTAAAGATACCCGAAATCTTTGATTGCAAACTCGCCAACATGCCCTAGCCACAATATTACACCTCAAAAATGTCAATTTTATGCCCTCTACTGATGAAATCCTTGGCTGTGATTCAAATAACTCATCTATATTTTTGCTTATGATCTTTCAGTTTGTGATTTTTTTGTGCAATGTGACTACAACCCGTGACCAACAGACCCACAATATCCTAGGTCACGATTGTTCCACAAACCCATGCCCTAACTCCTGCAATTTTACTTGCAGATCTGCAACTATATTTTGTTGTGCCTTGTACTACCTGCAACTACAACCCGCAACTACGATTTTTGACCCTCTCGCATCGCTGCATCCGATGACTGAATTATTGCTCACAATTCTATGAGTTGTCATGACCTTCAACTCACGATTCTGTGACAAATCGTGTCAAAGAAAAAAACCTCTGTGACTGTGTGACTTCCACAAAATGATTACGACCTTGATCCCCTCAACCAGAATCTCCTGCAACCCATGGTGCAACTAGTAGTAATGAATTTGCAAAATGTTCAACAAGTGTTGATACTCACAAGGGTGAAGCACCAAGACTTCCCAAAAAGTCACCCATCCCAATACTACTCTACCTCAAGTATTCTTAACCATTGAGTTTCCCCCAAAATCAAGCAAAATTAACTTGCCACTCCATTTGCAAAACCCTCAACAAGTTTTGTGCCTTCTGAACCATTTATTATAGAGCTCCCAAATTCATTCATTTTCATATATGTGGTGTTTCCCCAATATATCAAATTATGTAATGGTTTATTGGTTTGTCTAAATTCAACTTTGTAGTCTTAGTCCATCTTCATGGACCCATACTTCATTGGTAGTGGTTCACAATACCCCATCTCCCATGACCATGAATGGCCCAATTAGCACTCATTGCATCTAGGTGATGCTCACAAGGATGAAGGACCATAACTTCCTGAGAGCTCACCCATCTCAGTACTACTCAGTGGTTAAGCCTGCTTCACCATTGAGTTTCCCCACAATCAAGCCCACTTAACCATTTGACCTTATTAATGATGGCCTTGTTTGTGCAATGGTTCATAATCAATTGATTGTTTCCAAATATAGCCAATGATTTTTTATCAAATTTTGTTAGCAAAGGCTTTTACATATCAAGAGTAATAGAATTGTAGGCACATAGTACATTATGTCTTTATCTTTAGTAAGGTCAAATGTTTTCTTATATAATCCCAATGCATCATCATGTCATCACATTCCAGATCTTTGACAACAACGCAAGGAATTGAAAGAAACAAATGCTTATAAAGAAATTTTCTCAATCAAAGCAAAGCCGACATTCAAATATTTCATGAAAATCTGCTCTTACTAGTAACAGTTAACTACTTTGGAAGTCGTCCTCTTTATCATCTATATTTTGCCAATACCATTTAAATCATCCAGTTGCTCCAACACAGTTCAATATTCCCTTGGTTATGCTGAACATAGAGAATGGGAAGGACAAAGACGAACATAGAGAATGATCAGCATAACCAAGAGAGCATGACCACCTAGGGAAGGAGTGCCCTCCCCTAATGTCTCCATCTTGAAGGCGTCAATCCCCAGCTGAAACTTATCTTGCCATCAGTCAAAGCTTCTTCCATTCAACTAATTTGCTTTAAATTTTTTATCTAAAACCTGTTCAGAAAAAGGTATCAAAGAAAAATGTATAAACCCACAAACTATTAAAGTAACTTTGAGGGAGCTAGGCTTAATTTGCACAAACAATGAAGTAAGTCCTCCTAGAATTCTTTAAAAACAGGATTAATAATAGCAAACAACAGCATAGAAAGCAAGATTATAACAAAAAATTAACTGACCTACTCACCAGCTTCCTTCTAGAAACATATCTTCACCTTGAGCGGCTTCATCCCTTGCAATTTCTTCAAGAATTGACCGTTGGCGTTCAGTTATTTTCCTGCATCGTGCAGAAAATCAATCTAAATTCTTCTCATTTCATTCAGCCAAAATCTAAATCCACAATATCATTAGATCACATCATGTCAATCCAATTTGGTAATAGGAAAATGTGAGCACTTGTTGATGGAAACTTCTCCCACAAAATATAGAATCCCAGATTAACCTCATTTGAAACGTGCAATTATAGCTAAAAGTTTCTAGAAAGCTCAAAACTTTAGGGCGAAAGAGAGTAAGAAATATATAATGTCAACAAATGACTGAAGTATCAAATAATTAAAGACAAAAAAAAAGACTATACGAAGAAAGCCTTCTAGATATAAAAAATGCATAAGAGATTTTCAATCAAAAGCTTACGGATTGAAAATTAGTTACATAGTTTTTCCTAGACACCTATTTTCTAATATTCATGGACTGTGAAGAGCGTATGTCTTTAAAGATGATAGGGTATCAAATATGTCAAATAATTATAAACAAAAACAAAGTATCAAGAGTGTCAAACAATTGCATACATAGGGATAACACCATGATGATTAGCTATTGCCGTGCAATAATATCATGACATGCCAAATAAGTTCAAGAATTGTCTTCAATCTTCCAGTTTAAACTTTCTAGTGTTCTCTAGGGTTCAGGGTATTAAATACTTGTGACAGAGGTATGTTACCACGAGATTTCAGAGGTTTTTTCAGAACACATGAGAGAGATATGTTGTGCCCATAAAACAGAAGCAAATGCAATTTATATCCAAAAATTGTATGCTACTTTAAAGCAATGGGACTTTCATCAACACTGTTTCTTTCTTTCTTTAACAGTCAGCCAAAGAAGTTGAAGAGAAATGCTATATACTATACACCATAGTTCTAAAACTCATCAGATACTTGGAGAACTCATGCGCCAGAAGTCACCAAAAACTAGTCATCAAGCAGATTCCTTTTTTAATTTATTTTTTGAGCTCTTTTTTTCAATTTTATTTCCTTGCTATGGATTTGAATGGTTTTTTTAACAATTTTCCTAGTTATGCAATCTCTAAATTCAATGCTTATGCTTTATACCAGTATTTTGCATGTTATTTAACTTATTTTATAAATTTATGTTTGTATATTTTTTATTTGCCAAATTTATTGTTGCATTGGGTTCATAGTCTAGGTCCAAAATTTCGGGCTGCAGAGATTTTGTCGAGATCGAGTTCTAAAACTATGGTATACAAGTTCTAGGAACTCAAAGAAACAGGGTTTGCAAGTAAGGCATGCATGGTCATCAACTCAAGTCAAAATTAAAACATGAACGTCTTATTTTGTGTTATTCCTCTCCATTACTACCATATGGCATAAATAAACAAGAATGCCACACATTTCAGCTCTAAATTTTTGCACTTACAGAACAAAACTAAAAGATGCAATGAAATATTAGAGTTTTAAGATCATAATCATAATAATAAAATCTCTTTAACTTCAAGGAAAACAGAGGCTAAAGTCTCCATTCATCCCAAATATAATTCAGATGGCCACTGTCATAAGCAGTAGTTTCTACCCAGTGATTATTTTTCATAGCTACAAAATTTCCATTGCTTTGGTCTCTAGAAAGCATATAAATTCAACCAAAGTCCATTGTATCCTTAGATGCTTTTTGAACATGTTAATTTAAGCACTCTATCAAATAATGCTTAAAACTTTCAACTAATCAGGATGTTCTTCTTCATCTAATATCATAATTAAAGTGCCAACTTCTTGTTTACTTTCAGATCTTGTATCGGCCCCTTCACAGTGATCGACTATGATACCACTTACTTCTCCATTTCTGGCCAAACTTCTTGTTAGGAGATTAGATTCATTTGTTATTAAATTTCGACGTGTCAAGGATCATAGATTCACTTGTTCAATAGTAAATTCTATTGGTGATGTAATTAAAATAAGTACATGTAATGATTATTACAATAACAACTACAAATCTTTCCTTGAATGATTATTATTGTCATATTTGTTATATTTTTATCCTAAGGTCGCTAACTCTAGCAACTAACTCCTTACCCATTATTAATCTAATATAAAGGTTTTCTAAAATAACCAATGTATAATAGTTGCACCTAGGAGTGCTCGTTCCCAACCTTTAGAGAAAATTGAGTGCGATGAAGATATTTATACTAATTAGACACTTATCAACATTGTATAGATAATTAACAAGACTTGCATTGAATAATACTATTAGTTCACAACTTTAATATAATTTGAGAAATATAAGAACTTCAACCTCTTTATTATCACCATTATTTAATATGTACTAGAGCTAATTAGAATCATCAATCCAAATAGATTCTTCACATATTTTTGGGTTTGTATATAAAGATAACATAGTAACTTAATTCACTAATTTTTCCTACTCATCCCCAAACCCTTTTGAGCCTATGTAATAGAATTAAAACTTAGGTCAATTCCCTCTGAGGTATTACAACTCATATTTCATGCCTAGACTATACTATAATGTTTGAGAGTCCACTCTTGCTTTATTTGCCTTCCTATATGACTATCTTTGTTAATAAGCTTGTGATAAATTGCATCCATCTAAATATAAAGAAACTTGTTTCCATGTAATGATTTAAACAATAATGAGAAATTGTGAGCCTTCCTCTAGATAATAATAGGATTCAAACATAAGCAATTTCTAAGCATTTTGTCTTTTTCACATCTCGCTTTATGAAAGCATAACTAAAACTGTCATAGCGTAAAATTCTACAGTTCAGGCTTCTGTATGCAAAAATTATGTTCAGGGTGGAAATAGATTGTCACAGTATATTTAAATCAAAAGGTTACCAGAACTTAGTTTCTACTTACTCTATCACTGTTCTATGGCTTATAAAGGCATTTGCCACATATAATATACAACCCTCGGTGGCAGTAGGATTTTTCTAAAAATTTAAGTTTTCTAACATCTTACATTTCATAAGTAACAGAGTATTGATAAACACAATTCTACTCAAAGATAGAGCCACTTATTTCCATGAGTTTCCTAAGACCATTTTAATGTAATGTCCCCCATCAAGCCCATTGGATCAATGGACAAGGATTAGCCTATGACCAGACTCCCGTAGGCTAATGGAGATGTTTAGGGGGTTATTTCAAGGGACTTACTATTTATAGTAAGTCGGGAGCCAGGGACTTGCTATTTATGGCAGGACAGCGATGGTCATGGCACAGGAATTCATGTTATTTAAGGGCCCAAGGTATTATAAGTCGATATATAAGTTAAATTAAATATTTAACTTATACAATTCGAAAGTTAAGTTACTTTAAATCATAAAGTAATGTTGCTTTATAAAATTAAATTATGACTTAAAGTTGGGCTACTATGTAATGTCCCCTTCCTAGACGGCACATAGATGAGCAGTGGTTGGCCTATTACCAGGGTCCCTGTAGGTCAGCGAGTGGTTAGGGGACCTATCCAGGGGCAGTGGAGCTTTGCTGGGAGTCTTTCGAGCCTTCAGTTTGATGTTAGATGATGAATACAGGAATTAAATTGAGAATATTAAAAGTTTGCCTTAATGTGAATAGTGAATATGAATAGTAATAGGATAGTGAATAGTAACAGTAATAGAATAGTGAAAAATGAATAGTGAAAAATAAATAGTGAAAAATGAATATTTTATTGTTTTTGAGAAGGTGGGCATCCCATTATAGAGGTGGAATATTTTATTAAGGTGGGCATCCCATTATGGAGAATATTTTATTGTTTTTTGAGAAGGTGGGCATCCCATTATGGAGGTGGAATATTTTATTAAGGTGGGCATCCCATTATGGAGGGAATATTTTATTAAGGTGGGCATCCCATTAAGGAGGATGGAGGCTATAAAGCAATGTATTGGGCTCTCTTTTGGTATTCAATTATCATTTTCTAAAAACACAATTGCAGGTTTGGAGCTCTGAATAGAGTTTTCAGCAGATTGTAGCTCTTCTGAAGACGAAACCCCTTAGAGGACAGTGGATTGGACGAAAACCCAGTTCACAAAATAGGGAAATCTACTCTAGATTTCCATTTGGGCTTCATTGGACTTCATTACAGATTGATATTGCAGTTGGAGTGATTGCAGCAGTGGATTATCATGGTATAATGGCAGATTGGGTCTTCTTATCAGCATATATCCTCATTTCAGCACCTTTACCAGCTGGCTGTTCCAAACGAGAGTCATTTCCAGTCAAATCCTAGCTGGGAATTAGGATTTCAGCAACTAAATGTTCCATAAATTAAGCATTGGCTTCCAAGTATGTGTTTACCATATTGGGTATTCAATTATTTCATATGTATTGGGTTTAATAGTGTTATTACAGTCTGATTTAGTGGAGATCAGACCTCTGAAACTGTAATCAAATTTATGTTTAGTGAGATGTAAAGCTTATTTTGGTGTGGTATTGCAATGTTTATTTGTTGGGTATATTTCTCTTCATTCGGTATGTGAATATTGCAAGCAAAACCATTTCATATCCACACAAACATCAGATAACATACTCAGAAAATCAGAACAGCAGTTAGAAAATCAGAATTCATTAGTTTGCACAACAACTGTTTGAGATTAAAAATATAAAAAATCAGATCAGAATTGGTAGGGGATCTTTCAGTGGTATCAGAGCTTTAAAATTTCAGTCCAATATCCATTAGGGATCTTTCAGTGGTATCAAAGCCATAATCCTGCCAGCCTGTTGGGTAATGATTGCATTCAATTGGTGTGTATCAGTTGTGCACAAGTTAGTTTGGATTTGGTTCTTAGTTTGGGATAGTGAAAAAGGTCATCATGGCAACTTTGTTCAGCAACAAACAGGCGTGGAAAGAATTTGAACAAACGCAATACAAGATCATACATACATTGGAGCGTTTAGATGATTCATTTTCTAAGTTTGGACGTTCTAAAGGATCATCTTCTTCGACTAGCAAGGGTAAAAGGCCACAAGCAAGGAAGAAATATCATACTATAGTTGATGAATGGTTTACACATAGAATGGATAGAGAATCTTCACATATGGGTGATACAACTATTCATGAGAATGATTTAGTGTCTTCAAGTTCCAATAAGGTATGCAAAAATTTATATTATGAATTTGATAGACATGCTGATTTAACTCAAGAGGACATTACGACAACTTTGGGTAATGATTTGTCTGCATCTTTGCATGAGGTTTCACTTGAGGCTTCTACATCAGAGGCTAGCATAGAGCATGTTAGTGATTTGGAAAGCAATGGTATGGATTCTTTGTGTGTTCTCAAGGCATCTTCTAGTGTGATAGTTGATTCCAATAATATCACACACCCTACACATGAAGAAAAATCAAAAGATAGCAAAGAAAGCATTGGGAAAAACGAAGAGCTAAAGGTGCAAGAACAAGGAAAGAAAGAGGAATTACTTGTTTGCAATTTGCAGCCCATAAGTGAACATAATCAAGGCAAAACTCAGTTATCATGCAGGAGTCTTCAAGAAGAAAAAACTTTGGATCAAGAGGAGATACATAGTACACCATTGAATCTTCATGTTGATCACACAGTGGAAGAGAGTACAGTCATGGATCAGCCCATTAGAGATGTTGTAAACATGACACGAAGGTATGACACCTATTCTGATTTTTACAACAACAGTTTTAATCATGAGGTAGCATCCATTTCACATGAAGGTAATAGTGTTAGTGAGTCTTCCTATGTTGGGCTCAATTTGAGAGTGTTACACATGACATATCTATTGTGTATTCAAGCCACAAAGGTCCTAATTTTGTTCACCATGCTGTGGAAGATATTAAAAGGACACAAAGGTTGTGTGATAGATGGTCTAGAAGAGCTAATGAGGCCAAGATGCTTGCTGCACAAGCAAGACAACATTTACAAGAGGTCAAGGAAAAATGCAATCTGATAGATAATGCAAGAAGAAAAAGAGAATCACACATTAGATCCTTATTTCTTTCAAAAGAAAAATGTGTGGATGTTGAGTATACAAGGGAAGAACTTTTTGAGGTAAGCCCACAAGAAGAGCATGTTGAGTTGTGTGAAGAAGAAAGGAGGAATGATTTAGGATATCCAGTTTGGGCATCTACTTTACATCATGAGGTCTATTACTTTCTTCTTTTAGAGAGCTATTTGAAGGCTCAAAATAATGATGGTATTGGTCACACACTTGATGGATCAGCGACACATATTATATCCATTTGTGTGGATTGGAACATTATTGATTTCAATTTGGTTAGACATGCATCATCTACAATAGAAGGACAATTGTTAAGAAGATATGAAGCATTTTGTCTTAGAAAGCTGATTAGAGAGACTAAGAGGTTGCTTACTAAGAAGATCTTGCATTTTGATAATGTTTGGTTTGTCCTGCATACTACACTTTGGAGTTTGCTAGTAAGGGACAGCAATCTTAAATCCAAGCTAGATGGTGGTAACAAGAAATATAGCATGGTAGACATTCATGAAAAAATAGATAAGCATGAGGTGATGGTGTCTACAGTGGGAACTTCTACTTGCCAACAATCTGAATTTATAACAGCAGCGGGAAAGGAACATGAATCAATTTGTATGTTGATGCCTCACCCTTATGATGTTGATACTTTGATTGAGTATAAGGATGGCATAGCTTCAATATTTGATATGCTACAAGATTGGCTGCCAAGTGTATGCAAGTGTGCTCTTGCATTGAAGTTTTCCAAGGTAATGAAAGAAAAGGTACAATCAGTCCTAAATCTCTGGTTGGGGATAGTAGCATTATACTCTCTCATTTACATGAACCTGCAACCCCTATTCATGAAATAATTGGTGGCAATGAGTTTCCAAATGATAGCTTGCATGATGCATTGGTTAAGCATGGATATTTTGATGTTGCTTCTTCCAAGAGGACTGAATTTGTTTACTTTACAACAATAGGCATAAATCAGTCCAAAGAAACTTATAACATACACCACTCTATACATGATGAGAAGCAGAATTTCTCTAATTCTAAATTTATAGATGATGTTATTAATATTAAGAAGAATGAAGTGGTGTTAGGTACTCAATGGTTGAAATCTCTTGGAAGATTTGTCCAAGACTTCAACAAGATGGTGTTAGAGTTTACTCACATGGGTAAACATATTGTGCTTAAGGCACTAAAGAATGAGATTAAGGATGGGACAGCTAAGAGTATGTTCAATTGCTCTAACAATGATGACTTCAAAGGCATGGATAAGAATGAAGAATTCAGTCCTAATTTTCTGACTTTGAACAGCAAGGATATATCCTCACTTTCTAATTATATTGCAGCTTCTAACCATTGGGAAAGGAGTGATATTGATTGGTACAAAAGATGCATGCATGGGTCATAGTATTTTATATGATGCATCTCATTATAGGACTGATCTTAGACACTTTGGAGAAACTGAGAAAAAACAGTCCCAAGAAATGATTGAAGGATGGCTTGACAAGGCAAGGAAAGCTAAGTTGATAGCACAACAAGCCAAGCTTTATCTTCAACACGTTTGTGACACTCACCACTCCATGGAAGATGATAAGCAAAGGTCTTCTAGTTCTGAAATTGCAGTTGATGTTGATCATTTCGTTGATGGAGATGTTGATTTTATTGATGACATTTATAGTGGATCAGCCACTCATGAGTTATCTTTGAGGAGTGTTGATGGCAGCTATGCTACACCCTTGGGTTTGTCACCTATTTCTCATGACATGGCAGCGATCTATTTGTTGATTGGTGACTTTATATTCATAGACTCCTTATGGATTTGTGGTTGTCCTAGTTGGAATCATATAGCACTTCCTGATTTTTCATGGTTTACATCAATGATTTAGCGGTCTAGGAGTGTGTGGAGGTATGTCTTTTGGATGGACATGGAGTATGAGATAGATTTCTTTGGTTTTCATTGGTTTGGTGACACCTATAATATCATTCTTATTGCTGGCTTGGGTTACATCAGCGATGTTGAGAGACTTCATGTGATGATGTATTGGCATGTGACAGTTCATTTATACATCTTTTTGCTGAACATTCTTCATGGATGGATTCTTCATGGCGATAGGATGAGATATCTCTTCTTCATCTTTTACAATAGGTTCCATATTTTTATATGGAATCTAGGTATTGATTTGATTGGTGCATTACTTCACATGGATTTCATCGAAGTTGTTTCATGGCTTGTGGTACGATATTGGTTTCATCAGAGTGGAGCAACGGGTATGTTGGTAGGATGGACAAATTTTCGAGATGACATCTTTTGTCATTTGTTCATCTATATTGTGTTGGTGACATGTGGAACCATTTGGGTTATGATTGGATGGAGACTCTTGTCATTGGGCAATAATTTTCAATATGCAGATTTGTTATTGCTTGAGGGCAAGCAATCCCAGAAAGGGAGGATTGTAATGTCCCCTTCCTAGACGGCACATAGATGAGCAGTGGTTGGCCTATTACCAGGGTTCCCGTAGGTCAGCGAGTGGTTAGGGGACTTATCCAGGGGCAATGGAGCTTTGCTGGGAGTCTTTCGAGCCTTCAGTTTGATGTTAGATGATGAATACAGGAATTAAATTGAGAATATTAAAAGTTTGCCTTAATGTGAATAGTGAATATGAATAGTAACAGAATAGTGAATAGTAACAGTAACAGAATAGTGAAAAATAAATATTTTATTGTTTTTGAGAAGGTGGGCATCCCATTATGGAGGTGGAATATTTTATTAAGGTGGGCATCCCATTATGGAGAATATTTTATTGTTTTTTGAGAAGGTGGGCATCCCATTATGGAGGTGGAATATTTTATTAAGGTGGGCATCCCATTATGGAGGGAATATTTTATTAAGGTGGGCATCCCATTAAGGAGGATGGAGGCTATAAAGCAATGTATTGGGCTCTCTTTTGGTATTCAATTATCATTTTCTAAAAACACAATTGCAGGTTTGGAGCTCTGGATAGAGTTTTCAGCAGATTGCAGCTCTTCTGAGGACGAAACCCCTTAGAGGACAGTGGATTGGACGAAAACCCAGTTCACAAAATAGGGAAATCTACTCTGGATTTCCATTTGGGCTTCATTGGACTTCATTACAGATTGATATTGCAGTTGGAGTGATTGCAGCAGTGGATTATCATGGTATAATGGCAGATTGGGTCTTCTTATCAGCATATATCCTCATTTCAGCACCTTTACCAGCTGGTTGTTCAAAACAAGAGTCATTTCCAGTCAAATCCTAGCTGAGAATTAGGATTTCAGCAACTAAATGTTCCATAAATTAAGCGTTGGCTTCCGGGTATGTGTTTACCATATTGGGTATTCAATTATTTCATATGTATTGGGTTTAATAGTGTTATTACAGTCTGATTTAGTGGAAATCAGACCTCTAAAACTGTAATCAGATTTATGTTTAGTGAGATATAAAGCTTATTTTGGTGTGGTATTGCAATGTTTATTTGTTGGGTATATTTCTCTTCATTCGGTATGTGAATATTGCAAGCAAAACCATTTCATATCCACACAAACATCAGATAACATACTCAGAAAATCAGAACAGCAGTTAGCAAATCAGAATTCATTAGTTTGCACAACAGCTGTTTGAGATTAAAAATATAAAAAATCAGATCAGAATTGGTAGGGGATCTTTCAGTGGTATCAGAGCTTTAAAATTTCAGTTCAATATCCATTAGGGATCTTTCATACTAGGAGGTGGGCGCCCCTCATGGAGAGATAAGGGGTTGATTTATAAATTAAAAATACTAAAAACTCTCATCTTGGGCGTTGGGCTTGGGAGAGCAACAAAAAGGCAAAAAGTGCTCTCATTTGCATATGTGAAGATTATTGATTTGGGCTCTCTTTATGAGTTTATTGTGCTTTGGCTTTGGAGCTTGGCTCTAGGGTTTCAGTTGTTTGTGTTGGGACAAAAACCCCGGCATTAGTCCCTTTCATCGTGCATGGAAGATCGTATCAGGAGAGGATTTGTGGAGGCTTCATCCAAAGGTCTCATTTGTGCATTCACCGGAAGTATTTTGAAGAAGATTCGAGATGGAAATGAGCAATCTTGAAGGAGTTTGCAAGTGCAATTGAGGACAAAGATTTATTGATCAAATTCAAGTGTTTTTGAGGTGTTTTGTGGCTGCCATAGCCATTTCATAGCAGGCCGTACCTTCTTATTGCAGGTCGTACTCATCATTTAGTACAGATTTGATACTAGTTGGGGTCGATTGGAGCTGGAAGTTGGTCGCCATAAGGGAGGAGACTTCGCTGTCATAAAACAGAGGTGATTGAAGAAGATTTTAGTGTGATTGCTGCTGATATCTACTACCATAGAGGCAGTACTACTCCAAGGGGGCGTGAGTATTGAGGCTGTTGATTCCTTCATCATTTGGGGCTGCAATCTATCACATTTTGGATCGCCTAGGACTGTTATATCTCCTTCTCTTCATTGTATATCAGAACTCTCATTTGGGCCCGTTAGGAAGCATTTTCATGGTGTCATATCGTTGATCCGGCTACAGCATCCGGACGAAGTTGTAAATCTTGATCTGGGTATGTCACCATAATTCATATCTTGGCTAAATACAATCTAGGTCGTTGTTACCTTGTTGATATCTCTTTCAGTTTTTCTGGGTTTTCAATATATTGTTCATATTCTATGTATTTCATGCAAAAACACACATGCAAGCAAAACCCATAAAAAAGAAAAACATCAAAGAACAAAAAAAATATACACAGAGCAAAACATATACTGGGGGTGTATGTTACAGTGGTATTAGAACAAAAGATCTTGCCATCCTGTGATACAGATATAGACATGCAGTAAGATTTGAGTTATGTACCCTATGCAGTCATTGACACACCACTACAATACCAGGAGAAACAGGTTACAACAGGGAACACAGGTACCACAGATAGAAGAACCTGAGCATCCAGTACCCATAGTAGATCCATTTTCAAGTGAATTACCACCAGTTACAGAACCTACTTCAGGAGAGATGGGTGACAGAGAACAGGAGGAGCCTAGTATGCCTGAGATTCTAAATGCACTAACTAGGAGTCAGTTGGCTATGGAGAGAGAAATGAGGGAGTCACAGGAGTTGAGAGAATCACAGGCAGAAATAGCACATATCCTTGAGCAGTTGGCACCTCGGGATGGAAGAAACAACAAGGACAATAACAACAATCACCGTGACAAGAACAGGAACAATGGTGGTGACAGAAACAGGGATAATGGTGGTGATAGGAACAGGAATAACCCAGGAGGTGATAGGCACAATGGTGACAGGAACAACGGAAATAGAAATAATAGGAACAGAAACCAGGATGACAGACATAGGTACAAGGATGATGAGGGTGAGTTATCGGTCACCAACCAGAGAGCTTCACAGTTTACAGTAGGTGATAGACTTAGCATACCAATTTTTGTACCTAGGAACCAAGTTCCTAAACAGGACCCCACACAGGCTAAGTTCCTGGACGAGATCCTAAGGGATTGGAGAGCATCCAGTGCAGAGTTTAGGGCCGAGATGACATTTGTCGAGTACTCTGACATTAGGATGAGGAATAGACCTCGTAGGGGGAATAGACCACAGAACCAGGAGTTGCAAAAAAAAGTTAGTAAAATGACTCTTCTGTATTTTGATGGTTCTGGTAAGACCACCGCGAGAGCTTGGGTCCAGAAATTATTCAATTACTTGCAGATTAGTCCCATGCCAGAGGAGGATGCCATAACCTATGCAGCTTTACATTTGGAGGGGACTACGCATAAATGGAGTAATGGGAAGGTTACACTGGGTCACGATCAGATCACTCCATATGTGGAGTTTACTACTAAACTGATCGACGGGTTTGACAAAAAGGACCCAGAATTGCAATTCGAGTTGGCACAGCTAAGATAGAGTGGATCAGTAGACTCCTTTATTTCAGAGTTTCAAGACCTATCTGTTATGGTCCCAGACATCTTAGAGTGTAGATTGGTTATTTTATTCATTGATGGATTATCAGACCCACTATGTGCTTAGGTTAAGGGCTTTGACCTTGCTTCACTTCAGGAGGCCATGAAAAAGGCCCGAGATATGGAGTCATCAATGTGGCGGAACAAATTTCAGTCTAAGGGCTTCCCACATAGGAGGGATAAGGAGAACGATAGGAGACCCTTCCAGAGGGATGTTGAGCAACCAAAAGATAAATCAAACAAGTTGACAGATGACCAACTCAATGAATACAGGAGCAAAAAGCTTTGCTTTCACTACAAAGAGTCATGGGATCCCTCACATAAGTGCCCACACAAGGCTAAGGCTAAGCTGATAGAATATTATTCAGCTAAGGAGACACAATCAGAGGCATCAAATTAACCTTTAGATCAGCATTCAGACCATGAGAATAGTGGGGATGAGAGAGCATCACAGCACAGTGTTGGTAGTGGTGGGACTCTTGCCCAGCTTTCTAGTTTTCAAAAGGTTTGCTCTTTCAAGGTGCGTGGTGTACTCGAAGGTCAATGTATCATCTCTCATTGACACAGGAGCTACACATAATTTTATCAATGAGGGGTTGGTAGCTAGACATGGATTGAAGGTAGAGGAATTTGAAGGCTTCAAAGTAATGGTAGCCAACGGGTTCAAAATACAGTGCAACAGGAAAATCTCTGGATTGAAGATTATCATGGGTGAGTATGAGTTGATTGATGAATTCTATGTTGTTGGTATTGGGGATATAGATGTTGTACTAGGCATGTATTGGATGAGCCAGCTAGGAGAGTTCACCATGAATGTGAACAAGATGGAGATGAAATTTGAATTTAAAGGGAAGAAAATATGTCTCAGGGGCTTGTCAAATGGTGGACCACGGGTAGTGTCACTGAAGAGAATGGAAAGGCTATTGCGACATGACCAGGTAGAGTGGGCAGCAGAGTGCCTTATCATGCCAGAGTCCCCACCACAACCAAAGAGCAGTTATCATCCAGATATTCAGAATGTAATGTCTCCATTTTCGAGTTCTCTTACAGTTCAGTCAGAGTTGACTTTCTGGGTTGGTGACAACATAATCAGAGGAGTATTTCAATGTCACCACGGTGTTCGGGTATTCCAGTGGAGTTGGTTGACACTTTCCAAAGAGATTTTAAACTACTTGTCCATACTTACTATTTATAGTAAGTGCTTGCATGTCAATGATCTTCCTGGGTTTTTTGGGTTTGTTCTCCTTGGTCCTCGAAGAACACTACTATTTTTAGTAAGTGTCGGTTTGACATTGTTTTGGTGACTTGGCAGTCAGCTGTTGGCTCTCCTAGACGTTGCACTGAGCTCAGAGTTATCAGATGGTTTGTGGTTCCAATTGGCACCCTCTGTGTCGGCCCAGTTTGCTTATAGTCGTTACTATTTTTAATAAGTTCAGGATCGGTGTCGTTTCAAGATTTTCAGACTGGGAATGGATGCGTCTCGTCAAGACTTTTCCAGTGAGCTATAGATCACTAAATTCCGAGTTCATTTGGGCCGCCTCCGTTTTAAAGTCCGTAAATTAATATTATTATTTAATATTGGACTTTGGGTTTATTAGTTAAGTGATGAAAAATAAAATATTTAAAAGTCACTTAAATTATTTTATGGAGCACTCACATTGGGAAATATTAAAAAGTGAAATTAAAATAAATATTTCCCTCCAAAGTAAAACACCCCTGTTGGAGAGTTATAAAAGAGGGAAAAGTGCCTCATTTGAGATATGCTTGGATTATTATTTCTTCTCTTTTGAGATTTTTCCTTCTAGGGTTTTTGGAGCTTGGCTCCTGGGTCTGGTACTGTCTTGTTGAGACAAAAACCTCTGCAAGAGAGTGTTGTTCTTAGCTTCTGGGGACGAAAACCTCCATTAGTAATTACTACATTGGCGGATGCATCCAGTATTCACAGTTGTGCTTTCATTTGATACATTTTGATGAGGGTTTGAGCTGAAATTGTCCATTCTTGAGAGAATTTGATTGTGCAGCTTAGAACAGAGATATAATGAATAGTTTTATGCATTTTGTGAAGAGTTTAGTGCTGTTATAAACCCCATTGCACAGGCTGTACATTTCAGCAAGGGGCCATACTGATTTCAAAGGTGAATGTGGAGTTTTGACGGCAGTTTTCTATGCATTTATCCTTCCAATAGGATCGCCTATCTCTTGCAATGGCCGCTGATTCAAAACAGTGATAAAGGGGTGTGTTTGGAGTGAGTTGTGATTGATTTTCAGCTACAATAGTGGCCATACAACAGCAAGGTGATTGTGGAGTTTTGGGTAGCTGTTCAACATCAAGTGGGAACTCTCTATTATCCATTGTTGGCGCCTAGGGTTGTGAAACATCCTCCAAAGATCCTTTGTGACATAACTCTCATTGTATGAAGTCTTGGAGGTGATTTGTATGCATTGTGTTGCTAGCTCTCCGTCAGCATTGATAGGAAGTTGTAAAACTGCATCTGGGCATGTCACTATAATTCATATTTTGATATAATATAATCTGGGTCTTCATTAGTTTGTTGACATCTATTTTAGATTTTCTGGGTTTATGTTATATGCTCTTTATTTCACGTATTCAATGCAAATATCAAACATGCAATATATTCAATGAAACCCTAAACTCAGAACAACCAGAAAAACAAAAATTTGGCATCAAAATATATACACTACGGGGATGTATATTATACAGAAGCTCTTGACCAAGCACAGCAAAGTGTTTGGAGATATACCACCAGGAGTGCCTCCAGATAGAGGCACAGAGCACGTCATTGAGTTAAAGGATGGGACTAAACCCATCATGATTACCCCCTATCGACATCCTAAGAGACTTAAAAATGAGATAGAGAAAACCAGCAAGAAGTTGTTGGAGATGGGACACATACGGCCCAATAAGAGTCCCTTCGCTTCTACAGTGGTTCTGGTTAAAAAGAAGAATGGGACGATTAGGATGTGCATTGACTACAGGGCATTGAATAAGAAAACTATCAAAAACAAGTATCCTATTCCTAGGATTGATGAGATGATAGCTGAGCTGCATGGTGCCCACTATTTTTCAAAAATTGATTTGCAGTCAGGATGCCACCAGATCCATATGAGAGCTGAGGATATAGAGAAGACAGCCTTCAAGTGTCACTATGGCCACTTTGAATTTCTAGTGATGCCTTTCAGTTTAACTAATGCACCTGCTACCTTCCAGAGTTGCATGAACCAGATCTTCAGAAAGCAACTTCGGAAGTTTGTATTGACATTCTTTGATGATATACTGATCTTCAGCAGGACTTGGGAGGATCACATGAGACATCTGGAGGAGGTGTGCATTTTGGAGAGTGAGTCCCTCTATGCCAAGGAGTCCAAATGCGACTTTGGCATGACTGAGCTACTTTACTTGGGCCACATTATCAGTGTTGATGGCGTCAGGGTAGATCCAGAGAAGATAAAGGCAATTGTTGATTGGCCCCCACCCACAAACCTCACACAGCTTAAGGGCTTCTTTGGACTTTGCGGTTTTTACAGGAGGTTTGTAAAAGGCTTTCTCTCAGACAACTGCACCATTGACAAACTTGACGAGGAAAGGAGCCTTTGAGTGGAATGACAGAGCTCAGCAGTGCTTTGATCACTTCAAGCACTTGATGTCTACTTGCCCCGTGTTGGCAATCCCTGATTTCTCTAAGCCATTTGAGCTAGAGTGTGATGCTTCAGGAGAGGGGATAGGGGCAGTGCTTATGTAGGAGAAACACCCGATAGCATTCAAAAGCAGGAAACTTCGGGGTGTTGAGAGGAGTTACTCGGTGTATGACCGAGAGATGTTGGCCATAATGCATGCATTGGCCAAATTCAGACCTTACCTGGTAGATGGGAAGTTCATCATTAAAACAAATCATAACAGCATAAAATATTTCATGAACCAAAAGGATCTGAATGATAGACAGCAGAAGTGGATCAATAGGCTCCAAGCCTATGATTTGACATCGAGTATGTCAAGGGGAAGAGGAATATAGTTGCAGATGCTTTGTCGAGGAGACCTCACTTGTGCTTAGTTGGAGAGATATATGTTGATTGGAGGGAGTTGATTGCAGCAGAATATGCTAAGGACACTTGGGCAGCAGGAGTCACTGAGGGCACTATCAGGGATGATAGATATTCTGTGGTGAATGATTTGATCATATACAAAGACCGAATATTTTTGGTGCCTAGTTCTCAATTCAAGCATAAGGTGATAAGAACTTTCCATGATACTCCAATGGTTGGCCATCCTGGATTCTTCAAGACTTATAGATAGATTTGGGAGAGGTTCACATGGAAAGGGCTCAAGGAGGAAGTTCTGAAGTATGTTCATGAGTGTCCCATTTGCCAACAAAATAAACATGAGCATTGTCATGTCCCCTCCAAATCGATCACTTTCATTCCAATTAAAGATTGGAATGATAGAGTAAAGAACAAAAAAAGACAAAGTTAGGAAGAATCGAGCAAGGAAAAATGCTTAGAATGATCAGCTCATAACCGATCATGTTTCAAACACAAAGAGATTACAAGATAATATACAGGGCTGATATATATATCAATACATATATGATAATGCTAACTACCAAAGCATCGATTTGGAGTAAGTCATCAGCTCAGATCCAAAGAGGCAATTAATGATAACTAATACTTGATAGTCTTTGCAATGTAAGCAAACAACGAAATGCGATCCAAGAGATAGCGATTAAGATAAACAACGAATATGAATAGCGCTTATCTGGAATAAAGGACAAACAACAAATATAAATAAAGTGATATCGAATATGTTAAGAGTTTAACTAACAATAACTAGAGGTGGTAGCCTGTCATAACCCATTGCTTGCAAGATTAAAGAACTTCGCAAATGAGGACAAGAGTGAAATCGGAGCCATAACATGGTGGTAAAAGATAATCTATCTTCTTAAGCAAAACCGATAGTGAAGTTGGCAATAAATCACATCATAGAGCATCTTAAATAACCAATGAATGGTTAATTATGAATGATAAGCAAGAAATAAGAATCAATCCATATTATGTTAAGATAACTAATGGTCGATTAACCAAAAGAGGTGACCATCATGAAACAACACATCATCTCAAAAGAAATCCATCATATAAAAAGGGGTCAAATGGATGGTAGGAGGGCATTCAAGTTTGCAATTCAAAAACACATCCATAACACAAGCATCGAATCATAACAGATCGATCACCAAGAGAGAGCCGCAATCTTTCCATCAGCAGATATCATTATTTAGTCATTATTACAGCAGATAACAAGTATAAGTTCCAACAAAATCCATCCATAACATTATAGTGAAAGCGCCCCTGCCACATATTCGGCCACCTTTTCATAATCAGAAATCGAATAATTGTTGATCATTGTCATAGCATATATATACATATATTATCATTATTTCTGCAGGCCGAACCATATCTATTCAGCCACAGAGTCATATCGACCATAACAAGGTATGTAATCTACATTCAATATCTCTTTGCTGCATTATATTGTTTAATGTCTAATTCAATGATATGATGAACATAGATGAGTGAATTTCACATAATGAAAAAGCTAGATATTACATGAAATAAGACATAACAATTGTGAAGCATATTGAGCAATGAAATTAATATATTAACTTCATAGGAAAGGGGGAGTATAAGATGTCCATTTAGCCAACCATGGTGGCCCTTGTCTCAGCTGGTACAAAACGTACCCCTCAAGACATGTGGATAGAGGCCTTTGTCACAGTTGATACAAAAGGTACCCCTTGTGCAAAGGATTATTATATAGTGGCCTTTGTCACAGTTGGTACAAAAGGTACCTCTTATGCAAAGGATTATGATATAGAGGCCTTTGGTTATAGCTGGTGCAAAAGGCACCCCTCGTACCAAGGATTATCATAGTGGCCTTGACTCAGCAGGTACAAAAGGTACTCCTCGAGTCAAAGGATAAAAATAGTGGACCCATAATGGTAAGTGGCAAAAAACATCATATCACTCCTCTCATATGAAATTAATAATTAATGGATGGATAATGATAGAGACTACGAAATGTAAATTGATACTGATCATGACATTTAATGATAGAGAATATGAAACATATATATTGATAGTGAACTTAAGATTATTGCGGGGACATGTGAAATATATAATGATAATGATTATAAGATTAGTAATAGAAATGTGTAGTGATCATAAGATTATTGACAAAAGATGTGAAATGTATATTTGTTGTTAATCATAAGATTATAAGAGTAATGTTACTATATGATTTGAATACCTCTTACATCTATTGCAAATAGCTGAAAGTCAAAGAGGGTTTAGTGTACTAATGTTCTCTTTTTGCGAGTTGAAATCGTGTGCAAGATTGTAAAATTGGGACTTGCGAGAAGGGGACATTACAAGCATACTTATCTAGTAGGTTTATTACAGCCATTGCCTATTCCCAACCAAAAATGGGAATGTATCTCCATGGACTTCATCACAAGGTTCCCAAAAGTTTAGGGGAAGGATTGTATTTATGTGGTAGTTGATAGACTTACCAAATTTGCACATTTCTTCGCCATTTCAATGACCTATACAACTGCTCAAGTGGCTGATTTATTTTTCAGGGAGCTATTCAGGCTTCACGGGATACCCAAGAGTATAGTCAGTGATAGGGACAGCAAGTTCCTGAATTTATTTTGGCAAGAGCTATTCAGATTGTGTGGCACTGAGTTGACTCCTAGTACCAATTACCACCCACAAACAGATGGCCAAACAGAATGGTGAACAAATGGGTGGAGGGGTATCTTCATAATTATATTTGGGGGCAGCAAAAGGCATGGATCAGATGGTTGCACTTGGGGGAGTACTGTTATAACACCACATACCACATGTCTATCCAAATGACTCCTTTTAGGGCACTATATGGTTATGATGCCCCATGCTTTACAAATCTCTTACTTGGTGACAGTCACGTGCCTAAGGCAAAGGATCTCTTGCAGGAGAGCCAGGCATAGTAAAGGAGCTCAAGTAGAATATACAACAGGCACAAAACCAGCAGAAGCTTTATGCTGATCAGCATTGAGTGGAGAGGAGTTTCGAGGTTGGAGACATGGTGTATTTGAGGCACCAACCCTACAGGCAGTCCACTCTCAAGAAGAGTGGAGTAGAGAAATTGAAACCTAGATTTTATGGTCCATTCAAGATTATCAGAAGAGTGGGTGAAATGGCATACGAGCTTGAGCTACCAACAGATAGCAAGGTGCACAATGTGTTTAATGTTTCCAAGTTGAAGAAAGCTCTTAGCCACAACGTGATTCCTTCAGTTGAGCTTCCACCATTGGATGAGGGGAAGCTAATTTTGGTACCGGAGGCTATTATTGACACCTAAGAGAAATTTGAGGAAACGGCTCATCAGAGAGTACCTGGTTAAGTGGAAGAATTTACCAGTTGAGGATGCCACTTGGAAGAGAGCAAATATTGCAGCATCCTGAGTTGAAGTTGCTTGAGAGCAAGCAATCTTGGGGAGGGTAGACTGTAATGCCCAGAATCTAGCCCATTGGATCAGTGGATAGGGATTAGCCTATGACCAGACTCCCATAGGCTAATGGAGATGTTTAGGGGGTCATTTCAGGGGACTTACTATTTATAGTAAGTCGGGAGCCGGACACTTGCTATTTATGGCAGGACAGTGTGGATGGTCATGGCACAGGAATTCATGTTATTTAAGGGCCCAATGTATTATAAGTTGATATATAATTTAATTAAATATTTAACTTATACCATTCAAAAGTTAAGTTACTTTAAGTCATAAAGTAATGTTGCCTTATAAAATCAAGTTATGACTTAAAGTTGGGCTACTAGGAGGTGGGCGCCCCTCATGGAGAGATAAGGAATTGATTTATAAATTAAAAATAATAAAAACTCTCATCTTGGGTGTTGGGCTTGGGAGAGCAACAAAAAGGCAAAAAGTGCTCTCATTTGCATATGCGAAGATTATTGATTTGGGCTCTCTTTATGAGTTTATCGTGCTTTGGCTTTGGAGCTTGGCTCTAGGGTTTCAGTTGGCTGTGTTGGGACGAAAACACTAGCATTGGTCCCTTTCCTCGTGCGTGGAAGATCGTATCAAAAGAGGATTTGTGGAGGCTTCATCCAGAGGTCTCATTTGTGCATTCACCGGAAGTATTTTGAAGAAGATTCGAGTTGGAAATGAGCAATCTTGAAGGAGTTTGCAAGTGCAATTGAGGACAGAGATTTATTGATCAGATTCAAGTGTTTTTGAGGTGTTTTGTGGCCGCCATAGCCATTTCATAGCAGGTCGTACTGCCTAGGGGGGTGTACTCATCATTTAATACAGATTTGATACTAGTTTGGGGTCGATTGGAGCTGGAAGTTGGTCACCATAAGGGAGGAGACTTCGCTGTCATAAAACAGAAGTGATTGAAGAAGATTTTAGTGTTATTGCTGCTAATATCTACAGCCATAGAGGTTGTACTACTCCAAGGGGTCGTGGATATTGAAGCTGCTGATTCCTTCATCATTTGGGCTGCAATCTATCACATTTTGGATCGCCTAGGGCTGTTATATCTCCTTCTCTTCAATGTACATCAGAACTCTCTCATTTGGGCCCATTAGGAAGCATTTTCATGGTGTCATATTGCTGGTCTGGCTACAACATTTGGACAAAGCTGTAAATCTTGATTTGGGTATGTTACCATAATTCATATCTTGGCTAAATACAATCCGGGTCATTGTTATCTTGTTGATATCTCTTTTAGTTTTTCTAGGTTTTCAATATATTGTTCATATTCTATGTATTTCCTGCAAAAACGCACATGCAAGCAAAACCCATAAAACCCTCAACAGCAAAACATATACCAGGGATGTATGTTACATTTAAACAGAAGTTGAATGCGCTCAAGACCAAAACTATTGTCCGAGTAATAGGTAAGAATGAGGCCTAATCTCTATTGGCCTGACCTCAATTTCTAGTTTATCGTATACTGAATAAAGGATGAAAAACATCCATCCGAACATAAGTTTACTTATGATTGAATAGGGTATTCCTGTGGTCTTTTATAGACCATAAAACAATGATAACTAAGCACTAAAACTACTGTGGTTTCATCCTTTATCACCTCAAAGGATATCATGATTCAATTTGTTTATGTTTAAAGAGATTATTTTGAATTGAACAAAAGGGCTTTTGTATTGTAAGGCATAAGGAGATAGATTGTATGGACATGTCAAAAAATATATGATTCCATTCTACCAAGAATACCAATATTAGAGTAACTATACAAATGTAAATAGGAGACAATTTTCAGATAGATCACCCACCAATCCAGTGAGAATATAGTGTGTATATCACACATGGCCCCGAATAGTAGGGACTTTCACTAAGCATGGATTCCAATATAGAAACACTATGTTTTCCCTCATTTCCCTAGCTCCACCAGTAATGTTGCCTGCAACAATTCTCCAACCAAAAATAACACTAACAATACAAGTTTTTTGAGGCTTTGGAGGGCGACCAACTATAACAAGTTGTCCAACGGTTTAGAGCAAATTGAACATAGGCAGTCTCCTTTATGGGTTTTGGCCCTGCCAGAGGGGTCACGCCTAGGTAAAGGGAGGGGAAATCGTGCCCCTGCTGGCTTTCTTGAGGACACCCTAAACTTTAACATTAAAATGCCAATTACCTAGTGGTGGTTGTGCGGACGTGTTTTCTTGGTGCCTGTAGATCTCATATGCATACGAGCTTAGGAGTCTTTACAGCGATTCTGCTTTTTGATTTGGTTCCTAAAAATGTTGCACGACTTATGTTCATCTCTCGAACATCTATGTAGAAGTGGCCCTAATAAAGATCGTGTCATGTCCCTATACTAATGATTTATAATTGATTTGTTTATTTAAATAATAAATTAGCCTTATATAAACTAATATAATTAAAATATAATATATAATATATTTATTTAAAATATATTATTAATATGTAGTATATAATAAATAATATTATTAATTTAATATAATTAAATATCTTATAAATATAAATATTTAAATATTATAAAATATATGAAATATATATTTAATTAACTAGATATATTATAAATATAAATATTTTAATATAATATTTATGTGAATAATTAATAAGATATATTATTATATATAAAAATAAATATTACAAATATTAATGAAGAGTCTTATCCATTAAAGCTAGAAAGTAAAGTAATTTGGAATAAGGCAAAGTAATACGGTTAAACAAAAGGTCAAATTCAAAATAAAATCATATAAAGATAAAAGTAATAAAACAAGATAAAGAGCTCCCATACTTAATAAAAATGTATTTATTTATACTATATATATTATATAAATAATATACTTTAAAAAGGTTAAAGGGGAGGCCGATCACTCCTTAGTATGTAAGGAAGGAGGATATTTATAAGTGCAGTGATTAAGTTGGTTGACCCCAGTGATCACCTTAATAAATAATAAATAAAAAAAGACAAACATTATTAATATGTATTCTTGTTAACTAAATTAAAGCTGCAACCGTTGGACCCACAGTAAACCCTTGGAAATATATAAAAGGGCATAAGGGAGTATGATGGGAAAAGGGGTGTGAAATATATATTATAAAATATATAAACAACATCAATACAATAAAAAATTATATTAGTCATTTTGGAAAATAGAAAGAAGACTGCAGCAATAGGTAAGAAATCCGAGGTAAAGCTACAGCAGGTAAGTATGTATATTTAACTTGTTCAATTTATATAAAAGATGTTATTATGAAATGTATATGTTAATTATGTGATAGAATGAATATACATATGAACAAGCAAATGTTAGCATAGGATAAGAATGCTATCATCATAGAATAAATGTTCAATATAGAATAAGAATGTTTATCATAAAAGATGCACATGAATATTTATTTGATGAAAATGATATGATGCCTAGTGAATGGCAAACAATGAGATAATAAAGATGACTTAACAAGGACATTACTTAAACATGAAAGATAAGGGATGAGAGTAGAGGTTCATGGCATATCAACCAAACCCATAGATCGAGATGAAGGGATATGGGTGAGCAAGGAGGTATAATCATGGTTGATGCCGTAGTTGGTCAAGAGTACCATCCGGCTAAAGACCGATACATTCCCATTATCTTGTGTTGATCAAGAGAACCATCAAGTAATGGATAGGCCCTTGTCTCGTGTTAGTCTAGAGTACCTCTCCGAGACAAGGGATGGGCCTTTGATTTGGGTTGGTCTCAGGTCAAAGGAATAAATTATGGACCCCTCGATTGCTCCTTTATAAACCCTCTCTCGTTGGGCAAGTGGTTTGATGACCATGTATACCCCAGTATATCTCTCCCAATTGGAATCATGAAACATATATAATGGATATTGTGAAAGATAGAATACATTTAGATTATAATTATAAGGTTTGATTTAATATATCTTTATGGTTAATATGATTAGATAAGAAGAATTGAATACCAATGTTCTCTTTTACAAGTTGAATTTGTTTGCAAGGTTGCGAACATTTTGGCTTGCTAGAAGGGGACATTACAGATCGGCCTGTATTCTCTCCTCGGGGATTTTATTAAAACTTTACAACCATAAATGGAGAATTAATCACAAATGAAGGCTTAACATTCATAAGAGAAGTTCAATGTATCACAGTCCTTTTCAGTCTTATGTTAAAAGGTCAAGACCTCATACACCTGTAAGCTTTCGGTCTGAATACTCAAGGCTAAACACATGTATATACAGTGGCATGTAAACGAAAAAATATGTCACAATCAACTTATCACATTGCTTAAACAATTTGTAGAACATAGCCCCTTCCAAAATTTGTTTGGCTTTTAATGCCATAATATTTAGAAGTACGAATTTGACATAACAATTCTATAGCAATGACTCCATAGTATTTCCCACCTATTTTCATATAACTATGAGATTTTTAAAGACATTAAATCTCATAAAGGATTTACAAAATAATCATCTAATTAAAGAGTACCGTTTCCATTATTATGGAAGTTCTTTAGGTTTTCACGCCATGACAAAATATTCACAAAAACTTAGATGGTTTAATCTGCAATTCGTAATAACCATATTTTTCATTCCACTGGATAACTTTCGAGTAGTATATCTAATAACATACCAAAAACCAAAGACTTTTCTTTCTCCTCTGTTTTTCTATTTAAACCTATGATGGTTGTGTGGATGAGGTTGCTGCATGTTTTCTGACGGCATGGATGCAAAATCTGACAGCGTAGAAAAGGCCTGTGAACTGTTTGACAAAATAACTTAAGGAAAAGTGATCTCATGGACTGCTTCCATTGCAAGATAGGTTCAAAAAGGATTTGTTGAAAAGGCCTACAACTTTTAAATAGATGCAGCTGATCTTTTAGTGTAAACAACCTATGTTCTAATCTCAAACATAAATGCAGAAGTGGGCAGGTGTGACACAGTTCAAACGGGAGGAGATTGATGAAATATAGACAATTTAAAAAGATCCCTAGATGCTATTGTGTTGAAGGCCTTAAAACTGTACATTCTTTTAGCAGAGGAGACTGATCACCCCCGTAGGCAAGGAGATCGAAGTGATGTTGGAGAATTTAATTGGAAGATGAAGGCAGCAGGGTATTTTCCAGATTCAAGTCATTTATGCTACGAAAGAAAAGGAAAGAATATTTCTTCTAAGAAAAGAATAGAAATCAACAATGTTTTATTTAACACTACAGAATACAAATAATTATGAATACAACTAGGCAAGTTGGATTCACTTACCTAGCCTGCAACTTGCCTCTTCCAGCTTCCCATTTTCCTTCTTCCCCTAAAAATTTTCTTCCAAGAACACCATCTGCCAAGAAAATAAAAGAACCAGAATACCCCCACAGTCTTCTTCCTCCCCTCTATTTATAGGTTTATTACTTTTTAATTTTCAATAATTTTGAGGAGCAATTGTCTTCACTAACCAAGTAAAGTCACATGCAACACCTTTTTAATTTCAGTCAACCAACTAATTAACTCAGTTAACTTGTGTTCGCCACTGAAAAATTTTTTTAATTATTTATTTCAAAAATATGCATGCTTTCATGCTCTCCATGACTCTCTTAACTAAATAGTAACTGAACTATTATTTTGTTTTTATAATTTTACTCTACTTAAAACTTATTACTTATCTCCATAATTAGCTCACATTTATAATTAGTAAAATTTAAGAGAATTATTTGTGCATGATAAATTTTAAAATTTAATTCTAATATTTTTTTATTAACTATGATTTAATTTAATTTAATTTCTATTATTCATTTATTTGTAAAAATTCAAAATTATCATTGTTTAATATTTATTTTACCTTTGCTATTGTCAATATTTAATTAATTACGACAATATTTTCTTATATCAAGTAAGGATTATTAGGTCAATTTTGTTAGGGAGAGAGGGCCATGACACAAACTTTACTACAAAATATCTGATCCACTAAAACTGAAAATAGAAACATGCAACTGCCAACTCAACAGATGTTTAATATCATGCAACCTCCAGTTAAACTGAATATCAAATCTTTTGCGAACTGTGAATTCATGCTCACATCCTCTGCATGTCAGTCAAACAAAAACTAACTCCAATTAATACTATAAATAGTGAAGGCTAGAATTAGCAAGTTTCTTTATTTTGCTTTTTCTTTTTTAAACTGATGATAAACTATTTTTAACGTGGACTAATAATAGACTTCCGAGAAAGGCGGCTTTGGCTAGTTCAGACATTATTGTTTTGACTAAGTCTGTAGAACTTTTGGAACATTGAAATTTTGCCACTTCAACCTGTGAGGGTAAAATGTGGATTAATCTATTAAGAATAATAAACCCAATACATCTATGAAATCTAAAGGAGAAAAGCAGATTAAATAAACAAGCAATGATACTTACAACCGCTTTCACCTTGCGTCTTCCATAGTGTGCCTATCTGTTCTTGATCTTGATGATGAAGCCCTCAGAAGCGTATGGTCCCTTGCTTGTTGAAGATGACAAGGACAAAATGGCTATGATACTTTACTTGCATTTGAAGATGAGCTTCAAACACAAATGTGTGATGGATGATATGAATTGCTTATGAAGATGGGGGTGCCAAAGGCGCGCTTGTGTTTCTGCAGCATAAGTTTGCTCAAACGATGGATATGAAATGAAAAAGAAGAGGGTTGCATTTATAGAAATGTGTGAGAGCAGATCAACGATTGAGAAGAAATACAAAGATCAAAGGTTGAGAATGGTTGAGAAATGTGCAACGAATGGAAAGGGGACAAGTGTCCAAGCTCCATCATGCAACAGGAGAGTTAACAAAATTGATTGAATAGTTAACAGAATGAATCAATCTGTTAAGTGAATTGATTGGGGAGTTGACTGAATTGATTGATCAGTTAATAGAATGAACCAATCAATTAAGTGAATTGATTGGGGAGTTGACTGAATTGATTGATCAGTGAACTCGAATGATTAATTAGTTAACATATTTGATTGATGAGTTAACCGATTTTGACTAGAGGATAAATAGGACATGTGGGTGAAGGAATATTAGCAAAATAAATATTCAAAATATTTAATTACATGTGCAACATGGTGAGGTGGCAAAGGTGAGGTGGATTTATGAAATTAGGACTTAGGATAGAGTAATTTGGGGATTAATTAAATAATGTAAGATTATTTAATTATGTGAGATATTAGAAGAATTTAGGGAATTTAATTAAATAAATTGATTTTATTTAATTATGGGATAATGAACCAATCAAATAAACTTAGAGTACTTATTTAATTGACAAAAGAAAATAAGAATTAAGATAAATATAAAATATTTATTTAATTCAAGATGAGCCAATTTTAGGTGTATACATTTTGCCCCCCTTTGAAGCAATGTGTTTTATCACATTGTTTCAAAGAAAAAGAATTTTTCTGACAATGATATATGCCCCAATTATCCCCTGGTACAAGTTTGATGACAAGATGCCCCCTCGGGAGATTGGACAGGGAGACTGCAGAAGGCGTGAGATGGACAATCTCACGATGAAGAAGGTTAGATTTGAAGAAAAATGAGTGAAGAAAGAGCCGAATGATATGTGAGGCAAGATGGAATGATAACACACACAAGCAAGCAAGCAAGCAAGTATGCACAAATGATACAAGAACAAACAAGGTATTGCCCCCTGTCGAGCGGTAAACCAAGGATATAGATCGATGATGTCTGGTTCCAGAAATGAAACATGTCGTATAAGACTCTGGGTCTGGTTTCGACAATGCAACATCCTGTCTAAGACATTTGATATGATAACCAAATACGACAGTGTTGTCATGGCGGGGAACAATATATCCCTAGAGCAACACGAAGGATAGTTATGACTGATTGATATGGTTTACGACAAGATTAAGATCAAGACCATTGATTGTGAATGGATAATTCGACAAGATTGGCTTGACTCGATTGGTATGGATTGAGGATAACTTTGCAGTTTGATCACTACGCGGATTGACAACTAGAACCAGTGACAGATATGAAGACAGAGAGAAATTTGATCGATAGAAGAATGACTCAATAGAAGACATCACCAGCCGTTATTTGTAAACATTGATTCTCTGCATAGAATTTTATTGCATGAGATATGGATATGGATATGAGATGTAATTGGATACGTTATGGATATGGATATGGAATGGATGTGGATTGTCATCTTAATTTTGCAAGTCTTTTGCTTTCATCATTGGGCACTTTTTGGTATTTTTCTCTTTTTGACATGTTGTAAGGGAATACAAGCATCTAGGTATAATTAGACCGAAATGACCTGAGTATTCCTTACATGGATTTTGATATGTCAAGCTAATACAAGCATCTAGTCAAAGTTGAATCTAAATGACCTAAGTACTTCTTGCGTTTCAACAGACAAGGATTGCCCTTTTTCATGATTCAGACCTCCGTAGTCCTCGATGATCTTTTTGCTGATCACGTTGTTAGACAAAAGTCATCACATTACTAAAGTTTAATCCACAAGCAGCAGACAAAGAAAAGATTATGCCCCCATCATAGCAGCTCTAGCTTTTGGCATCCTTAAGTAGCATAGGAAGACAATGGCAAAAATCCAAGACTTTGTAAATTAACCTATTCACAAAACATTCTTGCATTAGGTGTGTCTTTTGCCATAATTGATATAGAATTTGTTTGAGTGTTTCGGTACGGTGTTCTGCTTTGGACAGGTTGATGTCTTTGTGTCAAGAATTTTTTGTTTAGAAGCTTGCTTTTTACTGCGCGTGTTGGTCTAGTGAGAGTATCACAATCCTTTATTGGCATCCTCTTAGAACACGCGGCATTCAAGAATCCAAATCCGTAACCAGGTCGAGGAGTTGCCCCTAGTTTAGACAAGGATTGACTTATTATGGGCGATGGGATAAACAAATATGGAGAGACGAACCCTAAGGGACTGACCTAGTGCCTTGGGGGCTCATTGCTAAATGGCCTTGCCTACGTGACGACGTAGAGGCAACGTAGTTCGGGGTGAACCCTGATGGACCTAAGACCTAGACGATAGGGAGCGGTGCGGACTCAAAGAGAGACGGACCAGATATGGGACAGGTGGGACAGTGGAGCCTCGGAGGCGCATTAAGAATGACCTTGCCTACGTGATAACTCAGAGGTGACGTAGTTCAACAACGGTTGAAAGGACTGGTTCAAGATGAACGATATGATGGACACAAGAGATATGAAGTCGGAACAGATGGAGGAAGTGGTTTGTAGCAGATAGCGCCTGTTTACCAGGTTTTCACCACTGCTTTTATTTCCATGAAAGCTAAAAGTGCACGACGCCTGTTTGCCAGGTTTTCACCATGGTACCTATCCTAGGCGCCTGTTTGCCAGGTTTTCACCGTAGGACGATTCTTTTTGTTATTTTTCTATTTTCTTGATTTTTTTTGTTCTGTTTTTTATCACTTTTTCAATTTTTTTTGGATTTTTTCAGGACTCCCTTACATTGGGGTTTTCAGGTATAGAACTTGCGAAGACGCATGCTGTTGATAGGATCATTGAATAGTTCACCTTCAGATGTAGCCAATTGATATGCCCCCGATCCATAGGCTGCAATGACGACATAGGGCCCTAACCAATTGGGTTCGAATTTCCCTTTCTTTTCTCTATCTTGCTGATTTCTAGGATTTTCTCTTAGAACTAGATCACCAACCTGGAAGACCCGGGGCTTTACCCTATGATTGTAACTTCTGGACATGCGCTGCTGATATGCTTTTAGATGGTTAAAGGCCTATTGCCTTCTCTCTTCGAGCAGTTCTAGCTCTTGGAGTCTTGTTACTCTGTATTCTTCATCTGATATGAGGCCTTTTAATGAAACTCGTAGGGATGGGATCTCGACTTCAATGGGCAAGATAGCTTCAGATCCATAGACTAGGGAGTATGGTGTTGCACCTGTGGGTGTGCGGATGCTTGTGCGGTAGGCCCGCAGTGCGGGATTTAGTTGGACATGCCAATCACGGCCAGCATCATTGACAGTCTTCTTTAGGATTTTCAGAATGGTTTTATTCAATGCCTCAGCTTGGCCATTGCCTTATGGGTAATATGGAGTTGAAAAGCGGTGCTGGATATGAAATTTATCGCATAGTTCCCTGACATCTTGATTTTTGAAGGGTCATCCATTATCCGTGATAATGGACGAAGGGACGCCGTAGTGACAAATGATATAGTTCAGGATAAATGAGGCAATCTGCTTTCCTGTGATATTGGCTAAGGGTATGGCTTTAATCCACTTTGTGAAGTACTCTGTGGCAGTGATTATGAATTTATGGCCGCTGGATGAGGGAGGATGGATCTTGCCCACTAAGTCGAGTCCCCACTGACAAAAAGGCCAAGGAGTTGTTAATGGCTGCAGCTCCTGTGCTGGTGCATGTATCAAGTTCCCATGGACTTGGCACTTCTTGCACTTTTTCACAAAATGATAGGAATCTTGTTCCATAGTTGGCCAATAGTACCCTATGTGTATGAGTTTCTTGGCTAGGGTAGGGCCACTAGACTGAGTCTCGCATATACCGTCATGTATTTCGCTCAGGGTGGTTTGATATTCCTCACTATCGAGACACCTAAGGAGAGTACCATTGAGACCTCGGCGATATAGGGTATTGGCGATGATGGCATACCAGGATGCCTGATGGATAAAAGGTTCTTTTTTGGTTACTAGAGAGATCGGGCGGGAGGGTATTCTCTTTTAGATAGGCAAATATTTTTCCGTAAAGAGGGGAATCGGCTCCAACAAGGTGGCAAATGATATGGGATTCCGGGGTGTCATATGTAGGACAGGATACTGGCTCTACCAAGAACTCATAGCGTGATTGATTGTCTGAAATATCAAGGAGAGATGCGATCATTGCCATTGCGTCTGCAGCTTTGTTTTCAATCCTTGGTATCTGCTCAAAAGAGATTTTGACGAAATATTCTTTGAAGTCATCTACCATCTGTTTATAAGGGATCAATTTCTCATCTTTTGTTTGGTAGTCGTCATTTACTTGGTTGATGACCAACTGTGAGTCACCATATACCTGAAGTTCTTTGATGTTCCATTCCACTGCCAGCTTGATACTAATGACCAGGGCTTCGTACTCTGCCACGTTGTTAGTGCAGGGAAAGAGTAGTCTGTATGATTTAGGTATAGTGTCGCCATTAGGTGTGATCAATAAGATACCTGCCCCCGATCCATGCTGAGTGTATGAGCCGCCAAAGTACATTTTCCAGGTTGCTGTATTGATGTGGAAGATAGATTCGTCTGGAAATTCGAAGCTCAAGGGGCTGTTATCTGTGAGAGGTGCCTCTGCCAGTTGATTTGCAAGCACTTGTCCTTTTATTGCTTTCCTGTCTATATATTCAATGTCGAACTCACTGAGAAGCATGACCCATTTTGATAATCTACCAGTTAAGGCAACTTTGTTGAGCAAGTATTTCAGTGGATCAATCTTTGCTATCAGTTTGACAGAGTGTGATAGCATGTAATGTCTCCATTTTTGTGAGGCGAAGACTACAGCCAGACATGCTCTTTCGATGGGCGTGTATTGCAGTTCATACCCAACAAGTGTTCGGCTGCTATAATAGATTGCCTGTTCTTTCCCATCATAGTTTTGTTGCGCAAGGAGAGCCCCAGAGCTATTGGTGTAGCTGAGATATACAATAGCAGAGGCTTGCCCTGAATTGGCGGCATTAATACCGGTGGCTTCATAAGGTATTCTTTGAGCTGTTGGAATGCCTGTTCACATGACTCGTTCCATTTGAAGGGGACATTCTTATGTGGAAGGTGAGAGAATGGGTGGCACTTGTCTGCCAATTGAGAAATGAACCTTCTAATGGATTGTAATTTTCCTTGTAGGGATCTTAACTGAGTCAGATTCTTAGGAGGTGGCATCTCCATGATGGCTTTCACCTTAGCTGGATCAACTTCAATACCATTTGCAGACACTATGTAGCCCAGTAATTTACCTGATGTAACCCCGAATACACACTTCTTTGGATTAAGGTGCAAATTGAACTGTTCCAACCTGTTGAAGATCTTGTCTAATACTGCTAGATGTCCTTCTCTTGTAAGTGATTTTGCCAGAATGTCCTTGACGTAGTCTTCCATTATGGTGTGCATCATGTCATGGAAGATTGTTGTCATGGCTCTCTGATATGTTGCCCCCGCATTTTTCAGACCAAACGGCATAACACACCAACAGTAGGTGCCCCAAGGACATGTGAATGCAATTTTGTGTTGGTCTTCGGGTGCAATCTTTATCTGGGTATAGCCCGAGAAACCATCCATGAGTGAAAGCATAGTGTGTTCTGCTGTGAGATCGACAATCATGTCTATGTTGGGCAAGGGGAAGTCATCTTTCAGACAGGCTTTGTTTAAGTCCCTTAAATCATTGCATATTCTGACCCTGCCATCCGGTTTAGCCACTGGTACTATATTTGAAATCCATTCAGGATAGTCTATAGGCCTGATAAAACCAACGTCTAACAGCTTCTTTAGTTCCTCTTTTACCATGAGGGCTACATGTGGATGCATCTTTCTAAGTTTTTGTTTGACCGGTTTAGCTCCTGGAGCTAGAGATAAATGATGCATGATAAGATTTGGATCTAGCCCTGGCATATCAACGTACGTCCATGCAAAGTTGATTTGTTTTCTCTTGAAGAAATCTGTAAATGTTGGTTTTTCGTGTTTTGTTAGAGCTTTTGCCATGTGGATCATTCTGGGCTCATCACCTGTGCTGACGTTGATTGGTTCTGCCGGTTCTATCAAGATCGACGATCTCATGATGTGTAAGATTGGGGAGAGGGTCAAGCCTTCCATCCTTCGGCGCCTCAAAGAGGTTTTCACCGGTGGATGCGTCTTTATTTTTACTATTTTGAGGATCTAACACTGCCGCGAAGCGGTTTTCACCGTTAGATCGTTCTTTTATTTTGATATTTTTATGACTGAAAGGCTTGGCACTCTCTCCAAAATAGGCCTTCTCGTTGAGTTCAATAGCATAGCCAGCTCTGTTGTCTCCTGCAGGTATGTGATCTCTAAGCTCAAGGTAATCGATGATGGCTTCGTCATTTTCAAAGGTGTCTAGTTTAGGGGTGGTGCCGTCGAGGTCCCAGTCTATGAATTCAGGGTGGACCAAAGGTAAGGGATCATCATGTAGGTCTGGTTCAATGGCGTTGATGGTTAGGATAGAATTATTAAAGGCTCGGACAAAGTCTGCGATGGTACTCTCTATTAGTGGGTCCGTCAAGGGGGGTATCATTCTGTCCTCACAACTTTCACTATCGTTAATACGCGGGCCGAACTCTAGCGGTCTAGCCCTTGGGCCTTGTTCCTCATTTGCGTGGGTCGAGTCATACTCGTGGACAACGTCAATATCCTTTTCATCACAAGACATCTCAGAGAGACTATCCCATTCATACTCGTTAGAATCAGTTTCGCTCCCCATTTGCATTCTCTAAAGTTGCTCCACCAGATTGCTAGTAGATGCTTCTGGTTGTTTGCCTTTGTTCTTGTTGGTTTTGTTGTTTCTTGATGCTCCAGTGTACCCTAGCCCTGTAGTGTCTCGGGCTGTTAAGGTATGAGGTTGGATGGGTTCAGTGATGCCATCCGTTCTTGAACCAAGTGGACCATGTCCTTCATACCCCATTCTCTGTAGCATTTGAAAGTCTTGACCATATTGTGTCGTTTGTATAATGGGATGGTCATGTTGTGTTTAGGAACTACCTTCATCTTTGTATAGCCACTGTAGGATATCTTTTGTATCGCTTTCATCTTCTAGGATTCCCTATTTCACAAATGGTCCTTTGGTGGTTCTCTCTGCTTTGGGTGTTTTTAAGATGGGTCTCCCATAGGATCTAGGAGATATAGGTAGTTGAGCTAAACAGAGGGACTGAGATACCGTGTATTCACCCAAGCCTTTATCTTTGAGTTGGAGTTTAGGTTGAGACGCCCTTGAAGAGGAAGCTAGTGTAGCTGGATCTATACGAGATGAAGAGGCGGCAGAAGCACGGTTGGTGGGGATTACAACTTCTGGTTTTGGCTAAATAGAGTTGCAGTATTGAAAGGGGTTAGGGTCACCTTGGATGGTGATCTCTTGACCTTCATGTGGGAATTTGAGACATTGATGGTATGTAGAAGGTACTGCTTTCAAAGCGTGTATCCATGGTCGCCCAAGAAGAATGTTGTATGCTAGCTCCATGTCAAGGACTTGACAAGCTACATCTTTTACTACGGGGCCCACTCTGATTGGTAGGGTAACAATTCCTTTAGACATTCTTTACTCCTCATCATAGGCTTTAATGGTGATTTTTCTTTTCGAATCTATAGCCTTCTCTGAAAACCCCAATGTAAGGATTAGCTTCAATGTGCAGATATTCAAACTAGCTCCTCCATCGATTAGGATTCTTTTGATCTTGTGTTTGTGTATGAAAGCTTCAATATGAAGGGAGGCGTTATGGGGTTGAGTGATAGACATATCATCCTTCTCAGTGAATGATAGGGAGTGTGGTGAGGTGATGTGACCGACCATAGTTTGGAATTGCTCTTCAGCTAGGTTCGTGGGAACGGAGGGTTCTGCTAAGGCTTTGTCAAGTATGTACCTATGAGAAGGAGACAGACGCAGAAATTCCAACATAGAGATGTGTGCAGGTGTTTTGTGGAGTTGATCCACGATACTGTATTGACTAGATGGAGGAGCAGAAGCTCCTCTAAGGGTGACCCTGTTACTACAGGTAGTAACATTGCAATCCGGATCTTTGTTGATAGTGATCACATTAATGTGTGAGTCACCTTCTGAGATATGGTTAACAACATAGTCAAAGCCGACATTTGTGTAGTTAGCGTTGTTAGAGCCACCGTTGTTTCTGTTGGAAGGTCCTCCCTGTTCATAGTTAGGAAGAGGATCCTTGAATGCCTGATGATGGTTGTTGGAGGTATGTCCATGAGATTGTCCGTTAACAGATATTTTGTTTTGCTCTATTAAGTCTTGGATTATATGCTTGAGTGCAATACAATCATTTGTCTTGTGCCCCCTGTTTCGGTGATATTCGCAGAAGTCATTGTCGTTCCACCAATGGGGTTTGACCTTTGGTTCGTACTCTCGTGCTGAGGGAAGCGTTATGAGATTGTTAGCGATTAGCTTCCGTAGGGCAGTTTCTAGTGACTCATCCAAGGGTGTGAGCTTTCTCCTAGGCCGAAAGTTGGTAAACCTAGATTCAGTATTTCTTGGTTTGTTTTGCGGGGGGTTATTTTGAGGTGTTGATAGGTTGAAAATTGGTTGCTTAGGTGCCGCATTTTTGGCATCCACCACCCCGTCATTCACAACGTTCTTGTTTTTAGTCCAGAATCTAGGTTTGTCATTGTTGGTGTTGGTATTGGGAGTCTTTATAGAGCTTGATTTGACCTTTTGCGATTAGGGCTTTTTCTATGATGAGGCCCATCTCAATGACCTTGCTAAAAGAAGTAGGACATTGGATTTGGATTTGGTAGCTTAGGTCCGTTTGCAGATTGTGGACGAACATTTCTAGCATCTGTTTCTCCGGCATTTGGTGTGGGCACTTGCTTGCTAGTTGTCTCCATCTCTGTAAGAAGGCAGCGAAAGATTCTCCACCTTTCTGTTTGGTGTTACAAAAATCCAATAATGAGGTGTCGTGCTCAATATTGTAAGAGAAGTAGGTGACAAATTTGTCTACAAGCTCATTGAAGTTTTAATACCGGGTGGCAGTCTAGAGAACCATTCCATGGCTTGCCCACCTAAGCTTCGTGGGAAGAGTCGCATAAGGTAGGTGTCGTTATGTGCAACCTCGAGACAAGCAGCATTGAATTCTCTAATGTGATCCCTTGGGTCCCCCTTTCCTCGATATTTGTCAAACTTAGGCACCTCAAATTTTGAGGGGAAAGGTATCATGACCAAGGCCCTATCAAAAGGATATGGTGAAATATCCTCTAGGGTGTAATGTTTAGTTGATGCTCCCATTTTCATGTCTGAAATTTGTTGTTGGAGATCTTCATACTTTTGGTTCATTAGACTTAGGGCATCTAAGGAGTCAATTGTTGCTTTGCTCTTATCCGTGGGTATTTCATCATGTCTACTTCCTTCAGGGATTCTTTCTTCGTCAATTTCTTTGAGAGCCTCCACGTCATAATCCTTAGGGAGTTTGACTCCTAGACTTGCTAGATGTAAAAAGAATTTTGTTGGGTCTTGGGCAAGCACCCCTTCTAATAGGCGTTGAAATTTTGGGTCATGCTGCATGTGAAGGATCTCGTCCTTAGAAATTTCTTCTTCATTTTTGTGAGCGTTTGGAATCATTTTCTCAGCCATTTCTAACTGTTTTTGTTTTTGTAACCTAGTTAAGACCATGCAAGGGTGATAAAGAAATGGGATGGAGTAAGATTGGAAAATTTGAGCAAGGTGCTAGAATGAGACAAGGTTTTAGCAAGGTTCTTCGTAGATCTAGTTGGTGTCAAACAAAGTGGGGTATATAAAAGCGATAGTCTAAGTAAGGATGTTAGAAATCTGTATACTTGATATTGACTAGTCTTGCACAACCCCCTAGTGGAGTTCTGAGAGGAAAGGATAAGTAACCCTTGATATTGGAGACTCACTAGGTTTTGCTTGAGGTTTGATTTTGATTAAGAAGAATTTGGCTATAATCTTGTTGGAATCTTGGAAGAATTTGGCGGGATTTTGGGATGAACAAGCAGCTATGGTGTAGAAAAGAAGGAGAAATGGTTGATTTGCAAGGTCTTAATCAGATTTTTGGAAACTGAAACAGATTTGAAAAGGTTTTGATAAATGTTGAAAATTTTTGCTCTTGGAAGATACTGGTTTACTCTCTTGTTTGGTTTTTCAAGAATTTCCTGTTTTTGTTTTTTTTTTTTGGTTTGAAAACTTGGTGTTTTTGAGAATTCTGATTTTCAATTATGGCAAAGACACACAACCAATCTTGGTGACTCGCATCTGGAATTACCCGCTCTAGACACGATCCTTCTTTATATCTTGGCAACCTCTTTGCTGACTGATAACCTTTTTCTGATGATGTATGGCATGATTTTACCTTCATAATGGAGTTTGAATTCTTGCACAGGGACGTATAAATGCCTGGATTAATGTCTTGGATCTAGCTGCTCCTTTCAAACCAACCTAACTCCTTCATTAATGACTAAGTAGACTTTGCTTGGTGTGGAACACTAATTTAGAAGGCACGCTATTTTTATCCAGTTTAATATTTTATAAAGGCACTTGAAAGTGGTGTGTGAGACGCCTTTTTAATGAAGCAATGTTGCCTATGTATGAGCACGTGAACTCTTGATTTGAAGTGCTTTTCTTTCCAAGCTTGCCTGAACTGAAGTAATGGAAGCACATTTTCTTCATCTGGCGTACCAAATACCTTCTGAAGGCACTTTCCTAAATGTTGACTTGGCATATGATTTACGCGGAGTCTTTCTTGGTGCATGGGAGAGTTTGACTAAGCGTGTAGTCTCCTTTACAAAGCACTTCTCCTCCTATAGGCATGTCTAAATGTTCTCCATAAGCGCCTTTGTTCTTTTTGATTTTATTTATTCTTATGCCTTATTCACACAGGCATGATTTCTTCTTTTGCACAGCGTTTTATCTTTCTAGTCTAGGCGCAAGGCTTTCAAATCAAGCGATTTGAATTTCTTTCTCTTCTTGATTTCTATGGCGCACTTTGTTATCTTCTACAAGCACGTAGGATTTGACTCCTTTTCTCTAGCTCTTCATCTACTTGTTTGTTGACTGGTGACTCCACAATGGATTTCATTGTTTCCTTGCTTGACTGACGTGTAGGATGTAGATGAGAACTGGAGACGCGTTCTTTGCTAAGATAGGGAAGCGTTTGGATGCTGACTGGAAGCATGGCATTCCCCTATATGGCGCACTTATCCTCTTTGTTGGTCGCCTTCATTGCTGATGAGAGGCGCTTAGAATGCTATTTTAAGAGTGAGTTTCTTTGGACTCGGTGCTAAGACGCGACTCCTCTTTATCTTTGGCGCTTCTTTCATTGTACTGGCGAGAATTTTCCTTGCAAAGCGCTTTATGTATGTCTTGAAGGCATTTCCTCCTCGGCCTAGCACGTGGGATCTTCTTCATGGGCGCCAACTTTGCTAAAGGAGGCATTTCGAGTTTTTAATAGGGCATTTTTTTGCTATGAGATGGGCGTGTATGTATCTAATTTGATGTGCCTTGTCTTGGCTAGGCGGGTGAGAACCTTGAAGAACACGCTTTTATTCTTGAATAGGCGTGTTTAACCTTTCAAACAAGTGCTTTTGCCTTTCATAAGCGCGTTACTTCCTTTCTAATACGCTTTTGCCTTGTATAAGACGTGTGATTTTTCAATTTTAAGTGCTTTATCTCTTTATAGAAGCGCGTCCAAATGGTTTATGAGGCGCTTTCAAAGCTTTTGAATTAATCTTATGCCTTATACAAGCACTTTGAGGAGGTATGAGGTGTGATTTTTCATCACCTTTGATAAGGTGCTGCAAATATGTGCTTGAAACTCTTTTTTTATTCCTTTTCATTTACCTAAAGGTGCGTTTTTTTAATTTTTAATTTCTTTATTATTTTTCAATAATAATTATTACTAATACTAAATTAATAATAAATAATAAGAAAGATAATATTTTTTTTTTCAAATTTTTAACAACAATAATTAATAATTAATAATTAATAATTAATAATCATTTTGATTAAAAATAATTATTAATTAATAATAATTAATAATTAAAATTGACACGAAGTCATGATAACACGAAACAAGAACATGACTATTGGAGTTGTCATGTAACAAACACTTTGACAAATTGAAACTTTGGATTTAGACGAAACGTCACTAAAGACACCAAACCAAAAACTGACTATATCTGCTTTTTCACGAACATTCCAACACATGAAAGGGACAATTTGAACACTGGATAGACTGTTATCAGAATATATGCCCAATATATTATTGAATAAATGAATAGTTACAAGAAAGAGCGAATGCTCTTACAAAGAGATTACAATATCTAATAATAGACTAACAGCTTGTACAAAGCAAAAAGCTATAGCAAAATAGATAGAGATATAGAAACTATCTAAACAAAGATTGACCATTATAGAAACTAGCTAAATTAGCTTAATACCCTCCCTTAATGGTCAATCGGTCAACTACACCAAGAAGCCCCCTAAATTTGACAAACTTATCCGGGCTTAGAGACTTGGTGAGGATATCAGCAGTCTGATCTTCTGTAAGAACATACTGCAAAATAACGGATCCGTCTTCAACAAGCTGGCGAATGAAGTGACAATGAAGATCAACATGGTTTGTCCGTTCATGGAAGACGGGATTTTTGGCAAGTTTCAGCACCCCTTGATTGTCACAATACAAGGGTGAAGGCCAGGCTGGAGACATGTTAATGTCTAAAAGCATTCGTCGAAGCCAAACTACTTCACAGGCTTCCTTAACAGCTCCCCTATATTCAGCTTCTGTCGAGGAGAGAGCCACTGCCTGCTGCTCCTTGCTAGTCCATGTGATTGCACCTGTGCCCAAGCTGAAAACATACCCAGAGGTAGACTTCCTGTCATCAACAGAACATGCCCAACCTGAGTCTATAAAATCAATCAACTGAGGGTCTTTGCACCGACCATACAGAATGTCAAAGTTAGAAGTGCCTTGCACATATCTCAACACACGTTTTCCTACAACCCAATGTTCAACTTTAGGAGGTGTCATGAAGCGGGAGATGTAGCTGACTGCAAAACTAAGATCAGGTCTAGTGGCAGTAAGATAGATGAGACTACCCACTAACTGCCTAAATGCAGATTCATTCTCTACAGGAGAGTCTGAATTAGCTGAGTTTCAGCCGTTTTTCCATAGGTGTAGAAGCAGGTTTGCAGTATGTCATCCGGAATTTGTCGAACAAACCTCTTGCATACTTTGACTGAGAGATGAAAATGCGGTCAAGGTGCTGCCAAACCTCAATACCTAGGAAATAATGTAGGAGTCCCAAGTCGGTAATGTCAAATGTGTGACAAAGATCTTGTTTGATCTTCTGAATCAACTGCTCGGAGCTGCCAGTAATCATCAGATCATCGACATAGATAATGATGTAAAGACTGTCATCAACATATTGTTGGACATGCAGATTGGAATCCAAAGGGCTCTGCTAAAAACCATGATCCACGAGGTACTTATCAATCTTTATGTACCATGGCCCTGGAGCCTGAGGCCATAGAGAGCTTTCACCAGTTTGCAGATCTGCTGTTCTTTGCCCACAACCTTGAAGCCAGGAGGTTGTGTCATGTAAACTTCTTCTTGCAAATCACCATTGAGAAAGGCACTCTTGACGTCCATTTGATGGACTTTCCACCCAACCTAGGCTACCATAGCAAGGACAAGCCGAATGGTACTCATCTTGGCCGTGGGGGCAAATGTCTCCTCATAGTCAATGCCCCCTTTTTGTGAGAACCCTTTGGCTACCAACCGAGCCTTATGCTTATTGAGGGTTCCGTCGGCTTTGTACTTGATTTTGTAGACCCATTTGCAAACAATGGGCTTCTTCCCAGGTGGAAGATCAGAGAGGACCCAAGTGTTGTTCTTCAGAAGGCTATGATGCTCAGTTTCCATAGCCTATTCCCACTCAGGTATGCCTTTAGCCTCTGAATATGTCTAAGGCTCCGAGATGCTGTGAAGGTTGGCCATAAGAGCAAAATTGACAGTATTCTGCTACTTGGTCTTCTTCCGAGCAGATCTACCCTCGATGAGTTCACTATCACGAAGATCACCAATTGTTTTGGCCCACCATTTAGGCTAGAAAGTAAATGTACCAATATCTGAAACAAGTGCGACAGCATCACCTGGTCTGGCTGGAACAAGATTAGGAGGATCCGAAATATCCTGAGGCGGGGCGGGTGGTGGAACAATAGGTTGAGTTGGTGGCACAACTACAGAATCCCTCCCATCAGGTGGGGATAGGGGAAGGTGAACACCTGCATCTGAAGCTTTTAAAGGTTGGTCCTCAGGGATAATAGGACTAGACAGAAGAAAGGGTCCAGTAGTCTCATCAACCACTACATCACGACTAAATATGAGACGATCAGTGTCTACATCAATCAGTTTGTGTGATTTATGATTTTCACTATAACCAGTGAACATAAGTTTCTAGCTTTTGGAGTCCAGCTTGGTGCGCTTGGCATCTGGAATCCAAACATGAGCAGTAAAACCAAAAACTTTTAGATGGTTGACCCGAGGCTTACGTCCAGACCAGGCTTCTTCAGGAGTCATGTTCTTGACAGCATAGGTGGGAGACCGGTTCAAAAGATAGACAACAATGTAGACTGCTTTAGCCCAAAACTTCTTAGGAACATGTTTATGCTCCAGCATAAAACGTGCCACCTCTGTAATGGTGTGATTTCGACACTCAACAACCCCATTTTGTTCAAGTGTGTAAGGTGTGGTAAGCTGGCATTTGATGCCATGTGCAGTACAGAAACGAGATAAGGCAGAAGAACAAAACTCTCCCCCATTATCAGACCTAAGAGTGATTATTGGACAGCCTGACTCTTTTTCAACTAAGGCTTTGAATTGTTGAAATGTACCAAACACATCTGATTTGTTTTTCAAAAAATACACCCACATCTTTTTGCTAAAATCATCAACAAATAGCAAGAAGTATCTGCATCCAGTAACTGAAGGAGTGTTCATTGGTCCACATACATCAGCGTGAACCAATTGCAAAACCTTGGATGCTCTCCATTTATCACCATCTAAAAATGGAGTCTAATGCTGCTTGCCAGCCTGACAAGCATCGCATACGCCATGAATCTGAGTCTGAATCTCTAGAAGACCACCAACTAGACCCTCCGAGCTAGCTGAGAGAGAGTGCATGTTTAGGTGCCCATAACATTGATGCCAGAGTTTGTTGATGGATGTACTCTTGGCTACCATGGCGTGTTCTTGAGAATCACCAGAATCAATGAGTCGATACAAACCATGATCCTTAAGTCCTTGGGCAACGGTGATGTGTGTCTCACGATCCACTATGCTGCAGGTGTACATGCTGAAAACATCTAGATGTGGTGAGTGCCTCATTATCTGACTGACAGAGAGAAGGTTCATCTCCATACCAAGAATGAAGTATACATCGAGAAATATTAAATTTCTCCCATCCAAACTGAATCTGTACGTTGCCTTTTTCCGATAACAGTATACTCTTCGCCTCCTCCAAAGATAACAGAATTTTTGAAAGGCGTGTACTCCGTGAACCAATCTCGCCAACGTGTGAAATGTCGGGAGGCACCTAAGTCAATGTACCAGCCAGAAGATTTGTCATGATCTACAGGTCGCTTGGCCATAAAGGCATAATCCGCAGATTCGTTCTACTCATAGTGTGACAAAAGACGTCGTGGTAATGCTTTTCGAGGCACGAACAACAAGATCTCGAAGAATGGACAAAAACTAGTCGGTAAAAATATCTGTAATGTCCCCTTCCTAGACGACACATAGATGAGCAGTGGTTGGCCTATTACCAGGGTTCCCGTAGGTTAGCAGAGTGGTTAGGGGACTTATCTAGGGGCAGTGGAGCTTTGTTAAGAGTCTTACGAGCCCTTCAGTTTGGTGTCAGTTGATGAATCCAGGGGTTGAATTGAAAATATTAAGGTTTGCTTTAATGAAATAGTGAAAAGTGAATAGTAACAGAAAATTAGAAGAGGAATAGTGAAAAGTGAATAGTAACAGAGAATTAGAAGAGGAATAGTGAAAAGGTCCCCATCCTAGTAGCCCCAATGTTGTTTTAAAAAGGTGGCACTTCTTTTTCATAAGGAAAAGACCCTCAAGGTGGGTGTCCAATTTTGGAGGGAATACTTTTTTTTTTTTTGGAAAAAGGAGGATGGAGGCTATAAAGCAATGTATTGGGCTAACTTTTGAGCATTCTATTCTCATTTTTCACAAAACTAAGTGCAAGTTTGGAGCTCTGGATAGAGTTTCAGCAGATTGCAGCTCTTCTAAGGACGAAACCCCTTGGAGGACAGTGGATTGGACAACAACCCAGTTCACAAAACAGGGAAATCTACTCTGGGTTTCCGTTTGGGCTTCATTGGACTTTATTACAGAGTACTATTGCATGTTGGAGAAGTTGCAGCAATGGTTTATCAAGACACATTTGTAGATCGGGCTTCTTATGAGCATATAGCCTCATTTTTGTGCATTCACCTGCTGGCCGTTCGATTTGGGGGTTATTCTCAGCTAAATCCTAGCTGGGAATTAGGATTTCAGCTACTAATTGTTTCACAAATTAAGTATTGGCTCCCGGATATGTGATTGTCATTTGGATAGTTTATTATTACGTCTTGTAGAGGTTTCTAGGTTGTTGTTATAGTCTGATTTAGTGGAAATCAGACCTCTGAATTTGTAATCAGACTTATGTTTAGTGAGAAATAAAGCTTATTTTTGTGTGGTATTGCAATGTTTATTTGTTGGTTATATTTATTTTCATTCGGCATGTGAATATTGCAATCAAAACCATTTCATATCCACACAAACATCAAATAACAAACTCAAAAAATCAAAACAGCAGTCAGGAAATCAGAATTCATTAGTTTGCACAACTGTTTGACAAATTGCCAAGGGATCAAAATTGAAAAATCAAGGCAGATTTGGTAAGGGATCTTTCAGTGGTATCAGAGCCATAATCCTACCAGCCTGTTGGGTAATGATTGCATTCAATTGGTGTGATATCAGTTGTGCACAAGTCAATTTGGATTTGGGTTTTAGTCTGGGACAGTGAAAAAGGTCATTATGGCAAAGTTGTTTAGCAATAAACAGGCATGGAAGGAATTTGAACAAACAAAACACAAGATCATACGTAAATTGCAGCGTTTAGATGATTCACTTTCAAAGTTTGGACTCTCTAAAGGATCATCTTCACTTTCTACTAGCAAGGGTCCAAGGCCACAAGACAAGGAAGCGGAAGTGCTTAAGCATATTTGAGGAGTACAACATTATTCCTCAACAGGTTAAGGAGAATTTTCCTTTCAAGGACTATATGGACATGCATCCCAAACTTTGTCACAAAACTGAGCAAGCAAGGAAGAAATATCACACTATAGCTTATGAACTGTTTATACATGGAGTGGATAGAGAATCTTAACATATGGGTGATACAACTCTTCATGAGAATGATTTAGTGCCTTCAAGTTCCAATAAGGTATGCAAAAATTTATATTATGAATTTGATAGACATGCTGATTTGACTCAAGAAGACATTAGGACAGCCTTCGGTAATGATTTGTCTACGTCATCCTTGCAAGAGGTTTCACAAGAGGCTTCTACATTAGAAGATAGCATAGATCTTGTCAGTGATTTGGATAGCAATGGTATGGATTTTTTGGGTGATCATAAGGCATCTTCTAGTGTGATAGTTGATTCCCATAATGTCACATCACCTACACATGATGAAAAATTAGACTATGGCAACCAAGGATATTTGGAACAAAAGCCTTTGGTTTGGGAAGATTTGCAAGACTATTCAATGGTGAAGGAAGATGACTACTTGCAATTGCTTAGAGATAGAGACATGGCTGTCAAGTTGGTGAAAGAAAAAGATAGAAAGATTGTTGATCATCGTCTTCTTTTAAGTATGTCCAATAATTCCTTGCATAATTCAGAAAATTAGTCCTTTATAGAAGCTACTACTTGGGTACAACATGACAAGGCAAATGGTGTAGGAGTTGAACAAGTTGAGAAAAGGATTGAAGAATCATACAATGAGGTACCTTGCAGCCTTGTGACATTTAGTGATGAAGAAGCTTCATTGGAGAATCGCATTCACCATGATCATATGGACGAAGAACATGCCACCACGGAGGTTATCATTCATCAAGGTATGAGTTCATTAGATAATATTGTTTCATTTTCTCTACATCATATTGGCATGGAATCAAATAATGGGGTAGGTATCCTTGAGATAGACTTGGTTCATAAGAAGGGAAGTGATCAAGATATGTTGAACATTCCATCCATCAAAGCTATTCCTATGGAAGGAGAAGAAGCAACACTTATTGAAGTTCAATCACACATGGGAGTAGTAGACTCCACTCACTACTTTGATGGAGACCCCTTGTCCAAGCCTAATGTTGACATCACTCAATGGAATGAGATTCCTGAGATGACAGCTAACATACATGGTGAGAAGGTGGAAGAACCCTCTACTGTTGGCACTTATGATTTGAGCACTAAAGGTGGTAAGTTTGGGAAGAATTCAGGCTATAACAGTTCTGATTTTGTGAATCAAACCTGGGCAGATGTGAAGAAGACACAAATCTTATGTAACTACTGGGTACAAAGAGCAAGAGAAGCAAAATCAGTGGCTGCCCAAGCGAGACAGCACCTTTAAGAGGTCAAGGCAAAACGTGAACAGTTGGAGCAAGCAAGAAGGCAAAGGGAAGCACACCTGAGATCTTTGTTCCTTCCAAAGGAAGAGTGCATGGAAGCAAGCAAGCAAGACAGAGATGCAGATTTAGATAAGCAAGAACAGATGTACAAATCTGAAAATTTTCATACACTTGATTTGTATCATAAGGATCATGGTTTGTCTTTGTTCGAAAATGCTTCAAGGATTCAAGTAATGAAGATGGAAGGAAATTTTGAGCGAACACTATGTGAATCAGCCACAATCATCAGGATTTCACTTGAAGAGGAAGACATAGGGAATTCAAAATATGATGACTCCTTGATCATTCATAATAAAGACACCTATGTTGAAGGCTTCCGGACAATAGGGACACAGGTGCATGATAATTCAATTGGCAGCCCTAGGACAGCATTGATGACACATTGTACACAGGATTCAACTTGTGGATCAGCCCTTGTTGATAACCATCCTTTCATAGGAGAAGATATGATTAAATTGGTGGAGGATAACTCACTTGAGTATGAGGACGTTTCTGACTTTCTGAGGTATAATGACAGCCCTATGCCACACCATGATATGGTAGCGAAGAGGATCAACATTAAGACATTTCATGGAGAGACTCACGTAGGACCAGCATTTGATGAAGAGCATGCATCCTGGAACATGAAGGTCTTTGAGAGAGATAAAAGGACTACAAAATGGTATGATAACAACTCTAATTTTCTGGTTGGGGACAGCAGCGTGATACTCTCTCATTTACATGAACTTGCAACCCCTATTCATGGAGTAATTGGTGACAATGAGTTTCCAAATGATAGCTTACATGATGCATTGGTTAAGCATGGCTATTTTGATGTTGCTTCTTCCAACAGGACTAAATTTGTTTACTTTAGAACAACAGCCATAAATCAATCCAAAGAAACTTGTAACATACACCACTCTATACATGATGAGAAGCAAGATTTCTCTAATTCTGAATTTGTAGATGATGTTTTCAACATTAAGGAGAATGAAGTGGTGTTAGGTATTCAATGGTTGAAATCTCACGGAAAATTTGTCCAAGACTCCAGCAAGATGATATTAGAGTTCACTCATAGGGATAAACACGTTGTGCTTAAGACACTAAAGAATGAGACAAAGGATGGGATAGTTAAAAGCATATTTGTTTGCTCTAACATTGATGACTTCAAAGGCATGGATCAGAATGAAGAATTCAGTCCTAATTTTCTGACTTTGAACAGCAAGGATATATCCTCACTTCCTAATTATATTGCAGCTTCTAACCATTGGGAAAGGAGTGATATTGATTTTACGTCGATTGGTACACAAGTTAAATGCATTGGTCATGATAATTCAATTGATGCAACTCTCTATAGGACTGATTTTAGACACTTTGGGGCAGCTGATATAAAACAGTCCCAAAAGATGATTGATGGTTGGTTAGAGAAAGCAAAACAAGCCAAGATGAGGACTCAAAAGGCCAAGTTTCATCTACAACACATTTGTGACATTCACCATTCTTTAAATGATGATGAGCAAATGTTGCCTAATTCAGAAAGCTCAGTTGTTGTTGGTCATTTTCCTGATGGTGATGATGATGCTATTGATGACACTCTTAGTGAACCAGCCACTCAAGAGTTATCTTGGGTGAGTAATGACGACATCTACACTACACATTTGGGTTTATCACGAACTCCTTATGATGTGGCAGCAATTTATTTATTGATTGGTAACTTCATATTCTTGGATTCATCATGGGTTAGGGACTGCCCCAGTTGGATTCATATGACACTTCTGGTTTCCTCTTGGCCTACTTTAGCTATTCAGTTGCTTGGAACTGTGTGGAGTCATGTTCATGGGTTGGACATGGAATGTGAGATGGATTCCTTAGGTTTGTATTGGTTTGATGATATCTTTGATATCACCTACATTGCTGGACTGAGTTATGGCAGTGAGATTTGGCGACCATTCGTGTGGGTTGTTTGGCACGTGAGAGTCCATGACTACATAGTCTTGTTGATTTGCTTAAATGGATGGATTCTTCATGATGATAGGATGAGATGTCTCTTCATCTTTTACAACAGGCTCTATATTTTTGTATGGAATCCAGGTATTGATTTGATTGGTGCATTATTTCACATGGATTTTATTGAGGTTGTTTCATGGCTTGTGGTACGATATCGGTTTCATCAGAGTGGAGCAGCCGGTATGTTGGTAGGATGGACACATTTTCGAGATAACTTTTGCCATTTGTTCCTCTATATTGTGTTGTTAGCATGTGTAACCACTTGGGTTATGACTGGATGGAGACTCTTGTCATTGGGCAATAAATTTCAATATGCAGATTTGTTATTGCTTGAGGGCAAGCAATCCCACGAAGGGAAGACTGTAATGTCCCCTTCCTAGACGGCACATAGATGAGTAGTGGTTGGCCTATTACCAGGGTTCCCATAGGTCAGCAAAGTGGTTAGGGGACTTATCTAGGGGCAGTGGAGCTTTGTTGAGAGTCTTACGAGCCCTTCAATTGTCAGTTGATGAATCCAGGGGTTGAATTGAAAATATTAAGGTTTGCTTTAATGGAATAGTGAAAAGTGAATAGTAACAAAAATTAGAAGAGGAATAGTAAAAAGTGAATAGTAACAGAGAATTAGAAGAGGAATAGTGAAAAGGTCCCCATCCTAGTAGCCCCAATGTTGTTTCAAAAAGGTGGCACTTCTTTTTCATGAGGAAGAGACCCTCAAGGTGGGTGTCCCATTTTGGAGGGAATATTTTATTGTTTTTTGTGGAAAAAGGAAGACGGAGGCTATAAAGCAATGTATTGGGCTCACTTTTGAGCATTCTATTCTCATTTTTCACAAAACTAAGTGCAGGTTTGGAGCTCTGGATAGGGTTTCAACAGATTGCAGCTCTTCTAAGGATGAAACCCCTTGGAGGACAGTGGATTGGACGACAACCCAGTTCACAAAATAGGGAAATCTACTCTGGGTTTCTATTTGGGCATCATTGGACTTTATTACAAGGTACTATTGCATGTTGGAGAGGTTGCAGCAATCGTTTATCAAGACACATTTGCATATCGGGCTTCTTATGAGCATATAGCCTCATTTTTGTGCATTCACCTGCTGGCCGTTTGATTTGGGGGTTATTCTCAGCTAAATCCTAGCTGGGAATTAGGATTTCAGCTACTAATTGTTCCACAAATTAAGCATTGGCTCCCGAGTATGTGATTGTCATTTGGATAGTTTATTATTACGTCCTGTAGAGGTTTCTGGGTTGCTGTTATAGTCTGATTTAGTGGAAATCAGACCTCTGAATTTGTAATCAGACTTATGTTTAGTGAGAAATAAAGCTTATTTTGGTGTGGTATTGCAATGTTTATTTGTTAGTTATATTTATTTTCATTCGGTATGTGAATATTGCAATCAAAACCATTTCATATTCACACAAACATCAAATAACAAACTCAGAAAATCAAAACAGTAGTCAAGAAATCAGAATTCATTAGTTTGCACAACAACTGTTTAACAAATTGCCAAGGGATCAAAATTGAAAAATCAAGGCAAATTTGGTAAGGGATCTTTCAATCTCAAGATACGAAAACTGGCTCAACAATCGGAACACGGATTCCAAGACCCAAAGGAAAAATTGCTGCATCCCTGTTGTGGGACTCATGATTTTTATAAAATCGTCCAAAAACACTAATAATAAGACCTCAAACTCATAAAACAACTACAATTGCCATGAAAACGCCCAGAAATTATGCTACACCCCCACAAACTTAGAGAACACATACGACCATGGAGGAAAAAAAAAGGCAAATCAGAATGTTGAAGAAGCCGATTGAAACTAATCAGAAGCACGGGCACCAACAAACCCAGTAAATAGAACGCCCTTCAGAAGAATGCAGAGGAATCTGCAGATGAGAATTGGAGAGTCCGTGTGCCCAAAAGAGAGCATCGAAAAGGATCAGAATGCGGGTAGAAGTCACGATGAGGTTGAAGAAGTCGCTGAAGAAGATTTCTTTGCTAGAGAAATTTCATAGAAATTACAACTCCTTCAAATATTCAGAGAGAATCACGAGCAATAAAACTACGAACACGACCCGCCAATATAGAAATCGCGACAGCAGAAAAAAGGATGATCACAAAAACCCTAGATCGCGGCAATGACCACATGGGAAAGTCGTGATTATTATTCAAAGATGCGACCTCAAAAAACGCCTCCATCCCAGCAATCATGACCCATCAAAGAAGATATCTGAAAATCCGCCAAAAATAAAAAGAAACTAGAAGCCGTTTCAGGAATGACGTATGGATTAATCAGGGCATTAAAAAAAAATACAAAAATCGCTTCCCTGGGCTATGATACCATGTTATCAGAATACATGCCCAATATATTATTGAATGAATGAATAGTTACAAGAAAGAGTGAATGCTCTTATAAAGAGATTACAATATCTAATAATAGACTAACAGCTTGTACAAAGCAAAAAGCTACAGCAGAACGGATATAGATATAGAAACTATCTAAACAAAGATTGACCATTATAGAAACTAGCTAAATTAGCTTAATATAGACAACTCAAACATTGAAATTGATGACTTCTATTTTTAGATGAAATGTACATCGGGCTTGAACAATCCAACAAATGACCTTGACTATTCAACATTTTGACTATGGATTTGACAATTGACTCAATTGCAAAAACAACAGATGATGCCTTGACGATGATGAAGACACTTGTAGCAATCTGATTTTCGGATTGCCTACAACAGACTCTTATGATTAAATACATATATGTAAAGTACTCTACTATGAATGAATGAAATTTTTGCCTTCAAATTCACTCAATAATGAAATGTCAAAATGCCAAATCACATCAACAATCATGTAAACACTTGCAAACCCAAATACCATGCATTATTATTGACTTCCATACAAATGAAGACAAATAGTTATCTGCTGTTCTGAATTACAGTCAATGTCTGATTTATATCAGACTTTATTACATCATGAAAATTGACATCAAATGCCTTCGATCAACAGTATATCAATGCCCAATCAATGTAGAATGAACCTAGAGACCATATATGACTGTTACAGCCTTGTAGGAAGACAAACAAATATCTGATAACACTGTATAACTACAGGTGCTGATAACACTGTTATAACCCAGCATGTCAAAAGATCACATAACCCATCAAAATATCTCCTTCACATGCAAATGATGGGCTCCTAGATGAAGTGATTGGCTTGTAGTTCCACATAATGATGTCATCTTGCTTTCAAACTCCCAATATCTTGGCAAATGATCAATAGTTGCAAATTGCAATTAGAAAGCTCTGTAATGTCCCCTTCTCGCAAGTCCCAATTTCACAATCTTGCACACGATTTCAACTCGCGAAAAAAGAACATTAGTACACTAAACCCTCTTTGACTTTCAAGTTTTCAACTATTTGCAATAGATGTAAGAGGTATTCAAATCATATAGTAACATTGCTCTTATAATCTTATGATTAACAACAAATATACATTTCACATCTTTTGTCAATAATCTTATGATCATTACACATTTCTATTACTAATCTTATAATCATTATCATTATATATTTCACATGTCCCCTCAATAATCTTAAGTTCACTGTCAATATATATGTTTCATATTCTCTATCATTAAATGTCATGATCACTATCAATTTACATTTTACAGTCTCTATCATTATCCATGCATTAATCATTAATTTCATATGAGAGGAGTGGTATGATGTCTTTGCCACTTACCATTATGGATCCACTATTTTTATCCTTTGACTCAAGGAGTACCTTTTGTACCCACTGAGTCAAGGCCACTATGATAATCCTTGGTACGAGGGATGCCTTTTGCACCAACTATCGCCAAGGCCTCTATATCATAATCCTTTGCACAAGGGGTACCTTTTGTACTGACTATGACAAAGGCCACTATATAATAATCCTTTGCACAGGAGGTACCTTTTGTACCTACTGTGACAAAGGCCACTAATTACCCATGGTTGGCTAAATGGCCATCTCATACTCACCCTTTCCTATGAAGTTAATGTATCAATTTCATTGCTCCATATGCTTCACAACTGTTATGTCTATTTCATGTAATATCTAGCTTTTTCATTATCAAAAATTCACTCATCTATGTTCATCATATCATTGAATTCGACATTAAATAATATAATGCAGCAAAGAGATATTGAATGTAAATTACATACCTTGTTATGGTTGATAAGATTTGGTGGCTGAATAGATGTGGTTCGGCCTGCAGAAATAATGATAATATCTGTATATATATGCTATGACAATGATCAGCAATTATTCGATTTCTGATTATGAAAAGGTGACCGAATATGTGGCAGAGGCGCTTTCACTATAATGTTATGGATGCATTTTGCTGGAAGTTATACTTGTTATCTGTTGTAATAATGAGTAAATAATGATATCTGCTGATGGAAAGATCGCGTCTCTCTCTTGGTGATCGATCTCTTATGATTTGATGCTTGTGTTATTGATGTGTTTTTGAATTGCAAACTTGAATGTATGCTTCACTGCTATAAGGTTATAGACCCTTCCTATACGTATGATCTTTTCCTTGATTGGGTCCCGATCTGCAGGAGTATATGTTCGATATGGTAATGACTATCCTTCTTGAATGTGGATTTGATCGATTGCTTGATTTGATGATAGCAGACATGCTATTGCTTGTTCTTTTCTTCCAATTGCTGGATGATGTCTTTTGAATGGTCAATGATGCCCATTAGATCTGCCTATCCCCTCCTTTTATATCCTTCAAACCATGACGAGCCGCATCTCGCCGTGAACCATTGCCAACTTAGTTAGCGCTAACATAAGTGATGTTTGACAATTACATTGTCTTGTAATGGTCAATTGTTTTGTCTTATTCAAATGGATCGTCGCTTGGGACTCTTAACCGCTGTTTGTATTTAATATTTGATTACGTAGATAACTTCATCTTACGCGGCATGTAAAACTCCCTTTATTCACGTTCGCTTTGACATAGGAATTGACATATTGTAGATCGGTGTTCTAAAACTAGACTATCATATGTGCCTTGATATGGCATCGCTTATATTATATTGAAATCTCTTTGTATTCGAGGCTGATCCTGCTAGGAGTAGATTTGATTTCTCTTTATAATTCCAACATTCCCCTTAAGGAGGGAACATCACAACATCTTATATATTTGTTTTTAAATGATATTCCATTGTCTTCCATTCCGTCGACGATAGCGGTCTCCATATCTTCATTGAGAAAGCATCGGGACATGACATATTGTCTTTGTTGTTCTTTACTCTATCATTCCAATCTTTAATTGGAATGAAATTGATTGATTTGGAGGGAACATGACAGGTTCTATTTATCCTCCTCAAGGTTGGACATCCCTCTCCTTTGGCAAATTTGAAAGCATTTTGGAATCCACCAATAGAAATCCTTCCTTTTGATCATTTTTAATTGCATTGGATGAATAAACACCAACATTTAAAATCTTCTTTGTTTTTATTGAATGTCTTTGTCATCTATAATCGATCCACCTTGCAAATTATCCATTCTTCCTTGGTCGGTGGCCATCATAGCATCAATTTATTAATAAAATTGCTCCTCATAGCTGGGCGAATGCATCCATGTCAGCATATATATTTTATTTAATAAAAATCTTCTTCTATCTCCTTGGGCGAATGATCCCCTTGGACATATGGCATTAAATTTGATATTTTTGCACTTAAAAATCATCATCCTCATTATGCGCCGATTCCTCCCAGCCATTGGCACTCTTGAAACAATAAAAATATGATATTTGCTTGACACATGATCCAATGGAATTACCTCTTTCCTCATGGCGTTGGCACAATACACTATAATGCTTAGGCGTTGGCACCTAAATCCATGTAATCTCCCAATCGATGGCACATGATCCAATATTATTGTTTGAACTTGCTTATTCTTCATTGGGTGAATGGCTCCAAGCTCTATGCAATCCTCTTATCCACACGTTGGCACATTCAACTATGCCAATTCTCCTTGCAACAAAAGCAAACTCATCCTTGGTGTTAGAAATAGAGATAGGAAAATGTAATTAAAGATTTCATTTCCCTTGTCCACATGGCATAAGTCGATCCACTAGAGATAATATGAAAATACAATTTTGAATATTGCATTTCCCATTGTTCCAATCTCTATCCACTAGAGGAACTTTGATAATTTGGCCAAATAAACAATATCTCCTAGCAATACTTAGCCAAAACCAATAAAAACACTAGTTGAGCCAACATTACAGTTCTCCATGCTTCAGAAATAAGCTCAAACTAAAAATCATTCCCTTACCAATCATTTAGCCTACGGGAATGGATGATAGGTTAATCATCAACTCCATGTGAAGTCACTCCAGAAATGGGAACATGACAATATATATATTCAGTTCAATCTATGGTTATTTCATTGTCATTTCGTCAAACATTTTCCAAAAATACAAAAAATTAGGATAGGGATATTTCAATAAATTCCAATTGTGCTCAAATTAAAAAGCGCTACAAGGTTGAGACAAAATTCAAAAGGCTAGCCTTTGAAGATTTGGGGATTGTCCACCCCAATCTTCCCATCAAGTAGCTAGAAGAGAATGCATTCACAAGTTTATATGTAATCAATGAATGCATACATCAAAGATTTGAAATGAAGTGAAGACTGAGATATTTTTATGTAATGCTTCAATGGTTCTCCCTCAGATAGCTAGTGGTGAAGCAAAGGGCCTCTGCTCAACATGCTTGTATCTCTACAACTCTTCCATGATTAGGTCCCTGACCTCAACATCAAGCAACATCTTCCAAATGCATACTAAGAGGCCCTAAATAACCTCTCCATCAATATCCCTTAAGTCCTACGAAGAAAAATTTTGGGCTGATGATATGATGTTGCATTAATTGGTTGGTAGAGTTGATTGTTCCACCTATCAATAATGTCCAAAATGAGTTGAAAACTTGTCAAATCCCCCCTTAATAGTTTTGGATGACCTCCATGGTCTCATATAGGTAGCCCGTTGGGTTTTCCTCCCCAACTACCAAGCACAAAACCCTAACTAAAGGCTCCAACACCTACAAACAAAATAAAGTTGCAATTAAAAAGTACAACTTAAAAAAAATTGAACAATATCTAGTAATTACAATTTCCATAATGTGAACTTCAAGGATACAATTTAAAGTTTAAATAGATGTTTGAAGTTACCTTGACGATCTCATTGACACTCTTCACAGGCATCATCAAAATTGTCTTCATAACTTTCTCTCTAATTGCCTTCTTCGAATAAGAAGAATCTATCCATGCTTTTCTCACAAACATCTACCTCAAACCTCAAAGGTGTTAGCAAACTACGAATGCTCTACAAGGTGATGAAGTTAATTGCAAACCTTGTGTAGTCGCTCACACAAGCTCATTCTCCTCAATGTGCTCCTTCATTGAGTTTAGCACACAAGGGTGATTGTAGATATATTTCATGATGTTCCTAGTGTGTTCCACCACAGACTTCACCCAATCATGTTTGCCTATGTACTCCAAGAGAAGATCAAGGCTATGTGCAGAGCAAGAGGTCAAAAAAAGTAATGGGTGCCTATTCTCAAGGAGTTTCCCTACAACCACATATGTTGATGCATTATCTATCACAACTTGAACCACATTCTCTATGCCAACCTCTATTACAACCACCTCCAATATTTTATTCAAATTCTCTACATTCTTGACTATGTTTGAGGAATTAATGAACTTCGAGAACACCTACTGACAGCCTAAAACAACTAGAAAATTGAGGATCATGTGGTTCCTTCCATCTATTCACCCATCTAATAATATGTTGCATACATACTTATGCCATAATTTACTCTACACTTTCACAAAAAGTTGGGTATTCGAGTAACGACCCATTTAAGGAATGTTGACTAAGTGCCTTGTACCTTTTCCTTGCAATGATCAAGGTTGTGACCAAATTGCCCCTATATGGGCTTCTTGCTACATTGAATGAAAGATTGTTGTGATACCAGAAATTTGCACAAACCGTGTCTCCCTCCTCATGCTTGTGCTTGTTCCAACCTGTACCTTCAAGCAAAGGAAAAGGACCAGGTGTGTTTCATGGCACAAAAACATTCTCCATACAGTTGTAGCTCAATGAAGTGGATGAGTTGCAAATTTGTGGACCACTAGAAGCCATAATGGCATAATCTATGTCCCTATATCTTCCTCTGATTCTCGTGCCATATTGGGATTCATTACTAATGCAATGTTTGCTTGGGTCCTTACCTTCTCTAATCTTTTTTGCTTGATCAAAGATGGGGCTGCATTTATCTCCCTTTCAAGCTCCTGCTAAACATTTGGGCACAATTGGATGTTGTAGTTAGGAATCTATGCAAGGTGGTATTTAAAGCAAGTGATGCCTCCCCTCATCTTCAACCCACAGTAGTTGCAAATGACCATTCCTACAATCAATACTGGTATAGCATGCTTCCAAGTGACATCTTTTCCACCATGGCTTCCACTTCTTGATGTCGATTGGATGCAACTGCAGCATTGAGAAAATTAAAAAAATTGCAAAACCATGGCTTTGAATTTTTATTTTTTTTTTTAATTCCAAAAACCATACATTAATTTGAATGAATGGCTGTGAAACTAAAACAAATCTAGAAAGTGCATACTTATGTTATCTAAGAAATGCCAAAAATCTAATACTAATGCTGAGAAAAAAAGGAAAAAAAGCATACCTGATGAAATTTGCAGAGAATTCTCTTCTTCAATCCCTTCAAACACGAGCTCAAAGAGATCAAATGCAATTGCGAATGACAAAAGAGGGTGGATGCAGTTAAATAGAGAATTTTCAGCATTTTTATAGTGTTTAAAGCACATTTTTTGCACATTCACAAGGTTTACAATGCATTCATATGCGCCTACTATATGTAGGCGAGTCTGCACCGAGTATTTGCCTAATTCCAACAAGTACTCGCTAGAAAATGCAGCAAGTACCCTGTGCGGACTCATCTACAAGTAGTAAGGCGAGCTCGAGTGTGAGTTGCTTGCCACCTATTTTCACTCATGAGTGGAGCAAGTAGTAAAACACTGCTCTGACCTATTTAAAAAGGAACCATGATAGAATGCAAAAGGATCTTGTAGCAACATAAGTTGAAAAGATTGTGACTGCCGAATATAAATGTGTAAGAATGCAAACATTAAACAAAACCACGATGAGCACCAAAAAGTATGAACATAAGATGCAATATAAGGTGCTTATCAGTATATCCTTGGTGTTCTACATCATATCCTAGGAGGCTTGAGAGACCTTATCAATATAGACAACCTACAAGCTTCCGATAAACCATAGGCATAGTTAACAAGAGATACAAGGGTACTAGTATGGGGGCGGGGATGTCAATCAAATTAGGGTACATGGGAAAATGAATAAGGAGACAGCTATATATATATATAAATATAATCACCAAAAATTGTGGGTGCAGGGACAGGTATGCAGTCCATGTTCCCATAATGGAGTTTCCTGGCAACTATGACCTATGGTACAGCAACATATAAAACATATTTAACACAAAAAGCTCTAGAACATTGTAAATTTGTAAACATTGTTCCCATTGGTTTTCATGAATATCTTAAAGTTTACATTATGGCAATGCAAGATGGCCTATGGGGTCCACATAATATTTCCATCAAACATACTATATTAATTATAGATGGAAATATCTTCCAATTGTAACTGTTTATTTGATGTGATCGAGGCTTTTGACCACATAAAAATATTAATAATCATAATCTTGATCCAAAGAAAACTATAACTGTAAAAATGCAATTAACAAGATGAGGACCCGCCCAATTCCACCACATGATTTGAGTCATTTCCAAAGCTACATATGGTAATGCTCAAAACCATCAAGAACAGAATTTTGTCAAAATACATACCACAAGAGGTGGGATATACCAGAGTAGAATTAAAACCTAGAAACAATATATTAGTAAAAATCTTAGCAGATTATGCCATGCCTTTCATACTTTTCCTACTCATACACAACCCTAAATAAATTTGTTAGCTACCATCTTTTGATCAATTGGGAAAGAGAGAAGAAGATGAATGCATCAACTCATGTAACCATCGAAAAAATGTTGCTTAAAGTACAGTTGCAACAATTGTTTATGCATCTGCTCTATGTATTCCTTAGGATTCTGCACCCTATAAATCCATCTTAATGGCTAGACGCTTAGCAGAATGATATGCGGTTCGTTTAAGTTATTTATTTTTTGTGCAGATTTCCATTTCATTTATGTGCAGTCATCAAATATTAACATTTCCACTTGCAAGACATCTTCAGAAATGTAGTTTTAAATATTGGATAGTGATTAGTAATTTAGTACTTTAAGATATGATTCTTGAGAAATCAATAAAGAAGATGAGGAGCAACGTATGATGCATAATTTGACCAGAAGAAACAGTCCTAAAAAAAGCAACGAGTTGAAAAAGTCTTGTTAATGTCATGTCACACAGGCCACATTTTCTAACAAGGATAATGTGCAAGAATAGTAGCTGCATTCCACAATGAAAGTAAAACAAATTGCTTTTAGAAGCACAGAAAAAGCACTCACGTAGGAAATTTCACACTGAATTTCACATATTGATCTCCTTTGTCGATAAAACCAACGTGCTTAGGAATACCTACAGAAATTCATTACCAAAAGAATGATCCTTCCAAAACTTAATAGCACAAATTACAGTAGAAAGAATCTGAAATGTACAGTCCAAGCATATAGAAATAGAGTATGCATTGTGCAACCTTCGAAAGAAAAACAAATGTGAAACTCAATACCTTTTCCTCTAAGCACAACTACATCATCAGGTTGAACTCCTTTTGGTATCTGCAAGAACGTAAAGATTAATTATATCTCCCAAATGTGACAAGCAAAGATAGAATTTATGCCAAATGTATAAGATTAATAGATCTACCAAATGAGACAAGTAAAGATAGAATTTATGCCAAATGTAAAAGAGGATTACTACGTAAAATATATGCCACAAGAATCAAGTTTGTGTTCATATTTGCTACACAAAAAATTCAAACAGAATCCTTAAATGGATAAAAATTGTCAAAAAGAAAAGTGTCCATAAAGTTTGAACCTAAGTTACTGATCCTGGTTCGTGTATTTGGTCCCAAAAAAAAATTGTGGTTGGGTTCCTTTTGGGTTCGTCCATACAAAAAAATATAAATATCATAAATATATACATAGTTATAACCTAAAAATAAGAATTAAATTTAGAATTTATATATATGACATTAAATTAAATAATATTAAATTTTAAACATATCATATTAAATTAAGAATAATCAAATTTTGTATTAAATTTTAAAATATTAAAATATAAATATATTATATTAAATCTAAATATATTACTATTAGCTAAATACTTTTAAGACTTGTCAATCGATTTTTAAAAACTCATCAAAATTAGCTAAATTGTACCTAGGATATATTTTCAATTGATTCTCGTCCTAGTTCATATGTTCAACATGTAATATAGAACCTAATGCTAGGAGGAGCTCAATGCCCTATAGCTAGATAGGGCCCAGCTACATGGATTCAGTATTCAAGCTAGGCTATACGCAAAGTGCTCAAGATCTTAAACCATTTCTTTTAGAGAAAGATGAATCACCCAAGGGGCAATGTTTGCTTTAAACAGGTGACTGCACACTTAGATCTTAAAACCGAGAACCCTTCAGTGCCATGAAAAATAGCGAGGTCGTATTCATATAACGGCCCTTCAACAGAACCTATTGCTTTGTCACCTTGCGGATTGATGAGTTAAATGACTTTTCTAGGCCATTTGATCCATTCTTCTTGTGCACCATTCAAGCCCTTTCCTCAAAATGCAAATGCAAAACTCAAACGATGGGGATATAATAGATGAATAGAACTCAAATGATGAGGATATAACAGATGAACAAACTTGTGAAAAGTGGATTCCAAAAACAATTAAAAAAAGAAGAAAATATTTTTTTTTTAAATGGCAAAACGTCAACAAAATTTGTCATGGGTTCTCCTAAGTTCAACCGGGATGAACCCACAGGCCAAATCCCAAACCCTAGCCGCATCCCCGCTCATACCGGACCCGAAACGGATCATACCTAAACCAACAAGGTAATAGGGACAAACCAGTAACATAGGTTTGAACTATAGAAATTCAAGTTTTAAATCATTTAAAATGTCTAAATAGCAACAAATTATATATTTTTTAATGATGTTGTATTATACTAAGTTATTACTTCACTAATAAATAATGTTTCTCCAAGTTTCTAAGATGGCATTATGTTCGGACAAGGTTTCACGGAAGGCAACTTTTTCTCCAAATTTTGATCCAAAAATCAGATCTTGATCATAATAGTAAGGTCGTTTTTTCTCCCTTTCAGTCAAAGATGACTAGTCAAGGAGTTCCCTCATAAGAATGAGTCGATTTTTGTCAGATTTAGAGCATTGTGGACATGTATGCGGGGTTGCTGAAGACTTAGAGTGATCTTGAACATCTTGGGGAAGAAGACAGATTTGTGTGCAGGTTCAAAAACTTGATGTTTTCCACTTTTGGTGAGGCTGCCACTTACACAGGCAGTGAAAACATGTACGCCCCAGAAAACTCACAAGACCCCACAGCATATGCTGAAAACCTAGCAGCAAATTATTTCTCTAAGAATGGCGAACTCATTTCTATGCATACAAAACATGGAATTTGAAGGGTTGTAACAGTCCATTTCCACTTCTAAGCATTCAAATGCATGTCCTGACTCTTGGGAAGTGTGAGGGAGGTTACATATACCAGTTTTGGTGACCACACATAGGTTGGCACTCATGTTTGACCTTGGAAGCAAGAGGATTTGCATACTTGGTAACAATCGGAGCAAGTTTTTGGAACAGAACAGCATGCTGATGTACATTAGAGCACTTGTAACTTCTTGTTGGGCTTCATAAGTTATGTTCAGACCTTTATACATTGTACTTGATATACTTGGCTGACTACATAGTGGAGACTGGACAGGATAAGTGTTTTGCTCCTCAACTGAAGTTTTCTCCCTTCTTAGGATTTTTCCAAGTCAAAATACTCGTCTTAATCATTCTCAAGGTTTTATTATTGGTGTTTCTATGTTTCTATTGTTTCTTGATGATGTTTGGATGCATATATATGGCTGTCCTATGGATTAAAACTTAATAACTATTAATTCTTACTTTTGCTTGTTTCGAGTAGTCACATTGTAAGAATCCATAATTGGTGAGCTGGTTAGGAGTATCTCAATCAGTGTATGGATCAGATTTCAAGACGGTAGAGAGATGTATACTAAAATAATATTTAAGATACCAGCATCTGAGTCATGCTCTTCTGAGAACAATAAACGACTCTGCTCTGCTCGAAACATATTGATTCATAAACTGTTTTAAAGATTGACAAGGGAGATTTAAAGCTAAAATTACCTTAACGTGAAAAGAAGATGAAACTTTAAAAAGTATATACTGTGTGCTGAATTTCCAATGAAATTCCACTTTTTGACAAATTATCTCTTTTCAGTTTTCCCCTTCTTGCTTGCAAAAGTAAATTATAATAATATCAAATGCAAGCCGTGAACTCCTAAAATGCAAATGGGCTAGGACTTTTAGTTGTTTAAGAATGTATCTTTAGGTTTGAGGCGCTTGTGAGTGCCACATAAAGACATCAGGTTTTTTTTCGTGTAATTTTTTTTAACAGTTTGCAAGTTTTTGGGCAGTTGACGGGCAGCCTAACATCCCCAACACATCAAGGGGGCATTAGGGACCACAGACCATCCCCAAAAACTTGCAAAAATGGGTGACATCATCGAGAAAACTCCCCAAATTGGAAGTATGTACCCAAAAAACAGCAAAATTTGGGGGAGAGTGGGGATGGGAGTGAAATGTTATATCCCCATTCCTGCATTCCCAAAAGGTCCTCAAATGGGGATACATGTATTTAAACCTAAGGACACACCATAGGGGTGCACTAAGTATAAATATATATTTCATAAAATATTAAACTACTAGCATCCTTTATAGTTTTTTTATTAGGGGTAAAAAGGGGGGTTTTGAAAGGGCATCCCTTATGGTTAACTTATACTTCAATTTAAAATTTAAACTGAACATTTTTTATTAATTTCAATATTCCTAATCATGATTTTGCTTACATTGAGTTTAACAGTTTATGAAATAATTTTAAAATGTGTACAATTAACATTTACAAATTTAATATAGAATGTCTATGACAATGTTGTAAATATACATTGGATTTTAATGTTTAAATAATATACAAGGTTTTTCTTTGTTCTATTTGGGCTATAGTAGTCTAGGTTGCAACCTCAATTTTTGTAAATACACTTATAGAAGCACTTTCTGCAACTCAGCTGAAGCCATGTATCTAGGATCAAGGCCATTTATTTTCAACGGTATAGTCTTTTAGTAGCACGCTCTATAGAGAGTTTTTGTATACATATTTATCAAAAAATATATATACAAGGCTTTAAATATGTGTATTTAAAATCAACTATATATTTGATGTCTTCTAAATATGTTTAAACATACATACAAATTTCACAATGTTTAAAGTTTAAACATTCTAGCATTTACATTCAAACATACATCAAATCAAGGTACCATCAGATTCTTGTTGAACTCTGTTATACCCAATCTGAAACTTGATTGTGTTACATAATTGTTTTTCTCGTCAGTAAATCAGTCGTTTGTATGTCAAAGTTGAAGTCGAAAATAGTCATTTTCAGTTGCATTGGAAGTTGTGTCAATGTTGAAAATATCATATTGCCAAACCTTGTAATTTGTCCGTCAATTTTGATTTTATATTAATTAATAATTTATTATTGATTATTAATTAATATTTTTAATTTAAAATTATTGTTAGTTATTATTTTTTAAATTAAAAATAAATCATAAAATAAAAATATATAATAGAAAATTTTAATTGTTAATAATTATTATTATAAAAATTTGAAATTTAATATTATTAAAAAAAATTAAAATTAAAAAAGCAAAAGAGTGAGTCACCTCTTTAAGGGGAGAGGGGCCAATAGTCGTGCAGGCTAACTTTGCAACCATGTAGCAGGTACATGGAATATCATAGGAGCTCAGTTTGTTTTTTTTTAAATGTGATATGGACTCCTATATATCTACAACTAAGGTTTCGACATGTGACTCATCACACAACTCACCACATCAACACATCTAGTGAGAAGTGTCCTTAAAATGACTTTTTAAATATTTGACCAAAACTTTATCATGGAATCCCTAGTAGTTGAACAAAAAACTATAATTTGTTGTTAGAACATCATATTCTTATTTAAAATATAGCTTATATTGTAATGTCCCCAAATTTGAAAAGCCCCAAATCTGTCCTAATATATCAATTTCAATTACTCAACCTTGTGTTTGGGAAGATTTATAACTTGATTGAGTTCCTGCAAGACATGGTTAGAGGATATTTACAAAGATAGTATTATATTATGCTTCTCACTAAAATAAATAAGTGAACAAGGAAAATAAATTGAGTGATACAGCTACCTGTTTAAGACCTGCAATCAGATTAGTAACATTTACAATAAGAAACACATATCATGTCAAATATATATTGAAGTGTTTTAGGTTCTCAATTCATCTCTTCTCGGAGCAAAATGGTTTGATAGGGTGCCCAAGAAACCCTCTACCCTAGACCCAAGAGCGAGTGCTTCACCCCTCTTGGCCCCATGTGGCCTCTTGCCATCCATATGGGGTGGTGTGCCTAGTGAGGCATCCTATCACCGTACCCCTACCAAAACCATTTTGTTTCCTCTTATGATTCAATGAATTCCCATGATGGAGGATTGGGGATGCAGCTACAACAGGGTGTCCCGGAAATCAGTCCTTCTAAGCCCAAGGGCAGCCTCTCTTGCCCCCTTGGCCCACATGTGGCAGGCCTCAGCCATCCACCATGGGGTGGCGTACTTTAGAGGATGATCCCAACGCCGTTTCCCCTCAGCAGGTCCTCCATATCCTCATCTTGGTGGTTTATTAATATCAGTTAACATTATATTATTATTTCCATATAATAAATCAATAACACAAATTCTGTATCATATTTGGCAAGAATTTATAATTGTTATATTGAATTCTTTGCAACTATTATGTTCATACAATAAGCAACTTGTTCATCCTACAGAATTTATTATAAGTATTACATGAAGAACATACCACTGTTTTGCTGGTGGTAGTGCTTTGCAGAGTTTGCTGTAGTCTGTATCTTTTTCTCCTTACTGGTATTACTGCTGTTGAGGAATGGATGATGTCTTCAAGTGATTAAAAAACCTCACTCTTATACCTTCTCAAATGATGTGTCTTTGGTGGATAATTGTGACTCTACATAGGATGACGTCCCTTCCAAAAGATCATACTCCTTCATGAAACTAATCACTGCCTTAACAATATTTGTCCTGTAGCAGATCACTGCTTTTGTCTTTTTCTGTAATTTGTCTTCTAGTGGGTTTTGTCTTATCCACTAATCACCTTATAGGAAATGTTGATTGCTGTCTAAACAACATATTTGTCTTTTGCTAATTTTTGTCTTATCTTCTTTGTCTTTTATGGATTTTGTCTTCATTCACTAATACATTGTAATGAGTGCTAATTGCTGCTCTTAGACTTGAATTTGCATCGGGACATGACATATATGCAACCTAAATTAATCTCAATACCTTTTGGTAACCATCAATCTTGTTATCTCTAACCTTTATAATATTATATCCAACACAAATGAACCAATAGTTGAACACAAAATACTATTTACTAAGTTATTGAATCGCTCTGTTTAGAGGTCGATTCCGGGTACGAAACGTCTTGGAATCAAATACTGGGCCGAATCGACTGTGCATTCGACCAGGGTATGGATTTTTAGGGTTTGAAACAATTCCACAATTTTCCCACCGAACCTGTGCAACTTTGTTGTCGACATGGTGATTTCAAGCCAATTCATGTCTGTGTCAAGCTGCAAGCACACATTTCAAAAAGATTTATTGACTTTGTTTACCCAAAAAAGCCCTAAAAATGTCATTTCGTTTCCCACCACGATTTTCATCCGTCGCGTGAGGGAAGAATGGCGGCTTTCTTTCCCGAAAGTAAGGCATTGCATAACTATAGTTCAATCGTGGCAAAATTGTGGAGTAAAGATAATAAAATGTATCATATATTCAAGCATGACGCATATGTACAAATCACAACCATTTAAATGTCTGAGTCATGCAAATATAGATTTCAAAGTTTGGTAATAAGTAACTCATAAATGCATGAGACATGTCATAGTGATGCGAATTAAGGTGACCCATTACTATAAGAGGCATGTCACCCTACTGTGGTGTTACCATAATATATTAAAGTACCATCTAATATTAAAGTTACTTTAAAACTATTAATAGGTATTGTAAGGAAAGCCCGCAAAATTTCATTTAAAACTATATAATAAATATTAAATAATAAATAAAAATAGTTTATATATATATTAATAACTAAATTTCGATAGAGTGTCATGAGGAAATCCAAGGCAATCAAGTGTTGGATGCATCATCAAAAATCATGGAGGAATGATTGTAGCAGCGGCTAAAAAACTCCCAATAGGAACAAATAGTGAAGTTGAATTCAATGCAGCCCTCCTAGGAATTCAAACATGCAAAAAATTGGGTTTACAAAAACTCCAAATCAAAGGAGACTCCCTAATCACAATTTTATATATATATATATATATATATATATATATATATATATATATATATATATATATATATAACTAAATTTCGACGGAGTGTCATGAGGAAATCCAAGGCAATCAAGCGTTGGATGCATCATCAAAAATCATGGAGTAATGATTGTAGCAGCAGCTAAAAAACTCCCAATAGGAACAAATAGTGAAGTTGAATTCAATGCAGCCCTCCTAGGAATTCAAACATGAAAAAAATTGGGTTTACAAAAACTCCAAATCGAAGGAGACTCCCTAATCACAATTAATGCTTTTAGAAAATGCAAGACTCCAAATGGAAATTGAATAAAATTTTAATGCGAAGTAGGGAGCTATTAGAAACATTTGAAGATTATAAAATATCACGTGTTTAGGGAGGCGAACAGCTTGGCATATAGGATTGCCAACGTAGCGGTTGACATGCAATGTGATTATTACTTCGACACCTCCCTAGAAGCGTGGGAAAATCTAGCTCCAAATTTCCCCTCCTTAACAGATAAGCATATATAAATAAAAGCTATAATGAGAAGGTAAAATGTGATGTTTCGTCCGCTTCATTGACAGATTTAGTACAGGGAATTTACTATAAGAGGGCAATTGCCATCACAGAAGTAGCACCTATGCCATTAGGGATGATCCTTAAATTCTTTACGCTTTGTGATTGTTTGGCATACAAAAACCAAAACATGGATACAATTCTATGCCTTAAGGCCAAGAAATAGTAGATTGCGTTTTGGGGGATGGTCGCAGATTTTAGGTTGAAGATCTTTAGGACAAGATCAGTGGTGGTGATTCACGCAATAAAAATGGTGTTGGGAGTGACGTTTCTGGCCTCGACACACAAGTACATGGGGAACACTAGTGTCCCTTCAATGTTTGTGGCAATATTGCTCGATACAGGGGAGCCTAAAGACACAATTCGACTACTTGTAGAAACAAAAAAATTAAGCCTAGATGGCGGTCTGAGCTGAAGAAAGTAGTGGATGACGCAGTTCTAGGGTTGGGCTTTCACCCAAACCAAAGAAAGTGGCCAAGAATTAATCCAACGTATTCTAGATCGTGCGTGCCATTCATAATTTGGGCTATGGGAGAAAATGAAAATGAGCGGACACACCAAGCATACTGGGGAATAGAATTTCTCAAGGAAATTTCAAGGGCATCTACAACGACGGAGGTAGATTGGTCCTTTGCTCTAGAATCAGGAACTTCTAAAATGGAGGATGATGGAGAAGAAGGAAACGGTGGAGGAACTTCGACCACCCAGGTTTAACAATGTGTCCAGTGCCTATTTACAATCATATCATATAAGTATAGAAGATAGGAATAGCTGTTAAAAATATATGTATAGGAAGAGTTGCTAACAGCATTTTGAAATGTAAACAATATGTAAGGCATAAAGCCTCAGCCCTCCAATGGAACAGCCAGGAACATGTTCCTTTTTGCTCATGAATATTATACAAGGGTATGGCTCCCTAAAGCCAGTTTCACTTATCAAAAAAATATATATATTATATAGTAAATAATAAATAATTATTTATGATATATTTATATTATAATATTAATATAATTAGTAAATTATATTTAAATATACATATTACTTATTTAGTTGTATATATTATTTCATAAAACAAATTAATATTAATTAATTAACACTTAGTATATTAAGATTATTTATTTATATTATATTGTTATATATTTATGATTTTTATATGTTTTTTGTATGGATGTACCCAACCCCCTAAAAAAACTTTTGCCGTATTGGCGTAGTATTGTACCCACGTACCAATACTCGTACCCAATTCTGATTCAGTAACAGACTATTTATTGTTATAAAAGCAACACGTTCTTATTTAAAATACAACTTATATTCAATTTTAAATGATCATAAAACTTTTTGACAACTAAGTACTCACCTTTCACATTTGTCATAGGATAAACATATAATATGAAGTATTCTAATGCATGTACATTGCCACCCCAATAGTTGTACACATAAGAATAGTTTATGTCCACATAACAACAATACTTGTTTAGATGAGCACCTTATTTTATAAATGAGACACTTATATTGGATGGTTATGATATCTTTAATTTTATATAAAGCAAAAAAGTATTTATTACACATGTTGATGAATGTATTTATGACTTTTTCATATGACATTTATAAGTTCTCATGTGTTCATGTAAGGGTCCATCTTAACAAACGTTTGGTCATTTGTTGATTTACATGTGGAATAATTATTGACAATATATAGTATAAATATGTTGCAAGACTAAATCCTATAATCACAAGTACTATATCAACAATAGGACGCCTCTCAACTATTGCCCCCTCTCCCCTAAGAGACTTAACTTTTTCTTTTGGAAGACTGCGGTAAACTTCTAAAGTTTTGGCAACTAGTGAAGTCAATAAAAAAAAAAGAAAAAGAGGGGGTGATGTCAGCTTGAGAAGGTCAGCAAAAGGACAAAAGCAGGCCCAGTCAGCATCTCCCAGCAAGCAAAATCAGCAGTAAACAAAGTTAGGTGCACCATTTCAGAAAATTCGGCAGTATCTAAAAAGTGCAGCCAAGCAATGAAAATCACTCATGAAGACAAAATGAAATAAGGCACACCTTTGTCTTGTTTATTAAATCTGCAGTCACAAACAAAAAGTCGTGCTTAGTTCTAAACTCATAAAGCATGCTTCTTTATTCTTCTTGTCATCTTTTTTTTTTTTAATTTGCGGTGGAATCAGATAAAAGTGCCTAAGGCAGCCTCAGGCGGATCACACCAATGCAAAAGCATATGAAACAGAATCATAGATCAATGGCCAGTCAAAGTACGCCAAAACCACAGATTTCATAACTTGAAGTGCACGATGTCAGTTGCGCAGAAAGACAGAGATCAGACTGCATTCTCTAGATCAATCAGATGTTGACATGGATCGAATCCGTGGTTGGGAAGCCAGAAAGTATTTACCTAGAGACAACAAAATGAGCCAACACCACTACCTATGTGCAAACAATCTAATGGTAGATGGAACAAGGAACAAGCAAAGATCCAATTCCGGCTAACTTCATGTCTCAACAATTTGGAATGAAACAAATATCCAATTGGTTTTCTTATCAATTGTATGTAATCAAGTATGTTCCTAAGTTGAATCTGATCAGGATTCTTGAGGAGGTTCACCTTCTTCAAGGTAGGTTGCTTTTCTAAAGGTGATTTATTTTCCTAAGGAAATTCATTCTTCCAAAATCTAAAATTAATATCAAGTATGGAAAGAAATGTTGGATGACAGAGGAAAGTGCCAAAATCACTAAGATATGGATACATGAATCTTAGTGGTTGAACATGTGCTGCAAGGAATGAACCTATGTTTGTTTCAAGTTAGAAGTTGCAGCCAATATAGAGTGAAGCATGCAAAAAGCATTGACGTGGATTGTGTGGAAAGTGTATCAAGATTTGAGCTAGGGTTTGTTGAAGAATCAACAAATTGATGGGATTGTTCATGAAGATCGAGATAGAGAATGATATTTAGAGTATTTAGAGTGGTGAATTTCAATGAGGGATTGGTGTAAAGATTAAAGGAATCAACAAGAGGTGTTCTAATTCAAGAACGTATCAAATTGAATTGGCAAAACCTCAGTGTTTCAGATGGTTTTCCATGAGAGCATCATCCAAAACACCCAGAGTCACACTTCCAAAAAAATTTATTTTTAGCGCAATGAGTTTTTTGAGGAGTCAGCTATTGTTAGATCATCTATCTCATCATGCGAGAGATATGGGCATTAAAACATAAATTGTAATAATTTTGATCATCGGTTCATCTCACAGTCGCATGTTGTAAATATCAGAATTAGTGGACAAGACAATTTTGTAATAAAGCAAGTAGTCGTAGCTAGAGTTGAAGTCCAATCAATTTATTTCATTTATTTTCATGCAATTTTCTAAACAATATAAAGAAGTGCCTTTTTGCACTTAGATTACATCAATGGTAATTCTCATGCCTACATTATGCTGAAATTGCTATTCGTCGAGTATTCAGTGTCATTGTGAATTTGTTATTCACTCAATGACATTTATTATTATATTATACCTATCTTGCTTCTATATGTTTACTAAGATGTCTCATTATGTGTGTTAAGGGTTAAATTGTTGAATTTGCAAGCTTTGTATTGCATGTGAGCTCAAGGTGTAGCTTGTGGCTTTGTACTAAGTCCTACATTTGATTTAACCATAGCAGTTGTGTTTATGTGTTAGCCTATTCCAATCTATCTGTTCTTACCCTACTCAATCTCTATTTTCAACTAAATAGCATAAGCATGTAGTAGAAGGATTTATTTCAAGTCAAAAAGCATAAAATCCTTTGCCTAATATTGCAAGAGTGTCTCAACCTTTTGTTCTGGGCAAAATCAAAAAGATACGCTTTAATCTTTTATTTAGCATGAATGTTAACCACCACAAGAATCATTGTAAAGATTGTAAATTGCAAGTACATATTCTCTAGTTTTTACAAGGAGCTTCCTCAAAGAGCAGTTTTAATCCTAGTTCCACGGGGATGCGTCCCCCCTGAAATACAGCCGTCCCTGAAGTCTCCCCGTTTCCAGGACGGGGAGACTTCAGGGAAATGTCCCCCACCGTCCCCTGCAGTCCCTTGTCGTCCCCCCGTTTTGCCGCTGCATTTCTTTTAGGCATTATGTCAAGCAACTCACGTGCCTTGTCTATGCTTCCACATTTTGCATAAATGTCTAACAAGGCAGTTGCAATTACAACATCTGACAAAATTCCTCTATCCTTCATGTTTTGATGGATGTCCATACCCTATTCCAAAGCTCCCATTTTGACATAGGCAGGGAGGATGCTGGCAAAGGTTGTGGAATTTGGCTATACACTAGCCAATTGCATTTGCTTTAAAATTTGAATTTCTAAAGCCTTTTCAACAAATCCATTTTGTGCGTATCCTACAATCGTTGCAATCCATGATACCACATTTCTTTGAGGTATTATGTCAAACAATTCACATGCCTTGTCTATGCTTTCCACATTTTGCATACATGTCTAACAGGGCAGTTGCAACTACAACATCTGACAAAATTCCTCTATCCTTTATGTTTTGATGGATTTCCATACCCTATTCCAAAGCTCCCATTTTGACACAGGCAAGGAGGATGCTAGCAAAGGTTGTATTTCAGCACAATATGTTTAAACTCTAAACTTTACTTATTAAGTTATTCCTTAGGCTTCTACAATTATACATCTTTTTATAACTAATTTTTCAAGTACTATATGTATTTCAGCGCACCACTCACCCGCCACCGCCCCCCGGGCATCCCCCGCAGCACCCAAAATTAGACCCCCCATCCCCGAAACGCATCCCCCACCGTTCCCTCGTCCCTGTCCCCGAAACTTCGTGGAACTATGGTTTTAATACATAGCTGTTCCGTTTTGTGTCACACAAAAAGGTGCAAATTAAAATGCTAACAAACTCTCAAATGTTTCGAAGACAACCTTCAAAGCAATGGAAGGTTTATTTGAATGATTGATTATCCCTTCAAATTAACCAATGCTCCCACAACTTTCATTTTGGTGAAGAATACCTCCACCATGCACAACTTCATTTGTTGGTGTCTATCTTGGTAACATGCTTATTTATGGATAAACATGGGAATGTCACCTAAAGCACATTCAACAAGTGCTCAACACTCTGTGGGAACACAACTTGTATGCAAATATGGGCAAATGCTCTTTCACCGTGGAGGAAATACATACATGGGGTACATTGCTGACATTCATGGAATAAATGTAGATACATCCAACATGTATATCATTCAAGAATGGCTTACACTAAAGACCCTCACAAAAATTCACAATTTTGTTGGCAGTGGAATATTTCTACAGGAATTTTTAGCTGATTTCTCTCACATCACTTAACCCTTGAATCAAGTCACTGAGGGTGGAGCAAAGCCAACTTTAAGTTGAACAACTGCACAACAAAAAGCATTCAAGGAGTTGAAATGCAAACACTATTCCACACTAGTGCTCACATTACCTAACTTCAGCACCTGTTTGAGATAGATACTAATGACTATGAACATGCGCTTGAATCAGTCCTTACTCAATTTAGTAACTCAGTTGATTATCACTACAAGACATTCACTGCCACAGTAATAAAATATTCCACATATGACCAAGAGCTTTATGCCATTGTCTATGAATGTAAGCTTTGGAAGCACTGCATATTTAGAAAGGACACTTTCATCTATACAAATCACAAACCATTTAAATTTTTGCAAACATATAACAAATTATAGTAAGAGTGTCATCAAAAAACACCTTCATATCATCAACAATTCCAATTGAACATCAAGTGTAAGAGGGAATGTGCCAATCTATTGGCAGATTGTTTGAGTAGACCCCGATCCATGTGTACACCCCAAAATGTCCCATTTCAAATGCAATATGTCGCCACCAATTTTTGATGATGAATCCTCTGCCACATAACAATACGTACAAACCTCCTCAATTGAAAGCAGACTCTGTATATAAGAAGAGTGCTTTAATCCAAATCCTTTGAAGAATTTTATTTCTAGATCTACTTTCAAGCACTTTGTTACTCCTCGCATGAAGACTGTAGAACTTACATTAGAATATAAGCCTAAGCGGACCTTTCAGACTAAGATGTTATCTATTTTCCCTCCTACGGAAATAGAATACATTAGGAAACATAAGGACATGAACATTGTTCATTTTGGTGCCATCCAAGTAACTATTGGGTCATGTATCCCCGAAAATATTAGGCCTGTGTCTTATTTAGCTCTCTGTGATAGGAGACAGGTTGATTAAAATCATGCTTGTCAGTTATCTAGCCTTTCTCGTCTTACCAAAATTTATGTGTGTTTCACTTTCTTTCCAAATCTTACAGTTGCAGCTAGAGATAAAGGGTGTCCTGAAGTCAAATATGGGTCTCTAAATTGTTGGGGTGTGTTCAGTTCTCTATATGGATTAAATATATTTGGTCAATTCAAATATGCTTCTGTTAATATCCAGGTCTTATACTCCATGACAAACACAAATAATCCTTATATCTTGGAAAACCTGCCTTATGCCAGAACCCTTAATGGAGAAGTACAACTCCAGAAGGGACATATCAATACAATTGATATTCCTGCAGGATGGAGACTTGACTGGATGCAGTATGTAGCTCCCAAGCTCTTAGAAGCCACCAAACCTGTTCATGATGTATCCCAAAATCAGATTAGTATTCTGCCCCGATCACTGTCTACTAGGAGTATATCTAGCAATCCTTTTTCAGATTCATTCCATAGTGCTAGAAGTTCTTTCAGCTCTGCTTCAGGCAGGAAAAAGGCTCAACTTTTTGTTGAAGTTGAAGATACTCCTATAAATCAAGGACCAGATCCATTCCAACCCATAGCTAATGTTGAGAAAAAAGTTAAAAGCAAAAGAACCGGGAAAAGGAAAAGCTAGCTCTAGCCATCCTTTCTGTAATATCGTTCAAACTCTGCCTAGAGTAGAAACTTTAGAATGGTATAAAGAGCAGGAAGAATCTTTCTATAGAAATGGCAGATGGCCTCCTATTAAAGGAAGTTATAAGACTGAACATGGAAAGATCTCACTTTTCCAGTATGCTTTTCAACCTCAATCTACTGAAGAAAGGGAACCTTCCAGTGAATTTAAACAAAGAAATTATATTTCAAGGTTCTGTGAACATTTACAGCAGAATGTAGATGAATTTTGTACAGATATTATAGCCCTAAGAGATTCAGTACCTGTAATTCATTCAAATACACAGAAAATAGGAAATATTGTCTTCGAAAATCGTACAAGTTTGAAAGAAGTCAAGTCATCTTTATCAAAACTTCAGACTCAGTCTGATCAAGTTCTGAATAACCTGGATAAAAATGCGAATGACATTAATACTGTTGTTAGCCATGTGACACCATTAGGAGACTGATATGATAATATTTCTAAAAGATTTGAGGACAGAGATCATTCTTTAAATGATCTTGCAGCATCTTTAGACTGGTTAGTTAACCAGGAAAAGAAACCAGAAAGTACTGCCCTAATAATTCCAACTTTGCCAAAAACACATGAGAAGAAAGCAAAAAAAAATATAAATACTGTGATGATGATGAGGACTACATGTCCTATCCAATCATCGTATTTAGATACAGACAATGTTGAAGACCCTTTCAATATGATTCAGTCATGGGTCAATACTTTTGTCATTATTGGTGCTTTATCAGGATCTACACAAGAAAATACTGTGAAATTGGCTGTAAATTATGTGGGGAGTAGTACATGATTGGTGGGCAAACAAATCAGATGATGAAAAAGATGCAAAGGTATACCAGAATTTCCGTGTGTAAATGCGTACAGATCCTCAAACTGGTCATCAACAAGTCCAGGTACAAAATCCTGTTGTCAATTGCTTACTCAATCTGATGATTGATGAATTCTGTCTTGAAGTGATATGCAGAAAAGAAAGATTGATGATAGATATTTTGACTATAAAATGTTGTGATTTAAAAGATTTCTCTGAATTTTCCAAAGCTTTCAGAAGACTTATATACCAATTAAAAGAAGAAAAAGAGATTGAATTTCCTAAAACTAAATATTTGGAAGCTTTGCCATATAACCTTGGAGATAGGGTACTAAGATACATGGAAATAAGAGAAATTGATATGAGTGAATGTCCTATAAATAATCTTATCCAATTTGCTAAAGAACGAATCCTCCGTTTCATTGAGGATTGTAAATACCAGCAAAAGTTCACCAAGCATGAAGCACAGCGCATAGCCCCTTCTTTCATCCAAACTTATGGCTGTACTCCTTTTACTCACTCTCAGCGCAAAAGCAATAAAAAACACTGCAAACATAAGCTCAAGTTCCAAAAGCACAATTTTCCAAAAAAGTATTCTTGTGCCCCTAAGAATATATTCCTGCACAAACGCTCGCATCCCAGGCCTCAGAGTAACCAAATGATCTGTTATATTTGTAATAAACTAGGTCACAAGGCCCCTGACTGTTCTTGTAAGAACAAAGATGTTAAGGTTGTTTACTACAACCCTGACACAGCAGCGTGGTGGGATGTAGTAGATGAAGAAGAAGATCTCTACTTACAAGAAAATATTTTTGAACCTGTAATAGAAGAAATTGATGATGCATATGATGAAGAACTTGAAGACCTTGCTGAGACATTACAAGAAGCAGAGAGACAACTTAAAGAAGAAGAAAATTTTGAAGAATTTCCAACAGTCATGATGAACCAAACTAGAAGATCCAGAGGGAGATCTCCATACAGAAACCAGAGACAATAACAATCTAGATTTTCATTTGAGCAACAATTTCAGCCACAATAGCCATATGGCTATCAACAATTTCAAAATTACCAAAGGCAATTTCAAGTATTGAACCAGTTTGATACAACAAACTCTCTCCAGGTACAAGATTCTAAAAAATTCTCTTGTATCTTTTTCTCAAATTCATGCAAAAAGAAAAGATAGAAAGTATAGTAGGAAAATAAACGTACTCCAGAAGACCGTATTATATTGGCAGTTTCTAACTTTTCTATCAGTCAAAAGGAAGAGAGTTATCCATGTTATAACCAGTCTTGTTTTCCTCCTTCACCTATAGGAACTTATGAGTTTGACATGCCTAGCACCTCCCATGTTTTATCCTGGCATAGATCACACTGAATTCCAAGAACAGGCACAGAATGATTATGAAGAAGAAATTAACATTGAAATTCCAGAAGTTCCTCCTTACATAGAGGATCCTAGCAATGTTAAGCTCGTTATGTCCATTATTCTTGAGCCAAAACCTCAGTTAGAGCTGCATTATTTAGTCCATTTACTTACAGGCAAATTTTCTCAATATATGAATGTAATTATCAATGGAAAACAGTATGATGCCCAGCTCTATACTGGTGCTTCATTATCCTTCTGCAAAGAGCGAGTGTTACAGAATTGGGAACAGTTACCTCCTAAAACTGCCTATACAGCTTGTGATGTCCAAGGAAATCAGTTTTTGTGTGATAAACACAGTCACCAGCACCCTATAAAAGTAGAAGGAAGAGATTTTAAATGTTACTTCTTTGCCATGAAGAAAATGCCTGTAGATGTTCTATTAGGTGGTAATTTTATAGACAGATATACTCCCTATGGATGTACTAGAAAGAATATAATGTTTACACTTAATGGAGAAAAGGTCAGTACACCTAGGTTGGTATATGCTTCTGAAAAATATCCAGCTATTAGCAGAATTCAAACAGTTGAGCCATTACCAGAACTCAAAGCAGCCTTAATCCAAGCAATTTGTTCAGAAGATCCCCATAAGTTTTGGAAAAAAGAAATGCCAGAGATGAAAATCAGACTACAACCTGATGCTAAAATCAAAAGTGGGAAAAAGATTCCAACACCAGCTCACGACTATCTGGATATGGCCCAAGCCATAGAAGAATTGAAGAAAGGAAAGTATATTAAACATTCTCAATCTGATTTTAATTGTTATGCATTCATGGTTTGTAAAGAAGCTGAAAAAAGAAGACAGAAAAAAAGAATGGTGATAAATTATAGACCTTTAAATGCAATAACACTTCCTTTCCCGTATCCGATACCAAATAAGTCATATTTATTAGAAAAAGTTGCCATTGCTAAGATATTTTCTCAGTTTGATTGTAAATCAGGTTTCTACCAGATAAGGGTGAAAGAGGAAGATCAATACAAGACAGCATTCAGTTGTCCTTTTGGACATTTTGAATGGATTGTAATGCCCTTTGGCTTGATGAATGCTCCAACATACTTCCAGGAGCGTATGGACAAAATCTTTCATGGCTGTGAAGAATTCCTTTGTGTTTATTTTGATGACATTCTTGTTTTTAGTAAAGACTTTGATGAGCATAAGACTCATCTAGAAATATTTTATAAGTTAGCTTTAAATTCTGGGATTGTTCTGTCCCTGTCAAAAATTCAGTGGTGTACAGACTCTTGTAAGTTTTTAGGTATGATTGTTAATGCTGGAAAACTTGAGGTTCAGCCTCATATAAAAAATAAAATCCTTGAATTTCAACCTCCTCTAAATACAAAGGAGCTGCAGGGATTTTTAGGAATATTAAATTATGTAAATAATTTTTATCCAAGTGCAGGATTTGATCGAGAACCCCTTCAGCAGCTTCTGACAAAAAGGAAACCACAATGGAACGAAACCCATACTAAAGCTATTAAAACAATCCAAAGAAAGGTGCAATCGCTACCCATTTTACATATTCCTACCACTGATAAATTTGTGTTATATACAAATGCTTCTGATTATGCATGGGGTGGACATTTATGCTTTATTAGAGAAGGTAAAGAATATATCTCTGAATATGACAGTGGTGTCTTCCCTAAGGAAGTTAGAAAGTGGATTTCTTCTGACAAAGAAATTTATGGAGTCATTAAGAATCTGAAGAAATTTGCTTTAAAATTAATGCATCTGAAGCACTTTATCATCAGAACTGATTGCAGCAGATTCTTGACTTTTAAGAAGAAAGACCATGGTAGAAAGGATGGCAGAGAAAAATATTTGAGGTGGCAAGAATACCTCAATCAATTTAATTATGAAGCTCAATACATTTCAAGAAAAACTAATATTGTTGCAGATTATCTTAGCAGGTAACTTCCTGGTGTGTTCATGCAAAATTCAGCTGCCAGCCCAAGTAATCCTGGATTCGATATGACTAGAGAATTTAGTGTACATTTCAGAAGAATAAATCAGCTAGCTCAGAGGGATATATTAATGAAAGGAGTTAACCATTAATATCTTCAGAGTTCATTAGCTAGTCTTGAGACACTCGAAAATTTGGGATGTATTACTTCTCCCCATTATCATCATTATGACTATGGAGATTTTACTATCCTGAAAATTGAAACAGACAGGCAATATCTGGATCTTATCAACATTGTCCGAAGACCATTTTTCAGTTGGCTTATTACATGTCTTGCCAGACCTTCTGATCAGATCAAAGAATTATTTTCTTCTGCAGGACTCCAACATATCAATCCAGACTTTTCTTTCTCTCAAGATTTAGTGACAGCTGTAGTCATCAACAAAAGATTAAAGAGGGAATCTTATTTTGTCCCCCGCTTGGTATACAATCAAAATCAAGAAGATTGGAATATATTACATAAGTTCCATATTCGTGCCAAGTGGAAACCACTACAATGGGACGATATTTATGATAATTTGGATTTAGAACCAAGGGTCCCATCTCCTGATAGTGGGTCAAGTGAAATGAATTCTACCGAATCATAATTGTAAAAGGGCTGTCAATGTCTGCCACTTGTTTGTAAGTGCACATGATAAACCTCCTTTTTAAGAAACCGGTTTACCCGGTAACACCGGTAAGATTCTCTTCCACCTTCTAGATAGGTCATTCTAGTCTTATAAATAAGGGTTCTAGGAAGGGTTGTGGGCATAAGTGGGTCATCGAGTCTTTTGTTAGTCTGGAGTTAGCCTTGAGTCTGCAGATATTGAGTATGCTCTATCTCTGTGTGTAATTGTGATCTGAGCTATCAAAAAGTATTCTGCAAATAAGTATCAATATTGTATTTCCTTTCTAAATATTAATAGCCAGAAGTTGTATCCATTCGGACGTCAGCCTCTGCCGCTGTTTATCTTAGATCCTGTCATTTCAGTATCTCCTTATTACTTGCTATTGTCCAAGTTCAATCTAACATTCTTTTCATGTTTTTACACTCACTTTTCAATTTTAATATGTAGCCACCCAATCTTTTATGATGAATCATCTGCCACATTATAATCTACTTATTATCCTGCTATTGTCCAAGTCCTAACTATGTTTATTTAGATACTTTTGCACTCGTTTTCAATTTTTTATCTTATTTGCTTTGATTGGCATTCACCCTTTATTACCTTTTGGCAGTCTTCCGTAATGAATCCTTTTCATACACAAATCCTTCTTGGTCTCCAATTTACTCTTCAACCTTCGTCGTTTTTGATTTGGAGCCATTTTGACCTCTCTTTGACACTTTATCAGTTTTTGTCACTATTTCTTCTGACTCATCAGTTATTACCCAAAACCCATTTGTTTCTCCCAAAGACTGCCTTGATTGTGCATTTTCACATGCTTTTTGCATTGCTTTTTGTTTTGAGTCATTCAGATTTTGTGTGGGTGATTTATTGCATTTGTCGATTTTGATGGTTTTTGTGCTTGTTTTGTACGTGCATGTACCAATACAACTTGTCCACCCATCACAATAACTCTTGTCACCTACACAAAGCTTTTTGCATATCTCCTTTCTCTTCAACACTCGTCACTGGATCCAATGCACTCTTCTGGCACTTTCAGCACCTCTAGAGGCTCCCAAAACCTTTCTGGGACCCAAAAGCACATGTTTCTCAATGAGCTACGAAATTTTGGCAGCTTGTCTTGTTAAAGTACTTTTTAAGTGGCTGGGTCATTGTTCTAGAAATTTTGTGGCAATTTGATCTTTTGTTCCAAGAGCTTTTTCTGGCAGTATGCGGAGTTTTTTGGCAGTTTGCAGCAGAGTTCTGCATCTCAAGGGGGCCACCAAGAACTTGCAATATGCAATTTTAGTTACTTTTTTGGTTGTTGCACAGGTCTAACCGCTCCTTAACCATTATGTATACATTTTTGAGCTACATATACCCCTTGAATCTTCTTAATTGATTCTCTTCTATTCAATTGAATCTTCTCTGGAATCTGATTCTTCAATTTCTTCAATTCTTAAATTCTTCAAATTCTCTAATGCATATTCCTGTTTGTTCTTCTTTATGCATGTTTTGCAAGCAAATATTTCCTACACAATCTTCCTCTCTGCTCCCTTCCCCTCTTCTCATATCTCTATTTACGCTGCCTCATTCCTCACAGATTTGGATAGGGTAAATAGCTAATTTGGGAACAAAACTGACGAACATTCATATCAGACCCACTTCTCAAGAGCCTTCATCATCTGAATTCTTCAATAGATTCACATGATGATCATGACAGGTTACACAAGTTGCATAAACTTTGTCTTTCTCTCCCCTTCCATGAAGAGGAGCCTCATCAACACTCACTTTCATTCAATCTACAATCTTCTAGATGTATTCATCTTCAATTGTAAATAGCTATGAGACAAGTTCGGATCCAATCACCTATAACCAATCTTACATGAGAACTACACTTCCATGGAATCTTGCAATTGACATTCTAGTTACGTTTTAGATTAGATTAGATAATTTTGCAAGTAGTGTAATTGGGTAAGGCTAATTTCATTTTGTAAGGTTTGAATTTACAATTCTCTCTATCACTGTGTAACAATTGTGTGATTTCACTGTGAAACAGGGACACCTAAACATCCCCCTCAAAATGGAGGTTTCCAAATAAGAATTCATTATTTAAATTTTCTAGTTCATATTGGCCTCTACTAGATCCATAACATGCTTCTCATGTTCAAGAGGAAACTAAACCCTTAAATGATGTCAAAATAAGCATAACTTTTTTTTTCCTCAAGGAAGCCACAAACAAGAGATGGATGAAAAAACATTGATACTAAGTTCTAACAGAGAAAAAAAAATTATTACGTAATATTAGTGTATGAACTATTTACTATAGTTGTATTTCAGTTCAATTGGTGTGATTTATTTCATTGTGTATTCATTTAGTACTGAAATATGCACTTATTAACCATGTTTCATGACTGTTATTGATTTCATTGTGTCTATTTGTGACTAGTCATTAATGTTTTGTCTTTCTGAAATTCCTAGTTTTTATATATCAAGGGCAGGGTCCTCAACACCCTTGTGAACCACTGAAATTTGTTTGGCTTCTCCCCACATCTCTAATACCCATGGCTCATGAACCCATGCCCACCATCCCTGAAAGTAGCATTAAAACAGAGAATCTATTAAAACAATGCAAAATGAAAGATTGCAAACAGAATAGGTTACCTTCAACATCACGTCACCTGCTAAAGTTGGCACATTTATTTTTCCACCAAGAATAGCCTGCATTTTCACACGTAAAATATTCATCAGAGAAATGCAAATTACAACTGCCATAAAATGGAGTACCACATCCAATGCTTGAATGCACACCTAAAAAGCTCTAAGAAGTCATTCAAATTTTTTATTTCTAGGTTTAAGCAAGATAAATTCATCATGAGAAGTAAGTGAACACTTGTTTCTCCAAATACCTTAAACTTTCTAGGCCTTGGAAATTTATTTTTTAACTGAAGAGGTAAGTTTCAGTATTATTAGCAATTACTCATGCCTAAACACTTAGCTTTCCATGACTTAGAATGTGAGGATTCTTGAAATGAGTAGGCTGTTAAGCTTCATACAAGTTACAATTCAATAACCCAAGCCCCCTAGCTTCTTGACCATTGGACCCAAGCATTTCTTTTATTTCTAAGAAACAGATCTGATATTACTTTAAAGTTTAGAGAACAAAACAGTTACATGAATCTAACAACAAGGTTCCAAGGAAGTTCTCTCCTAAAAAAGGAAAGCAAAGCTAACATCTAAACTTGTGCTGAGTGGCACTGGCTCAACATATTTATGAAAACACTTGAATTTGACATGGTTGTAGGATGAAGGACATGAACACTGATGGAGGACCACTAACTACCCCAAAAACTTGTGCTTGCAATATGCTCATGAATATTTGGCACCTATTTTTCCTAAACACTTCAATGTCCATCTTCTCCAACCTCTTCTCAAACATAGAGCAAGATATGAGATGTATCTTGCTAATTATAAAGATCTTCTCGCAATATTATAAAAGGCATTTATGTCAATCAACCAATCCCTCAAGATCGTTCTATACCCTTGCAGCTGAGTCTAAATAGAAAATAACAAGAATCATTCAACAAATTTCTAATAAACGCTCCTATCCAACCCAAAACCTTGTGCTTGAAAAACACTAGTGAATATACTAGCATCTCATCTGCAAGCACACTTCAAGGTTCCTTACCCTCCACCTCTTGTAACATGCCACAAGAATCAATGTTCATCTCTCAAAGTCATAAAAATCTTGTGTGGTATTTCATAGTAAGTGCTCCTATCATTCCATTTACACTATTTCCAAACTGGTCCAAACCAATGGGGCTACACTTTAAAACAACTTTCAAGAATTATCCTACAAACATACCAAACATCTCTTTTGCAAGCACACTTCAGGGTCCCTCGCCCCCCACCTCTTGTAACATGCTGCAAGAATTGATGTGTATCTCTCACAATGATAAAAAACCTTAGTGATATCATAGTAAGGGCCCCCAATAATCCAATCCAATCGTTCCAAACTAGTCCAAACCCTTGCACCTACATTTTAAAACAACTTTCAAAAATTATCCTACAAAGGTATCAATACCCAACCATGTCCACACTATTTATCTTTTGGGTTTGATTTAAATCATGTCAAACATGCCATTATTGGAGCCAATAATTTCATTAGTCTCCCCAACAAAAAAACCTATTTGCTAGCCAGTCTTTGTTTAGATACATAAATAAGAGACCAACTTGGCCTCTCTGAGAGTACAATATCCAAATAGGCATTCAAGCTAAATTCAAGTTAAACCCAAAAGCATGAAAGCCTTGGAATTCCCAATAGTATCAATCGGTAGAAAGGCATCTTTGATACTTAGATTATTTTGAGCAGACTCGATGCAGTGAATGAATAAAATCTGTCATGACTTATCCACCCTCTGTAATGTTCCTTGCGGAACCGTTGGCCAAAATCACCAAAATAATTTTCAAATTTTACAATCAACACGAATCCAAGCTTTTTGGTCACCTAGTTCCCAATGTGGGCAAGCTGAGAGCATACAAGCGGATTGCGGCCAGAGAATAGTAAATAGTTGGCTGCTAGTAGAGACCAGTATACAAATTAACACCAAGCTGGTGGATGTAAAATTTACACTGCAGCAAAGACTGGTTTACAAACATTGCCCAACTGGCGGATATAATAAAATGCACAACTACAGATCAGGTCAAGTCAAACTGGCCGACAACATGCCAATCTGGATCAACGCCAACAATCGCAAATAATGAAAAGTAAACGATTGGCGGCTACACCATCCAAACGTTTTTACAATGCAAGCACCAGAAAATAAATATCCAGCAGAAGACATTTCGGATTATTACAATGTCTAGAATGTATATCTGGTGGTAAACCTTCCAGATATTTACAATGTTATACTTACTGATGCTACCTCAGAATTATTTTCTGGGTTCAATACATGTACAAATCTTTAGTATACCCAAGGTAGATTTTAGCAATATTACCAGCTGTAATATATCACTTAAATCTGCTATTAATAATATTTTTTTTAAATTCCAATATGCTGCTGTTCAAATCAGAAAATATGCTCAGAAATCAGGTATACCTCACGAAAATCAGATTAGAGTTGCTGATGTATACACCAAGTGGGACAGCCAACATGTGCATCCTTTACAACACCTTTGAATGCCTTAATACCTCCCAAATCGCCTCAAAATTCCTTATGTATCCTTTTAAGTTATCATATCTGCCAAGAAAATATGGGCGGCCAGCTTTGGGGGCTAGTAGTGTGGCTGCTTAGGGAATTATGTACTATACTCCAATAAATGGTACAACAGATTTGGCGCCTTTCTTCACGCACAAACTCACTTAAAACTTGTTAACATTGATAACAATTAAACACCAACAGCAAAAACTTCACACATAAAATATAAATCACTCACAAATTAAACTCACACACCCACAAATATTTTTCTGTATTTTCTGGAAATCTCTCTCACAAACACAGTATATGTTTTTTTGTATTTTTGGAATATAAAATCACACCAACAAAGTAGAAATCTCACACCAACGGAATACTGAAAATACAATGCAAATTCAGCTCACTGGAAATCTTTGAATGAAATTTCACCATTGGATTAGAGGGTTTCCATCCTCAAACCAAGGGTTTTCATCCTCGAACCAAGGGTTTTTGACTTTCGGGCAGTCTGAGGGGTTTTTGACTTTTTGTCTTTCAGGCAAGAAGTTGGGCATAAGCTCAAACTCAGATAATAAATTCTAGAAGAGATGGAATCCCTTTAATGAGCCATCATCCTCCTTTTATAGGCTCAGGAGGGAAATAAAATATTACTTTTTATTTTTTGCCCGAAAACCTAATTTTTAGTTACCTTTTGTAATTTTCCCACCCATCTAAAAGAAATCACTTAATAGTACAAAAGGCTTTCTTCACCCCATTTACACAGCCTGAAAATAACAATAAAGTGACCTTTTTACAAAATTATGAAAATTAATATCAAGGCCAACTTTAATTATTAGTTTTAAATTTTTTTCCACTCCTGCACTAAACTACAAAAAATACCAAAATAACTAATTAAATTATTTCCATAAAATCTACTAGCTAAAATGGAGCAAGAAATACAAAACCTCCAAAAATGAAGCTCTACAAGGTTTGTGGACCTCTCCAAGAATCTTGGAATGCTCCAAACATGCTGGAATTGGTGCAAATGAAAATGGGACATGACACCCTCTACCACTCTCACTATCCATTTTCCCATAAAGGCAACATTTAAGGCCTTTGTGTCGAGGATTCTCAATCCTCCTTCATCCCTTTGCACAGTGTAGCTATCAAGAACCACCAAAGTAACACCTTTCACCCCACCTTGTTTGCCCCAAAGAAAACTTCTAAGCACCTTCTCAAATAATTTATAGGTCATTTGAAAGGGAAAATGCAATAGCTGTATAGCTATCCTACTACTAGAATTTTGCCAGTAACCTACATGATGTTTTTTGTATGAGGGAGATCAAGGCTACTTCATCAATAAACTTTTGTTTCCACTTCCACCAATCAACAATAAAAAGGTGAATAGCAAAATGGATACCCAAGTAACGAATTGTCTCGACTAGCCATATAAGCTTCCATTTTTTATGCAGCAGGTTTGGAGGCCATCTTGATTATATGAAAAACGCTAGTTACCAATTCGGGTTCAAGTATGCCAGTACAACAAAAAAACATGGGGTTGAGTTCATTTTGGGTACATCCATACAAAAAAATATAAAAATCATAAATATATACACATTTGCAGCCTAAAAACAAGAATTAAGTTCATAATACCCCTAGTTCCACGGGGACACATCCCCCCTAAAATACAACTATCCCCGAAGTCTCCCCGTTTCTGGGACGGGGAGACTTCATAGAAACGTCCCCCACCGTCCCCCAGTTTCGCCGCCGCATTTCTTTTAGGCATTCTGTCAAACAGTTCACATGCCTTGTCTATGCTTCCACATTTTGCATACATGTCTAACAGGGCAGTTGCAACTACAACATCTGACAAAATTCCTCTATCCTTTATGTTTTGATGGATGTTCATACCCTATTCCAAAGCTCCCATTTTGACACAGTCAGGGAGGATGCTGGCAAAGGTTGTGGAATTTGGCTTTACACCAGCCAATTGCATTTGCTTTAAAATTTGAATTTCTAAAGCCTTTTCAACAAATCCATTTTGTGCATATCCTGCAATCATTGCAGTCCATGATACCACATTTCTTTGAGGCATTTTGTCAAACAGTTCACGTGCCTTGTCTATGCTTCCACATTTTGCATACATGTCTAACAGGGCAATTGCAACTACAACATCTAACAAAATTCCTCTATCCTTTATGTTTTGATGGATGTCCATACCCTATTCCAAAGCTCCCATTTTGACATAGGCAGGGAGGATGCTGGCAAAGGTTGTATTTCAACGCAATATGTTTAAACTCTAAACTTTACTTATTAAGTTCTTCCTTAGGCTTCTACAGTTATACATCTTTTTATAACTAATTTTTCAAGTACTATATGTATTTCAGTGCACCGCTCCCCCGCTGCACCCAAAATTAGATCCCCCCCCTGTCGTCGCCCCATCCCCGAAACGTGTCCCCCGCCATCCCCCTGTCCCCGTCCCCAAAACTCCGTGGAACTATGATAATACCACATAGCATGCATTTAATTTACAAAAACAACATGAAAATTAAAAATACTACTTCAAAGTTAGTTTGTCAAACTCGAACGCCATGATAGATATTCATTGTTCAACATCAAAATAATTAAATCAGCAATCAGCGTCATATGGATCTTCATAAGGATCATCATCATCATCATTGACATAAATTGATAGGTAGATTAGAAGAACCACAAGGAATGTCGTTGGTACTCACACTAAAAGTATGATGGCTATCTGCCTCGTCAAAAAATGAAGATTGTTAGGAAGTAGAAGCATCCAAGTCAATAGGTTTTGGCTCTCTATCCCACAATGTAATTGCCCCTTCCTTGTATTCATTTTATTTCTGCAAAAGAAGGTGCAAGTTGGAATGCATGTGCACTAACTCCTCTGCCTTTTTGGACGCCAATTGATTGTACTTTACTAAGTGGATAGAGTATAGACTACAATTCTGCTCAAATGAAGATGAACTAACAACCTATTGAGGCAGAGTTAAGAGTGTTAAGAGTTATAAAATTATAAATAAAACTTCAAACTTGAAAATAATTATTTCAAAAATAAAAAAGAAATTCAAACTTAGAGAGTTTTAGATAAAACTTTGATCGCATGAGGTTGTAGGTGTTGGAATGTTCGGCTATGGAGCTATCACCAATTGTGAGCATCCTTATACTTGTCATGAAGAGCGGAAATATGTTGACCATTGCAGTGTACAAAATCAATAAACTCATTTATGACTACATCCTCCCAATTAGGATTACGCAAGAGTCTAGCAAACGCTAGCTTGTATCCTTCACTAACTTCCACATCTTTGTATCGTGCAATCCTCCTCAACAAAGAAAGGATCTCGGTGCTATACTATTTTGGAGTCAATGCAAAGCCAAGAAGATGTAGTGGGGTGATCATTTTGTTCCTTCGCTCAACAAGAATTTTTTGCACTTGTTTGAAGAAAGTTTAATCATGATCTTGCTTTTCTCATTTATGACAATCTTCATCTTCTCAATCATTCAGTTGATGCCATCATATACCTCTCCCAAACATGGTTTATTCATGTCAATATAACAAATCATACTCAAGATGGGCTCAATGAAACTAAGAATATATTCGACATGATCCCATCAAGTATCATCTAGGATCTTCTTAATATTTGTTGCCCTCTCACTATTGGATTGTGGCATTGCCTCCATACGAACCAAAGTTGGTTAACGACCAAGCTAGAAAGTGCTTCTTGCACCTTCACAAGTCATGTGAAGATGATTGTGTTCGAAGAGAATTAGGTTCAGCAACCTATTCAAGAAATCAAAATTAAAATATTAAAAACAAAGAAGAAAACAAACTTAAGTTATAAGAAATAAATTACTAGATTGAAACATAAAATTATATTTATTTAACTTGCCTTCAACAATTCCAATTTCAAGAATAATCTGAATATGTGCTGCAACATGTGGTGGTGGTTGATGAACATTTGGATCTCTTCAGCCTCAACATACACCTATTTGATCCAATCAAGTCTGTTGTCTATCTTTTGTAGCATAAGGTTGAGCGAGTGGACAACACAAGGTGTCCAAAAGATGTGTGAATAACGTGTCTCAACCAACAAACCAGCCACTCTACAATTTTTTTTGTTGTCTATTATGACTTGGACCACATTACTAATCCCCACTTCCTCAATGGCCCCTATGAGGATGTCAACAATAAATTGTGCATCATTTGTCAACCCCTCGGAGTCCATTGCTTTCAAAAACATTGCCCCTTTAAGAGACACTACAATCACTTTGCTCAAAGGCCAATATTTGGCATCCTTCCATCCATAAAAAATAATGGACATCTCTATCTCAACCCACAAATCCCTAATGGGATTCATGAACCTCTACACATTTCATCTCCTTTCCTAATAAGGTGCTATGCATCTTCTCATAACCCGATCCCTTGTACCCATTTAGAGCCTCATTAATTTATCTCACCATATCTTGCCAACATGGTGAGCAAACAACATTGAAAGCCAAACCATTTGCAATGTATTGATCTGCAATCTCTCCATATTCATTTTGAAATGTCTTTTCAAATGGGCCCTTTGTTCTTTTATGTGAAGAGAGTTTTTCTTGATAGATGGACAAAAATGGGTGGCTCTCTACCACAACTTTAGGAATAGATGGAGAAGGAAGGGGCCTCATTGCTCGAGATCATTTCCTTGCCAAAGGATGACCTATTCTACGAGCAATTGCTCCTTATGTTTTCTCTTGCTCTCTAATATATTCCATAACTTTAGATGTTGGCATAAGTGCACCCTTCTTGCCCAAGCAAGCTTTTATGCCCATTCCAAGAATACCACACAAATGGGCTTTCACTCGGCTATATGATCTTGTATACTTCACATCATACCCACTTCAAACCCAAACACATCCCCCGCCACCCAAAACCTGTTGTGCCATGTGAACATACTTCCACAATGATGAATTTAGGTTTGTTTCGAAGTAGTGTTGACCCATGCAGCTAAATCGGGTTATCATTGTAATCCCTATGGCAACACGTTTCGAAAACAAGACAGTTCGTTTTTCTTGATACATGGACAAAAATGGGTGGCTCTCTACCACAACTTTAGGAATAGATGGAGAAGCAAGGGGCCTCATTGCTCAAGATCATTTCCTTGTCAAAGGATGACTTGTTCTACGAGTAATTACTTCTCGTGTTTGCTCTTGCTCTGTAATAAATTCCATCACTTTAGATGTTGGCACAAATGCACCCTTCTTGCCCAAGCAAGCTTTTATGCACATTCCAAGAATACCACACAAATGGGCTTTACTCGTCTGTATGAGCTTGTATACTTCACATCATACCCACTTCAAACCCAAACACAACCCCCACCACCGAGAACCTATTGTATCATGTCAATATACTTCCACAATGGCATTCCAAATAAATGAAAACAATATATATATACCAACTCATTTAATATTTTAAACATAGAAGAATGAAACAAAACAAGAGAGTTCGTTTGTAGAAGAAAAAAACCAAAAAACTTAACTCCAATCCAAAAATCTTCCTCTACAATCTCCTTGGCAATAAATGTGCTCTTGCACATGCATAGGAATAGCAATCCAACCACTTTGGAACCTTCAATATTCAATCTTCAGCTCTATTTGTGTAATGAAAAGAAAGAATAAAAGTTCAACAATTGTAATTGGTTTGTCTTTTCCATTCAAAATGAAGTAAACTATTAGAGGGGATTTTCATTACTTTAGAAGCAATAAAATAAAATTAACTAATTAAGTCGAGTGGGTGTGGTCTAGTGGTTAAGACCACTTGGTCCTTATTGTGGAGACCAAGGTTCAAATCCCCCCAAAGACATCTTGGCTTCTAAATGGTTGTGGCTCTATGTAGGTGATGCATGGCACTCCGAGGTCCTTAAGTGGAGTGTGCTCGAATTCTGGTGTTCTCTGGTCTCCGCAGCTCGACAGGTCGTGGTAGCAATGGTGTACAATGACGAATCTACCGTTGGCGATCCGTGCCACAAGCGGCATGATGGCAAACTTAGCAGGGCTGCACCGCTGGCGATCCGCGCTACAATGGTGGTGGCAGTTCTACGGGGAGGAGGTCCCCCTTGTGACCTCCGCTAGAGTGGGCCAACCTAAAAATCCCTCACTTACCAAACAAAAAAAAAATTAACTAATTAAAAATTAAAATATATATATAAATTTGCGAACAAATGCTTCTTGTCTCAAAATCTTGCAATGAAGCCAACCCGAAAGGAATATTAAAGAACGGAAATCACTCTACTATTCTTGTTCACATCTGTTCCCCCACAAATCTTGTTCGCATCTGAATGCCTGCAAATACTGTTTGCATCTGAATTGATTTAAATAAATGAAATCTAGTTAAATTCATATCTATGAATCTTTCGGAGGGGGAGTCGTGTTTATGCATATAATGAAAATCACAACTATTTCATTGCTTTTTATTTTGTAGGGGCGAATGGAATAGAGAAATGGCAGCCAAAACTCTCCCCAGTTGCGTTGTTCCCCAGTTGTGCATAGAGAAGACTTCTTACAAAATTGTTTGCCGCATAGGGAGTTCAACGACATTCCATCACGACAAAAGGATGGGTCATGGCGGATGCAAGCAAAGGAAAATACAAGAAAAATCAACATAGAGGGTTTTTTTTTTGACATTTTTTAGGATGTCAAATCCAGACATATCCAGCACAACTTGAAATTTACCTTAAGTCTGGCTATGGTAGGGCCTGATATTCGAGTCGAATCCTTGTCGTACCGTACTCATATCAGTATCGACTATGACAGTACAATACCTGGGGAAGGGTTGGCATATCCTACAACATTGATGCTAATATTTATCAAAAATATGAATTGCACACTTGAAACCCATAAAATCTACAACCAGAAAATTGTACGGCTCAATACATGACTAATACAACCCTATAAATGTTGCACAGGATTTGTACGACCTGCAATAATGTTGTCCAATCCTCACAGACTATACAGTCAAGCAAATGATAAGGTACGATTGGTATTTAAGCAAGAAAATCAACCACAAAGGGTTGTGAACTATTTGGAAAGTCAACACGCCCCCACGAGACAAGGTACAACATGCTACAATGGTATGGCCAACAATGAATATCATGAAACAAACTTGTACGGCCAACGCTTCACCTCAAAACCACAATTAGATTTGTAAGAAATTAAAATCAATGAACTCTTCACTTAAAACACTACCAAAATCTGAAAATAACACTGCAATTGATGAACTCCATCCCAAACAAGAGAAACTGCAAACATTCAACACCTTGGTAATCCCAATGTGGAATTACTTATATGGCTAGGAGGATTTTCCTCCTCCAAGCCATATTGCCAAATGGTTTTCATCCTCAAGCAAAAAAAGAATAACACTTGTTCATTCTCAAGAAATTGGAAATTGATAATAAACAACAAGACCTTATGTGCACAAATCCTCCTCATTTAGGCTTTTAATGGAATATAATTAAAAATTATATTTCTTTCCCTTTTCCCTCCAAAACTTACACTTTTGAAAGTGTCTAGAAAATCCCACCACTTTGTACCCCATTCCTAACGATACTTTGTCCTTTTTATAAACAACTTATTTTAATGATAAAATATAAATTGTCTTTTTATAATATAACATAAAGTTACTTTGTGGAAAACTTAAGTTAAATTATTAAATTATTTCCCTTGCACCAACACATTAGCCTACGGGAAAATTAAGAAAATAGGCTAAGGGTCATCATTACACTTATGCTTGAGAAGGGAACATGACATATACCACACTTGTAACATACAACCACTGTATATGTTTCGCACTGACTGATTTTTTGGTATTTTTAGGTTTTTCTGCTGTTTAGGTTTTATGGGTTGTCTTGCATGTTCGATTTTTACATTGCATGTGCGAAATATGAACTAGATAAACAAACCCAGAAAATAGACAATGAATTTGCACAAACTCAAAGCAACCCAGTTCAGAAAATGCAATGAAATTAATTAAAATGAAATACCCACTTGGAAATCTTCAACTTGATTCATAGCCGAAATTGCACCAGCACTATATTGTCTTGGAAAATCATCAAGGAATGCTTACAATGAAGTTCAATATTGTTTTCAGGACTGCAGTGATAAATATAGTCATTAAACACCAAGAAAGAGACTCTAAGTCGATGCCAATGAAGGTGGATGAATACCCATAAGGCCCACGTCCCTCTACAGGTGGTACGGCCCAACTGGTACCTCAAATCAGCAATGAAACTGCTCAAAATCACTTTGAAATCCTCTGTTTATCATTTAGAAATCTCTGGAGTCGCAAATCGATGAGAATATAGATGGTTAGCAGCCCAAAATGTGTGCCTAACTCCTCCCAGCAAGTGTATGGCTGGTCTGTGCATGTACGGTTAGTCCACAACAGCAAACACAGTCACAAATCCTCCAAGAAAGACCTGCAATCTACCTAACTCCTCAAAATGTATTTCATGAAAACACTAATGAAGCCCTTGTGTGAAGCCTCCTCAAACCCCCTCCTAATGCACTCTTTCATACACAAGGAAAGGTGAATCTACAAAGGTTTTCGTCTCTGCAATTCGTTCTTCCAACCACCAAGCCAAGCATCAAACCCTATGCATGGGAAACTCAAGACAAGAGCAATATTCCTTCACAATAGCATATGCAAATGAGAGCTTTTTTCTTCTTTTTATTTCCTTCACACCTCAACGCCCAAGAAGAGGGAATTCTTTTAATTTTTAATTCATTTTTGACCCCTTGTCTCACCATGGAGGGGCGTTCATCCCAAGTCACTTTTAAGTTATGACTTAAATATATGTAAAGTGACTTTATTACATAATGTAAAGTCATAACATAATGTAAAGTCATAACATATTACATAAAGATATAAGTTAAAACTTTAATTTAACTTATATTATGTCTATTAGAGCTCTCGATATTTGCAATTCATGGGATATGTGCCAAGGGACATCTCCGACTACCCTGCCAAAAATAGTAACTACCTAACTCACGACTTACTATAAATAGTAAGTCCCTAAAAAGACTTCCTAAACATCCCCATTAGCCTACGGAAGTCGAGTAATAGGCTAATCCTAATCCTCTGATGCGGCGAGCTAAATGGGGGACATAACAATCCGCCCTCCCCAAGATTGCTTGTCCTCAAGCAACCTCAACTCAGGGTGCTGCAATATCTGCTCCCTCTCCCAGGTAGCATCCTCCACTGGTAAATTCTTCCACTTGACCAAGTACTCCCTGATGACCTGTTTCCTCAAGTGTCTCTCCTAGGTGTCAATGATATTAGGATCAACTTACCCTCCTCATCCAATCGTGGAAGCTCTGTAGAAGGAACTATATTGTGGCCAACAACTTTCTTCAACCTAGAAACATGGAACACATTATGCACCCTGCTATCTGATGGAAGCTCAAGCTCATAAGCCACCTCAACCACTTGTCTGATTGTCCTGAAAGGACCATAAAATCTGGGTTTCAACTTCTTTGCTCCACTCTTCTTGAGAGTGGACTACCTGTAGGGTTGGAGCCTCAAATACACCATATCTCCAACCTCGAAACTCCTCTCCACTCGGTGCTGATCAGCATACAACTTTTGTTGATTATATGCCTGCTGTATATTCTCCTTAAGCTCCCTGAGAATGTCCTGGCTGTCTTGCAAAAGATCCTTAGCCTTAGGCACTCGATTGTCACCAAGCAAGAGACCTGTAAAGCACGGGGCATCATAACAATACAGTGCCCTGAAAGGAGTCATCTCAATCGACATATGGTGTGTAGTATTGTAACAATACTCCCCTAGGTGCAACCATTTGATCCAGGCCTTCTGCTGCCCCGAAACATAATTACGCAGGTACCCTTCTAACCATTTATTCACCCCCTCCGTTTGCCCATCTGTCTACAGGTGGTAACTGATGCTAGGAGTCAACTCTGTACCACACAATCTAAACAACTCCTGCCAAAATAAACTCAAGAACTTGTTGTCCCTGTCGTTGACAATGCTCTTGGGTACCCCATGCAACCTGAATATCTCCTAAAAAAACAAATCAGCTACCCAAGCAGCTATAAAGGTTGCTGAAATTGCAAAGAAGTGTGCAAATTTGGTGAGTCTGTCGACCACCACATAGATACAGTCCTTACCCTGCACCTTAGGCAACCCTGTGATAAAGTCCATGGAGATACATTCCCACTTCTGATTGGGAATGGATAATGGCTGTAGTGAACCTGCAAGAAAGGTATGCTCATGTTTGTTCTGTTGGCAAATGGGACATTCACAAACATACTTCTGCACTTCATCCTTCAGTCCTTTCCATGTGAACCTCTCCCGAATCTATTTGTATGTCTTAAAGAATCCAGGATGGCCAGCCATTGGTGTGTCATGGAAAGTTTTGATTACCTTATGCTTAAACTGGGAATTGGGCACCAAAAATATCCTATCTTTGTACATGATCAAATCACTCAACACAGAATATTTCTCATCTCTGATTGTGCCCTCAATGACTCTTGCTGCCCAAGAGTCCTTAACATACTCTGCTATAAGCATCTCTTTCCAATCAGCAGAGATCTCCCCAACTAAACACAAGTGAGGTCGTCATGACAAGGCATCTGCAACTATGTTGTTCTTCCCTTTGACATACTCTATGTCAATCATATGCCTGTAACCTGCTGACCCACTTTTGTTGTCTATCATTCAGGTCCTAGTTCATAAAATATTTAATGTTATGATCTATCATGATTATGAACTTGCCCCAACCAGATACTACCTGAACTTGGCCAATGCATGCATAATGGCCAACATCTCTCGGTCATAAACCAAGTAGCTCCTCTCCACACCTCGAAGCTTCCTACTCTCAAAAGCTATCGGGTGCTTCTCCTGCATGAGAATAGCTCCTATCCCCTCTCCAGAAGCATCACACTGTAGCTCAAACGGTTTGGTGAAATTAGGGATAGCAAGCACTGGGCATGTAGACATCAAGTGCTTGAAGTGATCAAAGCACCTCTGAGTCCTGTCATTCCATTCAAAGGCTCCCTTGTTTATTAAGTATGTCAATGGTGCAGCTGTCTAAGAGAAACCTTTCACGAACAGTCTGTAGAATCCACAAAGCCCAGAAAACCCCTTAAGTTGTGTGAGGTTTGTGGGTGGAGGCCAATCAACAATTGCCTTTATCTTCTGTGGATCCACTCTAACCCCATCAGCACTGATAATATGGTCAAGAAAAAGTAATTCTGTCATACCAAAATCACATTTTGATTCCTTGGCGTAAAGTGAGTTACTCTCCAGAATGCTTAGCACCTCCTCAAGGTGCCTCAGGTGGTCCTCCCAAGTCTTGCTGAAAATCAATATGTCATCAAAACAAACTTCCTAAGCTGCTATCTAAAAATCTGGTTCATACAACTCTGGAAAGTTGCAGGTGCATTGGTCAAACCAAAGGGCATCACTAGGAACTCGAAATGACCATAATGACATCTGAAAGCCGTTTTTTCTATGTCCTTGGCCCTCATGCAAATCTAATGATACCCGGATCTCAAGTCAATTTTAGAGAAGTAACAGGCACCATGTAACTTATCTATCATCGGAATTGGGTACCTACTTTTGATGGTCTTCTTATTTAAGGCCATGTAATCTATACACATCCTGATAGTCCCATCCTTCTTTTTGACAAGTACAACTGCAGAAGCAAATGGGCTCTTGCTGGGCCGAATGTGTCCCCATCTCCAGAAACTCTTTGATGGTTTTCTCAACTTCATCCTTTAGCCTCTTCGGATGACAGTATGGAGTGATCATGATGGGCTTGGTCCCATCCTCTAACTCGATCACATGCTCTATGCCTCTATCAGGAGGCACTCCTCGTGGTATATCCCCAAGCACTTTACTATGCTTAGTTAGCAACTTTTGACTATCAGGATGATAGCTGTCCTTCTGTCGTGGTGGGGACTCTGGCATAATAAGGCACTCTACTGCCCACTCAACCTAGTCATGTCTCAAAAGTCTCTCCATCCTTTTCAATGATACCACTCGAGATCCACCATCTAATATACCTCTCAAACATATTTTCTTCCGATTACATTCAAACCTCATCTCCATTTTCTTCACATTAATGGTGAATTCCTCTAACTGGTTCATCCAGTGCATGCCAAGTACCACATCTGTATCCCCAATGCCAACCACATAAAAATCATCAACCAACTCATAATCACCCATGATGATCTTCATTCCTGATATCTTCCTGTTGCACTGCATTTTGAATCCGTCGGCTACCATCACCTTGAAGCCTTCGAATTCCTCTGTTTTCAACCCCCTGCGAGCTACTAACCCCTCGTCAATAAAATTATGAGTAGCTCCTGTATCGATGAGGGTAATAATGCGCTATCCACCAAGTACACCACGCACCTTGAAAGAACCAACCTTCTGGAAACTAGATTGTTGAGCAATAATGCTCTATTGTCAGTACTGTGCTATGAAGCTCTCTCATCTCCACTATCTCCCTGATTAGAAGGCTGATCAGAATCTGAATTGAATACCTCAGATTGAGTCTCCTCAGCTGAATAGTACTCAATCAATTTGGCCTTAGCCTTATGTGGACACTTATATGAGGGATCCCAATGGTTCTTTGCAATGAAAGCAAAGTTTCTTCCTCCTATACTCATTGAGCTGATCATCAGTCAACCCGTTTGACCTGTCCTTATGCTGCTCAACATCTCTATGGAATGGTTTCTTCTCCTTCTCCTTGTCCCTCCTATGTGGAAACCCCTTAGACTGAAATTTACTCCACCACACTGATGACTCCATGTCTTGGACCTTTTTCATGGCCTCCTAGAGTGTAGCAGGGTCAAAACCCTTAACCCAACCACGAAGTGGGTCTGATAATCCATCAATGAAGAGAATAACCAATCTGTGCTCAAAAATATCGGGGACCATAACAGATAGGTCTTGAAACTCAAAAATGTAGGAGTCTAATGATCCACTCTGCCTCAGTTGTGCCAACTCCTTAAACTGTAGCTCTGGGTCTTTCTTGTCAAATCTATCGATCAATCTAGCTGTAAACTCTACGTATGAAGTAATCTGATCATGACCCAGTGTAAACTTCCCGTTACTCCACCATTTATATGCCACCCCCTCCAAGTGCCAAGTTGCATACGTAATGGCGTCCTCAAGCATAGGACTGATCTGCAAGTAGCTGTCCAATTTCTGGACCCAAGTTCTAGCAGTGGTCTTACCCGATCCATCAAAGTAAGGAAGTGTCACCTTACTCACCTTCTTCTGTAACTCCTGGTTCTGAGGTCTACCTCCTCTACGTGGTCTGTTCCTCATCCTAACATCAGAGTACTCCGCAAAGGTCATCTCGGCCCTGAACTCGGCACTAGAAGCTCTCCAATCCCTCAGAATCTCCTCCTGAAACTTAGCTTGTGTGGGAACCTGCTCAAGGACTTGGTTCTTGGGGGCAAATGTAGGGATACCAGGTCTGTCACCCGCTGTAAACTGTGAAGCCCGTTTGTGAGTCACCGAGGCCTCATCCTCATCATCTCTAAATCTGTGTTTGTCATCCTAGTTCCTCTCTCCATTATTCATGTACCCCTGATTCCTATCCCCATTGTGTCTATCACCAGCATTATGTCGGTTCCTATCTCCGTCATTGTTTCTGTTCCTATCACCGTCATTGTTTCTGTCTATCACCGTCATTTTTTCTATTCCTATCTCCTCCATTGTACCTATTTCTGTCACAGTGATTATCCCTGTTATTCAACCCATCTCGCAACTGTGTGAGCGTGTGTCCTATCTCAGCCTATGTCTCCATCATCTATCGTCGAGAATCCCTCAACTCTCTCTAAAGCCACCAAGCTCTTGGTGAGCACATTCAAGATCTCTTGTAGGCTAGGGTCCTCAACTTCCCTGTCACCCATTTCTTCTATATGCTCTATAACTGGAGGTAGTTCACCTGAAAATGGGTCTGTCCGTGAAACTTGGGTATCTTCGTCAGTAGTTGCAACCTCTATCTCTGTCTCAAACAGATCTACCATGGGTACTAGTTGTTCAGGCTCTTCTAACTATGTTATATCTCTTCCCTGTGTCCTCTGTAAATTCCATTTTCCTGGTCTAGGTCTAAAATCATATCTGTCAGTAGGCCGCATGTCTCATTTTTATCAGCTACATGTCATATGGACCTCACAAGATGGCAAGATTTTCTGCTCTGATACCACTGTAACATACACCTAACTGTATATGTTTTGCACTGACTGATTTTTTTATATTTTTTGGTATTTCTGTTGTTTAGGTTTTATGGGTTGTCTTGCATGTTTGATTTTTACATTGCATGTGCGAAATATGAAGTAGATAAACAAACCCAAAAAATATAGAATGAATTTGCACAAACTCAAAGCAACCCAGTTCAGAAAATGCAATGAAATTAATTAAAATAAAATACCCACTTGCAAATCTTCAACTTGATTCATAGCCGAAATTGCACCAGCACTATATTGTCTTGGAAAATCATCAAGGAATGCTTACAATGAAGTTCAATACTGTTTTCAGGACTGCAGTGATAAATATAGTCATTAAACACCAAGAAAGAGACTCTAAGTCGATGCCAATGAAGGTGGATGAATACCCATAAGGCCCACATCCCTCTACAGGTGGTACGGCCCAGCTGGTACCTCAAATTAGCAATGGAAGTGCTTAAAATCACTTTGAAATCCTCTGTTTATCACTCAGAAATCTCTGCAGTAGCAAATCGATGAGAATAGAGATGGTTAACAGCCCAAAATGTGTGCCTAACTCCTCCCAGCAAGTGTACGGCTGGTCTGTGCATGTACGGCCAGTCCACAACAGCAAACAGTCACAAATCCTCCAAGAAAGACCTGCAATCTGCCCCAAAAGGGATCGAATCTCCTCAAAACAATGATTCTTCAAATCTGCATAACAAAACTCCAATCAAGATGTTCATTTCGTGCTCAAACTCCTCAAAATGTATTTCCTAAAAACACTAATGAAGCCCCTGTGTGAAGCCTCCTCAAACCCCCTCCTAATGCACTCTTTCATACACAAGGAAAGGCGAATCTACAAAGGTTTCCGTCTCTGCAATTCATTCTTCCAACCACCAAGCCAAGCATCAAACCCTATGCACAGGCAACTCAAGACAAGAGCAATATTCCTTCACAATAGTATATACAAATGAGAGCTTTTTTCCTCTTTTTATTTCCTTCACACCTCAATGCCCAAGAAGAGGGAATTCTTTTAATTTTTAATTCATTTTTGACCCCTTGTCTCACCATGGAGCGGCGTTCATCCCTAGGAAGCCACTTTTAAGTTATGACTTAAATATATGTAAAGTGACTTTATAACATAATGTAAAGTCATAACATATTACATAAAGATATAAGCTATTAGAGCTCTAGATATTTCTGATTCATGGGATATGTGCCAAGGGGCATCTCCGACTGCCCTGGCAAAAATAGTAACTTCCTGACTCACGACTTACTATAAATAGTAAGTCCCTGGAAAGACTTCTTAAACATCCCCATTAGCCTACGGAAGTCGAGTAATAGGCTAATCCTAATCCTCTAATGTGGTGAGCTAAATGGGGGGCATTACAACATTGCAATCTTTCACAGTGACCATTCTAATGTTACATATTTATAGCACTATTTATGGTTCTAGTAGTTTAACCAACTAGCCCCCAACCTCAACATTTAATGTTACATTGTTTACATCTTTAAATTAAATATGACTACCCTTGTTAATGGGACACAAGGAGGTTATCCATAAAATAAATTCCCCCACCAAAGATCTAGATTAAATTGAATTTTGATGGGACCTCAGAAGGCAACCCAAGAAAAGTTTCTCTTGATCCCCTACTTTGGGATCACAACAGAAAGCCGCTAGCTACCTCCTCTACTTTTCTCTCCCATACTTCAAACAATGAGGCAAAATTCCAAGCATTAACATAAGGCCTACACCTAGCCAAGTCACAGGGTGTCAGCAACCTGATCATTGAAGTGGACTCTCAACTAGTCATCAATGCACACTCAAAAAGGGAAACCCTGAACTGGCAGCTCCGACCAACTATAGAGTTACCCTAACACTTCACAAACACATCGCTCATATTGTTTTTAAGAAGGATATCACCCAACAGATCACCTATCTAATGCAGGAGCAAGCCACAGAGTTTTTTTCCAAAATTGAAAGCTCCTCCCCCTCTAATTGGGAGGGTCTATCAGAAATCTTAGAAATAGATTTTTACAAGACCTCTTATGCCACCCCTACTTTTTCATCCTATGCCTTACCTCCCCCTCCACATTTTATTCCACATCATTCTTTTTTGGACCACCACTTTCTCTGCCTATATGCATCAATAACAAATTAGCATGATCTCCTTTCAAATCCACAACCACTACTCACTAGTTTATTTACCGGCAATTCTAAAGGATTATCCCACACCTCTCTTCACACAACTATCACATGTTGCGGCCTTCCCTGTCTGTTGGAAGTGCTTCATTTATGTCCCTTCCTTTTCTTGCCCTACCTTCAGATTCTTGTTTCATTCCCCTTCCTCCGTCTGCACTCTCTACAACTTTTGCCTTCCCCTCCCATGGTGTCTTCGCATCAGACACCTCCTCTATATATATCTCAGATGAATTGTTTCATGAGTGTTTTGAGGTTGACAAAATGATGAAAAACTTCACATTGTAGGTTATTGGTCAGAGCGGTGAAGTTGGTGCAGCAATTAAAAGCAACACGGTTGGCACAAATGAATTTCTCATTCAGTTGGCTGACCTCTCTATTACCTTTTACATGTACCAGTTTCTAGTAAAGTCCATCCTCCCCCTCTGCCACTCTCCCTCAGCTGGACAATTTCAAAGCCATTTGAAACATCTGTCAACCGAGCTTGCTACTTGCAAAGCTGGAAGAAGGGATGCGCTTTTTCAAACCAAAGGCTTTGGAGATGGCCATCCTAGATTGATGTCCATTTTTTGAAGAAAAAGGAATAGGCTGTCTCTAGCTCACTTGCAGAAATGGAAAAGCAACTAGCATCATTTAAGAACCACCTCAAATTGTGCTAAGAAAAATTTGTCTGCTCTCAGCTCCACTCCTCTCACAAAAAAGAACTATGACCACAAAGCAAGACGTTGCCCAAGCTCTTATTGTTCTCCACCTCCAATCCATCCTGCTGCTTCATCACCAAAATCTCGACCTAGTCAGCGTAAGCGATTCATAGATGGTCTTACTGCTAAAGAGTGGATTAGCAAGCAGAAGGGATTCCCTGATATCCTCCTAAAACCAGCTTATAGCTAATTAAATCAGGTACATGTGCATATTATACAGTTACTACTAGTTTCATTCTGGCTGCAAACCAGAATTTATCTATAGGAGAGACAAATTCCTGTCTCAATTTGCAGCAACTTCCTTTTTGTCTGTATCTTTTTGTCCATTTTCCTTAAGCAAGGCATGTATGGGCATCCTGTTCAAAGATGGCAACAACCTGTAACGCAGTTGTCCCAAGCAATATACCTAATTTCCTACATTTTGCTGCTAGTTTTAGTCTCTAGACTTTTCTTCTTACTGAATTTATGTACTTGATTTCTGTCCCTAAAGGCCTTGCATGGCCACCTTCAGGAATCATATATTGTTTCTAAACTCTGCTTTCCGTTACTGATTATATTCTTTTTTCGAAGGGCAAGGGCTCCAATAGAAACCTCATTTAACCAATCAAAAAATATACTAAATGTGACTTTACACCTATTATATTCCTAACTAAAAGATAAAAGGCCTGCATAGTATGCATATCAGTATAGCAACACCCACAAGAAAACTAAAGGAAACCTGTGGTTGTGAATCATATTGCCAAGAAATCATTTGTAAAATTCAGTGATACATAAAATTTATTAGTTTTCCTGCCTGGAAAATGCTTTGAAATGATGTGTTAATAGTTTGCATCAAAGCCAAGTATTATTGGAGACAGAATAGATTATATAAGAACGCTTGCAAAATATTTAACTTAATGTGTTTACGTTTAATATTTTGAATCAGAACCAGGTCCCCAGAAATACAGATTGAAAATATGAAAGTGGTTTCTAGCTGAATGGTAACTGTCTATGCATGAGTGCATGACTTTAGGAGGATGTGAGCACATAATGGTAAAAGTCAATGCATGTATCAATTGTAAAAGATACGAGTAATGAGCAGTAATGTGTCAATGCACTTTCCTTGGTATGATAAAAAATAATAAGATACAATGATGGTGAGCAATTAAACTTGAAAGTTGAAACGATTGAGGTCAAAACAAAGTGACTGACAAAGGACCTTGGGAATATATACAATTTTATTGACAATTTTACATATAATTTACAAGAACAGCTTTCCTTGGGAAAAAGCTCCATTGAAGAACAGAAATTTGTTCACCTGTGTAAGATTGATTGATGCATTAACATATATGTCTGCCCCATCTCTTCGAAAGCTAGAATCATCAAGAACCTGTAGATGCATACACTATAAAATATGAAAAACCATATCGAAAACCATGAGAACAATTAAAATTACAAATTTTAGTTCTGAGTGGTTATTAAAATTCACTTGTAGAGTCTAATCACTTGTTTCAAGAATTTGTATTTACAAAACATTCTAATGAATATTTCCAAAACTAAACTATTTAATAGTAAAATACAAGCATTCAACCGCCAGATCCTATTACTTGGTGGATAACTCTCCCATAACCTTAAACATACAAGACTGGATCAAAAGGTCTGTTAAGAAAACATTACTTACTATGTAAACAGCACTAATTTCTTCACACATTCTTTATGTGAAAAACACGGTTATGCCATTATGGTCCATTCTACAAGTTCTCTTTAAGAGCAATGAGTTCTCAAATCACCAAAACAAACCAAAACTACAGGAAAAAAGAAAGATGGAAATTAAAAGAAGACTCAAATCTATCAATCTAGTAATTGTTAAGCCAATTGGGTTTACAAAATTTTACATCTACAGTGCCATCTTGATGATCTTTGGAAGATATGTTATTAATGAACATGAGGTTTTCACAGTAGATGCCATGGAGTAGAAATCTTTTGGAAAAAAATCTGTACATTTAATTTTTCATCAATGTTTCGAATCACATTTTGTGATCCATAATCAAGATGAAGAAATAAAAATGATATGAAGATTGGATGTTAGCTCCATAAAAAGTATGAGCTGTCAAAAAAGGACACAAAAACTGAGGCTAGAGAATAAAATTGGGAGATAAAAATCAAAGAAATAACAAAGAGATAGAAAAGGACAGAAAGAGAATATAGATTATAGGTAAAAATAAGAGTGTTAAGTTATGTACGCAAGATGTAAAACAAAGAAGTAGCAATTTGTACAAAATAACAATAAAGGACGCCGAAACCAAGGCCAGGGAAAAAAGTGGGGAGGGTACCAAAGGATAAATTATAGAAAGATAGTGAAATATAAAATGAACAAAAATGGAAGAAGGATAAATAAAAGTAACTGTGGTAAGGGATGGTAAAACAATAACAATTTGACAAATCAAAGAAAGGATTGGAGGAAAAGTGAGGCTAGGAATAATGGGAGAGTTTACAGATGGGACGTAATAGGTAAATGATTGAGAAAGAGAACAACGAAGTGGAAACAGGAGCAGTAAGAACAAAAAAGGGGATAGAGAATAAGAGGAAATTGAAAGCATACACAAAGTTAATGCAAGAAGGAAGGAAAGAGAACGGTGAATACAAATGAGAAGGAGACAAGAAAACAAAAGGGAAGGAATCCTAAGAAGCTAGGGCCTGATCACATGATAACTAGAATCAATCTGGGTTATTAAGTATTAAAGTGTTAAAGATCGGTTTCCAAAAATAGTTCAAACCCCATCCCTCATCTCTATTGAGATTATGTGGATATTTGTTAATACCAATAGCCTCCCTCAATTTTCTCTTGTAATAACTGTCAGCTTTCACCAGGACTTTGGTGGCCTTTAGGTGGATGTGGTGTCTAGTTTTGGATGAATTCTCGGCAAGGGCTAATTTGTTAACACATTCAAGTCTAATGTCTACACCATATTCCTTGATCTTGATGCCAAAAGCACAACCTGTTTCACCTATATAAGGAGTGATACACAAGCATTCTATTTTGTAGACCTCTGAGCGATGAAACAATCATCTTTGATCCTTCAAGGTAAGGATCAAATTCTTAACCATCTTACACAGTTCAAAAGAAGACATGAAACCTTTTTTCTTCAAGATTTTAGAAATCTTGTTCAAGACCTTCCACATAAGAAAGAAAGGCCGCAAAGATGTCATTAGTGTCATCAAGCTTATTGTGAATCTCATGACCTTCTCTAACCTGTCTAAACACTTGTGAAATGTGTTTATTCAAGCACCCATGCATTTTAAAAACCTTCGTCTAGTGCAAGAATTCTTGTTAAATATGTTCATCACAAACTTGAAAAAAACACTCATAGCTAGAGCCCTTAAAACACCTACTTTCTAGGCCAAATGTTGATGAGAAGAAGCATGTAGGCAAAAGTCTATGTGGTGGTTTTCCTATACACCTGACAAGAAATGGAACCATTGAGTTTTTTATGGAGAAGAATGTCTAGGAAAGAAAGTTTTTTGTTGGTCTAACTCCATAGTGAACTTAATGTTCCCCATCATGTTGTTTAAATGGGAACAAAACTCTTCATTATGATAAGAAGTTTCCTTTTCTACACAAATTCTCATCTAGGAACATTAAGGTTAAATTATTTTCTACTAACTAACAGACTTGGCACTACACCTCAAACTTGAAGATACTTACACCTACAAATCAATCTATGACCTACAAAACACATTGTGTGTAAGTTTGAACATCTAGGTGGTGATGCTATGGTTATATTTGAAGACATCTTTCATGCAGAAATGCTTCTCCTATCAGGCCCAACTCTTCCTCCTTGCAGTAGACCAATTGTCGTCACACCAAAAAAGGATAGCACATGGAGACTATGCATTGACTACGGACCCTTGAAAGAGATCACCATGAAGAACAATTCCAAGGATAGAAAACATTTTGGCCAAGCTCCAAGGTGGAAAGTTATTTACAAGGTACCATCAAATGCTTGTTGAAGTCTCAAATGTTTGGAAGACAACTTCAAACAAAGGAAGGTTTGTTTGAATGGTTGATTATGCCCTTCGGCTTAACCAATGCTCCCACAACATTCATGCCAGTGATGAATACCAAGGTGATGAGAGGCATTTATGTTCCATTTTATCCCATATTCTAGCCTTTTTCATATGCCATAATAGCCACCTTTGTGTCCCATTTACATGTCATATCATAGCCTTTTTGCTGCATATGATTAAATAAAAATAATGGGTATTTAATTTAGTTTTTAGATAAAATAAGAATAATAACTATTAGATTGCATTTACTAATATTTGCTGCCATTATGTTGAAAAAATAATTCCTGCAGCATATCAATAAAGGTGGAGATAAAGTACTCCCTATAGCTCGACATACAACGTGGATTACATTTATCAACATGGATGCTAATAATTAGCATTGTTTACTTTGTTGAACAATGACTCTTTTTGTTATAATCAGTTTTCTATAGAATGGCTACAGGCTAAAAACAACTCTATAGTATTGTAACTGATATTTTATGTTGTGGAATGACCACGGGCCAAAACAAACAGCTTCCCATATTATCTTGTTGTTGTAACCGTAGGCCAAAATACCTATCTGTTTTAAGTCAATATATTTATGGTCAATTTGTTGTAAGCTGTGAGCTATAAAAGGTGCATAAATAGTGCAGGCAATGTAAGAGCATAGGAGAGAATAGCGTAGATGTAACAGCGTGGAAGAGAATGTAATATTTTTCTGAACGCATCACAATGCAATAACTCAGATTTGATAAGGATTTAGCAGTGTTTTAGTCACCTCACAAACTGGGAGGAGGGCCCACTCCCAAGAAATGACGGTGACATTATTTCTTGTTCTTTATTTTTAATGTTTCTTGTTTTCATTTCATTTTATTATTGTGAGATTAAATTCTAAATTGTACGCTTTCTTTTATGTGTGAGGTATGATAATAATAATTTGTACAGAAAAGGGATTTAGTAGAGCATATTTTAGATTTATCTAATTGTTTATCGTTATGGTAAATCAGTTCAAATCGTTTCTGTAGCACACTGTTCCTGTAGCGTATAGTTCCAACAGCCTGCATTGTTCATGTAGCATGCAGTTTGAGCAGCATGCACAGTAGCAATATTATTTACAATTCCTATAGCACTTTTATTTACAATTCTTGTAACAGTTTTAAAGAGAATTTATTTTCTAGCTGCATTTCATCCACACTCACTTCACTACCTGCAGCCCTTGCGTATACAGTCACAATGTCTTTCGCATGTTTATGCCCCAGATTGACACAATAGAATGAACTGAAGTTCTATTTATTAAACATTAAATCTATCTCATTATCTACCTCAGTTTCAGCCTATCACAAGGTGGTGCACAACTTCATTTGTTGGTGTGTGTCTTGGTGACATATTTATTTTTGGTAAAACATGGGAATATTGCCTAAAGCATATTCAGCAAGTGCTCAACACTCTGTGGTATGTACAAATGCTCTTTAACCATGGAAGAGATACAATGGATGGGTACATCGTTGACACTAATGGAATACATGTGGATCCATTCAAACTGTGCATTATTCAAGAACAGCCTCACAAAAATTCACACTTTTGTTGGGATTGGAATATTTCACAAAAATTCACACTTTTGTTGGGATTGGAATATTTCGGTAGAAATTTTTTAACTTGATTTCTCTCACATCACTTAACCCTTGAATTAAGTCACTAAGAGTGGCATGAAGCCAACTTTAAGTTGAACACCTCCACAACAAAAAGCATTCAAGGAATTAAAATGCAAACTTTATTCCGCACTAGTGCTCACATTACCCAATTTCAGCAAACATTTGAGATAGAAACTAATGAATATGAACATGCACTTGAATCGGTCCTTAATCAATTTAGTAACTCGGTTGATTATTACTATGAGTCATTCACTGCCACAGTAATAGAATATCCCACATATGACTGAGAGCTTTATGTCATTGTCTAGGAATGTAAGTTTTGGAAGCATTGCATATTTTGAAAGGGCAGCATCATCTATAAACATCACAAACCATTTAAATTCTTGCAAACATATAATAAATTGTAGTAAGAGCATCATCAAAAATCACCTTCATGTCATCAACAATTCCAACTGAACATCAAGCTTAAGAAGGCATGTGCTAATCCAGCAGCAGATTGTTTGAGTGGACACCAATCCATGTGTGAACCCTGAAATGTCCCATTTCGAATGCAATATGTCACCACCCAATTTTTTATCATGATTCCTCTGCCACATTATAATCTCCTTATTATCCTGCTATTGTCCAAGTTCAATCTATGATTTTTTTCATGCTTTTATACTCACTTTTCAATTTTAATCTATGTCACCAACCAATTTTCGATGATGAATCCTCGGCCACATTGTAATGTTCTCATTATCCTACACTGTCCAAGTCCAAACTACGTTTCTTTTGATACTTTCACACTCACTTTTCAATTTTCAATTTTCTTGGCTTTGATTGTCATTCACCCTTTATCACCTTTCAGCACTCTTCCATCATGAATCATTTTCGTTCATCAAAAATGCATCTGGCAAGTATTGCTATGCATTGTGTTTTATTCTATGCTCCCCCAAGTTTCCAGGACAGGGACAGCAGGGGACAGGAAGACATGTTTCAGGGACGCAGTTTTTTTTTTGCCATTTTTTAGGGGACGGCTATTAAGAAAATAAGGAAAATTTTAAAATATAACGAAATTTCAAATATTTATATGATAACATTGATAAGGCATTCATCATTGACATTATAGAACCTTAAAAATAAATACATAACAATAACATTACACTTGAACCTTACAAACCTTACCACTGTGGTATGTAATTAGCCGATAGGCTTTTATATGTGAGCATTATAGTGCTCAGAATTGTCTCACGCCGGAAAATTTTAGAAGGTCGTCGGTTGTTCCTATCGGCGTATTCCTTGAACTTCCTATGGGTGCAAGTACTAGTTCTTATCTTGATTATCTAAAACTCTCCAATATAACCTAGCGTATGACTATGTTTCTTGTAACTGGGAGGCCTGCACTTGTAGAACCATTACTTGGTCAAATGATGTTTTTGCTTGTACAAATGAACCGTCACCATTTATTACGAGTTCTAATCTTGTTAAACAAGGCCTATTAATTGACTATAACCTTGACACATGTGATGAACTATTACCATGACTAATTAGTAATTAGGCTTGTACTTGCAATATGATGTTTGCACCATGTCATATGAGGTATGCTACCTGATCTTTGAGGTCTATTTTAACATTGAAGTATGATTTTTTATATTTGAGGCCTGTACATGATATTCAAGGTCAGTTACCTTATGGAAAAGGCCTGCATTAACACTAAGAGTATTGTTACTTTTTCATAAGAAGTTTGTACTGATTACATGAGATCAAATACCCTGACATATGAAGTTTGTTAACCAACATATAAGGTCTGTACCTTGGCTTTAGAGATATGTCACTTGCTACTTGAAGTTTGGACATGACATATGGGGTTTGTGCTTGTCGTTTGAGATCAATTACCTTATGAACAAGGTCTTCATTTTTAATATAAGGTCTGTTCACTTATATCTGACATATGTACAGGTTATTTGAGGTCATTTACCTTATGAACAAGGACTGCAGTTATAATAAGAGAACAATAACCTAATGTATGAGGATTGTTGCATGTATTGTGAAATGTATACTTGATTTTGGTGGTTTGTACTTGATATGTAAGGTTTATGGTCCCCCCATCCCCCTCTTTTTTTTTTCATATTGTGTTTTTTTCCAAAAAAAAAATTAAAGGAAATCTTGTTCGACTATAAGGGACGGCTAGCCATACCCAGGACAGTCAGGGCATGTCTAGACGTCCCCTAGCCGTCCCTTAAAATTTTGCACCCATCACCGGGACATTTCTGATTTTTTCAAAAAAAAGGAGACAGGGAGGGGACGTTTCCTACACGTCCCCGAAATGTCCCCTATAGGGGACAGGGTCTATTTGGTTAGGGGACGCGTCCTTGTGGAGCATAGGTTTTATTTCATTTTTGGATAACACAAGAACATTGATTAAGCATTGTAGATCCCTCGTATTAGACACTAAGAATGAGATTGTTCATTTTATACCTCCACAAATCTCCAATTACATTGGTAGTACACAGCATCTTATCTTTGCACCAAAGGGAATCCCAAATTAAGGTAGTGATATGTTACATACCTGGAGGTTCTAACCTTTCATCTAAACCCTTAATTAGAATTTTCTATGTTGCTTTAACAGCTTTTGACTAAACACATTTCACTCTAAATGCAATTAAAGGGTTCATCCTTTCAATCCAATAAATACATTGACTATCATCATCTAGGTTTGGCCCTATATATTGTAAACTAAGCATTATCACATAGTACTGCTAAGGACAAAACAACAAATGTTTTGTCTCTCATCCCTAGATGCGATAAGCATACAACAATAACACAGCTATATATTAGAAGTTAATGATCATTAGGAATTTACCGCATTAAATTAAATGAATTTTTATATGACTAGGTAGGGTAGTTTCACAAATGCTATTCTAACTCTTCAAAAATGCATCATATATACTATTAAGTTTAAATCAATCAGTAAAAAGAAAGCTATTTATATTAGCAATAACACCATAGTAGCATTTCCCCTTACAAGGCATTGACATGGAGTCGCAAAAATGTAAATGGAATTCAAACAGAAAAAAATTGGCAAAACCTTGGGAGAAAAAAAAAACTTTGCTATTTCCCATCAAATATAGTGTGAAGAGATCATATCAAACATAATACCTTATAAAAATTCCAATCATAAAAAAAATTGCATAGGATTAAAAAACCATTTTATTCACCTAAGAAGGTTTATGTTAAAAAACATCTAGACCTAAAATAGTCAAATTCTATTATGGAGTATGTCCTACCATTTTAGGGATATCCCTATGTTTTTTAACTAAACTCTTATTAGGATATAATTTAGAAAAAAAAACCCTCATTATGGTTTGAAATTTAAATCACAGAACAAAATCTATTAAAAGTAAAACTTAAAATACCCAAACGGTAGAAATAATTGTTCAATCTACCCATGTTCTGTATTTTCCTGCTTCAAAGAGTAAAAACTAAGTTACAGGTTTGGGATCGGGCTCAGGTTTGGGTATGGTGGTTTGGGTACATTGGTACGGCAGAAAAACCTAAGGTTTGGGTTCATTTTTGGTGCATCCATACAAAAAACATAAATATACATATAATTTCAGCCTAAAAACAAGAATTAAGTTCAGAATACCACATACAATGCATACAAGTAACAAAACCATCATTAAAATTAAAAATACTACTTCGATGTCAATTTGTCAAACTCAAATGTCATGATAGAGATTCATTGTTCAATATTAAAATAATAATATCAGCAATCCTCATCATATGGGTCTTCATAAAGATCATCATCATCATCATCATCATTATTGACATTAGATGATGCAGGTAGATTAGAAGAACCACAAGGCATTCCACTAGCACTCACATTAAAAGTATGTTGGCTACCTAACTCGTCAAAAAACGAAGATTTTTGAGTAGTGGAAGCATCCAAGTCCGCTTGCTATGGCTCTACATCATGCAGCTCTATTGCCGCTTCCTTTTAGTCACTTTGTGTGTGCAAAAGAAGTTGCACATTGGAATGCACGTAAACTAACTCCAATGCCTCCTTTGATGCCAATCAGTGGAGCTATACTAAGTGGATGAAGGAGTATGTACTCCAATTCCGCTTAGATGAAGACAAAATAGCAATCTATTGAGGCAAAGTTAGAGAGTTACGAGTTATTAAATTATAAATGAAACTTCAAACTTTTAATTATTTCAAAAATGAAAAGAAGTTCAAATTTAGAGATTTTCAAATAGAAAATAAAAAACTAACTTGTGATTAAACTTTGATCGCAAGAGGGTTGTAGGTGTTGAAATTTTTGGCCATGGAAATACTACCAATTGTGAGCATCCTTATACTTGTCATGATGAGCAAAAATACATTGACAATTGGAGCATACAAAATCAGCAAACTCATCCATAACTACATTCTCCATATCAAGATCAAGGAAGAATCTAATAAACACTAACTTCCACATCTATGTATGGATGAACCCTCCTCAACAAAGAAAGGATCTTGGTGCTATAGTATTTTGGAGTCAATGTAAAGGCAAGAAGATACAGTAAGGCGATCATTTTGTTTCAGCGCTCAACAAGAATTGTGTGCACCTATCATTTTTAGGTTAAATTTAGGGTTTAGGGTTGCTTTTTTAAGTTGCCCAATTAATTCCAATGGTCAAAAAAGAAAAAATTAAGTACTTAAAAATATAAGGCGCCAAGTTTTACCTGTGTTTGCCCTAGGTATTGCAAAGCACGCCTAGATATGCCTAGTAATGCCTTGCAGCATACCTAGACGAACCCGGGTCCCATTTACTGGTATCCACGAGGGACCCGGATTTAGGTCATTTTCTAAGCAAACCGGTAACATAGAGTAAAAATGAGCAACAAAAAAGATAGGTATGTATAAAAGAATAACTGAACCACTTTTTGAAAAACTTGGCAATATGGACAGAAAATGTGGCAAGTAGTGATTATTCAAGGTTAACTGTGAGTTTTCCAAGTGCTATGCTACTATGAATAAAACAATGTGTCCTTTTGCATTCCACTATTTAATTTAATATGTTATCAAAATTTAATGTTGCCTAATTGACGAGCAGTTCTACATGAGTGGATTAAAATGCACCCCAAAAAACTTGAAAGAAGCAAATTCAAAATGATGATATTCAGAATTTCACTTTATTCAAGAAATTAGATAGCAGAAGACTAATACATGAAGTGAACAAAGAAGAATGATTTAGCAGAGAAAAGAAGAACCTTAACTAATCTCTCTTGTGCTTTGTTAAACTATTGTGTTTACAAACTAAATATAAATATCTAAGTCCATAGATATATAATAGCAAAATCCATATATACTATCAAGATTCTATCACCACTTCATTAACTTATGAAAAATATCAAGATGACATAGTAGTTTATAGCTCTGTATGCATACTCCTTATTTATCCATCCGCGAGTTTTTGCTGGTTTAACTCGCCATTTTTCAGCGGTGAGTTTTCTGCCGATTTTCAGAAAAATATTCGCCGGTTTCGGGTAAAACTCGTCAGTTTTCTAGTGCTAAACTCGCCAAAACCCTAAACACGTCCACAAATACGGATTTCCCGTCCACAGTAACAGATTTTGTGCCCAAAAAAGCACCAAAACCGTGCTAAAAATGCAGATGCACAAAACACACAGAAAACGCATTAAATCCGCGACTTATCATCTATATAAACACAATTCAACCTCTCCACACCGACAGCATTTGGGCTCTCATTCAACAATTTGGAAGGATTTTTTAAGGGTTTTGAATAAGTTTTTTTGCAATTTCGGATTTGCAAAAAAGTTAGTATTTTTTTCCCTTTGTTTTTAAGCATATGAATTTCTAAAGCATTTATAATTTTGTAGGCATGTATGCAATGGCATCCAACTCTCCATCTTTGTCAGAAGAAACCGATGTAAATGTGACAGGCATTGTGGGCTCTAGTTGCAATCCACGCATACGTAACATATCCACCTCCTCCAGCTTGAGTAAAGCTCATTTTTTTGTGCCTAGAAACATATCCGAAGCAAAACCTTCGCTACAAGGTACATGATGGAACAAGGAGGTGCACAAAGAAGTAAATAAGGCATGTGCAATTTTTTGGTATTTCAACAACCTTCCCTTCAATGTGGCTACAAGTCCATATTGGCAGCATTTGGTGACATCTTTGACAGTTGCAGGGAAAGGGTACAAGTCGCCCTCTCCAAAAGACTTAAGTGGAAACTTGCTCCAGGATGCTATTGCAGATGCAAAGTTAATTTTCGAAGAACAAAAGAAGCAGTGGCAGGAGTATGTATGCACTCTTCTTTCTGATGGGTGGACGGATGGAAAGAACCGCACCCTTTTCATTTTTTGATAGCTTCAAATGGTGAGATGGTATTCTTTAAGTCAATTGATGCCTCTAACAAAGTAAAAAATGTAGAAACTTTGAGCCTAATGTTGGAGCACGTTGTCTTAGAGGTGGGGATACAGAATGTGGTGCAAATTATCACTGACAATGCAGCAGCATATGTGCCGGTTGGGAGATTGCTTCAAGAAAGGCATCTGTCACTTTTTTGGACCCCTTGTGCGACACATTGCCTTGACCTTCATTTCGAGAACATAGGAAAAATTGATTGGGTGAGACCGGTTGTGGAAGAAGCAAGAAACGTCACAAAAAATATTTATAATCACCCTTGGGTTCTTAGCTTGATGAGAGGATCACACAAATGAGAAAGAGCTTGTGCGACCAGGTGTCACAAGGTTTACAACTCACTTCTTAACATTGCAAAGCATTACTAGTTTGTTGACACCATTGAAGCAAATGTTTGTGAGTCAAGCATGGCTACTCATTATATTCAAAAAAGGTTGATGGAGAGAGGACCGCAAAGATAGTTTTTGATAATGTCTTTGCGAATAAAGCTATAGAGTTTGTCCAAGTAACCTTTTAACTTCAATTTAAATTTCAAATTGAATTATTTATTTTTATACTTTAAAAGTATTTGCTTTCATTGTAAATTTGTAACTTTAATTTGTTTGTACTTGTAGGTGTCAAAGTCCTTGGTGAGAGTTTTGTGGTTGGTGGATAGGGATCAAAACCCAATGGGGTACATTTATGAGGCCATGGATAGAGCCAAAGAGGCCATCCAAAATTACTACAAGTGGGATAGAGACAAATTTGATCCCATATGGGAGTTCATTGATCAAAGGTGGAACCATTGAAGCAAAAATCAGGTTAAAATCGCAATTTTCTATAAAAATCGCAAATTGGGATTAAGACCGATTTTTACCTGAATTAAATCATGATTTTCTATTAAAAGTTGACCGCAATTACCAATGTTTACATCGCGAATAAATTGCAATGCCTCGATTGTCATGACTTACCTATGCAATTTTGGCACACGATTTCACGCTTTAGTGCTTATTTCTAGGGTTCTGGGCGATGTCCAGGTAGAAAGATAGAGTTACAGGGTTGTATGCGGTGAAGGTTGTGCAGAGAGCCAAGGAAATACTGACAAACGAATACATTCAATTGATTGTGGATACTCTTTGGGATTCGAGACGCCGACCTGATCTTAACGGAAGCTTGGTGATTTTGTAGTGGTCACAAATAGGGCAGATGGATGTCGATTTCCGGTGGGGAAAGACATCGCATGTTGGGAATCTGTCAAGTGACATTTACTGCATATTACTACCTCTTGATTCGAAAGGAGAAGTTGTTAATGTCATTCTCTTTGTTGCTCATTCAATCTATGGAAAATATGAATATTATATGAGAAACATAACTAATAATTCGTTATGATGTCACCAATACTTTAGTGTTAACAGCTCATCTAAACAATTGCTACACTACAACAATAAATGAGTCTAAATTGGATTCTTTTTGTAAAAATTGTTTTTAATAAATAAGTGTATTATATTATTTTAGAAATATATATATTATAAAGTTTGGTGTGGACGGGGGCCTTGGCTCGATTGGCTAAAAATTCCTGTTGCAGGCAAGAAGGTCACGAGGTCCAGTCTCCCCCTATCCCCGTGGTACTGGCAGGTGTGTCACGCCAGCGTCACCAGTCACATAAAAAAAGTTTACCAGGCGCACTGCAGTTTATAGGGGGGGCTACCCAATTCCTACAATCTAAAAAATAAAAATAAAGTTTGGTGTAATGGAATCACACACCCAAAAATCTAGATAAGATAAAATTTAAAGTAAATGGAAATACATTAATTGCCTATGTGTCCCACTTATGTTGATGGATCCTTATCTTTTAAGTGTATATTTTCTTTTCTTAATCTATAATATAATAAGATGGTCTCCCCGCTATGTTGAAATGTGGACTTAACTAGCAATGATTTATGGTCAATCAACATCAAGTCCTATGATATTCACACAATCTTCCTATTTTTCAATTATTAACATATTAATTAATTTAAAAGAATGTAGTTGCAAGGAAATAAATTACAATTTATATAAATATTTTAGGTTAATTAATTAAATTGTAATGATTAACAGGTTTAAATTGAATAACGAGTTGGAATTATTTCTAGGCTTTTGGTTTATAATATTAAAATATAATATATATTATTAATATTTATTACTCTATTATTATAATATCCGATTTCTCCACGATTTTTTTCCCGATTTTTATATGATTTTTTGAAAAAATGTTATAGTTTTGATTTGCCGATTTTTTCCCCAAAAGATTTTTGCTTCTATGGGTGGAACAATCAACTCCACCAACCCATCCATTCAGCGAGGTACTACCTCAACCCCAAGTTCTTCTCCGGTAGCTTCCCAGATCCTAATGGTGAGGTAATGGAGGGCCTCTCAACATGTATTCAAAGGATGGAACCTGAGCTTGAGACGAGGGACGTCATTATGTCACAGTTGCAGCTTTACAAACATTCTAGAGGAAAGCTCTTTTCTTCACCACTAGTTGTTCAAGGAAGATCCACCCAAACACCAAGCAAGAAAAATTGAAGTCTTATATGTTACAAGTTACAAATTACAAATTACAATTATCAATAAAATATTTCTTGCTTACAAACTCTTGAATATCTTATTTGCAGGTGCTTGGTGGGAAGATTGGGGTGGAAATAGCCCAAATCTCAAAAACATATCCATCTGAATTTTGTCTCAACCTTGTAGCGCTTCTAGTTGTGAGCACAGCTGGAGTTTGTTTGATGCCATTCACACGAAAAAGCGCAATAAGTTGACTCAACAACACCTCATGACTTAGTTTTTGTGTTATACAACATTCGGCTTCGCACAAAAAAGGTGGAGGGCAAACCAAAGGAGCTTATTGATTTGGATGAGATTGATCACTATACTGATTGGATAGGGCAAGATGAAGAGTCTTCCTTGTTTATAGAGAAGAATGTTGATTTCGAGAGGTAGGCTATGGAGGATGTGGCTGCAACAGAAGCAGGAAAGATTGTATTGGATGATATTGATGTGGTTGAAGAGGAGTCATTGTCATCTACTAGCACGGTGGAGCCACAGGCGCAGCCTTCTTTGCCGAGCGAGGAGCCACAACCCAGTCAAAGTGCAAGGACTAGACCCTCTACCCAATTTTTCAGTAGAATAGGGAAGAGGAAATTGTAAAATGTTGTGATTTGTAACTTGCTTAGATATGCAATTTATGATGATGATTTTGAAAGACAATCATCATAAATTCATAATAGTTATCCACTAGCTATTGTATCCACATGATGCGATTTTGGACTTTATATGTATTCAAATCTAATAGAAAACACTTCCTCGACATTTTATAGACTCATTGGATACATTTTGTAACTGAATTCTACATAAATGTTGTTTTTTTTAAGAAATTTAAGTTTTTTTTTTTAATTCGCCGAGTTTTTGCTGAGTTGGAAATTTTGGGATCGCCAGGTTTTTGCCGAGTCCAAGTATGCAAACTATGGTTTATAGTGTAAATTAACTGATAATGCATATGGCACCCTGAAGCACTACTTAATCAGAAATAGTTGAATGTACTTTAAATTATAAGCATCTTAATCTTTGTCAATTTTCATTCTTATAAGTGCATGTATAGTTCTCTATCTATTTTTTAGATCCAATTTTTGTAATACCATTATTTTTCACGATATCTAGCAATCACATATATTTGTGCTCACATTTTTAAAATTTTAACATTATGACATCTTACAATCTTCGCAAAAACAATGCACTGAATTATCCTTTATTGCAACCCATTTCAATATCACAGGCCTTTGTATATGAGAATGTTTTACTATAAAAGTGAAACTCTTGTATGTTTGCATGCATAGATGATAGGTCAATGAGGGTTAAGTGTAATGAGCTGAACAGTTTCAGTATGTACAGCAACACTCTTCATAAGTAAATCTTCAATATGAACAAAAAAAGGTTTAATCTAAGAGGATAGGATAAGAATAAAGCATAAGTATATTATCAGAAAATACAATAAAGCACATACAATCATTCAGGGGCTATATATTGTTTTAGAAGAATAGAGCATATTGAGCCATGCAAAGGCTAAATATTGCTTTATGAGGATAACGCAACAATAGGGCCATTTTTTAGGAGGTTCTCCTTTAAGAATGTCAAAACATGGGAGAGTGCTTTCCTTGTCAATATGTATGCCAAGACTTAATGTAGTAGGGCTATTTTCTTTAAGAAAAATTGTGTGATCTTCCTTGATAAGCACTTATTATGTTGTAGATTGATTTATCTTCATAATTGTGAGTGGCTCATCTGATAGCTTTGGCTGTTGTATGTACTGTTGTACTAGAATAGAGTTTTATTGTTTTTGTAGCAGAAGCTATCATTTTTTTGTTTTCAGATTTTGGTACATAACATATGGATTGTCTTCCTCACTCTAGAAGAGAAACTCATGACTTATCCAGTTTGCTTCTCCAGAATAAATGTTTACTCCAAAAATCTTTACTTCCAGAGGTTAGCTCAACATTGGGAGTTAGGACAGATTTTTAAGCAAAGTAACCTGCTTCCTCATAGGATTGTCCATTCTCACACCCTAAGCCCTCAGCATTCTCCTGTGGACATTATCAGCTCCCATACTCAACCCACCAAGGTGGTGGATGATAGCACCTTGGCTTCTGATCTAAGATTCCATATTACCGTGTGACATTGCTGTTCTCCAGTCTTGCCCTCCAACTTTGGTCTTCATCAGCTCTTTGTTTCCTTGACAGGCAATGTATGTTTACTTGTATCATAAGGCCTAGAGTTTAGCCATATTGGATTCACTCCCCTGCTTGTGTTAAATTTTGCAGTGTTTAATCTCTTTTTCAACTAATTGAGTTCTTTTGTACCCTCTTATTTTGTTAATGTGACCTGCTGTACTTTCAAGTCCAATTCACCTACTATAGGCATTCATGGGCATTAATACAATTTCTTTCTTTACAGAGGACCATTTGTAATTATTGTGAGCATTAGAGATTTTCTTTGCCACTATTGAAAATACTATGTCATATTTGGAGGGGAAAACGATGAGAATACCCGAACATTTATATTAAGATTTCCAGGTGGAACTCCTCGATTTCCACTCGCTCCAGCCCTCGGTACACTGATTGTATCACCTGATTCAATCCCTGATTTTCAAACAGAAGATATCAGTATAATGCTTGCCAAAGATATCAAAAAGTATTACCTATTAATTGAAACAATCAACAGCCAAAAATCCTCTAGACATATAGCTTATTATTAAGTTTTCCGATAAAGTTACTACAAAAGCACTTAAGTTGTAAGAATTTTGGACAGATTACCTGCATAACATCTAAAAACAATGGAATCCATGGTCTAGTTTTATCTATTCACATTTTGATTTCTTTAAATTATCATACACACATAGCCTAACATGTTTAGCCACAGCCTATTAATTGAACAGAGTATCAATAAAACCCTTACTGAAAATAACAGGCCAGCAAATGCTACAAATTTGTTAAAATAATTTCAGAAGCATGCAAGGTAAAGATTTCCATAGTGCAATATTTAACCTTCTAAACCTGAATACATCAAAAGATCCTAATAGAATCATAACCTTACTTTTAATGCTTATTCTTTGATATCTTAATTATATCTTCACTTTGGGTGTTTCTGCATTCATAGAGAACTCACAACAGAAGCTCATTATTATATTCACATCTGCCATGTTATGGTCTTGGTTGCATCCATGTCCTCTATCATCAAAACAAAATACCAACCAGTTTTCTCTAGCTCACTCATCAACCATTTATATTATTTATGACCTCACATAAACTTGAATCCAAATTACATACTCAGATCAGAAATATTTACCTTAATACCATTCCAACATAAAACAGGCTGTGTTTATTTTTGAAAGCAATCATCATGGAGAGCAAGCTTGTCTGTTATACATATTAATGATTTCAAAGTTTAAGTGCACCTAACGTCTAAGACATATGTAATAGTTGCCGACCCAGTGAGAAACACATTCAACTGAGTCCTCCTTACAGACATTGTATCTGAATTATATTGGCAACCATAGTGGACTCAATATTCCATAATTCCAATCAAATTGCACATAAACTATTAAAAAACTTGACACCCAGTTCATTATTTTCAGTATCAGAATCTTGAGATTCAGAAAAAAAAACAGTATTTGGCTCTTTAATATCAGTGTCTTGAACGTCTTCAGAATTAAATCAGATACCGAGCTTACACAATTTTCAATACAAGGTATTGCAATATCAAAATGTACAATATTCAATACCTGGTAATACATATCTAGACACATCATCTGCCAAAGTAAAATAATTTTCATTCATATTCTTCTGGTTGAGCTTCTGTTCCAATAATTGCTGACATAAGAATACTCTGCCATTTGTAAAATAGAAATTCCAGCATGCATACCTTATCAAGTGGAAAATTTTGTTACAAACTAGCGCTTCAGCAAACATTACTAATAGTCCAAGTGCTCAAACAGAACTCCATACATAACTTATTTCCTATGTTACTAGGTTCTGCAGGAACCTTGACCAAACCTGAACCAGTCCAGTCCAGATTCTGATCCTGGTCCAGGTTCACCCAGGGTCCTGCCCCAGGCCTCTTGATTCAGCGAAGGGCAGGATCCTGCATGAACTGGGTTCGAACCCAGGGAAAATCTGCTTGGGACCCAAAAAAATTAACGAAAAAAGTATTTTTTTTTTTTTTTAAAAAAAAAAACCCTAACCCTAACTAACCACTTTCCTTAGTCTCGATCAAGGATGATGGGTACAAGGCTGCTACATGTTGTGATGTAATCACACATCGCCCCATTGCAAATGGGGACCCCCTCTTTTTTCTTGCTTTTTGTCTTTGTTTTGCTTTAGGTTTAGTTTTCCTCTGAGCTTGTAGGGTTTTGGTAGTGTTGTTTTGCCCAGGCCTCAACAGTTTCTTGCTAAGAGGTCTATATGCCTTCATCTTGATGAATGTCCTTGAGAGTTTCCCTGAGACCCTGAAAATGACTAAGTCTGATATCCTGAAAATCCTGAAAAAAATGACTAAGTCTAAAATCTGGTGGATCCTCAAAAATCGAGAATCTGCATGTTAAATCCTATGGATCCAAGACCTATCTCAAACATCCTGGAAGTATATTGAAAAATATTTTAAGTATAAGAAATTTGAATATATATTTTTCAATATACTTCCATTCAGGAAAATCCAAAATTTGACTAAGGCAAGAAATTCCTCACTCTATGTCTAAACCCGCCCAGCCTGGGCGGCCTCACAAGGTGCTCATGGAAAATGTCATCTGCACCAAGAGAATCTCTCCACACAAAGCCTCCAAAACCGCCCAGGGAAAGTTAGGATATTTTCATGAGCTTTTGCCAATTGAAGAGACTTAGGAAGTGATGATGGAGTCTAGAATTAAGTTTAACTTGCAAGGTTGAAGACAAAGAACATCTTTTGATGAAAATTCCATGCAGCACCTCTAAATCCGCCCTACCTAGGCGGCCTTGGCATGGGGTCATGGACTCAGCGTCCTGCACATGCACTTCTCCAGACAGAGCCTCCAGATGCGCCTTAGGAGGAATGATATCAAGGTTACAAGGTTTTAAGATTGGGAAATGACAAAACTTCAAGGTAATTTCATAAGTTGAATGACTCATAAGGCATCAAAACGCAGAATACAATATCATCGAAGAAATATTGAGAGATTGTTGTAAAGATACACTTCAAGATTAATGCAAGCTCATTGTTGAATGTTTCATGGTGATCTTGTGATTTGATCAACTCCTAGCTCATGCTTTTGACGTCCATCGTTAGTGGAGTATTGTGTAAAGCTAGTCTAAGCTTCATCATAATTTGCTTAAGTTCGATTGTGGATGCTTGTTTGAGCTGCGCTGTCCAATGGGTGCTTATATGAGCTTTCATGATTTGAAAACCATTCGCTAACCTTGGGAGATTGCACCTACTCCATGTAGTTGTAGGCATTCTTGGCGAAGTGGAGTTAGGTTTATTGAAGAGTTTGTCTATTCATGCAGCATCATTGCCTCATTGACCTTAGATTAGTTTCTCTAAACCCTTGCCTTTTGCCTTTCTTTTTTGTAGTTGATTAGAAGAAGTTCCATTTCACAAAGAAAGAGTACATATTTAAATGGAGTGATGAATAAATTCTATGTAAGTCCCTTTGTGTAAACAGCATTATCACATCATACCACCGAGGCTATCCGTTGCAAATCACGTACAGGGAACCTTGGAGCGCTCTTGTTTGATCACGTAGTTTAGCATTCGAGATGCTTTGTTCAAGAGAGGATAGAGCACTTGGTGTTTTATTCTAATGTTGTTGTTGTCAAGAAAACATCATCAACACTACACAACATCATTTGCATGGGGCAGCTAATGGCACTAGTGCTGCTTGTCCTTCCAACAAACCAGTTGATGACATTGATTACAAGTGCACATGCACAAATATAAACCATTGAAGTGGATCTCTTGAAAAAATCGTGAGATATTGGATCTCGGGCAGGAGACCCATTTTTCACTAAAAATTTGAGTTTCTCTCAAAATATCAAAGACATTTTTTATTGCATTTTTGCCCAAGTTTTCCGACATATCACCCCAAGTTTTCATGACCTCATCCAATTTATCCAACATTATCTGATTTAATGATAATCCAAGTTTTTCCAATTTTTCCACCTTATAAGCCACAAAACTGTGACTTTTTCCTCATTTGGACTGCAAATTGATCTAATTGATAATGTGCTTTTGCCAACCAAAGGTGAAGGGTAGTCATTATTATTGAACATGACCCCTCTATAATGCTTTAATCTTTTGATCCCTTCCCCAATTCTATCTCAACATTCTTCCGATGTTCCTCAACAAACCCTCTTACCACTACTGAGTCTTGTTTTTCTGCTATTATCTGCTTGCATGCCCCTGTATGCAGTCTTTGGGTTGTCCCCTATTGTCCATTGACTGATCGACAGGTTTGACAAGAAGGACCCAGAATTACAGTTTAAGGAGTTAGCACAGTTGAGGCAGAGTGGTTCAATTAACTCCTACATTTCTGAGTTCCAGGACCTATCTGTTATGGTCCCAGATATTTCTAAGCGTAGATTGGTGATTCTTTTTATTCACAGATTGTCAGACACACTTTGTGGTTGGGTTAAGTGTTTTGACCCTACTTCACTTCAGGAGGCCATGAAGAAGGCCCGAGATATGGAGTCATCAGTGTGGAGGGGCAAATTTTAGTCTAAGGGGTTCCCACATAGGAGGGACAAGGAAAAGGAGAAGAATCCCTTCCATAGGGATGTTGTGCAACATAAGGATAGGTCAAACAGGTTGACTGATCATTAGCTCAACAAGTATAGGAGGAAGAAACTTTGCTTTCATTGCAAAGAACCATGGGATCCCTCGCATAAGTGTCCACATAAGGCTAAGGCCAAATTGATTGAGTACTATTCAGCTAAAGATACTCAATCTGATGCATCCGATTCAGATTCTGATCAGCGTTCCGATCATGGAGATAGTGGAGATGAGAGCTCCACAGCACAATACTAGCAGTGGAGGTATTATCGCCCAGTTATCTAGTTTCCAGAAGGTTGGTTCTTTCAGGGTGCATGGTGTACTCGATGGACAGCGCATTATTACCCTCATTGATATAGGAGCTACTCATAATTTTATTGACGAGGGGTTGGTAGTTCGTAGGGGGTTGAAGACAGAGGAATTTGAAGGCTTTAAAGTGATGGTAGCCGACGGATTCAAAATGCAATGTAGCCAGAAGATAACAGGATTGAAGATCATCATGGGTGATTACAAGTTGGTTGATGACTTCTATGTGGTTGGCATTGGGGAGACAGATGTGGTACTTGGCATGCATTGGATGAGCCAGTTAGAGGAATTCACCATGAATGTTAAGAAGATGGAAATGAGGTTTGAATACAATGGGAGGAAAATATGCCTTAGAGGTATATCAGATGGTGGACCTCGAGTGGTATCACTGAAGAGAATAGAGAAGTTGTTGAAACATGACCAGGTAGAGTGGGTAGCAGAGTGCCTTATTATGCCAGAGTCTCCACCACGATAGAAGGATAGCTATCATCTTGATATCCAGAAGTTACTATCCAAGCACAGTAAGGTGTTTTGAGATATACCACCAGCAGTGCCTCCTGATAGAGGCATAGAGCAGGTGATTGAGTTAAAGGATGGGACCAAACCCATCATGATCACTCCATACCGTCATCTGAAGAGGCCCAAGGATGAAATTGAGAAAACCATCAAAGAACTACTGGAGATGGGACACATTCGGGCCAACAAGAGCCCATTTGCTTCTGCAGTTGTACTTGTCAAGAAGGAGGGGACAATCAGGATGTGCATAGACTACAGGGCCTTAAATAAGATAACTATAAAGAACAGGTACCCTATCCCAAGGATTGATGAATTGATAGATGGGTTGCATGGTGCTCGCTATTTTTCTAACACAGATCTCAGATTGGGGTACCATCAAATTCGCATGAGGGCAGAGGATGTAGAGAAAACTGTTTTAGATGTCATTACGGCCACTTTCAGTTTTTTCTGATGCCGTTTGGTTTGACCAATGCACCTGCTACCTTCCAGAGTTGCATGAACCAGATTTTTAGACAGCAGCTTCGGAAGTTTGTACTGATCTTTTTCAATGACATTCATTTTTAGCAAGACTTGCGAGGATCACTTGAGGCATCTAGAGGAGGTGTTGAGTATCTTGGAGAGTGAGTCCCTCTATGCCAAAGAGTCAAAGTGTGACTTTGGTATGATAGAGTTGCTCAATCCGGGTCACATTATCAGTGCAGATGATCTCAGGGTAGATCCAGATAAGATAAAGGCAATTGTTGATTGGCCCCCACCTACAAACCTCACACAACTTAAAGGCTTCTTTGGTCTATACAGTTTTTACAGGAAGTTTGTAAAAGGCTTCTCACAGACAGCAGCACCTTTGACAGATTTGACAAAGAAGGGAGCCTTTGAGTGGTTTGAATCAGCTCAGCAGTGCTTTGATCATTTCAAGCACTTAATGTCTACTTGCCCTATGCTTGCTATTCCTGATTTCACTAAGGCATTCGAGTTGCAGTGTGATGCTTCTGGAGAGGGAATTGGGACAGTGCTTATGCAAGAGAAGCACCCGATACCGTTTGAAAGCAGGAAACTTCGGGGTGTTGAGAGGAGTTACACAGTGTATGACCGAGAGATGTTGGCCATAATGCATGCATTGGCCAAATTCAGGCCTTATTTGGTTGGAGGCAAATTTATAATCAAAAGAGATCATAACAGCATCAAATATTTCATGAACCAGAAGGATCTGAATGACAAGTAGCAGAAGTGGGTGCAAAGGTTACAGGCATATGATTTTGACATCGAGTATGTCAAAGGGAAGAAGAATATAGTTGCAGATGCCTTATCACGTAGACCTCACTTATGCTTAGTTAGGTCTCTGCTGATTGGAGAGAGTTGATTATGGCAGAGTATGCTAAGGACTCTTGGGTAGCAGGAGTCATTGAGGACACTACTACTGATAAGAGATATTCTATGGTGAATGACTTAATTATTTACAAGGACAGAATATTCTTGGTGCCTATTTCACAATTCAAACATAAGGTGATCAAAACTTTCCATGATACGCCAATGGCTGGCCATCCTAGATTCTTTAAGACATATAAACAGATTCGGGAGAGGTTCACATGGAAAAGACTAAAGGATGAAGTGCAAAAGTATGTTTGTGAGTGTCCCATTTGCCAGCAGAATAAGCATGAGCATACTTATCCAGCAGGCTTATTACAACCATTACCTATTCCCAGTCAGAAATGGGAATGTATCTACATGGATTTTATTACAGGGTTGCCTAAGGTGCAAGGAAAGGACTGTATATATGTGGTGGTCGATAGACTCACCAAATTTGCACATTTCTTTGCTATTTCAGCAACCTTCACAACTGTTCAGGTGGCTGATTTGTTCTTCAGGGAGATATTCAGGTTGCACGGGGTACCTAAGAGCATAGTCAATGACAGGGACAGCAAGTTCCTGAGTATATTTTGGCAGGAGTTATTTAGACTTTGTGGTACAGAGTTGACTCCTAGCACCAGCTACCACCCGTAGACAGATGGACAAACAGAGGTGGTGAACAAATGGTTAGAGGGGTACCTACGTAACTATGTGTCGGAGTAGCAGAAGGCTTGGATCAGGTGGTTGTACCTGGGAGAGTACTATTACAACACTACTCATCATATGTCGATTCAGATGACTCCTTTCAGGGCACTGTACGGTTATGATGCCCTGTGTTTCACAGATCTCTTGCTTGGTGATAGTCGGGTGCCTAAGGCAAAGGATCTCATCCAAGGTAGCCAGGACATCTTAAGGGAGCTCAAGGAGAATATACAACAGGCACAAAATCAGCAAAAGTTGTATGCTGATCAACACCGAGTGGAGAGGAGTTTCGAGGTTGGAGACATGGTGTATTTGAGGCTCCAACCCTACAAGCAATCCACTCTCAAGAAGAGTGGAGCAGAGAAGCTAAAACCTAGATTTTATGGTCCTTTCAGGATTATCAAACGAGTGGGTGAGGTGGCTTATGAGCTTGAGTTACCATCAGACAACAGGGTGCACAACGTGTTCCATGTTTCCAGGTTGAAGAAAGCTCTTGGCCACAATATAGTTCCTTCAGCAGATCTTCCACCATTGGATGAGGGGAAGTTGATCCTAGTACCAGAGGCTATCATTGACACCCGGGAGAGACACTTGAGAAAACGGGTTATCAAAGGGTACTTGATCAAATGGAAGAATTTGCCAGTGGAAGATGCCACCTGGGAGAGAGCAGATATTGCAGCACCCTAAGCTGAAATTGCTTGAGGACAAGCAATTTTAGGGAGGGCAGACAGTAATGTCCCCTACTTAGCCCAGTTAGTTGTTGGTTGGAGATTAGCCTATCACAAGACTCCCGTAGGCTAATGGCAGTGTTCAGGGAGTCAGTTTGGGGACTTACTATTTATAGTAAGTCGTGACAGGGCCAGTTTCTATTTTTGGCAAGGCAGTGCAGGAGCCAGGGCACGAAATCCTCTAGAGCATTGTTCGATTTATCATAAGTTAAATTAAAGATTTAACTTATTATATTTTAAAGGTGACTTTAAGTTATATTATAACTCAACATTATAATATAAAGTTGTAACTTAAAGTACAAGTTGTGTGCCTAGGGATGAGCGCCCGCCCTCATGGAGAGATAAGGGGATGATTTAAAATTAAAAATTAATTAAAATCCCTCTCATCTTGGGCGTTGGAGTTGAGGGCAAATAAAAGACCAAAAGAAAGCTTCATTTTATTATGCTATGTTGATGAAATTTGCTCACTTTTCAGTTTGTTCTTGCTTTGGAGTTGAGCTTGGCTCTAGGGTTTCGAAGATCAATTTGCAGAGACGAAAAACTTTGTAGATTCGCCTTTCCTCGTGTATGAAAGATTGCATCAGGAGGGGGTTGAGGAGGCTTCATCCAAGAGTCTCACCAGTGCTTTCAGGAAACACATTTTGAAAAGATTTGAGCACAAATTGAAGATCTTTCCGGGATTATGAGTTGCAGCCAAGAATGAATTGTTGATGAACAAATTAAGTGCATTGGAAGGAGATTTGTGGCTGTTTTGGAGCATTAAACCTGGCCGTACATCTTGCTGCAGGCTGTACTCTTTGTGCAGGGCCATACCTTTCTAATCTGCAATCTCTCTAATTTTCAGTGGCTGTTATTAATCAAAAGGGGGTCAATTTGGAGCAGAGATCACATTCTGTCCAAAACAGAAGGAAAGGAAGGAGTTTTGCTGGAGTTTCTTGATATTTATTGCTGCTGGAGGGCTGTACTGTGCTGGTGTAGGACGTGGGCAGTCTAGAGGTCTTCATCCACAACATTGCTGCACCAAACTCTTCCAATCTAGGCGTCTATAGTCTGTATTATGTAATGTCCCCTTCTAACAAGCCAAAAAATTTGCAACCTTGCAAACAATTTCAACTTACCAAAAGAGAACATTAGTATTCCATTTTTCATTTCCTTTTAATCTTGATGATAATCATAAACATAACCATATACTATTTGCCATTTCATAAATCCATTTTTCCATACATCATGATTCTCCTTGGGTGAGATAATCCTTAGGCCTCTTATTAACCTCACCTTCCACCGTGTGAGAGAAGATTCGTTAGGTAGGTGATGTCATCTCAATCCTATGGGTCCATTAATATTATTCCTTAGTTCATCAACTAAGGCCCATTCCTTCGATATTTAAATCGAGGGTCCATAGTAATATCCTTGATTCGTCAACCAAGGCCCATATTATCCTTGATTCGTCAATCAAGACCCATTCCCATGGATTGATCAATACCTACCATAACTATGTACCCCACCTTCTTAGTGTTAGGTGTTTAATAAGGAAGCCTCGTATCTACCCTTCGGAATTCATGCCTTTATTCTTAAAACCATTGTAAGATCATGATCCATAAGCCATATTATTCCTTATCCAATTATATATAATGCTGATGATCAGATCCAATATCCAATTCCTTATGCATAAAGGATTCTAACTTCATTAATTCTATATCAGTTATTTGACATATATTCTCATATACATTTAATCTATTTACTTATTATATCATTTGCATCATTTTTCTACGACAATTTCTTCCCACTTCACACATATTTCTCCTCAAATCTGATTATACCCTATTAATGCTTTTGCTGTTATACTCATCATATTTCTGTCCTCATTTGTGATCATACATCTGTGTTCAATCTGATTATATTCGCTTGTTCCATCTTTTCCGAATGCAGATCTGTATCTCATTATGATTCTCTCCCTCATATAGCTTTTCAAAGGAAGTGATTCACATAAAGAAACACCCTTTCACAATGGAAAGGGTGCCTCTTTTCAGATTGCACTACTTCATAAAATTAAATAACTAACAAGTGCTTCTTTAGACTTGATCATTGCCTTGTTAATGAATCGTATTCCTTCCTATTGGAGATTCTCGTCTTATATTTAATTGCACTTTTCTTTAAGCGTTGCTTTAAGACCTTTCAATTGTTATTAACACTTTCTTTTAAATCTTAGCCTTTCCTTTATTAATCGGTGCTTTATTAATTATTAAGTGCTGTTCATGAGGATGTCGATCCTCTTATATGCTCATCATTGCTACTTTATACTAAATTAAATCCACCATATACATTATAGCATATTTTATAATAACTAATATATAGAATATAATATAATATTTTATATTATATAATATCTTTATTAGTGTATATTATTTGATATACTATATACAGCATATGTAAATATATATTTATTTTATATATATTTATTACATTATTTTATAATGATTATAAATTATAATAATATTTAAATTGTTTATATTTATATTTGTTCTTTATATTTCGATAAATATATTATATTTGGATTATATAAGAATATTTATATAATAATATTATTTATTAAATATTATATATATACGTTTATTAAATATTACCAGAGGTATTCTTATGCCGAAGACCTTATTTTCAAGAGGGCGGCTTTATCGTTTTATCATGATGTTTAAATCTTTAATTTAAACAATACATTAATATCGGGACATGACATATTAACATTGCACCATTTGGAATCTGTATTCTTCTTGCCTTGTATGAGATTTGACGTGATTTCTATGCCTTGTAATGCTGCTACCATTTCCGGCAATCGAACAAGTTGAAGATCTCCAAGTGGGTATTTCATTGTAATTAGTTTTATTGCATTTTATGATCTCAGTTACCCTTAGTTTATGCAAATTCATTGTATATTTTTGGGGTTTGTTCATCTACTTCATATTTCAAACATGCAATGCAAAAACCAAACATGCAAGAACAGCCCATAAAACCCTAAACAGCAAAATAACAGAAAACACAAAAAAAAATCAGTCAGAGGCAAACATATACAGAGGGGTGTATGTTACATAACCTTGATGACTGTTTGACATAGAAATATAAAAGAAAATACAATGAATTCCTTTGCATTAGTATTGAACATGCATGCATTGACACCAGAGACACATATGGTAACCTCGATGACCGTTTGTAATTTATTTTGAGGGTTTGAACTTTGAAGTCGAACAATGCAGTAACACACTATGCAGTGTACATTGTAATCAGCGATCTCAAAATTAATGAGAAAAATTCATATTTTAAAATGAATGGTGTAGACTCTCCTTTACTTTCTCTATCTCACCTTCTATACAATCAGGATGACTTTAAATATAAAAAGTATCAGTTATTTCTCTCTTTTTTTTTGGAACTCTCTTTTGGTTTGCTGAGATATACTTGAGAAAGATATTTGCTTCCATTTTTCAGTTGACATTAAAATATCAACTCTCTCTCTCTCTCTCTCTCTCTCTCATATATATATGGTATGGCCGAACCCAGCCGTACTAAAACCGGGGAAAATAATGGTGAACCACCAAACCCAAATGTCATGTCCCTATAATGATTTATAATTGAATTGTTTATTTAAATAATAAGTTAGCCTTATATTAACTAAAAATATAATATATTTATTTAAAATATATTATTAATATGTATTATTTAATAAATAATATTATTAATTTAATATAATTTAAATATTATAAAATATATGAAATATATATATTTAATTAACTAGATATATTATAAATATAAATATTTTAATATAATATTTATGTGAATAATTAATAAGATATATTATTATATATAAAAATAAATATTACCAAGAGTCTTACCCATTAAGCTAAAAAGTAAAGTAATTTGGAATAAGCCAAAGTAATACGGTTAAAAGGTCAAATTCAAAAATAAAATCATATAAAGATAAAAGTCTAATAAGACAAAACATTATCCCACGATATATGCTTGTGAATAAAACAAGATAAAAGAGTTCCGCATACTTAATAACAAATGTATTTATTTATAATATATATATTATATAAATAATATACTTTAATATATATTTATAATATACTTTAAATAATATACTACATAATATAATATATAGTATATTATATAAATAATATACTATATATATAATATAATATATTATTCAAAATAATCACTCCTTAATATGTAACAAACGAGGATATTTATAAGTGCAGCGATTAAGTTGGTTGACACCAACGATCACCATAATAAATAATAAATAAAAAAGACAAACATTATTAATATGTATCCTTGTTACTTAAATTAAAGCCGCAACCGTTGGAAAGGGTATATCCTTTTACCCACGGTAAACCCTTTGAAATATATAAAAGGGCATAAGGGAGTATGATGGAAGAAAATGGGTGAAATATATATTATAAAATATATAAACGGCAACAACAATACAATAAAAATTATATTACGGCAACATAGGTAAGGAATACCAGGTAAAGCTACAACAGATAAGTAAGTATTTATATTTACTTATTCAGTTTATGATTTGTAAGAATTTATATTTACTTGCTCAATTTATAACTTGTAAGATATAAATGTTAAGGTTATTAAGTAGGAATTGATATATGTGTTTATGTATGAAATTTATATTTTAAATATGTATCTTTGCTGAATTATGTAATTGTCCAATGTTTACATGATAATATGCTGAGCATTAAGTAGCGAAATTCTAATAATGAAAGTGTTAGTTATTACCTGAGATAGGACTTAATAATTGTGAAACATTTGAGAAATGAAATTAATCCATTAACTCTATCTGAGAGGTGTGATGCATGGGAATGAACAATTAGCCAACATGGGTATATAGTGGCCCTTGTCTCAGTTGGTACAAAAGGTACCCCTTGTACAAGTGGAAATGGCCCTTGTCTCAATTGGTACAAAAGGTACCCCTTGGACAAGTGGAAATGGCCCTTGTCTCAGTTGGTCCAAAGGCACCCCTTGGACAAGTGGAAGTGGCCCTTGTCTCAGTAGGTGCAATGGCACCCCTTGGACAAGTGGATTTGGCCTTTGGCTAAAGTGGGTGAGTTATTCACCCCTCGAGCCAAAGGATTGTAATCATTGGCCTTTGGCTAAAGTTGGTGAGTTATTCACCCCTCGAGCCAAAGGATTATCATAATTAGCCTTTGACTAAAGTTGGTGAGTATTCACCCCTCGAGTCAAAGGATGGAAATAATGGCCCCATGATAATTGGCATATGACATCCTATCACATCCTCTCACATGGAATTAATGATTTGATTAATGCATAGATCCAAATATAATGGATAATGATGGAAAGTGTGAAAGGCATATTGATGTTGATCATAAGAGTATAACCATATAAGGGCAATGTGATTATGTAATTTGAATATTTCTTGCATATATTATTATAAGTGGGAATCCAAAGATAGACTAGTATACTAATGTTCTCTTTTTGTGAGTTGAAATTGTGTGCAAGGTTGAGAAAATTTTGGCTTGCCAGAAGGGGACATTACACCAAACAGGCAACATAGCTTATTTCCATTGCAATATGCTCTTTGATAGTCATAATATAAAGTCATAGTTATACTTATCTCTTATAACCGCTGGTCTCCTTAACAGCATATCACCCTTTTCCATTTTTTGAATTCAATAAAGCATTGACAGTCTGATTAAATACATGTCTAACAATTATCATTTTATTATAAAAACATAAATTATAAAAATGGCAATATATATATATATATAGAAGGGTAGGGCCCCCATTATAAAGTAGATGTATAATAGAATAGGTGTTTCTATAAATGCCATATCCATTTTGGAAGTCCATGAAAATTCGCCTTACCTGTATCCAATACTGTATCAAATGTCATATCTGTTTCCATGCAATGTCGCATTGCTCCTTACAGATAAAATATTCAAAACTGGTTTCTGTTTGTCATCCTATATCAATACATTAATACTGAATTCTTTGATACATGAACAATGAGAGCAACCAAGTTGACATCATGCATGAGTGAGCAATGTGCATGTGTGCTTCGTGTATTTGTTTACATGTATGTGTACATGTCCACAAGGTCCAAACTTGCTGGCTAATCACAAAATCATTGATTAATTAACAACACTACTCCCAATGGCGGAGAAAAGCAGGGGAAGTGGTGCAGGGGCACCTAGACTTCAAGACAAATTTTGAATTTTTGGGTGTAATAAAGAGCTTAGGTGGACTTTTCCTAATAAAGATGTAATAAGCCCATCAGAGGCATTTTCCTATGGTGGAGGATGAGGATCTTTAATATTTGCTTAATATTAGGACTGTCTGATTTGGGCATTGTAGTGGACAGTCTTTTTGATTTTTCCCACGATGGGGAGTTATGAAAACGTGGAGTTTTATTGTAGGCATGTTATTTATGCCTCAGACATGTCAAGGAAGGCAGAGGATGTAATTTGGAGTGAAGGAAATACAAAAGATTTTGCCTTGTTTTCTGCATTTTTTTATCTTTTTGTTGTTTCCAACGTCCTGTGCAAATCCGTACTGTACTGTCATGAAGCAAAATGCCTGAAATCATCTAGAAAATGGTTTAATCTTTCATTTGAATCAAGTTAGAAGGATTTTCATTGATCTAGAAGCATTTTATTACTGGTTTTGCGAAAGTGGGTCTTAAACCCTAGTTTTGAGGGTTTTAAGGAAATCGATGAGTTTTTGGCCCATTCCACCTTTTTCATAACTTCAAAATGGGTTTTCAACTGGGTTTTCATTGCAGGAGCAAAGGATGAGTTTGAGGTGACTGTTGCAGCATTTGAAGCCTAATATCTTCATGTATTAGGACTTTTGACCTTGGTAGAGAGATGAGTTGATGTATATGTGACTTGAGATGATTCAAGAACCTTGAAAACAGCATATTCAGACCATTTGCCATCCTATTGATGCCCTGGAGTAGGTTAGAGGAGTTGAGAGTACGATTACACCATATTTGCTTTGTTAAAAAGGCCTAATTAGGCCTAAGAACAGCAGGTATAGTCAATTTTTGAGACACATGTTCCAAAGAAACCCATGCTACATACTTGATATGTTGTGTAGGAGCCAAATGGGTATCTAGAAAGCCAAATACTTTGTGGGTTTGCCAAGTATTTTGCAAGATATGACTGAAAACCCCTATTCCAAGGGCTACAATCGAATAGGTCTAGTTGTGAAGGAACGATAGGAAGAATAGGTGACCAAGTTTCTTGGTGAGTTTCATAAGTGTCAATTAGTCATATTATGGTGATCTTAGGTGTCTTGGAAGGTTGGCAAGTGTCCCATGCATTCAAACCATGTTGGGTTACCTTTCCCAAGCCTTGAAAACGTATGTAAGAGAGAAAGAACAGTCAAAACTATGCTTGATCAGTCCAAGGATCAGTGAAGTCAATGTTTAACCCATCCCCTGCTCTACATCAAGTGGCATCAGAGCATAGGTTCTGATTGGTGAAGTGAGAAGAGTTGAGTTTACAAGATGCCTCCAAAGAGCAATCAAGTGGCTAAGTTAGAGAGTTGAAGGAGCAGCATGCAAAGGAGCTGAGACAAGTGAAGGAATCTCATGAAGCTGCCCTAGCTAGAATATCAGCATTGGAATCCAACCTTAATGTAATATACACCCCTGTTGTGTATATATTTTGATGCCAAATTTTTGTTTATCTGATTGTTCTGAGTTTAGGGTTTCATTGAATATATTGCATGTTTGATATTTGCATTGAATACATGAAATGAAGAGCATATAGCATAAACCCAGAAAATCTAAAATAGATATCAACAAAATAACAGCTACCTAGATAGCAATGAGCCAAAATATGAATTTTATTGACATACCCAGATGGAGATTTACAACTTCATACGGATGCTGACGGAGGTCCAGCATTACAAGTCACAGGAAAATGCTCACAGCTCCCAAGAAACAATAGTTATCACGCAATGAACAGCAGTAATCCAATAACCAACCCTAGGCAATCAGAATACAAGCAATGGCAGCCCCAAATAATGAAGAAATCAATTAACACATGATTGTTGTAGTACGGCCTGGCTGTGGGATAAATGCAGCTGCAAATGCCTTTATAAACCCTCCAAATCTCCTCTAATAATGTCTAAACTTATTGCTGGTATGTGGCGACCTATTTTAGAAGGAATTATTCCACAAATTTTGCATCCAAAACTCACAAAGTGCTGCTGAAGGTGGTACGACTATACTCGCAGAAGTACGGTCCAGCCAAAGTTATGTTTTCAGTCACAAAACTCCTCCAAACTCCATCAAATCTGCTCATAGAAATCAGTCTACTATTCTGCAACTCAAAACTCCGTCAAAGATGTTCATATCAGCACAAAACTTCTCCAAAATACCTCAATGAATGCACAAATGAAGCTCCTGAAGTGAAGCTCCTCCAATCCTCTCCTGATGCAATCTTTCATGCACGAAGAAAGGGACTAATGCAGGGGTTTTCGTCCCAACATAGCCATGAACAAACCCTAGAGCCAAGCTCTCAAACCCTCACAAGCAAATCTCAATAAGAGAGAAAATATCATAAACCAAGCATGTCCAAATGAGAGCTCTTTCCCTTCTTTTATACTTTTTCAATTGGGAATCTCTAAAATCCTCTTGCTTATGGGATAAAACATGAGAGGGAAAATACATTTTAAAATATTATAATTCTCTTTAATTCTTTCCTCAACATCACCCATAAAGTCCCCTCTTTTGAAACAACATTAAGTTGTTGAGCCTAGGCACCAAGGTCCAAGACTAAATAATAATGTTTAATTTACGGACTTTAAAATGGAGGCCAAGATGATGTCGGAAACCAATGATCTATAGCTTGTTGGAAAGGTCTTGACAAAACGAATCCAACCCCACTCTCAAAATTCCGTTCCGGTGCCAATCCCGAACTTACTAAAACTAGTAAGTAATGGCCATAAGTAGACTGAGCCAACTCAGAGGGTGCCAACTGGATCCACAAACCATCTGATAACTCTGAGCTCAGTGTAATGTCTATGAGAGCCGACAGCCGACTACCAAGTCGCCCAAACAGCGCCAAACTGCCACTTACCTAAAATAGCAGTGACCACCGGGGACCAAAGAGAACAAACCCAGAAAAACCCAGAAAGATTAACGACATGCAAGCACTTACTATAAATAGTAAGTACGGACAAGTTGTCCGAAATCCCTCCAGAAAGTGTCAAACATCTCCACTGGATCACCCGAACACCCTGGTGACATCGAAATATTCCTCTGATTATGCTGTCACCAACCCAAAAAGCCCGCTCTGACTGATCTGCAAGAGAATCTAAAAATGGGGACATTACAGTCCGCCCTTCCCAAAGATTGCTTGTCCTCAAGCAATGCCAATACAACCTCCAAGCAACAGACTGAACCCAACTGAAACCAAAAATGATCCCAAGGTCCCAAGTTATTCTCAGCACAGAACCACCACGTCGACGCTGTGCTACTCTGATAAAACCTTCACCATGCAAAGAGTGGTGAAGCAACACCTCAGAATCCGACTGAACTGTCATGCCAAACCTATCACCACCTGGATCCCAACACACTAGAACCTCACATCCATCAATCATGAAGAGGAAATTAACCCTCGAAGTGTCCGAACCACAACATCCCCTTCCATCCTCTGCAAAACTCCTATGGATGTACTGACTATCCAACATAGGTGCTGGAAGATATGAAACTGCTCCTCTCAAATCAAGGGAATACAAAAACTTTCCTCCCTCACTGCTGTAAAAACTAATGAACTGTCATGCCAAACCTATCACCACCTGGATCCCAACACACTAGAACCTCACATCCATCAATCATGAAGAGGAAATTAACCCTCGAAGTGTCCGAACCACAACATCCCCTTCCATCCTCTGCAAAACTCCTATGGATGTACTGACTATCCAACATAGGTGCTGGAAGATATGAAACTGCTCCTCTCAAATCAAGGGAATACAAAAACTTTCCTCCCTCACTGCTGTAAAAACTAAATTTTCCATCATGCCTATTGCAACCTCTCTAAAACCATGTCTCCAATGGAAATTTTGGAGACAAAGAAGTCGCAAACTCTGTCCAATGCATATCACCATGATAGTTATCTAATCTCTGACCCTGCAAATAATCCTCTGTATGTATCTGAGTCAGATACCTGCAATCTCTAGTTCCATCTTCTGTAGATGGCAACCCTTCATCCCACAATGGATGGTATAAATCCCGAGCCAATCCACACTTACGCATCATCAAATCATCTGTGTGTGGACTAAAGGAAAAATGATGAGCACTCCTCACTATGCAGTCAAAATAAAAAGCACCTGCTTGTGTCAATGGTTGACTATCATAGTCATGGGGAACACACTCCTCATCGCCATCATCACACAAATCAGAAGATGGCTCATGTCTCTGATCCTGAATAGCTAATTGGGTGGATACTCTGGCAATCCTCTCTGCGTACCCAATAGCATACTCCCTATCATGAAATAATTGGAGATATTCTGATTTTACCTCCTCCAAAGCACCCCTGATGAACTGCAAATCATGAATGTGAGTACCAATTGAGACCCCATACTGTCTCTCCTCCAACTCTGCTGTCCAAAGAAGGTTCTCAACATTCTTATGAGTGCAATCTAAACGGAATAAGGTTGAATCAACCTTCTCTCCTGTAACCTTCAGCTGGTCTCTCCAACCCTGTGGTCTAGTAAGCTGTTGATCACTATCAACTGCATAGGATGCAATCTCTAATTTGCTTCCAAGAGAGGGAAACAAATCCACATGAGAATCGATCTCCCTACTGAAAGATGCCCTACATGTCTCCTGTGAAAAAGATGTAGTGTGGTGATCAGTCACACAACTCTCGGGGAAATCCATCAACTCTTTGCAAGAGCTATCAATCATCTGCTCTGCATCACCTGAAATGGGACTACCCTCAGAGACCCCTGATGCAACATCTAGTTCCCTGATACTCTCAACTAAAGCATCTATCCCATCTGTATCAACTGCACTTGTATCTGCAATGGATGTAACCACATCCTCAATCTGCTCACAACCATAATCCGTGGATATATGCTCCTCACCCACTGTTGCCATAGAAACCTGAACTGTATCTGTAGATGGTGAAGACTGTGCCAAGCTCAACTCCACGGTAAGCTCATCTATCAGTAGCTTTGACTCTTGAAGGGCTGATTGAGTACTCTTCAAAGAGTCTGTGGTGACCTCGAGCTCATATGTGAGCTCATCAACCTCCTCTTCCTTTCCCCTTAGAGCATCATGATAAATACCGTCGATCCTGAGAAGATGATCTCTATCAGATAACAACTGTAGGTAATTATTCTTCATGATCCCAACTGCATCTCTAAGTGCCTGAAACTCAGCAAGGGAAAGTCCACTATCAAGGTGCTCATATATACCTGGAGTCCAACAACAGTGTGTCACCAACTGCTGTGCAACATCAAAGTGTTCTAAGGCTGAAGCAACCATGCCTTTGCTCACCTTCAATTGCCCTGCCAAATGAGTAGACCCCTCTGACAATTTGTCTCCATACAAATTTTCTGATTTGAAATCCGCACTATGGAAAGAGGCCGAATCATCATCACTCATCGATTGGTCAGCATCCTCATCGAGTGTACTGCTGTTATGAATCTCCTGGGATGGCTCAACTGACATCCTAAAGGCTGCTGAATTGCCAATATCAATACACACCTCCCCTATCAAAATAGATGCATGCACATCCGTCGAACAATCCTCGGAATCATCTCCATTAAGCAGCTCTTCAGTTTTACTCCCATCTTCCAAGGTCTGATATACCAACTCAAACTCATTGTGGCATGAGTCCACAACACCTATTTCATCATTATCACCTGAAACTGGAGTGTCTGTATTGGGTGAGTCCATACACCCATCATCATCATATGTAATAACAATATCCTCATGCAGATGCAAACAGATCAAACTGTTGTCACAAAAATCAAAACTGTTATGGCTTGTATCCTCCTGGTTTTCCTCATGGTTGACACTCATATTTTGTGTGCCATCATTAGAAGTATATTCTACAACTTTTCCCTCTTGTGCCATAACATTTAAATCACTACTACACTCAGGAGAATGACTGCTGTCATAAAAATCAGAATTGTTATCAGGGCTGATAACAACCTCTTGAGTGTTGAAAGTAACTTCTTTTGGCAAACCAACATCAATTTGTGAGTCCCTTTTATTTGTGCATTGGTGGTTAGGCTCCCGAATTTCTTTGCAAGAGAAGCATAGGCCTTGTCTTCTCATTTGGTTCTTGCTCATTATAGAAATCCTTGTAACTTGTAAACCACAAGCAATACATTCTTCTGTCAAGAGATATCTAATTTTCTCAATTTTCTGCTCAACCAATGTCTTTGACAACCAATGTGCTGCAGGTGAAACACATTGTTCTTTTCTCCAAATACTTAGCAGATTAAATAATAACAACTTGAAGATATCAGCATCTTCATCTAAAATCATAGACAAGATAGTTTGCATTGTTGCTTTAACATCATCCGCATGATATGTTCTGATTTTGTCAAAGAAACAATGAAACATTTTGAGAATTAAATCATCACTTAAGATCAATCAACAAGACATATGACCTGACCTGAGCCATAATCTCTAACATTTTAGCAATCTTTTTGAAAGATAAGCTTCTGGTATCACTTAAGCCATGAAAACTTTCAATAATCAGTTGTACAATCTCCTTCATTAAGTTATCTTTATAGGGTGCTTCGGGAGCTGAAATTCTCATGATTTCACTAATGCATATGATAACCGCTAATCTTACATTCTTGTCTGGATGTCTCAACAACTCGGGCCTACACAGCGAAATCTTTGAAGGAACCAAAGCCCTCCGCATTGACTCAGAAGGTGCCTGAGGGATCTTAGATAAATATTTCTCAATTTCTTCCAAAGTGCTGAGAATATTATCTGTCCATGGTAAAAATTTTAGTTTCCATCCTGCATCAAAAAGTTTTTCCCATAGATCACCCTTCACGAGGACTGCCATGAATTCACATTCACTGATAAAAATCTCCCAACTGCCAAATTACTGAACACGCATGTAAATGTTGATCACCCACATGCAGGCTAAAATTTGTTCCACACTTTGAAAATCTGCAATGAATGAGAAGTAACCCAACAGACTGGCAAGATACACCAGCTCTGATACCACTGTAATATACACCCCTGTTGTGTATATATTTTGATGCCAAATTTTTGTTTATCTGATTGTTCTGAGTTTAGGGTTTCATTGAATATATTGCATGTTTGATATTTGCGTTGAATACATGAAATGAAGAGCATATAGCATAAACCCAGAAAATCTAAAATAGATAACAACAAAATAACAGCTACCTAGATAGCAATGAGCCAAAATATGAATTTTATTGACATACCCAGATGGAGATTTACAACTTCATATGGATGCTGACGGAGGTCCAGCATTACAAGTCACAGGAAAATGCTCACAGCTCCCAAGAAACAATAGTTATCACGCAATGAACAGTAGTAATCCAATAACCAACCCTAGGCAATCAGAATACAAGCAATGGCAGCCCCAAATAATGAAGAAATCAATTAACACATGATTGCTGTAGTACGGCCTGGCTGTGGGATAAATGCAGCTGCAAATGCCTTTATAAACCCTCCAAATCTCCTCTAATAATGTCTAAACTTATTGTTGGTATGTGGCGACCTGTTTTAGAAGGAATTATTCCACAAAGTTTACATCCAAAACTCACAAAGTGCTGCTGAAGGTGGTACGACTGTACTTGCAAAAATACGGTACAGCCAAAGTTATGTTTTCAGTCACAAAACTCCTCCAAACTCCATCAAATCTGCTCATAGAAATCAGTCTACTATTCTACAACTCAAAACTCCATCAAAGATGTTCATATCAGCACAAAACTTCTCCAAAATACCTCAATGAATGCACAAATGAAGCTCCTGAAGTGAAGCTCCTCCAATCCTCTCCTGATGCAATCTTTCATGCACGAAGAAAGGGACTAATGCAGGGGTTTTCGTCCCAACATAGCCATGAACAAACCCTAGAGCCAAGCTCTCAAACCCTCACAAGCAAATCTCAATAAGAGAGAAAATATCATAAACCAAGCATGTCCAAATGAGAGCTCTTTCCCTCTTTTATACTTTTTCAATTGGGAATCTCTAAAATCCTCTTGCATATGGGATAAAACATGAGAGCGAAAATACATTTTAAAATATTATAATTCTCTTTAATTCTTTCCTCAACATCACCCATAAAGTCCCCTCTTTTAAAACAACATTAAGTTGTTGAGCCTAGGCAACAAGGTCCAAGACTAAATAATAATGTTTAATTTACGGACTTTAAAATGGAGGCCAAGATGATGTCGGAAACCAATGATCTATAGCTTGTTGGAAAGGTTTTGACAAAACGAATCCAACCCCACTCTCAAAATTCCGTTCCGGTGCCAATTCCGAACTTACTAAAAACAGTAAGTAATGGCCATAAGTAGACTGAGCCAACTCAGAGGGTGCCAACTGGATCCACAAACCATCTGATAACTCCGAGCTCAGTGTAATGTCTATGAGAGTCGACAGCCGACTACCAAGTTGCCCAAACAGCGCCAAACTGCCACTTACCTAAAATAGTAGTGACCACCGGGGACCAAAGAGAACAAACCCAGAAAAACCCAGAAAGATTAACGACATGCAAGCACTTACTATAAATAGCAAGTATGAACAAGTTGTCCGAAATCCCTTCGGAAAGTGTCAAACATCTCCACTGGATCACCCGAACACCCTAGTGACATCGAAATATTCCTCTGATTATGCTGTCACCAACCCAAAAAGCCCGCTCTGACTGATCTGCAAGAGAATCTGAAAATGGGGACATTACACTTAAGAGAGGTATGGACAAAGGGGATCAGAATGATCTAGAGGAAGAGGGTGAGAACATAGACCCTCAATTAGGAGTTCAAGAAGAAGAAGAAGACTTGGACTCAGGTGAAGAGAGGTTCCTGAAGATGCTAAAGGCTGTCAAGGGGGAAAAGACTCCCAAATTGAAGGTAGAAGTACCCATGTATGGTGGGAAGATGGACAATGAAGAAATATTGGGCTAGATAGATGCTCTTGATAACTTCTTTGAGTTTGAGGAGGTAGAAAACCACAAGAAGATGAAGTATGCAAAGACAAAGTTGAAGGGCCCTGCCCTAACATGGTGGAACTATGTTCAAGAAGAAAGACTAAAGAAAGGCAAGGCAAAGATCCATTCATGGGATAGAATGGTAGCAAAGCTAAAGGCACAATTCCTACCTGCAGACTATGAAATCCAAACCTTTAGGAAGTTGCAAAGTCTCAAGCAAAAGGAGTTGGATGTTATGACCTACACTAAGGAGTTCCATAAATTGAGCATCAGGACAAGAAATGTTGAAGATGAAAGAGAAAAAGTGGCAAGGTACCTGTTGATGATGTTTTTGTGACACCATAACAATAGAATAAAATACTGAGTATCCTATCCTCTCTTGGACAAAGCTTCTCAGACGCTGAACTTCGTGATCGAATGAGACTGCTCCAAGGTTCCTTGAATGTCAGGTCTTGACGTGCACAGGGATAGACTCAGTGGAATGATGTGATTTGTTGGTAATCACGAGTTGTTGGTAATCACGAGGGGGACTTACATGGGATTGCTCCATCATGGACATGGAATAGTTCATTACTCCTCAGACTCAGATTTCTGGTGAATGGAACTCCTTCACAAATGGACAACTTGGAATTCGTAAGTTCCACTCTTGAAGAGGTGTATGATTTGGCAATGAAGCTTTTGGAAAACTAATCTTAGTGAAAATCTAAAAGAAAATGCAAAAGAGGAGGTAAGGGTTCAGGAAACTATCTAATGGAAAAGACTACTGCTGTGGATGGAAACTGAAACCGGTCCTCTACTTCGTCATGAGACAACAGCTAGGCAGGAATGGTGCTATCTTCTAAGGGGAAGTAACGATTTTTAGACTGCTCCTGCAAGGGACATGGAACTGAAACATGCAGCACAGTCGAAGTTAGACTTGGAATTAGTTCAAGCTAACCATGCACGGTGATTTGCAGGCCACAAATCACCAATGGTATGAACAAACAAATTCAATCATTCAATAGTAATAATCTTCATCATTCTAACTAATGAAATACTGAAAGAAAATAGAAATGAAACAACTTAGATCTTGGAGCTTATGATTTGCTTCAAAGAAGTCAGAAAATGATGCCAGAATCCAAAGAATATCAAGAACACCAATCTTCAATGTCCATATATTGATTTGGGAATATCTTACAACAATCTTGTTGATTCTTCAAAGTTCCTTGCTCCAGAAATGGAGTGCAACAGAAATGAACAGCTAACTAACTACTTGCTCTAAGAGCATGGAAAATGAGAAAAGAAGAAGACCCCTTCAAATGAGGCCCCTCAGCGTTTATATAGGCAAGCAGAGTACAAAGAGGAGGGGGGAGATCAGATCTCCTCGAAATCTATGCCAAAACCCTAAATCCGTCAGAAACCCTAAAGGTGCTAGGTGGGACCGCCAACATGGATGAATGAACAACTGCCACCTGTCCTGGGCGCCCAGGCTAACTAGGACTCTTGAAAGGTCAGTCTTGAACTTCTGGAATTTCCTCCTGCTCCTTGGAATTCTCTCTATGTTGTGTACTTTGGAATTGGAATTCCGTCCTTGTACTGCCTATTGTACCCAATCAAAACAAAATTTGCTTCATTAAGGCATTTTGAGCAAGTCTAGAAAATTTTTCGTCAAAAAGTCAAAAAACCAAAATTTCTAAAACTAGAAATTTCTATTTCTAGAAAGTTTCTAAAAATAGACGTCAAATTAGGTTTTCTGGGCTTCTTGAGATACGGATGCTGGCAAAATTTTCTAAAAATAGAGTTTTTAAAAATAGAATCTCCGATTCAGGTGTCGTGCTTGATTCTGATTGGTCGATTTTGCTTCACGATCAGCGTGGTCTAGACAGAATCTACAAAAGGTCAAATTTTCTCTACTAGGTCATTTTTTGCTTTTTCTGAAGGCGAAGTATGAGCTCTAAAGTCGTCAATGAAGTTCATCTGCCAAAGCTCGTTTTCAAGTTTTCAACGCTGTTCCGACGACGCAGAACTAACGAACAGTCGTTGATTCGACGAAGAACGCAAAACGAAGCAGGGTCAATCTAGAGTTAGGAGAAAAGTTGAAAATCATCAAATTTGACTAAGTCTGGAGAAACCAAGCGCCCCTAGAGGCTAAGGGCACCCATTTGCACCAATGTTAGATTTTTTTTCGCGTTTTTCAAGAAAATGCAAGAAATGTCTCCATCGATCAGTTCCGATGAGCATAAAAACAGTCATTTTGGTCAACAAGTCCCGAAAAGATGGAAACCATGTCCAATGTACCCAGGCTATCCAGTGGCAATTGACTGCCGAAATCGTCGAAATCGACATCAAGAAGCAGCTATCAACACGCAAAATGGAGCAAGTTGCAAACGAAAGTTGAAAATCAAGAATTTGGCTAAGGCACAAAATCCTAGGCGCCCCTGGAGGCTAGGAGCACCCAACTTCTCATGCCTTAGAATTTTTTACGCGTTTTTCGACAAACGTCAAAAGTGCCTCTGTCGGCTCGTTTCCAAGTGGTCAAACTTGGTCAAACTCAATCAAACGTCAGTAAAAGCTTGGATTTCATCAAAGATGTGTTCAGGCTACTCAAATCATCCCCCGTCCTGCCTCAGCAGTCATCCAGACGACCGAAAACGAGGATTAGATAGGAGCTGTTGGCACAAAAATTGAGAAACGGCATGAAAATTGAAAAATTCCAAAAAAATTCTAAGGCATTGAATCTTAGGCACCCCTGGAGGCTAGGGGCGCCCAAATCCTCCAGACTTAGAATATTTTTTGAGTTTTTTCAGGACAACGAAAATCTTCCTCCATCAGCCTGGTCTGGTTCACAGCAGGCCAGTTTGGCACGTTTCCCGAGGCAGACAAAGAGTACAATCAGCTCAATTATTATCAGGCCTGCCTATCTGCCAAATCATCAGCCTTAGTTTTGTCCCAGCAGACAGAAATCAACAGCCAAACAGGGGTCACCTGTCACCGAAACACACACGGAAATCAAGAAATTGAAAAAATTGAAATTTTCAGAAAAATGACTAAGGCATTGGAAATCAGGCGCCCCTAGAGGCTAGGGGTGCCCAAGTTCACCAAAGATAGAAAATTTCATGATTTGCTGATGTTTTCCGACAGTTGTTTCCAAACCTTCGCCCAACGACAGTTTCCAAAAGTCAATTTCATAGTTGAACGACGTCAGATCATCTATCCGAGGCTGGGGATGAAATCAAGATTGATAAGTCTTCAAGGTGCCATGATCAGTCAGCTTTTTCAGTCAACGGTGACATTTTACCATCTTGTTGAAGTCAAAGACAGGCCATACTTGAGTCAAAACGAGTGCAGAAGTTTCAAAAATGAAGTAAAATTGGCTAACACTTTTGCAAGCTCACGTGTTTGATGACATCATCAAAGAAGATATTTTTAGTCATCTTACACATGAAGCCATAGGCAGCTATAAAATAGGGATTCTTCCTATGTGAAGACATCCACTTGGATTTGTGCTTTAAAAGTTGTTTTCTTCATGGATAAGATCCAAGTTTTATTCTTTCACAAAGAAAGCTGCTTTTTCGCCCTAAAGTTCTATAAAGACAAGCATTTGGCTTCTTTTATTCATTATCTTTTGTAGGTTGCATCCAAAGGAAGGATTTTTATTTTTTTTCCACGAAAATTTGAGAACCCAAAATAAGTGTTTTTTCAACGTCCATAGTTTTGGGTTGAGGAAGCAAGGAGGCATGCTTTTTCAGGTTCCTTTTTTCTAGGGGATTGTTTTTCAAAAATTGGACCGAAGTTTTTTCAGTTTTCATCGAGATGGGTCCATCCAAAATTTCATCCTCTTGAAGATTGGGAATTTTGCTTTTCTCGAGAATATGTTTTTTTGCTGCTTTTTTGAGAAATCCTCCATTTTTTTCAAAATCCGACTATCTAGGTTGCTTCAAAACGGAATTGTCTACAAAACCCATGTGCCAGCTTTTTTGCTCGGAATCTGCTTTTTCTAATAAATCAGCAAGTTATTTTCAGCCTTTTGTCCAAGATTTTTCCGACATAGGCGTGTTCACAGTCAATTTTCAAATCTTTCAGTATGCAATACTCTCCAACACAAATCAAGCCCAAAACAGCGTTGGTTCACGATTACCTGAGAACTTTCGAGACAGACTTGTATAAAGTACTTCCAGTGATCAATTTACATTATTTGGAGGATGTAGGAAATAATGCTATTAGGAATCTAGGACACTCCGGTTTGCTTGTAGCAGCATCCTTCCCCATCACAGTGCAAAGTATCGAATTTGTAATTGCTTGTATGACGCATTATAATTCGGTCACAAGAGAAATCCAATCAAGAGATGGGCGTGTGCTCTGTAGTTTAAGGCCGAACGACATTGAGAAGTGTTTTTCAATACCAGTCTAGAGGGAAAACTTAACTGTTTCAATTGAAGAATGCAAGAGGGTTTGGAACAATGATAAAGAAAAGTACCTGGAAAAAAAATGCTCAGAGGTGGTTGATATAAAAGCAGAATGTCATGCCAAAGAATGTTGGACATGGAGAGTTCCAAGAGGAACATGCAATAATGATTACTCTGTTGAGCCGAATCATAGGTCAAACAGATGCTAACAAATTCCAGCCTTGCATGTTTTACATCATGTCCCAGATTGTTGATGGAACCGAATTTTATGACTGCTCGACACTCATCAGTGATAGTCTCTACCAAAAATTACTTGATTTTCAAAGGGCCCATGAATTTCACATGTCATACCTTGTGTATTTGATGGCTTTTCAGGGTCAATTCAGAGGTTTGAATGTTGTTGGAACCCCGGGTATTCAGCATGTTTATCACCATTTCCTGCAGCTAGAATTTTCTCAGGCTGAGCGGCATTACAAGCGAGTAAATGGTGCATTCCTTATACATGCAGTAAGAGATATGGATAATGAGTTGCATATACGATTTTCAGCAGATGCTAGAATGGCAATGGTAGAATGGGCTGATTGGTTTATCCATTTCCCACTTTTTCCTACATCAGAGTATATGGCTTCTCAGGAGACCCAGCCATGTTGTCGAGATATCCTACAGATGAAATAGCATTTATGGAATTTTTAAGGCAAGCCTTTGAAGTTCTGACATTTCTGCATAGCAGATGCAAGGCAACTTTCAATTTTCCAATTGGGATAGGTATTTACAGATGCAGATCTGGAGCAGATGCCAAGGTAATTGGTAATGAATCATCCAAGTATGGTCTTAAGTTTTTCGACAGGAGGACTTCATATAATCCTCGTGGTGTTTTTGCATCACATCTTGGTCAAAATTGTGCGCATAGGCATGCAGTTGAAGACTTCTGGGCTAATTGTGCTGATGAGTTTGAAGTGCGAGAACGCAATTACAGCAGGTTTACTCTTCAGCAGATGTCTGATATCTTGTCAAAAGATGTAGAGGGCTTGCTAGGAAATGGTGAAGTTCTACTTCCCACGTATTTCAGAGATCAAGTTGAGCAACAACCATTGCCACCAGTTAATTGGTCAATAAAAGAGAACACTTCCATTGAAGAAAGAACGAGTCGAGTTGCTAAAAATAGTTTGATATTCTTGAAGAATAAGCGGAAGGAGGACATTCCGATTCCGATAGCAGAGCCGCCAATCGTTCAACCATCAAAACCTTCCACTTCCAAACCAAAACGAAGGGTTAAAGCTATGAGTGTTCTTCCAGAAGGAACAAAAATAGCTAAGTTAAAGAGGAAAAATGATGAGTCTCCAGCTCATGTCCAGCAGGAACAACCAGCAGTTGAATCAGAACTTCCCGTTGAACCAACGCCGCATGTTGAAGCATTACCTTCAGATCATGCCTCTCCACCTTCTTCACCGAGCACTTCTCCTGTCCACATCAATTCAGAGCCATATTTGTCGGTTTGTAACTCTGATATACATATTGGTTCATCAGGAGTTGATGAAGTTAGAACCGAGTTTCCAAGAGAGGATTGCTCATCCTGGCTTGAAAACATTCTTGGAAGGAAGAGGAGAAAGCCTTCATATCAGTTGGATTTAACAGAGCTTAAGAGCCTCCACCAAGACACTCCAGACAAGAAGCTGAAGAAGTAGGTTCGCATTGAAAAGAATGCAGATGGAGAAATGATCCTTGAAACTGCAACACCGCAAAAAAATAAAAATGTTGATGATATTGATGTTGATGATTTTAGAGTTGCCAAAGTTAATCTTGGAAGGAGCACTCGGCATATAGATGTCAATTTCTTTGAGGCTGCAACAGATAATTTGAAAGAAAGGGTGTTGAATGACGGAGAAGACAAAACAGCCCTCAAAGCTGAAATTAGGCAGCTGCGGCAGTATATTTCCAACCTTTTCCATGGCACATCACAGGCTGATTTACTGCTTTCGCTGAATTTAGAATCACCAGCCGATCAACAGCAATTCAGTCAGTTGGTCCTCTATAGGAGGCACATGAATAATTGGGTGGAAGAATTTGTGAATAAAGGGAGAGTTGTACTTTCAGAGTTTTATCAATTAAAGTATAACGCTCATGATCTGCGTCAAGGCATTCAGGAGTTGCAGCAGACTATGGCTGAAAATAGACCGGTGTTTGAGATCATTATCTGACTTCAAGATAGCACATGATTCTGTTGATTCAGCCGAAGATAAGAAGATAGTTTCTACTTGGAAAGCGCAATATCTTTTCACAGTAAAAACTTATGACAGTATAATTTCAGAGTTAACAGAATGGAAAGAAAAGGTAGTAAATGTTCTCAAGTTTGTGAGATCTTTTGTTTCTCAGATCCCATGTTCATATGAAAAAGAAGATGGTACCCTGTATGATCTCAGGGAAGTGCAAGCAGAGTTCCAGACACTCGTCCGCAGCAATTTTAATGATGATATCAGTGCCGGCAAGATGGATCGTTTTGCACAATGACAGTAAAGTTTGACAAAGCTGTGGGCGAAGTTCATGAATTTCTTCAGATGGTTGCGAACGGTGAAGAAATGTTAGAGAATCAGAATATCATTCTCGAGAGTATCAATGTTCCTGGCAAAGATGCGGTCACTCGCTTTTTAGAAGATATTGTTTCCCAGAATATCAATGGATGGCATCACCAAAAAAAAAGAATGTTGATGAGGATGTGATTCAAAAGAAAGCAGTTTTAGATCAGATGCTTTTTGTTTTAAAGCATTTGCTTTCATCCTAAGCTCATCCATTCTATTTTTAAAAAGAAATCACTTTGTATTAGTTGGAGTTTTCTTTGCTTTAAAGCGTTTATTAGTTGTATCCTTGTCTTAGAATAGAAATAAATCTTGCGAGTTGGCAAGTTAGGGTTAATCAAGGAGATTTTAGGGTTCCCTACTCCTTTGATTTAGTATAAATAAGGGCAGCCTTGCCCATTGTAATGGAGCTACTTTTCTGATAGCAAATTTGTTGTGCCTATTCTAGCCTGCAGAAATTGTTATTTCAGCTACTTGTTCACTCTGTGTTGTCTGTTTTCCAGTGTTTGATCGCATATTGTATGCCTCCCTTTTACTACAATATTGCTGTCCTGCAGTTGTATCAACTTTATGATATTGGAATAGAAGTCTCATGCCTGCCATTTGCTTTGATTTTCTATCTCAGATCATCTAGTTTTGTCGTCAGATGTGTAGATTGCGTAATCTTATCTCAGTTTTCATCTTAAACTACAATGAGTCTTCTGATGTGAATTTGGAAGTTTATTAAAGCTTTTATGTTAAAAACAAATCATTCCTTGTTAACTTTTAATCCCTTTGCTCTAAATTTACTTAGGAAATTAAAAGCGTTATTTAGTTTAAGCCTAGCTATAGTTAGAAGTTTCAAAAAGGAAAAACCTCTGCTGCAACGAAAAGAGTTTTATAACCTTGTGCTCAAAGCTGAGAAACAAAAAAGAAGATAGGTAAATTTGTTTTATTTATCTCTTAAGCAAACATCAGCAAAAAGGGAACTCCCCCTCATAATAGGAGAGCAGTTTATCTGTGCATAGTTGTCCGTTTCCAACTCGCATTCCAGAGGTGCAAATTGAAACGCCAACACTGCCTTTCCCCTTGGATTCCTGCACTGCCATATTCCATATTCCTCTGGATTTTTTCAAGTCATCCGTTCTGAGAGGTCAGATTTCACATTTCAGAGGTTGTTCTGGAATTTCCCGTGGAGGAAATCTTCCTTCAACAGGGGCGCATTTTCCCTAGGGTCCTGGAATGGAATTCCTTCCTGAGCTGGAATTCCTGTTCTTCCTGATGCCGAACTTTGAAGTGTATCTTCCCCATTGAGGATCTTGATGCTAGTAATCTGTGTGTCATTTGAAATCTTTGAAAGGACTCTTGATTCTTCCTTTAGCATTCATGTGAAGTCTCCTTGTCACTGAACTGGAATCCCTGATGTTCCCTTCCTTGTGCCGATCATGTTGAGTGTTAGGGGGGAAAAGGCGGACCCTAGAAAGGAGTGATGTCCTTCATCTTCCCTCGGTATACCTGTGTAGTCTTCTGGTTATTGGAACTCCTAGATCCTTGAAATAGTCTTCTCCGGCATTTGAAGTCTTTGCGTTCATCCTGATCGCCTTAGATCGTCCTTGAACACCTCCTTTGTGAAATCTTATCCTCGTCCTAGATTCCTGCAAAATGAGAAAACCTCAAGTAGTCATGATAAACGAAATCCTTAAATGTAATGCAATTCAAAGATAAAACAGGGAATAAACTTGCATGATTGATTAATTTCTGAACAAATAAAGGATTTTCGTCACTTTCTGATACTCTTCACACTTGTACTAACTTTTTCTCCATTCCAGGGTTACCAGGCATGCACAGGATGAGTTTCCAGAGCAGGGTGTATATGGAAGGTGGAGCAGGATTCCTTGGACAAGAATTCCTTAGTCAGGAATTCCAAGTCGCAAAATCCAAGAGGTCATGGATTCTTTAGTTGTGGATGTTCACTTCACGACCAAAATTTCCATTAAGTTATAGAATGCTCCATCCTTGATGAAATTCACCCTTCCAATGATGAAATCTCTCCCATCTGGATTGGGAAAGCTTTGGACTTGGCTTAGAAATGGCTTGGGCTCCCTCTCTTTATATAGGCACTTAGGTCACCTTGCAACTTGGACGATTGGGAATGGCCGACTTGCCTTCTTGTTTTGTCTTTTCTTCCTAACCGCCAAAGCATGGCCGACCTTGTTTTTTGTCTTGTTCTCCTTCAGGCGATGGCGCACTTTTGGGATGGTCGGGGATTCTTGGGTGTCAGGGAATCCTCCATGACTTGGGCGCATATTCTAGTTGGTTCAGGAATCCTTCCTGTCCAGAGCGCAAACTTCACGGTCCTCGGGAATTTCCTTGTCCTGGGTCGCATTTTTCACCCTAAACAGGAAATTCTGACTGAGGTCTGGAACAAGATTTTTTCTCCCAGTTGCAAAATCCACTAGAAACAAGAATTTCCTCCTAGTTGCAAAATCCACTAGGAATAGAAATTTCCTCCTAGTTGTAAATTCCACTAGGTGGGGGATTTTGCACCCTAGAAATGATAAAATCCAGTGGTATGCAAGATGACAAGTATTTTTTTCAAATTTTGTCAAGGACTTCTTCATTTTGTCTTAACCTTTTCAAGGATGGATTCTGACATTGAGTATAAGATGCATCTTTCTATCTCCTCAAGAATCTCCAGACTCCAAGTCACACATTCCAGAGGGAACTGGATTTCCCACTGAGGTGGCAAAATCCATCTGGAACCGGAATTTTGACTCTGTCGCATTTTCCATCTGGAACAGGAATTTTGACTCTGTCGCATTTTTCAGTAGGAACAGGAATCCTTCCTGGTCGCAAAATCCACTTGGAACAGGATTCCTGACCTATGGTGCAAATTCCAATACCAACTAGATTTTTTCACTTCCAGATCTCTTCAGGGACTTTCCAAGTCCAAGTCGTGATTTTGGCTAAGTCATGTTATAGATTTTTCTTCAAGTCCTGGATCACTTTATTCCTATCACATATTCCTCAAAGTCATGGAATTTTCCCAAGTCGCATTTTTCAGTCTGTGAAGGAATCTTCCTAAGGTCGCATACTTCAGTCTGCACTGGAATTCCTCTGTCCCAGGTCGCAAATTCCAGGCTGAACTGGATTCTTGAGGAGCGCAAATTCCAAGCTAAACTGGATTTTTCACCTAGGTCACAAAATCCACCTGGTCAGGGAAGAATTTTCTGGGTCGCATTTTCCAGACAGTCAAGGAGGAATTTCCTAGGGCGCAAATTCCTATAGGAACAGGATTTTCCTCCTTGTCACATTTTCCTGATGGTCAGGGAATTTCCTCTATCAAGAATTCCTCCAAGGCACAAGGTCGCAGTTTCAGGGTGGGTCTTGGAATGGAATGATCCTTGAATTCCTTGTTTGCAAATTTCACTAAGTGAAGGAATTTTCCTGTCTGGAACTCTTGCAAGGCAGAAGGTTGCCTTTTTGGAGTGGGTCAAGGAATGTTCAGTTCAGGAATGTTCAGTTCAGGAATGTTCCTGTCAAGGAATATCCAATTCAGGAATTCCTTCCTGTCAAGGAATATCCAGTTCAGGAATTCCTTCCTGAGGATCTTCCAAGTCTCAAGTTGGATTGGGTCTTGGGTTTTCTTGCCTTGAACTATGGAATTTCTATTCAGTCTTGATGAAGCTTCTTGACATTTGAATGAGGATTTATACCTTGGAACGAGGAATTGCCTCTTTTATCATGGAACCCCTGTAGTTATCTTTGGAATTTTCCATTACTTCAAGTCAGGGATCGATGAGTTTCAGCAAGGAATGACAAGCCTCGGTGCACTCCGGACTCTGGATTTAGAGCTCTGGAACAGAAATCATGGTGGGTTTTGAAGTAGGACCCTAGACAAGAACTTAGGACAAATACCACCAGAATGGAATTGCGAACAAGGACCTCCAGATTCTGAAGTTTGAAACATGGACTGGAACTGTGGAACAAGAATCCGGATAGACCTTGGAACGAGATTCTAGATAGGGACTTTGGAATAGGATTCCTAGATAGGAACTTTGGAATAGGATTCCTATCCAGAAATGGGATTATGGACAAAGACTTCCGGACTGGAATTTGGAACAGGGTTCCTTGACAAGAACTTTGGAATAGAATTCCTGGATAGGAACTTTGGAATAGGATTTGTTGTTCATCAAGGAGTTTTATGCTGAGGGCGAACAATTTGGACTCTTTTCCATGGAATGATAGACTCCTTCCATGGACTGGCCAGATTTAATCGAGGAATGATAGGTAGGCCATTATTCATCCTCAGGAGAGTCGCCCTTTTCTTCACTACTTCAAGCACTCCTAATGTTCCTTGTGAGCTAACTGCTTGGACATTCTTTCCTAGCTTCATGGATTCGAGCAAGAAACTGCAAGATCAAAGCAAAAACGATGGCAAAAGTGAGCAAAAGAGGGGGTCCCCATTTGCAATGGGGCGATGTGTGAAAACGTCACAACATCTAGCGCCACCTTCAAACAAATGTTCCTGAACATTCCAAGGATAAAAGGTCCACTCAAAACTCGAGATCGACAATATAACTTCCTCAAGACAATCAATCAATTAAGAGATATACTTAAAAGGAGAAATCAAGACATCTATCTTTGTTGTTGCATTAAATAAACGTTTTCCTTTTAAAGTTCTTCAAGTGTTCTAATGATAAACAAGAGTCACAACTTCAAACATCCCTGTGCACACCCACACGTTAAGTCAGATGAACATGAATACTTGATCGAGGCTTCAAAATCAAAGGGTTAGTACAACCATTCATATCCTGAAGATCCAATGTGTGCGATTGCGTTCATTCCCATCTGTAAGCAACTAAGGTCATCAAAGTTCCTTTACATTAAGCTACGTGATTAGTAAGCACCTCCTGAACTACCTGGGCATTGCCCCACTGCCAGCGAGCGTTTATAGCCCCAATGGGTTTGTCTCGTAATTCCACTCGAGTGGAGCCCCACTGTCAGCGAGCGTCCATAGCCCCGATAGAGATTGCTTGATTGTCCATCTAATTGAGTTATAGTGTGTGATTGAGTGCTTCATTCTTTTTTCCTTTTCCCTTTTTAATTATCAATTAAGCTAGAATTTGGTAGAGTACAATGCAGTACTGCTACCCCTGCAACATATGCTTTTTGACGACATAGGTTACGTTGATAACTCAGCCAGCTGGGTGTGGAATTCCGATGGCGGCAAAGGTGGACCATGGATTTTTCACTTAATGTAAGATTACAGAGTCTCTCCTAGTGACTTCCAAATTTCTTTAGTAAGGTATGAGATCTCAACATACTTCAAGTTATTCTAAACAGTCAATTTATCTTCCAAAAGCAACCAGCATGTTATCCAAACACTAACAATGGAGCTCACAATGAATCTATCCGTTTGACAAAAGTTTCTCAAAGGAAAACTAGGAAGTGTTCGTTTAAAGATTTAGGCATTTTAAACGTATAATCAAAGATATCCATGTCGAGATGTAATATATGATTCCACAATCGAGTCAAGTACCAATCTTAACAAATGATAAGCCAAAGAAAAGTTATCCTGAAGATTCAAACAATTTCACGAGCAATTTATCCAAGGAATGAGTCTCATGGTGGAAGTGCTAGATTGTGTTTTTAGAAATTCAACACATCTTTTCACAAATCAGGATCCCTAGAAAAGGAAACCTGAAACTAAAGCAAACTACCAAACTAAGGAAAGAAAACTAACTAAGGAAAGCAAACCTAAACTAAATCAAACTAAAAAGAAACCTATCTAACTATGAACAAGGCCCAAAAGACCTAAATAAATACATGATCTAGCATGATTTCTCAAAATGAATAGGAGCAACAATGCACAAGTGACAATTCGAAATATAGCGAATTCATCTTTGAACTCGGAGAAAAGATCTTGCACAATGTATTTCTCATATTCAAGCAAAATTTCTTGTAAAATTATCAATTGAGGAAATTCAAAAGGACCATGATTAATCCAAACACAAGTTGCTTTTCCTAAGTTTCCATAATCAAATTCATAATTTTCACAACTAAAGCCAGGGAAAGAAACAATCTGGGATACTTCATCTTCCAGTGAAAACTGTTCAATTTCCATCAGCGCATCAGGAGGTCAAAGTTGATGATGGATCGTTCCTCTTGCAGCAACTCGTTCATCTTGGAATAACTTTGGCAAAAGCTTTTCATGCGCTTCCTTCCTTGGATCTTCTAGCGCCCCTTCGAATTGTTCTTCACCCTTGGACTCAATAGCTTGTACTTTTTCATTCAACATATCCATAAGGTTGTCTTCCTCTCCAAGGACACTTGAAATTCCTTGTGATTCATCTCAATGACTTCCTCTTGTAGTATGGACGGGTGTTCGTCAAGGATTTCCTCCTCTTGCAATGGACTGAGGTCACCTTCATTTTTGATGGAGGAATCAACACCTGGCTCGTTACTTGCATTTGTTTGGACATCTTCTAATACTTTTCCAACTTCTCCTTCAACAGGCTCTTTCTTTCTTGGAAGAAGATACGCAAACTTGTTCTCCTCAATAGTGTTTTGATTATCAGAGCCATTTGTACTGTCTACACTATTGGATGGAATGGGAAACTCTTCTCCTTTGGATGTAGAATTGATTTCTTGAAGACACTTGCTCCACAAGATGTCCAATCTTAATCGTGTCTTGGATTCCTATTCCAACCTCAATTGTTCCTTGATTTGAAGAATAGCTTCCTCACAAGATGAACATGTGAGTTTTGAATGAGCTGTGTTATGAATCCGGCACCAACCACCTGGAATCAAGAAGTCTTCTGTAGGAAAATCCTTCTCAATGCTCAATCTCTTCTTGATCATTTCCTTGAAACTCATGAAGAACTCCCTTTCATCAAATAGGGCATCGGGCACCACCTTCGCAGGGACAACTGGCTCGTGCACTTGTGAAAAGGAAATTTTCTCTTGCAAAGCTAATTCCATCCTAGACAGAAATGTGAGGCAATATAGCTCCTGGTGTCCATGGGTGTTGTGGATTCTACATCCCCTTTTTGATGCAAAGTCATCCAAGCTCCTAGGATGAAGTTGTGCACTCAAATTCCACCAGAGCTGGAGAATGTTAACTTGATGATGATCCGCATTGAATTGCCTTGAAGGTCTTGAGAAATCTATGTCTATATTTTTTATTTTTCCGATTTTTTACTTTTTTTTTGTATTTTTCCACATATGAGAGATCTAGCAAATCTCAAATTCTTCTGTGAAAGCTCACTTTGGTTCCACATTGACAATCTAGAATTCATTCAGCATTCCTTCTCGCTTCCGTTTTAGCAGTTGATGGAGAAATGACTCAATGGATAAGGCAATCCTTCTTCTAGCCAGGAATGAATGGAGTAATTTGTAGTTCATACCCAGAACGAATGGAGCAATTCCCTGATTGGCCCTCCTAGCGCCAAAGATGATGTTTTTGTGACACCACAACAATAGAATAAAATATTGAGTATCCTATCCTCTCTTGAACAAAGCTTCTCAGACGCTGAACTTCGTGATCGAATGAGACTGCTCCAAGGTTCCTTGAATGTCAGGTCTTGACGTGCACAGGGATAGAAATAATGATGTTCCTTCCCTTACCAGCTATTTGCTTAGTCCATTTGTTCATCTACAAATGGATTGGAGAGAAATTTTAAGGATTGGATCAGTGAACGATTGGTAGCTCTTGGGTGTGTTCCCTGGCAAAGATTGGATCAGTCTTTACATTTTGAGCTTGCTGTTTGGTGGCAGGTCAGCCAATTCATTTTTTGGTTTGCTTTCATTTAGAGAAATTGGCACATTATTCTTTGTCCGGGAAGTGAAATTTTTCAGTTGAAAATCGCTTGGAAATGTTTCCCAGCCACTTCTGAGTTGATTTGGGGCAGCACAATGCTTTTCACACATGCTTACATTTGGGAAATGTATTGGGGCCACTGTTGTCCTTGGTGTAGAGCACTAAAATCAGATTGTACCTCTCAAATTTCAGTTTTGGACAGCAGCCATTATTGTTTACTTCAGACCTTCCTAACTCAGAGAGTTCATCATATGAAGGTTTGTGATGTAAACTTTGATAGTTTGCCCTCAGTGTGAGCTCAGGACAACGAGTTTCCACATGCTATGATTCATCTTTCAGAGGGTCTTGGAGTTGTAATGAAATATTCCGAGCCAAATTTTTTTGTTTTTTCAAATTACAAATTACAAACCAATGCACCCGTTAAGGTTAGCAGCCAAACCAAAACGTTGCTGAAGCAACTCTAACCAGAATGTACACCAGGGTCCCGATGTGGGCAAGGTGTGAGCATTGGTCAGAGGATCTTAATCAAAATGCTTATGCAATAACTCTAACCAAGAATGGCGCCAATGATGGCGAGCATATGGTCAGAGGGTCTTCTACACTAAGTACTGAAAGAGAACTCGACACCAAGTATGTGCTACCCAATCCAATATGGAGTTGAGGCGACCATATGGCGGAGTATTACAAATTACAATGCTTGAAAGAAATAACTGTAATGCTGAAAGTACTCAACACCCAGAATGTGCTTTCTATTCCGGAATGGGAAAGTAGCTACCATAGGGCGGAGGTAAAGTAAATACAAAAGCAAATACTAGAAGTAGAGTTGAGCATTACAAATCAGAATTGAACAAGATTGAGAATTACTGCCAGTACTACTGTCAGTTTACAAAATGAATCTCATTCGCCTTTAAATTAAACCAGCAACCTATGAATTTACTCATATGCTCATATCTCCCTCATAACTCATCCAACTGACTTGAAACAAATTGCAATATTCCCTAAGAATGATGATGCTTAGGATAGAACACTGAAAACATATCAAAATGCCATGTATTATTTATGCATAGATTCCAATGCATCAGCAGAGGGTACGGCCTTCAAAAAAGGGCGATCTGCCTTTTAAAAATCATGGCTATCTCAAAAAATCTGCAAACTGGAGGAAAGTGACGCCTTGACCAGACAATGAAAATAAGAGAATACCCAGAACAATATTTTTGTTGTTTTTTGACTTATGAATAAAACACAAATCTGCTGTAGCTAAAAATGCAATGCCGGAAAAACTCTAATATGCAAAACTGAACTAAAGCCAAAAGCTGATTACAATGCACAAATCCCAATGCAAACTCACAAACTAGACTATTTCACCACTAGTCGCTATCTTTCAAGCGAGAAGCAATGCCAAGCTAGGAGGCATACATTCCTCGAAGCAATCCCAAGGCCAATCCGGCAGCATAACATTATCAAGATTTCGGATCCCCAAATGAGAGCACTCTTCCTCCTTTTATACTTTTCCAACTGGGAGTCTCTAAAATCCTCTTGCATATGGGATAAAACATGAGAGGGAAAATAATATAATACTCTTCAATTCTTTTTCAACCTCAACCTTAAAGTCCCCTCTTTTAAAACAACATTAATATTAAATAATAATATTTAATTTACGGACTTTAAAACGGAGGCCAAGATGATGTCAGAAATCAATGATCTATAGCTCGTTGGAAAGGTCTTGACAAGACGAATCCAACCCCACTCTCAAAATCCCGTTCTGGTGCCAATCCTGAACTTACTAAAAATAGCCGTAACCAACAAACCCGGAAAGAAACTGCCAACCAAACCACAAACCACGAACAAAAGCAACCACCAAAACATGAAACCCCAATTTCAACCTCCGAGTAGCCTACAGGTCTCGGAATAGGCCAACGGTCAACTGTAAAAGATCAATCTAGGAAACGGGACATTACATGTAACCATGAGTGTTAGCACCGCTGTCCACTTTCCGATCAGCCTACACATGACGTCAGCTCTTGACTCGTAGTTGTGTTTGTTTGTCTTTTTAGAGCAGCGGTGGGGTATTTGATGGTTGGAGTTGGTTGCTAGAGGTGATTTGATCATAGGAGATGACTCTTTGGTTACTTCCATACTCATGCCTCCTATATTTTCAGTTGGATTTCAGATGAATTGCCGCTGTCCTTATATTTCCACGATGGTTATGGTGACATCTTTTATTGAGCTGATTGGTTATGATCTTTGGCAAGCTTTTGCTCAACTAGTTGTGAGAGTTTCTCCAGCCACAGTTCAATTATTTATTGTTTCCACTTTGGTGAGTGATGGTTACTGTAGACATTTCATGGTGTTGGCATGTAGATCATCAGATGATGCTTTGATGTTTGCAGTGGGTTGGGTGTGTCAGTGTGTTCAGAACCGTTTTTTTGACACTTGGAGGTTAAGTGTCTATGATATGATTTCAGTTGGCAACAATAGACATTCCCTCCTTGGCAGATTTTAGAGTGATAACTATGATTGCATTGCTTCATCTTTGGGATGTCATGAGAGGTTTTGCTGAGTTTATTTCCTTATGGCAGAGCAGGTTTAATTTTTGTTGCCCAAAATCGTGATAGGTAGTGAGATTGCAAATGTGGACCTTACTGTGATGTTTCAGCAAGAGTTGTTTCATGGTATAGGTTTCAACCTTTCCAGGTATTTTAGTTTGGGTTTTGGCGTTGGTCACTTTTGGGGGTTCCAGGTGAGGATAGTGCAGTTTTGGCACGATGATTTTACAGTTATGATCAGAGTGACGCAGCATCAACATGGTGGTTCTTTCCTGAGATTGACATAGGACCCTGGGATCATTTTTGGTTTTAGTTGGACTGTAGGGGTTGTTTTGGCATTGCTTGAGGACAAGCAATCTTTGGGGAAGGCAGACTGTAATGTCCCCATTTTCAGATTCTCCTGTCGGCAGTTGCCACTAACCTTGTGGGAGTGTGTCAACATTATCAGAGAGGTTATTTAAGGACTTCAATGAGCTCAGTTGGTCTAGAGGACTCATATGCCACTTTCTAGGGTGATTTACGGCTTCTAGTGTGCTCTCCAAGAATCTTGGAGAAGGCATCTATTTATAGTAAGTCGCCTGGTTGGCTCCGTGTATCATTATTCTTCATCAGAATCACGCCAGTGCAATTATTTTTCGATTCCGATGCATTCCGGCAGTTTCCACAAAATGAGTGTATTAATGGCTTTATTTAATTATTTAAATAAGGTTGCTAAATATTATTTATAATATTTTATAAGCACCTTAGTGTTATAGCTCATCGGAACCGGGATGAAATGTTTTAAATTATGTATGAATTAAACAGGGACCTTGTGTGTCAAATTATCGTTATTTTAATTAAAAGGTCTTTTTCGGAGCTAAAATGGAGTTTTAATTAAAAAGTGAATTTTAAAATAGAAGCTTCTGGAGAGTTTGGCGGAAAAAGTACAAAAAGGCATTTGAGGAGCTCATTTGGTTTAGGCAGTTTATTCTATTTCTCTGATTGAAACCCTTGTGTTTCTGGAGATCGAACTTGGTTCATCTCAACCTTCTTGAGGACGAAAACCCTCTTGGATATGATCAACCTCGGTGGTGAAAGAACCTCTTAGGCTGATTGTTGGTAAACTTATTCAGAGTTTACGCATTGCACTTCATTGCAAGTTTGCCATTGTTTGGAGTTTCAAAGGAGGTATTTATTTGAAGGCCAGCTTGGAGGATTTATTGGTGATCTCATTTCAGGGATTACATTGAGCTGATTGGAAGCATTTACAAGTTGTCACAAAGAAGCTATTCATTGCTGATATCAGATTTCTTTCCATGATAATTTGATATATATAAGAGATTATGGTGACCGATTTTCAGGTGATTTGGAGCAGATTTGGAGGGTTTGTGAGTGATTTCATATGGAAGTCACACTGAACTTCAAATGGCAGATTTAGGGGTTTTGCAATGGGATTTTTAGTTGAAGCAGTTTGGTTTCATGGATGTTATGAAGTTGTGAGTTCACACGCAGATTTTGGAGTGTGATTTTTTGGTGTTTTACCATCTGGCTTTTGGCACGCAGCCATTCACATGCGCTACAACTGTAAATGTTTATGACAGCAGTCTGATATCATGCTACAACAGCTTATGTGTACTTGAGAATTACATATTTTCATTTGTTGAGTGTTCTTTTGGCATTGTACTTCCATGGTGGATGACTAAACTTTGTAACAGCAAGCTATTCTATCACAAATCAATATATTATTGCTGGATTCAAGGTCAGATTTGTGTTTCATTGTTGTTTCTATTGCATGCAAAGTCTGTTATAATGTTTGGGTTGTTTATCTGCAAATTTGAGATATTTCTTGTGTACTTTCAATTCCCAACCGCATATTGAATGATCCCAAACACAAATACATTGAGATGCATTTGAAACAACACCAAAACAACAAACAAAAAAGTGTTTGACGAAATGTCAGCTCACTAGAAGTCAGTAATCTTACTGGGTGTTTGAGAAAAAAAACTTGTTCCAAACTAGGGTGTATATTACAATCTCCTTCATCCCACATTGGTTGTACATTCACATCTCTTGGTAGTGTATCCTATGTATCCATTTCATATACTCTTGTAAATAATCTTATTTGTACATTTGCATCCTTTGATAGAATAGGAATTATTCTCTCATTTTGGATCTCTTTTGTGTTTTCATTGAAGCTCTTTGATCTTGGGTGGCTAACTCCATAGCCAAATTTTACATGGTATCAAAGCTTTCTATACCAGCTCTTACATGGTATCAAAGCCTGTGGACTTGCTTCTTGTTAGCCTTTTTGGAATTCTAACTTGTAGATCTTGTATTTTCTTGAAAACTTGAGTACACTCTTCTTTTGCATTGAATGACGACCTGGAGACTCAGAAAAACTTGATAGAAATACTAGATTCGACGAGGTTCATCTTTGGGGCTTTGTATTGCAAATGCATTTTAATGCTTGATGGAGCAAATATAAGCACACCATTGAGTCCAGAGCATTCGAGAAAGTTAATTTTGTCGTTTGTTGAGTCTAAATCAAACATAGGAGGCCAAATCTACAACGATTTGAAGAAAGTGCTTCCCAAATCCAGTAGGTGCCCAATCTTTTGGAGCATTTTGGGGCAAAATCGACCCTACCATTGTGTCTAGAAGGTCCAAAAACCCATAGATCTACTATCAAATCGTCGAAATCGGAAGACTTTGCCTTAGGCCACCAAAAAATACTATGTTGTTGGTTGTACGAATAGGGAAGTTATTAGAATATTTGGCAACATCATTTTGGCGCAATCACTATGTAAGCAAAATCTTGGGTGATGTCATCCTGCACAAGTGAATCTAGTGGTATGAAGGTACTATTTACAAAAATTAAGGGTGTATTTAAAGTTTTTGTCCTTTTCTTGTGGTCGCAAGTTGTATCGGGTACTATAGACTATAACATGTACCCAGTACTTGCAAACCCTACCATGGGGCACCATGTGGCATGACCACCACCGACAAGCCAATGTCAACGGCCACCACAAACCACTGTGGACCGCCCCATACTACTTGCAAGAGTCACCAAACTACCCAACAATAAGCTTTAATTGCCCAGTGGAAGCTACAAAACCCAATAGTAGAATATCAAAAAATATGCTGCCTCGAAATGCTTAACCGGCCCACAAAACCACCTCAACCCTCTAATTGGTGGTTTCTATCTTTCTAACTATGGTTCTACAATATGAATGACAGATTTGAGCAAACAGACAGCAATTTTGGCATCTTAACAGAATATTCCGTCCAAGGAGTATATTTCGTTAGCAGATATTTGCTGACGTGATCAGTTCGTCCCCCAATTCTAGCCCCTTCAACATTTGCATTTTGATTTTGGCAGTCAGACTTTAAAGGCCTTGTTCAAGGTCATATTGGCTCCTTTTTTCGAACAATTTTTTTTATCTAGGCTAATTTTTCAAGAGCTTTACATTGATGTAGACAGTTCTTTATTTTTGGTATATGGATTTTCCAAAAACTACAGATTCTCACATGTGATAATAATTAGTTCTCATTTTGGGAAGTTTCAAGGTTTCATTTGAGCTCATATAATAACATTTTTGGGTGCAATTTTTTACAAACTACATAATTTTTCATGTACTCATTGGTGCATTATGATTTATCCCAATCCCTGTCAAAATTGTACTTTCAACTGTTTGGCCTATGTTAGCATCTGTAATGTACTGAGATCAAGACCACTTCACTAATTTGGCAAGTGGCAACTATAATTGCACTAACTATAAAGTCTCATCATCATAGGTTTCTAAGGTCTCATGATTGACTGATTTTGAAAGGGTAATCTTGTGCATTACTTCTGCTGATTTGACTTCAATTTGACTCACCTGAGGAGTCTATCATAGTCAATAATGGGCTATACTATTATTCAATTCATTATTCTATTATCACCTTGAAAAAAGGGAACTACAAGTCTTGGCAAGACGGAATCCTGAAATATCTCAGGTGGCTCCAACTCTTGCCCCATCTCTATGGACTTGTTCCTAAACCAGATACTCGTTGGCAAAAACAAGTATGGGCTAACAAGAATGATCATGTCCTAGGAATTATTGGTTGTAGTAGTGGTAGTAACACTATGTGTGACATATCACATATTGAGTGTCACACTCTTTGGACCAGAATTTGGGAGATGCATGGAGACTCAAACGAACCTCCATTCCCAAATGATCCTATTATGGACTATCTTGTACCCCTTGATGATTGTGATAACCTACCATATGACGATGATAAAGCAGAAGAAATTGTTTATGATGAAGAGCTTGAATGTCTTGATAACACAGAGACTTCTCTTCATGTTCCTTCTCCTCCTATAGAAGATTTCAATTGATTCTCTAGCTTTTATAATCCCTAATTCAAATTCAAAGGGTTCGTCTTCTTTATCTACAAGTCAGCATCTTGATGTTGAGGACTCTTGCATTGCGGTATCGGCAAATACATTTGGTGTTCATACTTAGACATCTTGTGTGGACACACCATCATGGGATGAGCAATGTAATCGAATGACATGCACTAAAATCTCATCTCCATCTTCACCTGCTTCTTCAGGGTTTAGTGTTGCTTTAGATGGGGCTTCCCATGATTCAGAGCAATATGATCATATTGGTCTTCCAAATATAGCTTCTTGGGATGAGTACTTGATAGATATATTAGGTTTGTCTTGTGAGTCCCATCTTGGAGGACAACATTGAGGACATCCATATCCTCTTTGATGGAAGTTCCCTCATAGTTTTTATCTCACCATTTTTGAGTTTGGATCTTTTTCTACATTCGTTTCCACAACATTTAGGATTGTCACTTTCTTCAATTAGGCTTGGGAGTCCAAATTTGATTGTCGCACCTCTTGGCACCAACATGCCAACACTGAGCAGTTTCCAAACATATTATACATTCTGATCTTTCTTCCCTCATATTCCTGTTCGGAATGGTAGATCTTCTGCATTCACCTTTGCCTTTGTTTCTTCCTAAGGGGAGAAACATTGTTCAGCAACCCTGAACCATCATCAACATTCAATGTCGAGCATCTACCATTGGTGCAGGAGACTACACTTTGGGAGGCGGGAGTTGCACGCTCTCCCTTATTTTCCTCTCTACAGGGAGAGTTTTGTGCTATGGATTTTCTCCTTCTCACCTTCTGAGGGGCATATTTTGTACATCGTTACATAGCATGGCTACAACTTTGCTAGGACCCATCCATCTTTCCTACCCACCTAAGCTATGCTTATTGGGGGCGGGGGGGGTGTTGGTGTATATTTATTTTCTTGCATTTATTTAATTACTTTACTACATATTTGCACCTAGGATAAAATAAGCTTGCTTAGGTAGGTTACATTTGCATCATATGACTCGTACTTTCTTTGTTTGTTGGAGTTGTACTGCACACATGTGAGTACATCTCCTCTATCCCACATTGGTTGTACATTCACATCTAAAATGTAAACACCTTTAGTTCTATGTCACTAATACACAAGTGGAGAAGAAACACCCAAAGGCTGACGCATTGGAATACCCCATGAATTGAAAGGTACATCTATCAATGGTGCCACAATAGCTTCTATCTGGACCTCCTCAGGTTTATGACCGGACCACGGTTCCTTCAATGTAGCATGCAAAGCAAGATCAGCAAGTTTGTACAAGCCTTTGTACCCACCACCCAGCCTAATGCCTCGAGCAATTATTTTATCATATTTTACATGAGAAACAACGCACTCCATCCCATGGAATTTAACTAGAATGTTAGGATTTTCTGTAATTTGGCTAATGGAGAGTAATTTTTTGTTTAAACCTAGAACATACCTACCATTCCATACTAAAAGTTTGATGTCATTATTGAGTGCAATTCTGCCATCACCTATCCCTTTTACTACATGTGACTTGCCATCACCAATCAAAACAGAATCTATGTGACTATCATTAGTAGTAAACCTGGCATATTAGTCCTTTCAACACATAAAGTGTCTGGATGCGCCTGGATCATAAGAACCAACCACTGCTTTTAACATTGTCTAAAAAAGCCATTAACGCAAACTTCTCAGCATGGTCTTCCTCAACAGTAGCCACCACGTTAGCTTCATTTTGTGGCTTGTGGGATAGAACATACAGTGTTTTCCTACAGTCATTCTTCACATGCCCAAATTCTAGCAATAGAAGCACTGTACATTTCTCTGTGGTTGTGAAGTGGCAACAGAACTGTGGTTTGTACCCTAAAACCGTGCGACAAATGCACTTTCTAGACTCCCAAAAGGAACTTCACTCAATTGTTCTTGTTGTTGTACCTTTTGCAACAAGTATCTACTAACCTTGTCAAAGGTCAAAGTCTACCTTTCTGCCTGTAGCTTCAGAGACTCGACAAAAGTCTCAAAAGAGAATGGTGGGGTATTGATAACTAGAGCAACCATATCTTTCTTGTCCACTGGTTTGTTTACTGCAGCGAGCTGATCCCTAAGATCTTTGAGTTTCAAAAGATGCTCTCACAAAGACCCACCCTCATGCAATTTAATAGAAAACAACTTTTTTTTTAAATACAAGACCCTGTTTTTCTTGGAGACTTGATATTTATTTTTATGATTATACTATAATGTATGTGCAAACGTAACATTTCGGACTTTGGGGATTAAATCATCATATACTAACAACTTGAGAATTAACAAGGCTTCCCTATGACGCCTATCATAGTTAGTTATTGATAGGCCTAGTTTGCATGCCTAAGAGTAAAACAAAAAAATACTTGTGACTATATCTAGGGTTTTGAACCAGCAAGGAAAATGCAACAAATCTAGCCATGAAGAACTTTAAGAAACTTGAGATTTCTGCAATGAAAACTGGATCATGCCCTAGCTGCAATAGTAATAATGCAAACCCACAATGTTTTCTACCCACAAGTATTGATTTTTTGTGACTCACAAACCTTCTGCCCACATCCTTCAAACTCCTGGAATTTTTGCCCTCACGTTTAATTGTCGTGTTCCTCGTGTCTATAACTCCTACAACCTGCATGACCTTCAAAACTCACAGCCTTCAAACATCACGAGCTTCAAATTGAGACCAAAAATGCGCCCTAATGCCTCTTGATTTTATGGATTTGTTCGGATGCGATTATAAACGTTGCGACTGTGAAAAACAACCTTATTCAAGGCAGCCACGACTGCATAAGACTCATGATTTTTTGCAACTTCTCATGCCCTAGCGACTGCAGACTTCTCTCACAAATTGTAACCACAACCCACCTTAAAATCCTCACAAGGTCTTCTCTTCCTGACTTCTCTCACAAGACTGAACAGTGACTCTAATACCAATGTTAGCATGAATAAAAGAATGAGATGGGAGAAGAGACATGATTTCTCAAGTAGAGATCTTAGCCTTATATTATTGAAGAACATCTAAGAATAGACGATAGTTACAAAGGGTATACTAACAGCAGTTACAATAGACTTAATGAAAGCAGTTACAAAAGATTATTACAAACAAGAGTAATAGGAGTTACATTATTAAATTATTTAATATTATTCTAGTATACTAATATATAGGTAGACGAGTGTAGCTTAGTTTAGCTTAAACTAACACCTATTCTTTCAAGGCCTTCTTAGCTTGTAATTTTTGAAAATAAATAGTATTTGTACCATATAGTTTCTACTAGCTTCTTTCTTTTCATGAATTTTGAATTTTCAAGTGGTTGCAATAAGATCTCAAATATTTGTTTATATATAAGTTCTAGTCCAACTAGTCACTCGTTGGTTCAAAATATGTTCAACTCCATTTATTATATCTTCTGTGAAATGTTCATATGGAACAAAGGAAAAAACAATTTAGCATCAAGATGCCAAGATTTCCAGAATTCCACTGAGTAGGAAAACAAAGCTGCAAGCTGTGGTTTCAAAGACATGAGAAAAAATGTGTTTTGGTAGGTTCAAAGAAATATTATTTTACATGTAAAACATAAGAAACAGATATACCTGCTGGAATAGTCACATCAATCTCCTTCAGTCCTCTAACAGTTCCATGACCTTTGCATGTATGACATGATTCCTATATTGCATTTGAAAGCATATTAAATTAGATAATATATGTAAGGATTAAAAAAATATTTGTAGCAATGTTTAATAACAATATAATCGAGTCTCATAAACTCCACCTTCACAATACGGCCAAATCCTTTACATGTCATGCACGTTGATGTAAATGGAGGAATAGTAACCTGCAGAATGAATAAATATTAGAAAGGAAGAAACTAGGGCATGTCCATAAGCATAGAAATGAAAGAATGCAAATGCCTGAAAGCAAAGGACACGTGGGGTCTTGATATAGAATGCTGTACATCCCACATTCGATTCCCCTAGTGCTGAATTTTCCCAGAAAAGAACCTAAAGGGAGGGGCTCGTACTTTCCCTAAGCCTTTGCAAGTTGGACAAGTTTGTGGCCTGACCCCTGGATGATGTCCACTGCCCTCTGCACGTAACAAAATAATAACTGTCAAACAACATCCACAAAATAGAAAAACACAAAAAGACCACTTCTTGCTAAAGTCGGGTTATCATGCCCATCAATTAATTGGTTTAGCCAACACTTTTCATATGAATCCCATCCAATGCATACAAAGTACAAATCTGTCTCCAAATCATTTTATTTTTTCTATTATTATGCATCGTTGAAAAAGATGTCCTATTAAGGTTAATTTATATATGCACTTAATACTGTAAATCCGCCTCATAAGTGGACCCGAGAAGTTTCTTTTTTGAAGCCACAAAAGTTGCCATCTCCTTCATGTGTGGATCAGTCACTCATTACCCTCTTATTATGTTTGTCTTTTGAATTTTTTAGCTTGCTTGTATTTCATGCATGCTATTAGATACTTAATGATCTTTCCTACGGTCCTCATGATTAGCTTGATTGGCTCCATGATCCCAACAATTAGAATGGTTTCCATGTTTCCTGTGCCATGGCTGCTCCACTGTTTAGTTTTTCAATCCTACTTAACTCATCGGTCCTGATTAACCTTATAGTTTCAGTAATGGTCTACTTTGTATTTCTCTAGTTCAATTTTAAACATTTTCTGCAATGTGATGGATGAGGTTCTCCTCCATAAGTTTGAAAAGGAAAGTGACTCCTTGTTTGGTTACACTATGTCTCAACCCATTCGTCAGGGCATTTTGAAAAAGTTATTCCCAATCATATAATGTAACTAAATTTCTTCTGCCACAATTTCTTCTTCAAAGAATGCATGGAATGGGACTTAAATAGTATCTTCTATGACATTTTCTATATCTTCTTTTTCATTTATCTGAAAAGGTGGAATCTGGCTAAAAGAAAAAAGAAAACATTCACCTGTGGAAGTCTCAAGAATCTAATCCTGTATATCTTCTACTTTAATTCTGGGGCCTGCAAATCATTGCTACTAACTTTTTCTCAATTCTTTCATGTTAGACCAAAAAAATGATAAGCACAAAAAAGGCCTACCAACAGGAAATCAATTCCCATCTTGTAGAAATTATCATACCTTATCACTACAAACCTCTATGAAAGTCTCAAGTATTTGATTCCTCTATATCTTCTACTTTCATTCTGGGGCCCTAGAAATCATTGTTGCTAAATCTTCCCCCTCGATCCTTTTGATGTCGGATTCACAAAGTGATTAGCAAAGAGAACCCATAACAACAAAAAGCCAACATCTATCTCATAGAAAATGTCGTTAACTTATCATAATAAATATTATGTCACCAACCACATTAATTTTCAACTAAACCACCCCCCTCATCCACCAAATTTCCTAAGACACTATATCTGCAATCGCCCATAGCTACTTAGGTCTAAAGAAATTTAGACATTGACTTTCCAATTATCACCCTCTCAAAGACAATTATCCTCTATTTTAGATTTCCTATCTGCAAAAGATAAACATAATAAATGCCCTATAAAGCTTTCCATTTTTAAATAATGCTTTTTCATAATGTTTAATTTGCAAAAACCAGTGTTTCTCAAAGTTCTCAGAAAAGGGGGACAGGGTTTTGGACACAAAATAAACTATGTTAGATTTGGGGGATGTCAAGGGGGCAGTGTGGGGAGAGCTAATATATATATATTGGAGACAAAATGAACTTTGTTAGACTTTGGGGATGTCAGGGGGGCAGTGTGGGGACAGATACAGATATATATATATATATGGTGCAGTCACAGTCGGAGGGTTCACAAAATGAACTGTCCAGGCCGTGCAGCACAAATGATTCAAATGTTCAATATATCATATAATCAGAATGCTTATATGCCGGCAACATGCGGGCTACAAACTAGGGGTCATAGGCCTGAATTCCAATTACAACAGATATGGCTTTGAAGCGCAAAACATCTAATGATCACGAACTAAGAACTATCTAACTGATTAACTACCTTTCTAATACATTCTAGAGGTCTATATATATATATATATATATCATCTCCAACCTCAAGATATCCTCCACGTTGGCCAAGAAAGGTTACAAACTCCAATGAAGGAATGTAATGTGTAGAAACAATTAAGTCGGGCCTAAACATCTGGTAATGCTCCACAAATGCATGAATCAAGGTGCGGACCTCAAAGGAGGTCAGTATGATCTCATGTGACATGTTTCATTTAGCTCCGCAAGTCACGGAACTGCTCCGCAAACCTTCTCCTTCGACTAACTATCTGTATGCTCTGCGCTGTGAAAACAGGTGATCTTCTAATAGCGATAACTTTTAGTAGACAAGTCCAAATGACCTGAAATTTGGATATGATGTAGATGATGTTGTCTCGACGCTAAGTCCTGCTCCACGAGCTCTGAAATGAAAATGCAGTAAAAAGCGATACAAAATGCTAACACTGCTACTGACTGAACTGAACTGAAAATGAAAGAAAAGAAAGAATGCAAAATGTTTTTTGGTTGATGCAAGATTGCTCTGCAACCTGGCATGCTCCTGCATATATATATATATATATATATATATATATATATATATATATATATATATATATATATATATATATATATATATATATATTTAAAATATTGTTGATACCATACAAAATGCAACTTTTGCACTTCCTTTTTGGTTCATTATTGTCAGTTGATCCTTAGTCTTGTGTCAATCCAATCAATTATGGTCTCCCCAGTCAATTGGCAAGGTCATCCTATCAGGATTTATGAATTTCAACTAACAATTTTTGCAAGATGTTCAAAGTTGCACTTTTCCAAACAGAAATTGACAAAGCTCAAGATTGATGGTGATAACGATGAAGGAAGAAGAAATATGAAGTGATGAAGGCTATAAAGCAAATTGGCGACTATGGTGGCAAGTTCTACTTGATTCTCTACCAAGAATGGAAAAGTAGACTAAGGGAAGTTTGTGCAACCTTTTGGTGGCTTTGCCACATGTTTTCTCCATGGGTGCACGCATTTTGGATGGTTAAGTCATCACAAAGTTCTACTTTTGGGTTAAGTGGTTGGCAAGCTCCTTCGAAAGTTCCTCTTTTGACTCAAGTCATGCTGATCTCCTCCTAGGCGCACTTTTCCCTTGGTTTAACCACTTTATTCCTTTGCCAAAGTGAGGAAATGCTTTAGTGAAGTGTGCCCAGCAATAGAAAAGAAGCATAAAACAGCATGGAGCACACCTTTTAGATGGCTTTGCTAGCCTAAACTTCTGCCCGGCAATATGTTTATAAGTTTGTGCCTAGCATAAATTGGCAATATGCTTAATAAAGTGTGCCATAACATTAGTCAAAAGGTGGTTATGTCTTATGAAATCTGTGCCTAAGTGTAGGGTTATGAAAGCTCATTTAAGAGGCACGCTCTATGAGTGACAAAGCCATCACTAAACTTCGCCATTGACATCAAAAACTTGGTGTTGCACATGTGTTGTCATTGATGTCAAACACTGTCATAAAGGTATGCATGTCAAACAATCATGAAGGTGTTGTATATTGTCATTATTGTCAAAGGAGATTGATGCTTAAGTTGGCCTTGATGTCAAAGTGCTTGAAGTGTTGTCTTTGATGTGTTTGGTATGGTGTGTTGGATAGCAAATGTCATGGAGCAATGTTGGTTGCATATGTTGTCTTTCGATGATATGGAGTCATGATGGTTGGCGCTTGATGAAGAGAGTTGCAAAAAGTTTGAAGAAAACTGTCTAAGTAAATTTCCAATTATGAAGGGTGTCACAGGTTCAGGAAAATCTACCACATTCCTCCACAAATGAAAACATGAGCCTGCGGGTTGGAAGTTAGCTAGAAATAGCTATAAGGTATGTGTGATTCAGATTTGAGAGCATAAGAACTACCGCAAAGCTTTCCAGAGTTAGTAGAGTGAAGACAGTGGTGTTACAGTGTTGTTGCAGTCTCAGAGGTACAAAAGAATGCTCCTCACTTCTCTGCACTTGAAGATATAGCCTGGCAGTTTGAACCATATGTGAATAATGGTGTCTTGTATAACATATCCAAATTTCTGAATGTAAAAAGTACCGCAAGTATGTTTAGCAATGTTCCAAGGTAAGACTGTGAGACAGACAAGTGTAGGGATAACAAGTTTCAATGTCTGATCACTTGCACCAACAAGCAGAAGCATGAACTAGTAAGAGGAATGCATGAGAAGGTTTTGCAAGTCATATATTGTCCATTGCTTGATCCGCATGATGATATCTCACTTCTTCGGTACCGCATAGGGTTTGGAGCTAAAGCATGAGAGGATAAGTAGTTGTGGAGCCGACATGCTGTATTTGAGTGATTGCGTCGTGTGTATAGAAGCGTGCGCCAGCAAAAAAGTTTGGGAGAAGGTAAAAATGGGTCCAATAGACCTCTTGGTATGAACCGCATAGTGGGATTTCACTCCTACATTACCGCAGATGATTTGGGAGCCGACAAGCAAGGCCGTTACACGTTTCAGGATACATGTTACATTTAGGCCAACAAAGATGATGTTTAGAAGGCTTGCGAAGGATATATATATGAAGGATACAAGATTGTTTCAAAGAGTAAGTGCGAGTGCAAAAAAAGTGAATGATCCGGAAAGTGAGATAAGTAGCTATGTAAGCAATAATGCATAACCTATAGCAAAATGGATGTTGCAGAGGTTTTTGAGGTGTCAGAATCAGTCAAATGATCAAGATGGTAGCAAAGAGGATAGTGTGGAAGTGTTAAGTCATTCAGAATGTGTCAGGAATGACAAAGTGCTAGAAAAATTGATGTTGCGGAGGTGATTAATTTATTAGAATCAGTTGGAAGTTCTAGAGCAGAGGTTGGAGCCTCATATTGTAAGTGTTGTAGCACTTTAGGGAGTTGTAGCTTCCTTTGGGTTGGAGCCCATAAAACTTTGTATCAAGGAGTTGAAAGCTTCCTTTGAGTTGGAGCTCATAAATACAAGGGATTTGTCTCTCCTTTGGGTTTGAGCCCATAAAGTTAATTATATACTTCATTTTTTATTTGTGAGGCTGGATTTGGACAGTAGATCCAAGCAGCTTGCTCACCGTAGTTTTTCCCATCTTGTGTTTCCACATTAATCTGGTGTCATGTATGTATGTGCTTTTATGATTCATTTGGTTTAAATGTTCAATTTGGATTGAATGCATTTAAAAGGAAAGAATTTGAATATGTATTGATTCACCCCCCCAGTACTTTTGTGTGTTCAACACTTGGCACTATCCTCATGAACCTTTGCCCAACCTTAAGTCATAAAGCAGAAACACTAAAACAACAATACGAGGACACGCTTATCAGATGGTTTTGCCATCATAAACCTCTGCCTCAACATCAAAAAACATGGCTAAAAGGCTATCAATGTAGACCAAGGGAGAATCAGCCATAAAGGATCAAGATAGGCACACTTTTTCTTTGATTTATCCATGACAAATCTCCTCCAGTGCACTGTTTAATTGGCATAACCACATAATTTCTCCGCCCAACCTTTAAGTCATACAGCAACAATGTATTTGTGGTTGGAGCCAAGCAAAATTTTGCCCAGCATGAAAAAGTTTTAAGGCTGTACTAAGGCACACTTTTATGATGTCTTTGCCATCCAAAAGTTCCTCCAACCACCCTTGCAAGCTTCACAAATGAATTCCTACCTGCTGTTCATAGCAGAAGCATGGTGCTTTCTTCATACTTTTGCAGGTCTGAAGATGGTTTTCAGTGTCATTCATGAAGGCTTTTCGGAACAGATGTAGTGTTTGTGGGGTCTTCACCAGCATTTCTTCAAATTCTTCCTTTTCCTCGTCTTTCTATGCTGTTGCATCATTCCACATTGAATCTTCTTCTATCCCCAGAACTGTTTTTCATTTCAGCAGAATAATTGTTCAGATTTCTGCATGTCAAAGCCCTGGGACAGCGAAGAGGGTATCACTTATCAGCAATAAAGGTGTTTGAGCTGCCCTATTTTGTCACATATTTATCTTGCTTGTTAAAGAGCGTGGGTGACAAGGTCAAAGAAAACTTTTTTAGTGCTTCCAAGGTTGAGGGTGTTCAATTTCAAAGTGTTTGGCATATCAACATACTAGGCTATCAGTGGTTTCACCACGGTAGCTAGAGTTTCATCGTCTGCCAAAGAGGTCAAGGTTTCGGTGTACTTCAGAAGATCCAAAGGAATCAGATAGTGTTTCAGTGAGAAAGATTGCTTAAAATTGCTTCAAGGTCACTCATGTACAAGTTCCTATTTTTAGCAAAGGCTGCATCCGGCAATGGCTATTCTCGACATTCTATTTCTAGGCAATGGGCATGAGCCTATTTTAGGACTTTAGTATTTTATTAATTGTTTTAAGATTAATTTGCTTTTAGGTAGTTTTATTTCCGTTTCTTTTGGAGATAAGGATAAATTCGCTTTAAAGCAATTCTTTTTGGGATATTTTATTATTATTTCTTAAATCCCTAAAAGCTCTTTATTGTAACCTATAAATAAGTGCCTTGGACACATAAAATTTTAATGTTAGTAGAAGCTAGACTTATGTTGTACAAATTGTTGTTCAACTGAAGTGATTATGAAATTTATGTTTGTATTTTCATGAAGTAAATCGAAAGAAGATTACATTTAGTCAAGCTTTGCATTGGCAAAGTGTGTCTATTTAAATTATAGCTTTGAATGCAGTTTAACTATTAACTTCTTGAAATCATGTGTGATGTTCATTTGATGAATTCTTTCATGTCAATGTAGATCTACTGGCCTCTATTTAGCCAGTTAGTAAATATTTGTCTATTTTCCCTTCAAATCTTTGTTTCCAACAAATTACTAGTCTCTATTTTAGCCAGTGAGAAATTGTGTCCGTTGGGTGCTTGAATTATTTGTTTTCCTTTATATCTGAATATTTTGCTTCAAGGCTTGACTATTAACAGTTTGGCGCATAGATTCTGGGCAAAAACAAAGGCAGATAGTAATTTCCATTCATGCAAAACCCCCATTGAACTCTTGTATAGTGTGCATACCTGTGAATTCTATTCATTGTTTTGGTCTAGGGTTAGTTCAGGTTTAGTTATGTCTCAAGAAGCTTCCCCCTACAATTTGAAGAATGGTTCTACCATATGTGTTGTCCCATTTTATGTTGTCTCATAAGAGACAAATTAAAACACTAACAAATATATAATATATTAAATACAGAACTGAGAACACAGTTAATTACTCAAAATCAAGATTGATTCGGCAAACCAGAAATATATATGGAATTCAATTACTTGAGATTTCATTGGGAAAAACTCGGGTAAAAATATGTTGCTTTTCCATCCTTTGCAGCACAAAACAATTTCTATTTTTTGTTTATTAAAACCAAAACAGAGGTTTAGTGGAGTCAAGGAGCAGCACCACAAGCATATTCCCTATCGCAATATAGGATGAGCTCAAGGGACGAAGCCCCCACCACCAAGCCCAAATTAAGGCCTTTGAGGCCACAAGGACCTTCATGGTGCATGCATTTTTGGGTGTGAAATAACAAATGTTTAGGTTGGGCCATTAAAGGTTTAGGGTTTTCTGTTTTTCTTTCAAGTCTTTTTTGACTGTCGATGTCACAAGGACATCAGAAAATAGAAAAATACTAATAGCAATGGGTTAGGGAAGCATCTCCTTGGTACATAGGTTTTTATTGATTCATTGATTAGAAAATTGAATAAATGATGTGAAATGCCAGTTGAAAGGGCAACCAATCAATACAATATAATTGATGGGGTCAAAAATATGAACTGCTAGAACAGCTAGGTTATGCTTAAAAAATTCAAATTTAAAATTCTGCACATCTTATGCTTTATTAGATTGGTGTCTGAACATGTTTTCCAAGATCATTCAGCATGTTATAAAATGTCATTTTGGGGAGCCAAGGATTGACTCAAATAGAAGTGGCATAGGCGCACCATGTATTGGGGTCAATGATGGCAAAGTCAGACCTTATAGCTAAGAATGATGTCCAAATCGATTTGGAATTAGATCTGATCTTATGTAGGCTCCCTCATCGTAAATAAATTAGCTTAATTTCCTCGAGTATAGATCAGTTTTGGTGCCATTTATATTTGGTCCATCTGTAGATCTTTTCTACAGTCTCTACCATACTCACCATTTTGAAGCCAATGACCATGCATGATCTGGCATCAAGCACTATGAATAGAATGAGAAATATATGTCCAAAGACAATGACCAGATTACCTTGAGTGTATCCATAAGCTTATCGGCAGGGTCTAGGTTGTCATGTCCCGATATTAAGGCATTGTTTAAATTAAAGATTTAAACATCATGATAAGACAGAGAAGCCACTTTAGATGATAACCACGTATATAATAATATTTAATTATCAATATATAATAATATTAAATAATATTATTTTTATATAATTAAAATATAATATATTTATTGTATTTATGAAGAATAAATATAAATACAAATATAGATATTGTCAATTTAAATATTATTATAATTAATAATTATAATATAATATATTATTAATATATATAATATATAATATATATAAATATATTTACTAATAATATAGATATAAATATTAAATTAAATATTAATCTAATACCATAAAACTAATATATTTACACTTTTTAAAAGTGACCCCACTTCATATGAAGTGATATGGTTAACAAAGCATATAAAGCACTAAAGTTAATAAAACATTAAAAGTGACTTTGTCTTATTATTTAAAGATACTTCTAAAGCAGCGAATACAACATATTATAAAAAGACAAAGACAAACCGTATAAAGGGGCAGTAAGTAATAAACCAAATAAGCTGCGATTTCTTACAGGTTTAAGACTATTAGATGACTCCCCTCCGCTGGTTGGTTAAATGAAGACAAAGCAAAGATTACTTAGAAGCAGTAATTATTATTTATAAAGCAGTGATTCACTAAGGCAAGGGGCACATCTCATGGAAGGATCATAACCAACGACCAAGCACACATATAAGTATGGATCGGGGGCAGAAATAAAGTCATCTCATCTTATCGAAGATATCAGCAGTGATCAAGAGGGAAGTCTAGATGGCGATCTGCTATTTTTATAAGGCAGCGATTGGTAAGGAAAAAAGAAAGGAACATAATCCAGGGTTTAAAGATATAGATCTGCAATAATAGATAGTGGGATTTAACATATAAAATATACAAGCAAAAAAGGAAGAAGAAGAATATATATATATATATATATATATATATATATATATATATATATATATATATATATATTCTGAGTTTGGAAGAGAATAAGAATGAAAGAAGAATATATATATGTCCAAATAAAATATAGATATATCCAGATCTGCATAAATAAGGGAAAGATATATAAATCAGTCATCCTCATACATAGCAGCAGGTTGGAATCATCAATCAAGCAAGTCATATGAACAATTATGCCACAGCAAGAGGATACATTGCCATCTCTGAACTAAACTATATATATTGATGAAGAGATGATAGGTAGGAAGTGTGCCCTCCATCATGCTCTTGTCAAGATGTGATCGGTAGGAAGTGTGCCCTCCATCACACTCTCGAGCCTTAATGTTAAAGAGATGATAGGTAGGAAGAATGCCCTCATTCATGCTCTCATCAAATTATATTAAAGGGATGATAGGTAGGAAGCATGCCCTCCATCATACCCTCATCAAGAGATGATAGGTAGGAAGTGTGCCCTCCATCATGCTCTTGTCAAGATATGATAGGTAGGAAGAGTGCCCTCCATCACATTCTTGAGCCTTAAAGATGTACATAAGAGGTGATAGGCAGGAAGTGTGACCTCCATCACGCTCTAACTTGCGAGTATTCCTATGGGACCTATCATGGGATCGATTTGAGGATTGGGTAACTATATGTTGAATTAAATATTGTTTATGCCATATCATTAATTATGTTATGATGTATTGATTTCATTACTATATTCTAATTTATTGATCTCTAATATTGCTAATGTCCCTTTCTAGTAGTTATTCTTGTGTGCAGGTTAAAGAAATCAAGAATATCCTAAAAGGGGACATTACATAGGTCCAGCAAGTAAAATACATCCCAAAAATGACTATGATCATCAAGAATGAGATAAAAAAGCAAATGAGTAAAAAGCATGAAAAAAATGATAACAAAAGTCAAAATATGATCAATATTCAACCCAATGGCATTTACTGAAGTAGTAATCATGCTAACATGAGCAAGACTTCTAAAAATTAAGTGTTTAAGAAACCAACTATTGTTTACTCTTCTATCTGATAAAAATAATACTTGAATAAATGATAAAAATAACAATGCATACCAAATAGAAGAGTAAAAGTATATCTTTATTTGCACATGAAGTTATTACAAAAGTAGACTACAGATGGTCTACCAAGGATCAAACTAGATCAAACTGGATCAGACTACCTTCCTTGACAATACAAAGTCTATTTAAAGGACCCAACGATTGCCAAAAAGAACACAACCGTCTACCAATCGACTCCTATAACTACCCGAAAGCCGACAAACAACTAATACATAGTCAGATAAACCATATTATCAAAACATAATAATAGGCATTCGATGCTAACTACATTATCCCCCCCGAAAGAAAGTCATTTTCTAGAGACAAGAAAATAAGCACCAAGTAACATCAGGGAAGGTTTTCAAGATTGATGACAATGTTGTAGACGAAGAACCTGGAAGTACACACAGAGCATAAGTACAACCAACGCATCCAGAACACATGCTAGTATATGGAAAATGTTGAGGACCAACCAACCAAGGAACCCAATCTGATTGCACACCAGAGTTTGAAAATGCTTCACCCAATCGATTACTGAACCCAGACAGTACTGCAAGCACTTTAGAAGCATTCTGATCATTAAAATGTTGTTCAGTATCCCCATATTCTATGAATGTACTTTCTCCCAAGTCACCAACTTGTAACAATGATCCCCTGTTTCTACCAAGTGCAAAGTCCGAGGAAGAACCAATTACATAAGGATGAACAAATGCAACAAAAAAGCCTCTGAGTTTTTCCACTCAATACATAGACAAGAAATGGATAGTGGCAATGGCACTAGATTGTGCAACAACAGATGCAAACTCTAGGATTTCAAGACATGACAAGGGTCATACTACATCAAGGAGGAGAGGAAGAACAGGTCATACATCACTAGGAAAAAAAATAGGTCGTACAACAGGTGAAGGAATAACCAAAATAAAACTTGGAACAATCCATATGTTTACAACAAGAGACCATTCAAACTATACGGTAAAAAGGTGGTTGTTGTTGTAGTGTACATCAGGCCAAATTGATCGTACAACTGGAGGGAGAACAACAATGGAAGGTCATACAGCGGCGGCAAGAAAAAGAGACCGTACGACAATAGAAAAAGGTGGTCGTACGGTCAAAGATATTGTTTGATTCTTCATGTGCTACTTTCTAAAATTCCATACGATGGAAAGAAATTTAAGATGATTAAAAAAATTTAATTACTTTCATTTGACCGTACGATGGATATATGGGCTGTGAAGGATCATATGGAAGCATGCTAATTAGATCATATGGAGGTAGCGAGATAAGGATGTCATACAATATGAAACAAGGGAACTTTACTATAATACAATTTAATATATTGCCCTCTTAATTGTCATACGGAACTATAGAAAGGAGTTGAAATTTGTTAAATTTGATCACTTTATTGGGGGGTCATACAATAGTAAAGGTTGGGCCTTTATAATTAAATTTTTTAATATTTGCCTTTCCCACCCCTTTAAAAAAGATTAAACTTTTATTATTTTTTTCATTTTGCTCTTGTGTGGCCCATCTCATTTTTTCTTCATTGACTTCAACATTTTTCTTTTTTTGTCTGACCCGTACAGTACTTTTTTTCCATAATTTTCCTGTGAAATTGATCTGGCTTCATTAATTTTAGAATCTTCAATAAATTCAAGTGCCTCTACCAGAATCAGAATTGTCGTTTTTTGCGAACCCTGTACTGCATCCCGCACACATAAATCATCCAACTTTTCAAAATCCTGCTTCATTTGTTGTTCTTCGTTGATTTTCGTAGCTGCAATAAAATTGTAGTTCGCAAGAAATACTTCATAGTCCTCCATTTGCCAATGAAATAGGCCACAGAGAGAATTTATTTCATCTTCTGAACACAATTGCAATTCTAAAATCCCTTCGTCGTTCGGCTCCATGGAACCCTGATCATGCTTCTCCGTCCACTCTTCTTCGGAGTTTGAATATGATGAATCCAAGGAAGTTGCTTCCTCACTTACTGCTTGGTTTTTCAAATCAATTATACTTCTAACCCTTGTTTTTGATGGAGAGTGTGTTCCTTTTCCAGTTGTGGTTGGCTTTGGCTGCTACCAACCAACCTCGACCCAACAATGCATTGTATGCTTTCTTCCATAATCAGATGAACACAAAATTCAACAAAAATGCTTGGGTTTCGATAATTACCTTTTCACCCATTCAAACTCCAAGTACCTTAATACCTTGTTGATCTGCACCCACCAATTGAAAAGTTGGGGGTCAAATAGTCGGCTTGCCCAAACTTCTCCAAGTGTTTTCTGGAAGTACGTTCACACCAAACTCGCAATTAACAATTGTATTGGTGAGATTCCTTCTAAGGATTTACATATTCTCCACTACTAGTTTCTTTGCCATGTTAACTATTAATAACATGGGGTCAATCACTTGGTCTCCTAACAATGGAGGTCGAGTTATTAGGTCTTCATTCTCTCCAGATTCCAAATGGGACATAGCATGCACCATCTCATTCTTCCCCGATACAATATTAGTCATAGCATTTCAAAGTTCAAGAATACTTTGTAATAAATCCACTACTTTAATTGGTACGATAGTTTGAAGCTAAGTCACAAGGTTCAAGTTCATGTTCGTGTTCGACAACTATAAAATTCGGATGAAGTTCGGCAAGGGGAAAAAAAATTAGGCATTAAATTCACCTATATAAATTTGATTTTAAAAAAATATATATAAACAATATATGATATATCCACAAAATATATATAATGAAACCTAACTAGAAATAAACTTAAAACACTTTTTAAGTTATATTACTTCTATATTACTTTAAAATATTTTGAAAACTATATAATACTTATAATAAACTATATAATACTAATAGTTATAATTTTAAGTTATATTACTTATATATTACGTTAAAATATTTTGAAAACTTATATTATATTTTGAAAACTATATAATACTTATAGTTATATTTTGAAAACTTATAAGTAATATAAGTAAAACCTAAAATGTTGTTCATTGTATATATTTTAAAACAGATTTTATTAAGTGGCTGCTCAAGCTTTAGGCGCCGCTCAAGCTTCAAACGTTGTTCAATCACCGCCACAGAGAATGAAGTTGTAGGAGAAAATGATGTCGCGGGAGTCGTAGGAGAAAATGACGTCGCGGGAGTCACAGGAGGAGTACTGAGTTGCTTTAATTGGCCGATAGGCTTTTATGTGTGAGCATTATAGTGTTCGGAATTGTCTCACGTCGTAAAAAAAAATTCACGTCGGAAGATTTTCTAAACTCGTCAGTTGTTCCTATCGGTGTATTCCTTGAACCTCCTATGGGTGCAAGTGCTAGTAAAAATAAAAGGTTAAACGCCCCTTAACCTTCACGAATTTGATACAAATTTTAACGAATTTTTTAACTTGTTTCAAAGTTCACCGAATTTTGAACGGCATACCAGAAATTCGGCTAACTCTATGACTAAGGTTTGAAGTACTTGCATTGCAATATTTTTCTATGACTAAGGTTTGAAGTACTTGCATTGCAATATTTTTATCGGATTGTAACTGATTTGTTACTATACTTGTATTTGCATTTGAGTGTGTCATTCGTTATCCATTGTCTACTCCACTTCAGCTCTTGCTTTACGAAGTCTTTCTTTTTCTATACGTGGGTCTGAGTACACAGCCTTCTTTGCATGGGCTTGAGTAACAACCAATACTTCGATATGCCTCTCTATATCAAGCATGTTGATGCTGGCCTTTTGCTTCAGGCATCCAACATCTTCATGGTCCCCTGGGCCACACCATTTGCACAATAATCCCAATTTGTCTTGCTTGTTCTAGCAATTCCTCGCAAAGTGTCCCCATTCATTCCATTGTCGGCATTGTATAATAGGGCGTCCTTTGGGGTCATACTGTATTTGACTCAAACCTCCCCCTCTTTGATTTCGATAGCCGCCTAGAGATGCGTTCATGTTATTATGTGGCTTCGGTGGAGTGGACTACTCTCCCTGTGTAAAGAGCACTTGTGTACTCCTAGTCTTCAAATTATATGGGCACTCTTTTACTGAATGACCCATAACCTAGCAAATATCACAAAATATTTTTCTAGGACAATTTCCTTTGATGTGACCTTGACTTTTACACTCAGCACAACATAGTCCGTTGGTTTCTTTCTCCACCTTCAACAATTATTTCATCATTCACATCATATCCCTTCCCAAGGCTTGTAGATTCCCAATTCATTGTCGGGACTGTCATCTGAACATCCATCTTCCTCTATTTTTCTTTTACCATGGGAGGACATTTTGTCTTCACTCTCTATGTCCATTGCCCAATTGTAGTCTTCTACATAGGATGAGGGTATTACTACTTTCATCTTTTTCCTTAGTGACCAAATAAGTCCCTCAATAAACCATCTTTTCTTTACCCATCAGCAAGTCCTTTTTCCATCATTACAAGCAATTCTTTAAGTCTACGATTATAAGATCGTACGTTTTCGTGCTTACCTTGTCTTGTATTATAAATTTTTGTTACTATTTCATTATCATCTCAAAGCAATTTCAACTATCCCTCGAAGGCCTTCTTTAATCTCTCCCATATGTTTTGGGAGGCTAGTTTAATCTCTATTTACTAGTCAATGGCTACACCTCACAAGGTAGTTGGACAAGACCGTAGCCAAATTGCTCTATCATCTTGCCCATTAGTTGTCAAAATTGTTTCACAAGTCTTACAATGCCTCACGAGATCCTCTGATCCATTGCATGTAAACTTGGGCAACTTTTGCTTTTCTATGATAGGGCTTACCATGGTTTTGTTCTGATGCAAACCTAGCACTTGGAACATGCTTGCCAAGAAGTTTTGATTTGGACATTTCGGTGCTTCTCTCACACTCTCGACCACATGAGAATCCTCCACTCTTCCTACAACTTTAGTGTTCTGCACACTTGTTTCGCCTTCAGATTTTGTTTTATACACCCTTAACCTTGGGGTTTTGGCTCTGTTTCTTCTCCCTCAATTGACAACACTTCGATGCCTCAAAGGTTGCTCTTGTACGCTTCTGTGAAGGAATTTTTAGACTTCGTCTCCCAACTTCCCTCATCTAGAGGAGGTTGTATTGACGTTTCCACTTTGTCTGAAAGATCAACCCATGCTTCATTTGGTAGAGGTAGTGTTGTCACCAAATCACACATCGCCCCATTGCAAATGGGGACCCCCTTTTTTTTGAATTCCAATGCTTTGCTAAGTCCAGGATGATGTCCTTTGCATGATGAAGTTAGTGGTGTTTGAGTCTTAGAGCCCCTTGATGACCTGATCCTGATGTTTGAGACCCTGAAAATGACTAAGTCTGGTATCCTGATCCTGAAGATCCTGAAAATTGGCTAAGTCTGAAATCTGGTGGATCCTCAAAAATCTAGAATCTGCATGTTAAATCTGGTGGATCTGAGACCTATCTCAAACATCCTGAAAGGTATATTGAAAAATATTTGAATTTCTTATACTTTAAATAGATTTTCAATATACCTTACCTCAGGCACTGTCAGTTCTGGGCGCGAAATTGCTCCAAGTTCACCTCAAAACTCCGCTTAGAATTTAGGGCGCCTTCCATCATCTAGACAACCTCAATATTGCGCCTTGGGCAAGGAAGGCTTCAAATCAAAGCGCCTTGATTGAAATGGATGTCGGGAAGCTTGAAACACTACAAAGTTGACAAGGAAGAGGTCTCTAGATTTAGGCGCCCATTGCATGTTCAGAGGATCATAAGAATTGCGCCTTGAGTTGAAGCAAAAGACCTAAGGCGCCATTCCTTGTTAAAGCCATCTTGTTTGGACGCCTAGGAGGAAGGTGGATCATTCAGGTAAGATTGAGCGCCCAACTTGGAGAAGACCTTTACTTATGATCTTAGGCGCTAGTTTACCTCCAAAGACTCAAATCAGCGCCTTAGTAATCCATTCCTTGATCCCAGAGTGAATGAAAACATCAATATGTACTTAAAATGGCGCCCAAGGTGATATCATCCTATTTTGGCGCCTTAGTATGAAAAGAGTCTAGGTGCCTATGAGAGGAAGCAAGAAAATCATGAAATCTGGAGGTAAGCATCACATTAAACTTTAGGCGCCTTAGCATGAAGAGATGTTCAAATTAACCCAAAGTTGCGCCTTAGCATGAAAGAGCATGATATGTTTAAACTAACTCCTATCATGATGTTTGAGACCCTGAAAATGACTAAGTCTGGTAGCCTGAAATCCTGAAACACTGAAAATTTGGCTAAGTCTAAAATCTGGTAGATCCTCAAAAATCTAGAATCTGCATGTTAAATCCAGTGGATCTGAGACCTATCTCAAACATCCTGAAAGGTATATTGAAAAATATTTAAAGTATAATAAACTTATACTTAAATATATTTTTCAATATACCTTACCTTGGCGACTTACATTTCTAGGCGCGAATTTGCTCTAGTACTTAGGCGCAAGATAGGGCGCCTTGATTCAAATTGACATCAAAGACCTTCAATGATCCAAGAATTCGACGAAGGAGTAATCTAGGAACTTAGGCGCCCTTTCCACGTCCAAATGATCATCAATTTGCACCTTCAATTGATGTTAGGCACCCAGTCCTTGTTGCTCCTCTTCACTATGGCACCTTAAGCAATGGAGTGGGTGAATAAACTCAAAATGAGCGCCTTGGGAAAATGATGGCTAAGTCACAAGTTTGAACGCGTAGAGGTGAATATGTTGAAATTTTGAGCATTTTGAGTCTAGGCACCCTATGGTGTCTAAGCAACCTCCAGAGAAAGTCTTAGGTGCAAGTGAATTTAGGCGCCTTGATGTGAAATGAGGTTTATAGCGCCTTGAGGTCATGTGTTTTGGGCGCCTTTAAGGAGGGAGTTATTTTGACTTCCAAAGTTGATTCAATATGATAAATTAAGCCCAATAAGATTAGGCGCCTAAGCTTATAAGGAGTTTGAACACTCAAAATTGCGCCCCGGTGTGGATGAAGTTTAGATAGATGAGTTAGATGGCGCCCTTTACCTTCAAAGTAGTTTGATTTTGGCGCCTTGGGAAAGATTGTATCAAAACCTCTTGATTTTGGCACCTAAAGGGAGGGGAGTCATCTCACCACATTCATAATTGTCTAGAGCATGAAAAAATGCCAAAGATGAAGCTATTAGTCCTAGGCGCACTTTCACTTATCTACCAACCTTATAGGGGATTGACCTTCTTTAAACCTTTACAATTGCTAGAAATCATTTGAAATAATGAATGTGGGACTAAATGATGTTAGGCACACTTTGTTCTTATTTTTACCTATATTTGCACCTAAGTTTGAAATGGCGTTATTACATGTTTAAAGTTGTTTTTATCTTAAGAAGTTATTGATATATCATTTACCTTGACTTGTAGGATCATCAATGATGCTAAGGAGTTATCCAAGGAATCACCTTCAAGCGACGAGTAAGAAGCATCATGCTAGCCGCCTTTGAAGATTATCAAGTTGCATCATTGAAGGAAGGGGTGTTGGTGAAGCTAAGGAGTCATCAAAGCAAGTACTTGAGTCACCTTCAAGTTGCAAAGGGAACACCACTCTAAAAGATCACACCTCAAGTCTCTTACATCAATAACATCATGTTGGATCATATCAAGTTCAAGTGTACTTCATCAAGAGCAACATGATTTGAAGCATTCATTTATCTAAGCTTCAAGTTAAGATCTCTCAATCTTCAAAGATTCATCCAAGCTTCAAGTCAAGATTCATCAAGTTTCAAGTTCTTCCAATGCCTTCAAGTCTCCTTGAGAGGTCATCTACTACACTCCGAAGGGTCACTTCAAAGGCCATCAATCAAGTATACTTCATCAACTTCTACATTATGTTCGAAAGACATTCATCTATTCCACTTCAAGTTCCAGTAAACTTCAAGTCCAAGAGAGATCTCTACTTTATATCATCATCATCTACTCTATTACTCACTCTACATCAAGAGCATCATCAAAGAAGATTCACATCAACCTGCCTACAAGAAGAAGAAAGAATCATGAAGTTAATCAAGTGAAGCAACAAGTTTCATACATCCAGTCTACAAGAAGAATGAATAAGGCAAAGATCTACAAGATGTATTCCTAAACATACAAGTTCAAACAATCACATTTAATACATCACATAAAGATGATACAATTTTCAAAGTATGCTGAGTTGGCATCTATGTGTCGAGTACACATCATTTAATTTTGATTAGCCACATTATTTAATGCATTCAATGTATCATTTAATAAAAGAAGCCAAAGGGATTCCTATGTGGAAGAATATTTTAAATGCTTTCGCCTTACCTTATCACATTGGAAAATGTGCCTTCATTGCCTCTCTCTTTTGTGCTAAAAATAGCAGTTTGTTGTAACTACCTGTGAGGTGGCACGATCTAGACCCTTGGCTATTGAATTAATCTAAGCCATTCATTGTATCTGGAGCACTATATAAAGGCCTTGTTGCCTCATTTGTAATTCAGTAGATCATCAGTAGTAGACTAGAGATTAGATTTTAGGAGTAGAATAGGAGACTCTCAAAATTCTCTGAGAGAACTTGAAATTGTTGTAAATATTTCTCAAGGTTAATGCAAAAGACATTGGAAATTTATTTGGTGTTCGAGTGTTGTCTTGTGGAATCGCATGGTTTCTTGTACTTAATGAAATGGAGAGATGTTTCAAATAGATTAGAAGTAGATTAGAAGCTCTTTGTTGTAATGCATGTTTGTGTTGGATATTTGATCAACTCCTAGCTCATGCTTTTAACATTCATCGCCGGTGAAATGTTGTGTAAAGCTAGTCTGAGCCTTATTTGTTTAAGTTCGATTGTGGATGCTTGTTTGAGCTGCGCCATTCGATGGGTGCTCATATGGACCTTCATGATTTGAAAACCATTCGCGTAACCTTAGGAGATTGCACCAACTCCATGTAGTTGTAGGCACCCTTGGCGAAGTGGAGTTAGGTTAATCAGGGAGTTTGTCTATTCAATTGTCATCGTTGCTTCATTGACCTTAGGTTAGATTCCTAAACCTTTTATCTTTTTTCTATTTCTTTATCATTGAAACCTTGTACATACATCATCCACACTGAAAGGAGGAACAAGCTAAACATGAATGAAGAGAAGTCTGCATAAGTCCCTTTGTGTTTACCAACAAAATCATACTTAGTCACTGAGCTATCTCTTACCAAATCATCAGAAAGTAACCTTGGAGTCATCTTGTTTGATCACTTCGTTCAGCATTCGAGAGGTTTTGCTCAAGAGGGAGTCAGATACTTTGTATTTCACTCTAATTGTTGACTTGTCCAAAAACAAACATCAACAAGTAGGTGCCTTGCTATCTCCTCCCAATCTTTCTTTGTATGCTTATTTGTCGCGAAAGTGTGTAGTCTCCTTGCTATGTCCTCCCAATCTTCTTCATATGCTTATTTGTAGTGGAAGTGTGTTGTCTCTCCCGACTATGACTCCTACTCACACTCCAACTCCGACTTCTACTTCAGCTTCAAACTTCAACTTCAATGATCTCTCTTAGTCTTCTTTTGCGTTCTCTTTGTTCTACCAACCTTAGAGATCGACCAATTTCTTGATCCTAACCACGTTGTGGTCTCTCCCCACCTTTATTGGGGTCTAAGGGCATGAATATCTTATATCAGACCCGATTTCTTTTAAGGCAATGACACCAATGTTTACTCTTCTATCTGATAAAACTAATACTTGAATAAATGACAGAAATAACAATGCATACCAAATAGAGGAGTAAAAGTATATCTTTATTTGCACATTAATTTATTACAAAAGTAGACCAGAGATGGTCGACCAAGGATCAAACTGGATTAGACTAGATTAGGCTACCTTCCTTGACAATACAAAGTCTATTTAAAGGACCCGACAATTATCAAGAAGAACACAACCATCTACCAACCGACTCATATAACTACTTGAAAGCCGACAAACAATTAATACATAGTCGTATAAACCATATTATCGACACATAATAATAAGCATTCGACACTGACTACAACTATAAAGATAAGTGACAATAAAATATCCATAATACCATCCTAGAGGATCTTATGTACATGTTTGATTAGAAATGTAGGCCCAAGGTTCTATTAGAAGAATATAAACGTCATAAAGTATGACATGAAAGCCATGTTGTCGGTTCAGGTTTAGGATTCAGACTAGTGGTTCACCTTTTTTTCTTCCCAGGTGCAGTACAGCTGGGTTCAATATATATAAAATTAAATTAAATGTTGACTATCAAATTATAAATCTTAAACATAAATCAAAATGGATTATATTAGTGCAACTGCACATGGAAAACCAATACAAATCAGTAATCATCATTCATAGTTGGAGTTAGTTAGGGTTTTTTTTTTTTTTTTAGTTTTTTTAAATGCACTTTTTTATTTAACCTGGTGGGTTGTCCCAAGGTTTGCCCCGGGTCCGTCCCAAGCCTGCACATTTGGCTTGGGTACGTTTGAAACATACACAAACCAAACCCAGGCCAGACATGGACCTGAACCCATCACATTCCAGTCAGGGTTCATCCAGGGTTCCTGTCAAACCTGTCTTTAGTGCATGAAAGTAATGCATGTACTATCTATATAAGACTCAACTTGAATTCAACACACCAAAATCTTGACAAAAGTTTTCAGAAGTTGTCCTACAATCATGCTTGAGGTACTATTATTAATTTATTACGAACAAAAATAAATTGAATCTACTAAAGCGTATGTTCATAATACCATTCTTAGACTACATGTAGCCTTATGCCCATCAACAGGTTAAGGCTTTCCTTGCACTCACTGCATGTATCACATCGCACAGGAGCAATGAAGGAGAGACGTTTGGTGCACCCCTTGACAGCTTCAAGAAATGTCAATTGCAGATCTACCTGTTGGAATAAGAAAAACGAAAAAATATAGCATAGGGTAAGAAGCTACACTACTGATTTAAACCAGAGAGAGAGCAGAGATAAACATGGATCCAAATGTTTTATCAATATTGGATTTAGAATTGGCACACTGACAACTAGTAAATGTAGACCTGTATGTCAGCTCCATGACTCTCTGCTTCACTTTGAAAGAACTGTCATAATAATGAAAAGTTAATTCAGTTAATGACAACTAAAACCATTGTACATTTAAAGTAAATTCCATTCATCAATCACAAAATAACCCAAAACAACATCAACCTCATGGAAGATTCTATGGAAGTCATCTGCAAAGGGATCACGATAACCACTGCCAAACCCAGCATTCGTATCAGTTGTTCGATCATCTGACGATGCTCCCTTTTCAAAACCCTTTGTACCAACCTAAGAAAAATATACAAGCTGGAATCATGATTATAGCATGTAAAGAGAACACGTGAAACTTATACAACTTAATAGAATCAAAGCGCAAGAACTAAATGCAAAAAAGAACAAATAATGTTGAAGATCATGTAGTGCAGATGAGAAGAACATAAATAAGGACAAGAAGTTAGAGATTGTGTCAATCCTTTCCTATTCTGATGCTAAGGCATTTCTTCTGAAGAATACAAAATAATTACAATGTCATTGGAATAAGAAAGAAAGTCTCATGTATAAAATCTGAATCAAAAAGGTCTCTAATCTCCAAAAGCACTATCTAAATGAGCATGTACGAAGTTAAAGACTGTGGACCATTAAGGATTTCATCTCAACATACTTCTGAAACTGATCTAGGCATCGAATAAAACATGAAATTCCTTTTCCTTACAAGAGACTACATGTTCTCATTTTGCAGAGACATGTCATTAAAACAGTTCTTATGTCATTGTAATCACTCTAAGGAATAAATTCCCAAGGCAAACATGCATGGCATGAGCATTCTCAATAAATAATAAGTGTAGAAACTAACTAGGAGCTTCCACAGGACCCTCAGAATACAATTAGTGTATGCCCCCTTCAGTATACAATATTTTGACTTCAATTGGTTAATAACACTATAATGACTAGATTATAACTTCATTAACCAATGCTCAGGTAAGAATATTTTCCACTATTATCTAATTGGAGTTAAAAAGTAATGATACAAAATAAATCTCTTGAACATGATAAAACAATTATTACAGATATATATTGGTTTGAAACACAAAATATACAATGGAGCATGAGTATATCCAACATTTACAAGCAAAAAACTTCTAAAAAATACTACTTGCCCAAAAGATCAAACCTGAAAGCAAATTATGATGGGTTTTAAGAGAGATAAAGTCATACCCTATCATATTGAGTTCGCTTCTTAGGATCTTTTAAAACCTGCAATTCCAAACAAAAAAAAGGCAACATAAATCAAGCTCCCAAGCATGACCAATATAAAATACTAGTGGAACATATGCAGCCACAGCATCATAGTTATCTTAAATAAATTACTACAACAGTTGACCATTAACACTCAAGTTTCATATGCATGCAAATAATGGAAAAATTTCATAAAGCCTACAACCATTCAAAACAAAGGCCACAATGTAATCTACAACCATGTACAAACCTCATAAGCATCTTGCATCTCTTGAAACTTGCGTTTTGCATTGGAGTCACCCTTATTCAAATCAGGATGATATTTTTTTGCCAACTGCAAATAAAATGTCCATAGCTTAGAGTTGGTTGTGTTTTTTTAATAGTAGATGAAATATATTGATATAGGAAAATAAAGTAATAAAATTCAGAACCTAGCAACAGAGCTTCACAGCTGAAAGTGAAACAGCTGATTACAGAACATCACATTAACCATTAAACATGATAGTGAAGCTAGTAGAGCAGCTAGAAAAATCAAAACAGAAATACCTAAATAGCAAAGTGGAAATTAGCAGTACTAATAAGCAGGTATTAGAATAGCATTTGTTCTCTTTGGAGTTTAACAGTTTTGAGAATCATCAAAGAACAGAATGTTAATTATAGAATCTACACTAATATGCAGGTATTACAATAGCATTAGTTCTCTTCGGAGTACAACAGTTTTGAGAATGATCAGAGAACAAAGTGTTAACTATAATCTACACTAATAGGCAGGTATTAGGATAACAAAGTCTTAACTATAATCTACACTAATAGGCAGGTATTAGGATAACGTTTGTTCTCTTCTGAGTATAACAGTTTTGAGAATCATCAGAGAACAGAGTATTAACTGTAAAATCTACACTCCCAAGCCACAAGTGATTCAGGAAAATAATTGGAATCGCAGTTCATAGCAAGGAATAATTACACAAGAACATAGACAATTGATCAATAATTTTGTCAAACACTTTGCTTGCAAACTACAAATCACCAAAATATACTGCTGTTCTACTTAGAAGTTTAGAACTATGAATTTGATCTTGAAAGCTAGTTAGATTGTGCATTCAACTGGAAATTAGCAATAAAATGGCACGCAAAAACTATACACTCAGTTTTATGTCATGTCCCGATATTAAGACATTGTTTAAATTAAAGATTTAAACAAAGGTAATTCACCTTTCGTGAAATACGATATTTAGTCAATCTGAATAATAGAAATAATTGTGTATATTTGAGCAAACATATATTATTAATAATATATTTAACAACAAGAGTATATTATATTTATAAAAGACAAATATAAATATAATATACAATATATAAATAAATATAATAATATAAATATATATAAATATTATTATATATTAAATATTATAATCAATACAAATATTATATTATTACTATATAATAATATAATGATCAATATAAAATAAATGTTAATATCATTATTGTTATATAATAGTATCATTAATAAATATTGATATAAGTATTAATATAAATATTAAATACTTATAATTATATAATCCAAATATTATTAAGTGGCTGTATAAAAGCAGCGGTCACTTTAAGAGTTTGGATCAATTATAATAATGCAGCGATTATTATTATCACAGCATTATCATATATAGATGCCATTACATATTAAAGTAAAAGGATACGATGGTCAGTAAAAAGGCTGCGAATGAGTTTAAAGTTAAACAGATATTAGTGTAAGGGAAAAGCAGCAATCTTAAGAGGTATGTCTATTCAATTGGAAGTGTGTGTGTCTCTTTAGGGAGATATATTAAGAATTTGTAAATTGCTTATGAGGGGTATCTATCACATGAAAATAGGATCTGATTTTAAAGAGAGAGAATAGAATAAAATATAGAATGAGAATATTTATTAAAAACGAATAGCCTAAGAATATTATAAGTTAACTTAGTAACAATCTAAGATTAGTCTTAGAATTGCATACAAGCAAAAAGAAGATACATTCCTCTCTGCAATAGGAAATAACAGGAGCAGCATCATATACAGCCAAAGAATAATTCCAGGGCTCTGCCGCAGCCAGACACCATACACGGCAAGGTACGTCATAATACTCTTACTCCATTAATAAATGCTTTACCTGATTTGTATGCATATACCTTGCATCTAATGAATAATGTACTCTGATTTCTGAGAATAACTGTGTAAAAGATATCTTGGTTCAAATTCGAATAGGCATTAGGATTAATAAGTGTATTTCATGACTTAGTACTCTAAAATCGGCTCATTATGTTAATTAGAGTAATTCAAAGGTATGCCATATATCATTACTGTATTATATGCTTCATGATTACCTGAGATAGGGAATAATGCTTGGAAAACATGTTGAATCATGAGATTAACATATAACCTCATATGAGATGGTGAGTCTGAGATGTATAGTAGCCAACATGGGTATGTTTTGTCCCTTGTCTCAGTAGGTGCAATGGCACCCCTTGGACGAGTGGAAAGTGTCCCTTGTCTCAGTAGGTGCAATGGCACCCCTTGGACAAGTGGATATGGCCCTTGTCTCAGTAGGTGCAATGGCACCCCTTGGACAAGTGGAAGTGGCCCTTGTCTCAGTAGGTGCAATGGCACCCCTTGGACAAGTGGATATGGCCCTTGTCTCAGTAGGTACAAAAGGTACCCCTTGGACAAGTGGAAGTGGCTTTTGGCTCCAGTTGGTGAAGAAGTCACCCCTCGTGCCAAAGGATTAATAGTGGACCCATGATTGGCCAAAGGGCATCCTTTCACCTCATCTCATATGAAGTTAAGGGTTAATGCATGGATAGTGATGATAAATATATATATACTGATAGAGATCATGACATTAATGATAAAGAATATCATAGTGAACTTAAGAGGAATATATGAAATATAAGTGATAGAGAGTGCGTATTGAAAGTAATCACAAAGATTATGGATACAAGATAGGAAATGATAATTGATGTTAATTATTGAAAATCTAAAGGCAATGTTCTTATGTGATTGAATATATCATTTATCTATTGCTATAATTGAAATTAAGAAGGTTTGGTATAATAACGTTCTCTTTGCAAGTTGGAAATGTGTTCAAAGTTTTGAAATTGTTGACTTGTGACAAGGGGACACTACATTTTACCCTAGAAAACCTCCATTAATAGAGGCAAAACTAGCTGGTAGGTGCCAATAGCATGTCTACCCGAATTCAATTACTAGGAAAAACAAGTGCAAAGAGCTGATTACAACTTGGAAGCTGTTCTTGCTCTCTGTCAAGTCTCCTGTGAACTGTAACTAGGATTTTCTCTTTTGTTAGAAGCATACAAACACATTTCCAGCCTCCTAGCACCTTGCTAATGAATTCCAAACACTGATATCAATTTGTTAGGAACTCCTCCCATGCAGTGGAAGCTTCCTCTTGGAATCTGGAGTGTCAAAAGAAGTAATTGTTTGTTTCCCCTGCTATTGACTCAGTTGTATCAAAACCACCACTCTCAACACTCAAATTTGCCCTAGTAGTGTCAAAACCATTGCTGAATTGATAAAACTGCCTGGCAGTTTCGAAACCACCAATGTCAAATTCAAAACTGCCTCCTGATGACAATCAGCAATCTCGACTGTCATAAAACAGCAAGTACTTACACTTCTCCAATTTTGGAAAAAGCTTCCAATTCCTATTCTAGACATCTTCTAGATCTTTTCTGGATCATGCCTACATTCATAAAGAAGCTTTTGGCTCCCGAACCCAAGATGCAGTTATTCAACCTGTAACCTCCTATGAGACATAGAATGGCTTGGGCTTTTCTTCGGCTTTCATTATTTTGCTTTGAGGGATGGCAGATGATTTAACTAAAGTCTGTGGAATATGAGTTGATTTAACTCGTTTCCTGACATAGCTGACTACACGTTCTAACTGTTTGGGATGATTTTGGAAGAATTCCAACTGTGAAATCTGCACTTTAGCTTTAGACATATAATCCAGGATATCAAAATTTGTAACAACTTCGACCGATCCTACAATCGCTTTGGTAATATGAGACGAAGAGGGGCCTGACTCAGAATTTGTTTTTTCCTTTTCTTTCATCTACTCTATCCTTTCTTTCTCCATCTTTCTTTTTCAATTCTCTAATTTTGGGAACGAGTGAGGACAGCAAGTGAATGACTTTGAAGATCAGTCCATCACTCATCATTGGAAGGCTCTTCTTGAATAAAACCTATTGTAGAGCCATTGTCAGGTTCTTTTGGAGAAAGATTTTGGTTTCCCAATAAACCTTGATTGTTAACCTCAAATAATGAAATCAGCTGCAACATTCTATGTGTTGTAGGGCATTTGTTGGCATCACGATCCATCATAATGTGGAAAGAGCAATAGTTGTTTGTATTCTTGCTAGTCTTTCTAGGATAGTAGGTAATTTAGACCAGTTCATCCCATTTGCAAGGCCAAAGTTTCTTTAAGGTGCTCCTTGATATGGTTGTGTTGGAGTCTTTTGAGGGAATTGTCGCTTCATAAGAATCACATCATTCACCACATTTTGTAATAAGGGATCAGCTGAATTTCGAATGAGAGGGCAAATGGAATCTTTTTCTAGTTCTCCTGTAGTGATCATATCATCTTCCAGTTTGACCGCCTGAGTTTGCGCCTCTTCAAGTTGATCTATCACAAGTTTTGATTAAAATGGCAATCTTTGGAGGTAATCCATTAACAAAACAACTTACAAGAATTTCGAGTGAAGGTCTTAATGCCACATTGATCCTTCCCACAAGGCAATTAAATCTAGCAACAAATTCTCACACAAGCTTATTGTAGTCTTTTTTGGAGTTAGATAGCTACGCAAACAACAAATGATCATTTTCAGTTGGCTTCAAACGAATAAAGGATTTCTCAATCATAAGAGCCCAGCTAGTGATGCAACCGAAAGGGAGATAGTGAAACAATTCAGCTGCTCCTCCGACTAACATCTCGACAAAAATCTGGACAGCTACATCCTTGTGTGAAACACTCAATATGCCACTAGTCGTGGAAAATGCTCAGATATGCTCATCATGGTGTTGAGTGCCATCACTGTGGAATTTTGGAAAATTCTTTTTGGATCCTTGAGGAAAATCATTACATGCTTGAAATGCAAGAGGAGCAATCTGATTTCCCCAAGGCAAGGGAGGAGGTGGAATGCCATAGTCATTGTTGTTGCCATGATCACCCATCGTATGATCAAGAGGTTATTTATCCAATGGAAAAGATACTTCAATAAGTTCAAGAATGGATGGAAGTGACCCTAAGCTAGTGGATGCTTGTTCAAAGGCTGGAAAAGTGGGATTCACTTTCCTTCAAGACCTTGTGTAAACCTTATAAGCTATTTTTTTAGTTCCAAGTGGGAGGAGGTAGAACGGGTCTTCCTGCAACGAGATTAGCCTCTATCTTCTTCATCTAGTATAGTAGCTGCTGCTCTCCAATTTGCAAGATTCTTCTTTTGATCAAATGCAAAACACCTTAGACTATCCAAGATGTCTTCTTGAACCTGTTAAAACCTATTTAGATTAGACTGCAAAACAGGAGCTTGAGATGCTCGGATGGTCATTTATCATTAAATAATAACTTTTAGCAACTCTGGACGATGGGTGCTAAAAAATGTTAGCATTTTATTTTGTCCTTTTCAGGATAACTCAAACCAAAACAGTGAGGAAATCCTCTCTTTAAATTAGTAGGGGAAGCATCTTGATTTTATCTACTCCTAAAATCTAAAACACATAAACTAAATAGCTACTTATGCACACTATACAAATTATCCTATAGGGGTGTTGCATGTAAACAAAATGCTTGCAAACAATCTAGACCTATCTTTTTGATCTCGGAGATAGGAGCACAGGACTAAACGTACTTATCTCACCACGACGTTTTCTGTTACACAGCAACTGGAAACAAAACACTATTCAATGGTTAAAGCAAAGACCAATGAATTTAACAATAGGATTGATCTGACAAAAGAAACATTCAACAAACAATAGAAAACAGAATGTGAGATCAAGGACAACAATCCTTTAAAGCATGCAAAGCTACTGATTAAGAATAGAGAACAAGTGTTAAGCAAAGTTGAACACAATCTTCTTATAAATGTCTTCTTGAATCTCAGTACAATAAACTAACTTCAAAGCTGAATGGGAATTCTTGTGGCATAGGCCTAACACAAACTCTCATTGTTCATTCTATGTGCACAAGGCCCTTATTTATAAGCTCTCTAAGAGAAGCTTCTAGGCAAAAATTAAAAAAAAAATAATGCTTTAAAGCTGCTTTTAAATCAACCCTATCTCTGTCCTTTTGAAAAAAGGCCATAGACACTTAAAATAGCCTGAAATAGGCTTTCCTCTACTTTAAGATTTACTTTCTTTCTTCAATCTAGGCATCTAAATCAATGAATAGGTGTGATGTGCTGCTTTATTGCTTTAAAATCTACCTTCAACTTGACGCCATGGAGCTTTAGGTATTTTTTTCTTTCCAACGCTAAAAATAGGCATTTAGTTTAGTTTATGGCCAACTAACACTTTTCAGCTAGTGTCACCTAGTTGGCTGCTCTTTTAGAGTGGCATTGCCACAAGAAAAATACGATTTTAACTTGACACTTAAAATTTCTTCATTGTTGGTATAGTTTTGTGAAATGTTTGCCAATTGCATCACCTTTTTTGAGTGTCTATGCCACAAGGAAAGTGCAAAATTCACTTATGTTTCAAGCCTTTATCATGTTGGTCGCGCTTTCATGAGTTAATCGCAAGTTGGGTTGTAGTTTGCAAGTAGTAATGCCATGATAAAAGTGTGATTGTCTTATTTTTGAATGCTCATGTGCTGGTCACGAATTTTCAGCCAGTTAACCACTTTAGTTGCGCTTCTAGACTAGCAATGCCAATAGGGTGATTTTGAGTTAAATCACATGCTTGTCGCATTTTCTCTCTTACTCAACCATTTACCTCACCGTTTTCACTTAGCACAACCCATGAAAACATGCAACATTAAAATTAGATTTGATGTATTCCTTCATTGGCATGATTATATAAGATCTTTGCCACCCCTGTCATGGTTTGTCATTGGCATTACAACCAAAAAGTGCAACCCCACTCAAATACTCTAACCTCTTCATGTTGATCATGCTTTTATTTTCACAATCCTATTTTGTCGTGGATTCCCAACCACTTAGCCACTTGGAGTGCAACTCTGATGACTTGGCCACTTTGAAATTGGAGATCAAACTTATGTTTACTTTGTGGGGATTCTATGCTTTTCCTTTGATGATCACACTTAGACGAGGTGTTGCAGGAGTTCCCTTTGATACTCACCAATCTTGCATTTAGAGTCTTAGACTCAATTCTTTGACATTCCATCCATCTTCCTTCAATGCTAATAGTTCAAGAGCTTGATCATTTTTATTCATCATTTCCCTTCCATAGAGCAACTTGCAAACATTGTTAGCTTGAAAAAGTAGACCAACACTTGACAACCTTGCACTTTGATAGGAAGGACAACTTAATTGGCATTGATAATACAACAAGAATGACATAATTACTAACTACAATACTGACTACAGGCAAAGTTTTCTACGGGTGCTAACTTTGGCACTAGCACTTCCCAAAATCTGAGTCCTGTTCATAATCCTCTCCATAGGCCTCTTTTGTGAATGGCTCCAGCTATGTCATCATTGTAATATCCCATTTAAATTTTTTTGTTTGAATAAACAAAACCCTAGCTTCACAATTATAATAATTTGCACAATTAAATATAAATATGAAATCCTTATTTTTTCTTGATGTGATTGATTCAGAAATTACAGTTAATAGTTTATTTTGTATATCAGATTTAATGCTCACAATATAGTTTAGAATGACCAAATTAATTCCTTTGTAGTGGCTGTTAATCTGTCCCAATGCTGTAGCAATTTATTTCTAAGTGAAGCGCCCTTTTTCTGCCTTTGGAAAACCTCTAAAACTCCCTGATAGTTGTCCTTAGAATGGCACGAACAGCTGCCAGTTGTAAGGTCATTTTAATTCAAACTGAGATATATCAAATGTCGCACAATGGTGATCCCCGTGTGAATTCACCCTAAGGAATTGTGGGTTTTCGTCCTCCAATTCCAGACCTAGAGGGGTTTCGTCCTTAGGTTATTTGAACCAAAGTTCCATGCTCCAAAAGGAGTAATAATCAGATAATAAAATGTATTCTCAATGATGCCTCCTTCTCCTTGCTTGGTCTCTCTTAAATAGGTTGTTTTCTCCAAGAGTCACCACTCTTCGAATGTCTTTTGATTAAAAACTTAATTATGATTTCATTTGGTAATATTATTTAATCCAAACGGCTGCCTTTAACTTTTGCAATTTCTTTCAATTCGATGTCCTTTTCTCTTCTAGAGCTTAGGACAAAGGACTGCAATTACCTCGTCTTTGTTATTATTGCTGACTAGGATTTGTCTTATTCGAAACCTCTTACAAATTCCCCACTTATCAGCATTTTTAATCTCCTCAGGCGGTTGCCGAAATCGGCAGCAGTTATAGTATATAACTGCTTTTGTCCTGTAGCAGATACTCACAGCTGCGTCCCCCTTTTAAACTCTTTAATCCTTCACACACTACCTTAATAAAATTTTCAATATTTCTGAATATTTTATTCTCAAAACTGAATTCAATGAAGAACACTTGTAATCCCCAAATGTAATGTCCCCTTCGAGACACATGGTTAGTCCATCACTCAATTCCCGTGGACTAGCAGTTTGGATAGGGAACTAGAGTTTGTTTGGCTCGGAGGCATTTGTCAATGATGGAGAGCTAGTTCGCATTCAGAGGATCCAGTTGGCACCTTCAAAGTTGGCCCAATTTGATCTTGAGCGTTACATACCATTTTTAGTAAGTTCGGGTTCTATGTTGGTTCGGGATTTTCAGAGTGGGGTCAGAAGCGTCTCGTCGAGACCTTTCCGACGAGCTAAACAACATGGCATTTCGACACCGTTTTCATATTTATTTTTAAGTCCGAAGTTTAATATAATTATTTATTGGGACTTTACAAATAAATATTATATGTTCACTTTATAAAAATAAGTTATAACTTAAAAGTGACCCTCTAGGAGGTGGGCGCCCATGGGAGTCATAAGGGGATGAAAATTAAATAATAAAACAAATGCAAATTCCCTCCAAAAGGGGCGTTGGGCTTGGAGTGAGTTATAAAAGGTGCTAAAGGGCTCATTTTGTATTATGCTTGCTTTTATGATATTTCTCTTTTGGAGCTCTGCTAAGGTTTCTACCTGTGAAGGGTTTGAGGATTTCAACCAGTGGCTTTTGGAGACGAAAACCTCCATTAGTGATGGCATTCTACAGGTGTAAAAGACCACCCAATGATGCCATAGTGAGTGGATGTATTCGGCATTCACATTTGTGCTACAATGGAATTTGGAGATGGAGTTTTGGAGTTGATTTGTTACATCTATCATCAGTGAAGGAGTATTCTGATTTTCTGAGAGATTGTAGGCAGATTTTAGTGTGTTGGAAGTGAGTTATTGCTGTTGTGTTAAACACCCTTGCTGGCCGTACATCTCATGCTGGGTTGTACCTTGTCTTAGAGGAGATTTTGGCATTGTAGCTTCATTTTATTTGCTCCATACTTGGCGTGAGGATTTATTTTGGAGGTGCAGCAACATTGGAAGGAGTGCAGGCCTGTTTTGGAAACTATTTCTGCTGTTCATCCTTGGCTGGGCCGTACATCCTCACCTGGACAGTTTGGGTCTTTTGGGGAACTCATTTCTTGGTTTTGGGCAGTTGTATTTCTTCTCCTTTTGGGCGTTTAGACCCCTCTTCTCATTGTAATCACTTGCACATCAAATATTATCAATACATCAGGAGTTTGGAGTGATTTTCAGCCATACCCATTGTTGGTCCGACTACAGCTGATATATGAAGTTTCAAATCTCAACATGGGTATATGTTAGTAATTGTTGATTGGTTATTTTACTATCTGGGTAGTCAATAGTTTCTTCAAATTCATTGCATATTTTCTAGGTTTTGGTTATATGCTCTATATTGTCTGCTCTGACAACACATCCGCAGGAAAAGTGAAAACCCCTTCTGGATTTCTCTCTCTAGTCTGAAAGAACACAAAAATTAAAAAAAAAAATATGAAACACAAAAAAAGATTTTAAAAATATAAACAGGTACGGCACATTACAGTGGTATCAGAGCTATGATCTTGCCATCCTGTGAGGTTGAAACAGACATGCAGTAGTGAAAATGAGACATGCGACTGACAAATAGGTATCCTTTCAGAAATACTAGGGCAAGGCAAGGAACACAGTTTCCGCAGTTGAATCCAGTGCCATAGATTGATCCATTTGAATCAAATCCAAAGATAGAGGTAGCAGCTATAGAAGACAATTCCCAACTGTCATGGACAGACCCCTTTTCAAGAGAGTTACCTCCATTTCCAGAGCATATAGGGGAGATGGGAGACAGGGATATTGAAGAGCCAAGCACCAGAGATATCCTTAATGACTTGGCTAGAGGACAGCAGCAGATCGTTGAGAGTTTGGAAAGGTCCCAACAGGCACTAGGAAGGCTTCTTGGCCGATTGTTCCCTGAGTTGGAGGAAGATGAGGAAAATATAGATCGAAACAGATACAGGAATGACAGGAACGGAGGCAGGAACAATAGAAATAGAGACCGAGATGATGGTGATAGACACAGGGACCGAGGTCATGGAGACCAAGGTAATGGAGATAGGAATGGTGACAGAAACATTGGTGATAGAAACAGACACAGGAATCATGATGGAGAGGCTTCGCTGAATAATCGGGGTGTTACACAGCTCACAGCCGCAGATAGACCCGACATTCCCATATTTGTGCCGAGGGATGAGATGCCTGAACGGGATGCTACACGGCTAGAGTTTCAAGAGATCTTTGGAGATTGGCAGGCTTCTAGTGCGGAGGTTCGAGCGGAAATGACTTTCAGAGACTATTCAGATCTCAGGATGAGACATAGACCCAGAGGGGGTAATAGACAACAGAATAATGAGCTACAGAAGAAGGTCGGTAAGATGACCTTACCATACTTTCATGGTTCGAGAAAACCTTCAACAAGAGCGTGGGTACAAAAGTTGGACAATTACCTTCAGATTAGCCCCATGCCAGAGATGGATGCCATCACATACGCAACCTTACACTTGGAGGGCAGTGCACACAAGTGGTGGAACAATGGGAAGGTGACTCTAGGACATGATCAGATCAGATCTTATGTTGAGTTCACAGCCAAGCTCATAGACAGGTTCGATAAGGACCCTGAGTTGTAGTTCAAGGAGCTGGCACAGTTGAGGCAGAATGGTTCAGTGGACTCGTACATCTCAGAATTCCAGTATCTTTCGGTCATGGTTTCAGACATATCAGAGAGGAGGTTGATTGTGCTCTTTGTTGATGGGTTGTCTGATCCTCTACGAGGATGGGTGAAGGGTTTAGACCCTATGTCACTGCAGGAGGCCATGAAAAAGGCTCGAGATCTAGAGTCTTCAACATGGAGAAGTAAATTTCAGAACAAAAACTTTCAGCATAGGAGGGATAAGGAGAGAGACAGGAGGCACAGGCACAAGGACTCAGGACATCAGCCGCACAAGAGTTCTTCCCGACTAGATGACAACCAATTGAATGATCTCAGGAGGAAGAAGCTCTGTTTTCACTGCAGAGAGCCTTGGGATCCTAAGCACAAGTGTGCTACCCAAGGGAAGGCAAAACAAATTGAATACTTTTCAACAGATGAGTCCATGGAGTCGGAATCACATTCAGAGCAGCATACAGAAGATAATGATTCAGGGTCAGATGTTGCATCTGAAGTACCAGATAAGGATGAGGATACCTCCCTACCCACAGCGCATATTTCTAGCATTCAGAGAGGGGTCATTTAGGATCCGATGAGTGCTGGGGGGACAGAGATGCATTACACTGTTAGATATAGGTGCCACTCATAACTTCATAGATGAGGGCTTGGTTGCTAAAAGGGGGTTGCAGACAGAGGAGTTTGCAGGGTTCAAGGTAAAGGTAGCCAATGGGTTCGTACTCACTTGCACGAGGAGTATTCCCAACTTGACGATCTAGCTAAACCATTATACTTGTCAATTAGAGTTTTATGTGGTTAGCATGGGTGACATGGATGTTGTGCTGGGTATGAAGTGGCTACATGAGATAGGAGAGTTCACTATTAACTTGAGAACAATGGAAATGAAGTTTGAAGTGAACGGAATTAAACATGTGCTGAGGGGCATTTCGGATGGTGGATTGAGAGTTGTTTCTCTCAAGCGAATGGAGAGGTTGATTCGCCATGATCAAGTGCAGTGGGCAGCAAAGATAATGGTGATGCCTGCAGTTGCGGAGCAACAGAAACGTGAGTATCCATCTGACATACAGGCTCTTCTAACTAAACACACCAAAGTGTTTAGTGACATTCCACCAAGTAGACCACCCGACAAGGGTATTGAGTATGTGATTGAGTTGGAGGAGGGTGCAAAACCAGTGATCACTACACCATATAGGCACCCGAAGAGATACAAAGATGAGATCGAGAAAGCTATCAAAGAGCTTCTCGAGATGGGTCATATCAGGCCAAGCAAGAGCCCATTTGCATCATCAGTGGTTCTTGTGAAGAAAAAAGATGGGGCCCTCAGAATGTGCATCGATTATCAGGAACTCAACAAGAAAACAATCAAGAACAGGTATCCCATACCCATGATAGATGAGCTGATTAACGAGCTTCATGGGCCCTGTTACTTCTCCAAGATAGACTTCAAATCTGGGTACCATCAAATTTGGGTCAGAGATGAGGATGTGGAGAACACAGCATTTAGATGTCATTATGGGCACTTTGAGTTCCTAGTCATGCCATTTGGCTTGACTAATGCACCGGCTACTTTCCAGTCTTGCATGAACAGAGTCTTCAAAAAGCAGTTGAGGAGGTTTGTTCTGATATTTTTTGATGATATTCTGATTTACAGTAAGACATGAGAAGAGCACCTAAAACACATTGACATTGTGTTGAGCATTCTGGAAAGAGAGTCTTTATATGCTAAGATGTCAAAGTGTGACTTTGGGATGACCAAGTTGTTATACTTGGGTCACATTATTAGTGCCAGCAGTGTGAAGGTGGACCCGAAGAAGATTTGGGCAATAGTGGATTGGCCACCACCAAAGAATCTCACCCAACTGAAGGGATTCTTCGGTTTATGTGGATATTACCGCAAGTTTGTGAAGGGGTTTTCTCAATCAGCTGCTCCCCTCACAGATTTGACTCGCACAGATGCATTTAGTTGGACAAGGAAGACACAAGAGTGCTTTGATAGGTTCAAACAGATTATGAGCACATGCCCTATATCAGCCATACCATATTTGAGTAGACCCTTCGAGTTACAGTGCGATGCCTCAGGAGAAGGCATTGGTACGGTAATAATGTAGGACAAACACCCCATAGCATTTGAGAGCAGGAAGTTGAGGGGTGTAGAGCGCAGCTACAGCATTTATGACAAGGAGATGTTAGCCATAATGCACGCATTGGCTAAGTTCAGACAGTACCTTGTGGGCAGTAAAATTGTAGTGAAAACAGATCACAATAGTCTGAAGCATTTCCTTGGACAGAAGGATCTTAATGAGCGGAAACAAAAGTGGGTCAGCAAGCTACAGGCCTACGACTTTGATATTATATATGTCAAAGGTAAGAAGAATGTTGTTGCCGATGCTTTATCCAAGAGGCCCCATTTGTGTGCACTAGGCGCCATTGCAAATGATTGGAGAGAGATGATATCAGCTGAGTATGCTAAGGATTCATGGGCTATTGGAATAATTGATGGCACCATCAAGGATGACAGGTACACAATGGTAAATGATTTAATCATTTACAAGAACAGGATCTTCTTGCTGTCAGGTTCACAGATGAAACAGAAGGTTTTGAGGGCATTCCATGACTTGCCAATGGCAGGACACTTGAGGTACTTCAAAACTTACAGGCAGGTTAGAGAGAGGTTCACCTGGAAGGGCCTCAAGACAGAGGTAATGCAGTATGTGAGAGAGTGCCCGATATGTCAGCAGAACAAACAGGAGCACTCATTTCCAGGAGGTTTATTACAGCCCCTACCCATTCTTGAGAGGAAGTGGGATAGTATTTCTATGGTCTTTATCACAGGTCTACCAAAAGTCCAAGTTTAGGGATTGTATTTTTGTGGTAGTTGACAGGTTGACAAAGTATGCACACTTGTTTGCCATCCCTACCACTTTCACTACAGCACAAGTTGCAAAGTTGTTCTTTCGTGAGGTATTTTGGCTCCATGGGTTGCCTCGGAACATTGTCAGTGATAGGGACAGCAGGTTCCTTAGTAATTTTTGGCAGGAGCTCTTCAGGTTGACAGGGACAGCGCTCACACCCAGTACGAGTTACCACCCCCAGACAAATGGTCAGACGGAGATAGTTAACAAATGGGTGGAAGGATAACTCTGAAACTATGTTTCAGGGCAGCAAAAGGCATGAGTCAAGTGGCTTCACATGGGGGAGTACTGTTACAATTTCACTTACCACATGTCCATTCAGATGTCACCCTTCATGGCATTGTACGGGTATGAGGCACCGAGCTTTGTTGATTTACTGTTTGGTGATAGCAGAGTGCCTAAGGCCAAAGACCTTCTTCAGGAGAGTCAGGACATCATGAGGTCTTTGAAGGAGAATATGTAGAAGGCTCAGAATCAACAAAAGCACTATGCAGATCAGTAGAGGACTAAGCGATCTTTTGAGGTTGGTGACATGGTATACCTCATGTTGCAGCCCTATAAGCAGTCTACTCTCAAGAAGAGTGGAGCAGAGAAGTTGAAGCCACGGTATTATGGACCTTCCAGGATCTCCAAGAGGATTGGAGAAGTGGCTTATGAGTTGGAGCTTCCAGCAGGTAGCAAGGTACATAATGTGTTCCATGTATCTTGCCTCAAGAAGGCGTTGGGGCATAATGTGACACCATTAGCAGAGTTGCCTCCTCTTGATGAAGAGGGGAAATTGATATTGGTACCGGAAGCTATAATTGATACCAGGGAACATAATTTGAGGAGGATCATCAGAGAGTATCTAGTCAAATGGAAGAACTTGCCAGTGGAGGATGCTACTTGGGAGAACGAGCAGATATTAGAGCATCCTAACTTGAGATTGCTTTAGGCAAGCAATCTTAGAGAGGGTGGAATGTAATGTCCCCTTTATGACACATGGTTAGTCCATCACTCGGTTCCCGTGGACTAGCAGTTCGGATAGGGAAGTGGAGTTAGTTTGGCTCAGAGGCATTTGTCGATGATGGAGAGCTGGTTCGCATTCAGAGGATCCAGTTGGCACCTTCAGAGTTGGCCCAATTTGATCTTGAGCGTTACTATTTTTAGTAAGTTCGGGTTCTGTGTCGGTTCGGGATTTTCAGAGTGGGGTTAAAAGCGTCTCGTCGAGACCTTTCCGACGAGCTAAAGAACATGGCATTCCAACACCGTTTTCATATTTATTTTGAAGTCTAAAGTTTAATATAATTATTTATTGGGATTTTACAAATAAATATTATATGGTCACTTTATAAAAATAAGTTATAACTTAAAAGTGACCCTCTAGGAGGTGGGCGCCCATGGGAGTCATAAGGGGATGAAAATTAAATAATAAAACAAATGCAAATTCCCTCCAAAAGGGGCATTGGGCTTGGAGTGAGTTATAAAAGGCACTGAAGGGCTCATTTTGTATTATGCTTGCTTTTATGATATTTCTCTTTTGGAGCTCTGCGAGGGTTTCTACTTGTGAGGGGTTTGAGGATTTGAACCAATAGCTTTTGGAGACAAAATCCTCCATTAGTGACGACATTCTACAAGTGTGAAAGACCACCCAATGGTGCCATAGTGAGTGGATGTATTCGGCATTCACATTTGTGCTACAATGGAATTCGAAGATGGAGTTTTGGAGCTGATTTGTTACATCTATCATCAGTGAAGGAGTATTCTGATTTTCTGAGAGATTGTAGGCATATTTCAGTGTGTCGGAAGTGAGTTATTGCTGTTGTGTTGAACACCCTTGCTGGCCGTACATCTCATCCTGGGTCGTACCTTGTCTTAGAGGAGATTTTGGCATTGTAGCTTCATTTTATTTGCTCCATACGTTTAGACCCCTCTTCTAATTGTAATCACTTACACATCAAATATTATCAATACATCTGGAGTTTGGAGTGATTTTCAGCCATACCCATTGTTGGTCCGGCTACAGCTGATGTATGAAGTTTCAAATCTCAACATGGGTATGTGTTAGTAATTGTTTATTGGCTATTTTACTATTTGGGTAGTCAATAGTTTCTTCAAATTCATTGTATATTTTCTGGGTTTTGGTTATATACTCTATATTGTATGCTTCGGCAACACATCTGCAGGAAAACTGAAAACCCCTTCTGCATTTCTTTCTCTAGTCTGAAAGAACACAAAAATAAAAAATAATATAAAACACATAAAAAGATTTTAAAAATATAAACAGGTACGACACATTACACCACATAGGATTACCAAATGACTTGAAGTACATGGTCTTGGTTTAATTTTAAATAGGGGACATTACAATCATAATAAGAGCTCATGTGGGCTTTGAACTAGCAGCCTAGATAACATATTTGCCACTACATTTGTGCTTCTCTTTTTGTATTTGATCACCAAATGGAACTATTGCAAGAATCCCATCCACTTATAATGTCTCGCCTGTTGCAACTTATTTTGAACTTGCACATATTGTAATGGCTTATGGTACAGTCCATATGCACAATTGTCTCTTTCCCAAGCAGATAGTGTCTCCATTTCTTGATGACCAGGACAAGTGCATAGAGCTCCCTGTAATACACTAGATATCTGCTTACCGCTGAAGTAGACCTCAGAATGATAACAAACAGGTCTACCACCTTCTAACAAGACTGCACGCATAGCATATTCACTAGCATCAATCTCAACATCAAAGGGCAGCTACGAATCAGGTAAAGCTAACACTAGAGCATAGCACATCTTTTTTTTCAATACAACAAATGCTTCTTCATGCACCTTACCCCAAATCATACTCTTACCCAAGGCTGCTATTCAGTGAAGAGGAGCGGCTATAGAAGAGAAAGCTGAAATGAATTTGCACAAATATTAAACTACACCTACAAAGATTTGTGTCTCTGTGGCACTCCTTGCTATTTGCCAATTTTGATAGCCTCCACCTTTGCAAGATCCACGCTCAACTTTCCTCTGACCACATGACCCAAATATGTCAAAGAATCTTTTCCAAACTCACATTTCTTCATATTGCATAAAAGTTGTTTTTTCCTTCAAAACTTGGAAAACTTGTCATAAGTGAATTAAAAGTTCCTTCCAGGCAGCACTAAAAATCAGAATGTTATCTAGATACACTTAACACGTGTATCTATGAATTCCCTCAAAACATCATTCACTATGTAAGGCCCACATGTATTGTTACCTTCATCACTCTTTTGTATTGAAGTATATATGATCTTGTGAAGCTTTTTTATGGCATTTAATACTGATCTGATTATGTGACATTTGATGTTATTTTTATGATTAGAACTAATTATGAGCTTTCAACTTCACTGTTTCATATTTATGATGTGAAATGCTAGAGATAGAATTACACCGTCAACCTATTATTGCTGTCGTGTTAATTTCAGTGATACTGTTATATTTAATTATTAGTGATTAAATGTTGATTTAATCATGTTTTATATATATATATAAAATTAGAGAATCATTATTATCATGTGATTAATTTGATGTGAGTCTATGAGATGTGATATGTCATGCATGAGTGTGTATGCCTTGGCAGAGTTGCATGGACACGGATACGATATCGGATACGGATACGGCTACAGCTATTTTTCTAGACCCCAAATATGCATATGGCTAGATACGACATATATATATATATAATTAGCACTAAATAATATTAAATAATTTAAATTTAATAATAATATGATTTAATATAAATAATATATATTTAACAAATATATTATATTAATAAATTAAACTTAATAAACAATAAACTTAATTAAAAAAATTGCAATCTAATAATAAGCAATATTAAACTAATAATTTTTTTATAAATTAAACTTAAATTAAAAGTTAAATGTACTAAACTTAATAAATAAATAAAAGTTTACAGTGTAAAGTAACACAAAAAAGTCAAAAATTAAAAAAAGTATTACCAGTTAATAAAATTTGCCTCTTCCTCCATTGCTTATTGACACTATATCTCCAACTTTAGAATGAATGCAATTATTTGAGTAAATACAATCACATAGAAAGACATATTTCCAATCGTGTGCGCGCTGGTCCAGAGTAGTTCCCCACAACAAGAAATCAGCATGTCAAGTCATGGAGCAGTTGCTTGCGGCAATTTTTAACATTCTAGGGTTAATATTTTTGGGATACGGCACATATATCATGAGAATGTCATATCTGCACGTATCCGGCACAGCAAAAAAATAGGGTTTTTTGGGTATGGCTAGACACAGTATCCAAGCTGAGCCATATCCTATGAGTATTCGTATCCGATAAGGCGATACCCATACCAAGGGAAAGGGGGTGGCATATCTGATAATTGTGTGCCTTGGCTTATTATACTGTTGTTTTAGCTATATATTTGCAAATATGTTTGATGTGTGCTTCAAGTGCGTAAGATACAGATATGAGCCAATGGTGATTAATTATGGAGATAATGGCATGGATATGTGTGTGTGCCGTCTTAGTCCACGTGGATTAATTAAAAATGACTGTGTTAAACCAATACAACCAATATTATCTTAAACAAATTCGATTCAGGACCCCTTGTGCTAAACCCATAAATTGGTTTCTAAGTGTTGTATACTTTAGTATATCTTGCATAGGTAATTTCCATGAGTCTTGAAATGATTTATATACTTGTTTGAATGTTTAAATTCATTTGGAAAGTGCAGGGGTCAGATTTGTGTGAAAAGTGAAAATTAAATGCTTCATAAAATCTTATTCTCCTTATTTCTATGCAAAATTTTACCTTTGGTTATTACTATATATGTTACACATTATCTAAAAAGTTCTAGAAGGGCCTAGGTGTCCTTATGAGCAAGATAATTTCACCAATTTATTGTTTATGCATTTATGATTTGGCACGAAAGTCTTTGGACCCATGTGCCTTTCCCATGATCTTTTATGGGTGCATTTACTATTTTGTAAAAGCATTAACTATTTTGGAAGGGTTTGTCTTCCACTTGCTTATTTTTATTTATGTCTTGTGGATGAGGGATAACTAGCTATTTTATTTTATTTATTTAGTATTATCTCCTCAAATGGACCTTATTTGACTTGTTGACTAAGCTAAGAGTAATAGACACGTCATGTTTTTATTGGTGAGAATCTAGAGAGTTAGGATTGAGTCATTTAACCTAAGGAATAGGTTACACTTAGGGGTTGCCAATTCCTAGATTCATTCTTCACTTTGCACATTGAGAATTGGAGAACTTAGGAAGAGGAAAGAAACCCTAAGAGTGTTCTTGAGATTTTTGTGAGAAGATTTGTGCTTGAGGAAGGAGATTTAGACTTGGAAAAAGCTTTCAAGGCTTATGAAAGACAAGGAAAGTGCTTGGAGAAGATTGAGAAGGCTTCAAAACCCTCCTGTGCAAGATTTGTGAGAGTAGAGGCATTTTCCTCTTGTTTATGGTTTAAACATCCTTTTTTCTTAATGTAGAAAGAAGGTTCAAATATCCATTAATAGAGTTTCTATGAACTTTTGTGAAAAAGCTTGTATACATTTCTTTTAGTAGGAAAATAAGAATATGATTTATTCTTATGGGTATGTCTAAAATGAAAGAGGAAGATTAAACTTTATGTATGTAAATGTTGCATAAATATTTGTGTGTTCTTTCCTACCTTTGTTAAGAGTCATCTTTGTGATTTGGCCTACTTATAGCATGTTCTAGGATTTGATAGGTTGTAGGGGGCTTGGAGTGTGCTCTCAAACTCAATAGTAAGTTTTATTTACATGTGAGGAGAAATAAGGAGAGATCATAATTTATGGAAATCGTGAAAGAGAGATATGGTGTTTATTATCTTCATGACATCTATTAGTGGATGTAAGCTATTTTTCAAATTCCTTATGTTTCTCGCAAAAACTCATTATTGGATTTGGAGGTCTATAATGAAAGGCAGTCCAATGTCCTTGTCTACTCCTATCCTTCTCTTTAGGATCTTGTGAGATCATACTGTGTATAAGTAACCCTTGTTTATGAGTGTAGCTACATGTTGCCAAAATATGTGTTTTTTGTTTGTTGTGTTTCAAACCAATTCATTATCCTCCTAAGCAAGTTGGAGTGGGCCTTTGGGCACTACATGGTCAGGTAGTAGACTTGTCTACCATTAGCTTGGAGATCCCAAACATGGAGCTTGGATCTAGGAGAGTTATCAATCTTCATTTCCTTGTTTTTACTTATGTTGAAGATAAACTACAAGTTGTAAATTAAAGAGTTTGTTCCTAAAGTGTATTTAAAAGTTGTTGAAACATATCAAACCTTGTATTCTGTGGACTTATGAGATGTTTGTGATCTATTCCTTATTATACATTTTTAGAGAAAATGGATACTGATTTTAATAAATCTATTTGTATTTTTTTTTAAATGTTTGAACTAATTTTAAAGAAAAAGTACAACTCACCCTTTAATGTTTCATTTTGACCAATATTCGAACCTTAGGTATATTATCCTATTCCAATACTATATCTCGTTTCCCACTTCAGCAGCAACTAGGTGTGTTTAACAGCAACAATGTCACTTCAACAACACTAAAACTGTCTTCAGCAGCACCGTGACACTTCAGGAGCAATTGTAACACTTCAGTGGTAACTAGGTGTCTTCAATAGAAACTGTAACTCTTCAGCGGCAACTAGGTGTCTTCAGTAGCAACTGTGACACTTCAGAAACACTAAAACTGTACTTCAGCTGCAACTAGGTGTCTTCAATAGCAATTGTCACTTCAGCAGCAACTCTTTGGTAGGAAAATTGTATGAGATTGGCACTCGATGACATTAATGGTGTACCTAGTTGTCCTTATTACCTTACTAATGAATTGTACCATATTTAGTGAATGGAAATCATTAGTTTTCCTCGTAAACTCTATGCACATTAAAGAACAATTTAATTTGAGTAATTAATGATAGATAGAGGTTCATATTCGATAATTATTGTTAAATGATTGAGAATTGTCTTTTAACTTTATTTTAATATCATGTATTCATTTATATTTGAAAGACACATTTATATGTATGCAGATGAATGGATTAACAAGCTAATGCGCCTGGTTGTTCATACTGCTTAATTGTTGAAATGTTCATATCAATTAATTGTTGAATGGAACTACGTTATGGAATGTTAAATGACATCCTTATACATTTTCATCTATGCTTGCAAAAAGTTTTATTTATATTATTTCCTTATTATGCTTGAACTAAGTAATCAGTATATGAACCTAGTATGGACAAAGAGAAAGGTATGCTTAATACTTATTTAGTTATTTCATCTTGTAGAAACACTGATCTAAGGTAAATGAGCCTTCTTTTATTAGTTCCTTTATTCTTGTTTTGTGTGGTGGTAGGCATGATTGCCTATGCACTTGGTATACTGTGAGACCCTATCTTCCCTATTTTGTTACCTTGGAGGTTAGTTGACTTGTGTCACTATCCCTCTGCATACCCTTGTGTGAGTTGTTTCATTAGGGTTCTAAGTCTTCTACTTGTGCATGTGTGCATGTGTCGCATCGATATACATGATGCCTTTCGTAGATCGAGGTAGCAACGGCTCTCTACTTGTGAGTGTCTGCACATTTCTTTTGCATGTGTAGAGTGTTAGTCTATAATGTGTAGAGTGTTAATCTATAGTGTTGTCATGTGTGATGACAACACTAGTGAGTTAACATGAAATGCAATGCTTTACTATTAGTGTTGTAGTTGTTTAACATAAAAAATTTGTTAGGCTCATTTTACTTTTCACCCATTTTGTCCTTGGTAAAATTTGGGCATTACACATTACATGTATAAAAGCAGTAAGTGCATTGCATAAACCAAAAGGAAGAAATAGCCATTCACAGAGACCTTGCTTAGTCTTGAAAGTGGTCTTCCATGTATCCTCTTCATTCATCCATACTTGATGGCAACCTCATTTCAAGTTTGTAGAATATTTCGCATGTTGCAGCTTGTCCAACAAGTCATCTATTCATGGGAGAGAATAATTGTTCTTTATGGTGTTCTTATTGAGAGCCCAACAATCAATACACGAGCCATCTTTCTTTCTTACCATCACAATGGATGAACCACATGGTAAAGTACTTGGGTGAATTACACCTTGGTCCAATAACCTTGAAGCTGTCTTTTTACTTCATTGCTCTCCATTAATGATTGTCTATACAATCCAATATCGGGTAGAGGAGAGCAAATGAATCTCATGCTCCACCTCTCTTTTAGGGGGTGGCCACTTAAGCTTACGAAAGCCTCCTAAAATGATGCTAGCAACTCATCCAAACCCTTTATTTTCTTGCTAGTATTAGACATTTAAGAAACCCCAATCCCATCCTCTTGCTTATCCTTCGATAACAACAAACAAAACTACTTGGTCTATTGTATTAACTTGAGGTCTTGATTGGAAATTAGCATGGCAATTTTTGCTTTGCTTTGGAGTCCCCTGATAATGTATTTGATTCTGTCCTGGACCCATTGGTACTTGTTAGCTCTTGTCATGAATATAGCATCCTGTTGATGATTGTTTTTAGACAAGTCAACAATAGAGGAAAACACTAGAGTATCCCACTCTCTCTTGAATAAAGCTCTTCAAAGGCTGAACTATGTGATCCAATGAATTAACTCCAAGGTTCCTTATTTATAATTCATGATGGGTTAACTCAGTGATTACATGTGATCTTGTTGATAATCACAAAGGGACTTACATTAGATTTTTCTTCTTTCATTTAGATTATCTCTCCTTCGGTGTGGATGACATATGTACAAGACTTCAATAATAAAGAAAGTAAAAAGATAAAGGTTTGAGAAAAACTAATCTAAGGTCAATGAAGCAATAATGATGTAAGAATAGACAAACTCCTGAATAAACCTAACTCCACTTCGCCAAGGATGCCTACAACTACATGAAGTTGGTGCAATCACCTAAGGTTATGCGAATGGTTTTCAAATTATGAAGGCTCATATAGGCACCCATCGAATGGCGCAGCTCAAACAAGCAGCCCCAATCGAACTTATGCAAATAATGAGGCTCAGACTAGCTTTACACAACACTTCACCAGCGATGAATGTTAAAAGCATGAGCTAGGAGTTGATCGAATATTCAATACATACATACATCACATCAATGAGCTCTAATCTACTTCTAGTCTACTTGAAACATCTCTCCATTTCATCAAGTTACAAGAAACCATGTTATTCCACAAGACAACACTTAAACACCAAATAAGCTCCAATGTTTTTGCATTAACCTTGAGAAATATTTACAACAACTTCAAGTCCTCTCAGAGAATTTCAAGAGTCTCCCCTATTCTACTCCTACAAAACTATATCTTACAAATGAGGCAACAAGACCTTTTATAGTGGTCCAGGATTACAATGAATGGCTTAGATCAATTCGATAGCCAAGGGCTCAGATCATGCCACCTCAGTAGGTAGTTACAACAACCTTCTATTTTTAGTACAAAAGAGAGAGGCAATGAAGGCATATTTTCCAATGTGATAAGGATAAGATGAAATCTTTTAAAACATCTTCCACATAGGCATCCCTTTGGCTTCTTTTATTAAATAATACATTAAATGTAGCTGAATTGATGTGGCTGATTATGATTGGATGATGATGTGTACTTGCCACATAGGTGCCACCTCAATATACTTGTGAATGTAATTGCTTTTGATGATGAACACTTGAGATGTATCTTGTTGATCCTACCTTATTCATTCTTCTTGTAAACTGGATGAGTATGATACATGTTGCTTCATTTATCTAACACTGTGATGTTTCTTCTTCTTGTAGGATACATGATGTTGATCTTCTTCGATGATACTTCATGTAGAGTAGTAGGAGATGATGATGATGTTGCTGCCTTCATGTAGAGTAGAAGATCTCTCTTTGACTTGAAGGTTGAATGGAACTTGAAGTTAAAATAGATGAAGTGCCTTGCTTGATGATATGATGAAGATGGAGTAGTGCACTTGGCATGTTGACCTTGAAATGGCCCTTTGGAGTGTAAATGATAACACCTTCTTTGGATGTGGAGTAGATGACCTCTCAAAGAGACTTTGAAGCTTGATGAATCTTGAAGATTGGGAGAACTTGACTTGAAGCTTGGATGGATGAATGTTTTCGAACATGATGCCATTGATGAAGTATACTTGAACTTGATGTGATCTAACATGATGTCATTGATGTTTCCTCTACAATTTGAAGGTGACTCAGGTGCTTGTCCTTCAGATGATTCCTTGGCTTCATCAACACTCCTTTCAATGATGCAACTTGATGATGATCTTGAAGTGATCTCCAAAGGTGGCTAGCATGATGACTCTTCCTTGAAGGTGACTCCTTACTCCTCGCTTAAAGGTGAGTCCTTGAACAACTCCTTAGATTTGTTGACTCTCCTACAAGACAAGACAATATATCAATCACTTGTAACACAAAGAAATAACTTTAAACATATGAATAATCCCACTTCAAACTTAGGCGCATATACAGGTGAAAAGAGGAGGAAAGAGCGCCTAACACAAGTTAGTCCCACATTCATCACTTTGAATGATTTCAAACAATTGTAATAGTTTAAAGGAGTCAATCTCCCTTATGAGGTTCATTCAAAAGGTATTTTCAATACAATTTCTCCTAAGGCGTCAAAATGATGTGATTTTGGAGGCAAAAGGCGCCTAACTTTAATGTAACCCCTTCAAAATTTCATGAACTCAATGACTTGTATATACCCTTGTGATGCAGTCAAACTCATTACCTTCAATGGGGATAGATTCAAACATAATCTTCCTCTTAGGGCGCATCACTTGAACATTTTGGTTGCTTCTTGATTGAGGTTTTGAAACCAATTATCCTTCCTTCCTCAAGCGCATTTGATCTAACCTCTGAGTTCTTCTTATGCTTAAATCAAAACACTCAGCATCTTCCCCACAAGTGGCGCAGTGGATCAGGACTTTAGAGTCTTCATCTCTTTTGAAAAAACTAAACCTTTTCTTCACTCTTGGCGCATAAGATGAAGCCTTTTCTTCACTCTTGGCACATAAGATGAAGCCTTTAGAGTCTTCTTAAAGATCAACATGTAGTTGGGATTAAAGATCTTAAAGGTCTCTATTTGACTTGAAGAACTAACTTGTGACATGAAAGCGCATTGGATCAAGTTTTCAGATCCCCTTTTCAAGACTCCACCTTACCTATAACGCATTGGATTCAAATTTGCAATCTCCTTGATATGACTAGTCTTCTTCTTATGGCGCATTGAATGAGGTTTCCCTGCTCTTCTAAGGATCAGCGCGGCAAATAACAGTTTCATTCTCCTCTTGAAATCACACAAGATCTATACTTAAACAATCAAAGAACATCCTCCACCTTGAGCGCATTGGTTAGCAAATTGGATCCCTTCTTAATACTCATCAAGGCAGCACAGCAGATAGAAGATTTAGATCCTTCTTAATAGTCTGACCTCCTTTACAAAGTGGCGCAGCAATTAACCATTTTGAATCCTCATGTTGTCTTAAACTTAAATCTTCCCTCCACAAGGTGGCGCAGCAGTCTAGCATTTTGATAGCTCCTTGGAAAAGTCTTTGAAACTTGCATTGAGCCCTTACCTTCCTCAAGCGCATTAGATTGAGTTTTTGATGTCTCCTATATGGCTGGCGCATTGGATGAAACTTTAGGATCCTCTAAGACCATCGCATAGGAATAAGGTTTCTAGATCCTTATGAAAATCACATTTAAAACCTCCTCACATTCTTCATTATGGCAACACATTTGAGGTCTTCATGCCAGCGCATCGGAATAAATCTTTAGATCTTTATGGCTTAGAAAAAAACTTCCACATTTACCTTTGGCGCATCAAATATCATTTTGGATTTCTCCTTGAAAGTGCAGTAGATCTGAATTTTGATTTCTCCTTAATTTGAGTCATGTTGCCTTCCTTTCCCTTCCCAAATGAGCGCAGCAGATATCATTTTCAGATCCTCTTAATTTGGCGCATCACTTCAAAGTTTCATGTTCCAATTGAATGATCACGCTTTGAAGATTCTAACAAACTCCTTTGAGCGCACTAGATGGCACTTCTGGATTCCCTTGGTATTGGCGCACTAGATGGCCATTTTAATTTCTGGTTGGAAGGTCTCTTAAAATTCGCCACTCTATCCTCATCATTCCTTGGCGCAATAGATGTGGCGCAATGGTTCATCATTTTGTTCTCTGACTGAAAGCGCATTTTATCAAGATTTTATGCCACATCCAAGCCTTGGTGCACTAGATCAACTTTTTGCGCTCCGTTTAGTACTTAGGCGTTTTTCAGGGTCTCTCAAGGTAAAGGTCTATTGACAAATATATTTAAGTATAAGTTGAGTTATACTTTAAATATTTTTCAATATACCTTTCAGGATGTTTGAGATAGGTCGCAAATCCACCGGATTTAACATGCAAAATCTAGAATTTGGAGGATCCACCAGATTTCAGACTTAGTCAATTTTCAGGATTTCAGGTTGCCAGACTTAGTCATTTTTAGGATCTCAAACATACATCAGGATTGATCTCAATATTCATGAACTGGATGGAATTTGATCAAGACTCTTCATTACTGCAAGTTCATGTTCCAGATGAGACCTCCAGTTATAAAGTAAAACCTTCTAGGAGAGACTTATTGTTTGATTGGCAGAGGAAACGATCCTAAGACGTCATCCAGAACTAAATGCAAAGCATCAGAGCTCAAAAAAGGGGGTCCCCATTTGCAATGGGGCGATGTGTGATTTGGTCACAACACATCCCTAACATACAAAATATCCAAGCACAATATCAAATGCATTAAGTGAAATCAAAACAACCTCTACTTCATCTATATATTGAGCATTGATAGAAAACTAAAATTTATACATTTTCTTAACTTGTATCTCAAAGCTGTTCTTTACCAACCCAACAAGCAAAGTTGAGGATAATCATATGCCTTCAAACCAACCTTCTTAATTATATTAGTTGAAATCAAATTGCATTGGGAACTAGGATCTATAAGTGCACTTACCCTTGTTTCTTCACTTGGAATTTGAGAGTAAAAAGTTGATTCATTGCTTCTAGTTCTTTTTGTGTGATGACGGTCCTTGTAGTTATGTATCCCAATTTCTCATCTATATCCGAGTTGTCCTCAATCTCCACCTTTTCTTGGATGGTAACCCTAGACTTTTTGGAGTGTTTAAGGTTTAGGGTTTATTTTTCAAACTTGCGACTTAGGATGCAACCTCCAACATTTGTTTTTAGTATGACGATAGATATTACAATGGGATCGATTATTTTACAATGGTGTACATCAATCTTGATTTTCTTTCCTTTCCTTTTCTTTCAGTATTTTCCTTTATCCTTCTTTGGCCAATCTTTGTTTTGTTGTCCATGTTTGGAAGATTCTCCCTCCCCCTTTTTCTTCTCTTTGTTTATGTAATATGCCAATACACGTGCCTCATCTAGGTTTGTTGGCTTCGCGGTAGTGACTCATCTATTAAGATTAGAATGCAATCCACCAAGGTATTTGGTGAGATACCCTTCTCCTCCAAGTCCATGCCAGACAACATGGCTTGTCTCCGAAATATAGCTATGTAATCTTGTACATTTTGACCACTACCTTCCCTATAGTAGAGCCTCTTAATCTTTTGGTCAATCTCATGGCCAATTACATAAAATCCTTCGAATCTTCCCAACTATATATTGCTGGTTTCTTTTAATTCTCACAAGAAGCAAAATAGCTCTCCCACCATACAAGAGCACAACCACTCATTTTAAGCGTGCAAAGGAAATCCACTGTGCTCCAATAACATAAGCATTGAAATACACCTCCATTTGTTTTTATCCATGTATCTAATATCTCAACATTAACTTGACACTCAAATGTCTTGATTTCTACTTTGAAGTAAACTTCAAAAAGAGTTTCTCTAGATTTTACCTCTTTCTTTGCTTCTTTGTCTTCCCAAGTATGCTCTTGGTCGCCCTTTTCCTCTTCCCCATCGTCTCTAATACCATGTTTCTTGGCTAGAGCTTGCCCTAGAAAATGAATGACTATTTGGGCTTATTGTCTTGCCATGTACTCTTGTTATTGAGTAATCCACTGCTGATGTTTCATTACTTGTTCCATGTGACTGTACAAAGCTAAAATTCTTGCATTTGTGTCATGTCACCTTTTTCGGATTAAAAATAATTAATCATATTATTTAAGTTGGGCCCAATAGTTTTTAATTTTAAGGGCAACTTAATAATGTTATTATATTTAAGATAAAAGGTGTTTTTAAACACAAGTACTAAAATAAAAGATTTTTAAATACGTAAAATTAAAAAAATTAAAAATTAAAATTAAAAAGTAGTTTTAAATACTTTTTATAATAAAAGCATTGTATTAAATGCTTGGGCCAAAAATAAAAAGTGGTTTTTAACACTGGGGCCCAAATTTTAAACAAGGAGGCAACTATAAAAGGAGCACTTGGCTTCTCATTTGATCATCATTGAGGTTATCCTTTTGCATTCAATTTTCAGATTTGAGTAGTTTGTTCAATCTAGGGCATCCAAGGACAAAACCCCTTGGTTTGTTTGGGGTTTGAGAGGACGAAAACCCTTCCAATCTTGGGTGATTCCATCCGAGAATCACAAGTGTGCTGATTTATTGAGAATTTGAAGATATTTTCAGTTTGCTACAGTGGCGCTACAGGTATCACTATAGTGTTTCTTGCAAGTAAATGTCATCCTTGGTTGTCAAAGCATGATTGAGGGTTACTAGGTGGATTTTCCAAGCATCAACTAGGGCAGATCTGAGTTATTTCCATCATCATAGCTGAGCGCCATCATTGGAAGAAGAAAATCAGTCATCTAGGGCATAAATACAGTTATCCCAGCAGCTGTTTTATATTTTCCAGCCATCATTGATCAGAAATCGGACATCTAAGTGAGGCACCACCTTGCAAGAGGGAGAATTCAGAATCATCTCCATGTTATAGGTGTTTCCAAGGCATATCAGGCCTTAATCAATGAATTTTTATGAGTTACCAGCTAGCTGTACCATCCTACTAGGCTGTTGTATCATTCCAGGATTTGTTTTTTGTGATTGGTGATAAGGATCAGCAATAACATCAGCACTTTCAGTGATTACCAACATCTCCAACAGCATTTCCAGTCATTATTGCCATCTTGGGAGAGACCGTACGGTAGGATAACCCTCAGCAAAGTCCATAGAGCAGGCCATACAGCCTTGTTTGTGAGTGGAAAAATTATTAAAAATCATTTCTGGCTTTGTAAATTTCTGATCATCTTTTGGCAAATAAAAAATAAATTTTCTTGAGGATTTCAATAAGTTTGTCATCTACCTAGGGTTTCAATTTTGCAAATTCTGATTTTATCAACAACTAGGGTTTGAAGTTCATAATCAAAATATTACAATCAGAATTATCAGTGGCTGTTCATTTCAATTATTTCATTTAAAATCAAAAGTTAGAACAGAATTTTGCATAAATCCGATTGGGGACACTACAATTTGTCTCCCATTCCTACTTCAAGTTCCAATCTCCAGATTGCCTAGCACTAAGTTCTAATCTCCTAAATACCTTGTCATTGTCATATAATTCAATTTCCACTCAAATCCCTATGATTAGTAACCAGCTCTAATACAAAAATTATCTGTAATTTCCTCAAACACTTCGCTTGCAAACTACAAATCACCAAAATATATTGCTGCTCTACTTAGAACTATGAATTTAATCTTGGAAGGTAGTTTGATTGTGCGTTCAATTGGAATTTAGCAATAAGATGACACTAAAACTATACACACTCGGTTTTACCTTGGAAAACCTCTATGACTGTCAATGGAGGAAAAACCAGCTGGTAGGTGCCAATAACACATCTATCCAAATTCAGTTACTTGGAAAAAAAAGTACAGAGTTTCTTACAGCTTGGGAGTTGTCCTTGCTCTCTACCAAGTATCCTATGAACTAGGACTAAGCTTTTCCCTTCTACTAGATGCATAGAAACACATTTCCAACCTCCTAACACCTTGCTACTGACTTCCAAATGCCAATTTCAATTTGTTGGGAAGCCCTCTCGTGCAGTGGAAGCTTTCTTTGCCCTACTTTGACTAAGTCATCTCGAAACCATCACTTTTCATGGTCAAATTCACCCCAGCAATGTCAAAACCACCATTGAGTTCACAAAATTGCCTTGTTGATTTCAAAAGCGCCTCCTAATGACAACTAGTTGTTTCAACTACCATAAAACAACAGGTACTTACACTTATCCAATTTTAGAAGAAACTTCCAATTCCTATTCTAAATATCTTTTGGATCCTTTTTGGATCAAGAATGATGCTTTTATTTCATAGGCGGTGCTTGGTACAATGCCTAGTAGTAGAAGGAGAACCTGTCATAAAATCACTGTTGCAAGTATGAGGTTAACCAGTGTTGTCATTGATGTCAACATACTCATATTGCATTGATAAGAAGGATTGGATGAGCTATGTGCTGAGGATATTGAGAAAATTAGTCTCAATCAGGAACAGTGAAGAACAGTGATGAGAAGAAGGCAAAAGTACTCATAGGTTGAGGATCAGAGAATGCGGATTAAAGGGTTTGTAGATATGTGTCTTGAGATGTTCCAGTTAAGATTTAAGAGGTCCACATGAAGATATGAAGAAGTTGTGATTGATCAAGTAGAACCGGTTCCGGGAGATGCTTCGGAGTGACAGAGTGTTACAAAAAGATCTGGTGAGATCCGGAAGTGCATTGTCCTATTCTGCGGATTGGAAGGAGCGTTTGGGATGTCCTTGTGATGTGTCATCTCAATTTGCTCGTAGTTTGAAGGTCAGGAAGTACCTTGTTCAGTATGACAGTTGCGATAGACTATGTTCTTGAAGTTCCGGATGAAGAAGATAAGAATTCTAGTAAGTGGAGGAAGTGCGGATGTACCTGATCATTCAGGGAAGCCTATGAAGGTTCTTGGATCACGTTGAGGATGTGTTGTCGGTCCGCATTAGTGTTAGAGCCCGGAATTGGAGATATACTTCCGAATGAAGATGTTCTTGTTCAGGCTAGCCGACCGGATGAGTAATTCATCTTGCGAATGTTCTTATGGATGATTGCCGACTTAGATGATTGTTCCTAAGTCGATGCCTTGTATAAATAAAGGTTTGTGAATTCATTTCGAAGTGTGTTGGTAAGCGGATGAGTGTGGTATAGCGGAAAAGTGAAAGGCAGAGCAGGAGTGTCTCGGGCTTAAATGGAACTAATCCAGACATGGTAAAGATGTCAATCTCCAGTTCAAGTTTGTAATACTTATGATCTTGTAGACAGTGTGTCTCTTGTAGGCAATGTGCCTCCTTGTGAGCAGTGTGCTCGGGCAGTGAGCCCTAATTGGCATGTGCCATCCATTTTTTTTCTTATTCTTCTAACAGAGAATAATCCTTGGGTTAATCGCCCCGTGGTTTTTCCCTTAACCGGGTTTTCCACGTCAAAATCTTGGTGTCCAATGTGTTGATGTTTATCTGCTCCTGTGTTTATGCGTTATGCTTTCATGAATGGTTAACTAATATGCTATTAACTAATAAAGAAGAATCAAGTGTTTGAAGTAGAAGCAAGTTTTTGTACAACTGATTCACCCCCCCCCTCTCAGTTGTGTGCCCTAGATCTAACAATCACTGCCCTTAACCCAGCAGTGGAAATGTTATTTAAAGGACCAACAGTTATTAAAACCTAAGTCACAAGATTTGTGTTCATGTTCGAGTTTGGTGATGAAAAAATGTAATGTCCCCTTGTCACAAGTCAAAATCTCTCACCCTTGTTCACAAATTTCAACTTGCAAAAAGAGAACATTAGTACACTAAACTCTTTTATATATGAAATATTCAAATCTCATAAGAACATTGTAATTATAATCTCTATGATCAATTATCATTTCATATCTTTATTTCATATTCTTATGATCACTATCAATTCACATTCTTTAATACTATCTTATAGTCATTCTCATTATATATTTCACATGTTCCCTCTTCAGTTCTCTATTCTCATAAATTTCACTTTCTCTATCATGAGATTTCACATGCTCTATTATTTAGTCATGATCTCAATCAATACATATTTCACACTTGCTATCTCTTTTCATGTATTACTCATTAACATCATATGAGAGAGATGAGATGAGTCTTGCCACTATCCACCATGGGGCTCTATATCTCCTATCCTTAGACTCAAGTAGTACCTTTTGTACTCTTAGAGTCAACGCCTCTATGAGATTCCTTGGTACCTATGATGCCTTTTGCATCATTGTAGCCAAGGCCAATATATCACCTATCCTTTGCACTATGGGTACCTTGTACCAACATGTGACAAAGGCCTCTATGTGATTGCTATCCTTTGCACTATGGATACCTTGTATCACATGTGACAAAAGCCTCTTAAATACCCATGAATGGCCTCTTAGGCGTCTCATTCTCATTCTTTCCCTATGAGGTTAATGTGTACCACATATGACTGGCTGCATATAAGCTACAGCATTTTCATTATGATACACATATGATCACAGCATATAGAATCAAGTTCTAAGAATAATAATATGCAAAAGGAAATGTAAATATGCAAAAGGAAATATCAATATCCAATCATACCTGTATGTTACAAGGCCATATAATGCTGGTTTGATCCAATGATAGCTTTTTATAGAATACAGATTGGGATGATTGCTTACTGGTATCTCTTGATGGCAGCGTTTCTCCTCTGTATAAATATACTTTAGAGTCTTCTACAGCAAATCTGATGTATATTCGATGGCTGGAAGTATGTATTTAGAAGCTTGTAATTGTTCAATGCTTTATTCTTGCAGATCGTATCTCTGCATATATATATACTTGATCGCTGGATGTGCTACGGACTTTTGCTTTGATGAATGCTATCAATTAATAATCAGTGTGTTCGCTGTATTGCAGAGATGAGATTGTATCTTGATCGATGGATGCTACGATTTCCCTCTTTGGCGAGTAGACCTTTATATCTGATGATTAACTTTCAATGTCTTTACTTTATCAATGTTCAATGTGTTCGTTGCAAAGATGAGAATGTAACTTTTTGATGCCTTGCAAATGATTCTCATTGGCTTTAATATCTTTCGAATTGTCTCTTTTGGGATCGGCTGTGTCTTTTGGGAGGATCAATGCCTCTCCAAACAAGATTATTACTTAACTAATATGGAGTGGCCTCTTATGAAATCGCATGACTTGTTTGATTAATCAATTTTTGGTCTTATTCTTATTTTGTCCATATTCATATTTTGACTTTTCTTCTTGGCCTCACTTTTGTCTAAGTGTGGGAAGGTAGAAAGAGTGATAGGGAGGAATTATTAATACTAGTCTTTCCAATCTTTAATTGGAAAACATCGGATCATCACAAAAAACTTGGAACAAGCTTGTCAAATAATAAAATTCGTTGAAAAAATTGTGATTAAGTTTGAATCGTATAAATCTGCATTTTTATTATTTATTTTTTAATAATATAAATATGCACATTTTAGTATTTAAAAATTAAAAATTAAAATCAAAGCTTAAAATAAAATATAATTAATTCCTTACTAATGGGGCATATTAAAATAAAGTATATAGTTTATATTAATGGTCATCTTAGGATATTTCTATTTCAGTTCTAGTTTAGGACAGCTTAGAATGTTTCTATCCTTTTTGCTTTATTAGTTGTATTACATTTATAGAAACATCTTGTTAAGCCTCTATATAGACCTATGCTCTATCTTGTATCTCATATATCATTTGAATAATATATCATTATGGTTTTTTTATAACATGGTATCAGAGCCCGGTTCAGCGGGAAATTTTTTTCCTTTGGCTCTATGTGAAAAATCCGTACGTCATACAAATCATACAACGCCATACGAACGCGGGTTTTCCTGTGTGGTCGCATCTTTTTTTCTTTGTTTCGCTAATCTAAGCTTTTGTTTGAGGTTTCTCTTATGATCGTGATTTTCGTCTGAAGGGTTTCGGCTCACCGTTTGGCGTCACGACAACGTTTCCTCTGCTCATTCGTGTTTGGAGGCGAGTTTGTGGGTCGCGATTTTTATCAGAAAACTCTGCGTTTTGGGCGCGTGATTATTGGCAATTCTGCTGGAGCGTCGTTTTGTTGGTATTAGCGATTCTGAAGGGTCTGCATCTGTATTTGTTAGCGATCTGAAGGCTCGCATTTTCCAATCGTTACTACTTCTTTGCTCGCGATTTCTTTTTGTTTTAGTGCCTTTTGTAATCGCATTTTCCAGTTTTGGATTTTTGGGTGTCGTTTCCATCTTACAGCTATGGATTCACATCCTTCATCGTGTTTTTCTTCTGAGCATTGACAGTTGTCTAAACTTCTATCGGTGTTATCTTCCTTTGATCGTTGTTTTGAGTTGAAGATTCTATGTTCGGTGCAGCACTTAAAGTGCTTAACACAGTGAAATAGCGGTCAAATTGGGCCCTAATCTACCAGTGCCAGCCGCCAAGTTTATACTCAGCCAGTGATCATTTTAGTATTTCTTCTTGGGATCTGTGCTTGGCTTTCGAGCTCATTTTTTTTCAGACCTTGGGTTTTATGCCTCAACAACCGCTTTCATGGCAGCGTGAAGGGTTACTTTTTTGAGCTAGTTTTGACAGAAGTTTACTGGGAAGAATAAAAATTTCTACAAAGAGCTTTCGAAGGTTTTTCTACAAAAATCTTACTTTTTTAGAGTTTTTGAAGGTTTCTGAGCCTCTTTTTTAGACGATTTTCTCGTAATTTGTGCCAGCTGATCACGATGTTACCTCGTTTTTCGTGCTTTGGAAAACGGGAGGTATGGCTTCTTTGTCCAGTGTTATGTTGGAAAATACCCAAAGGTTCAATGGAAAGAATTACAACATGTGGAAGCAGGGGATGCTTACCATATTTGAGTACCGATGTCTGAATTCGCTTGTTCTAAGTACAGAAGCTCGTCCCGCTACTCCTGGGAAGAATCAAGACAAGTATGATAAAGGTAATAGGGAGGCAGTTATGCTTCTAAAATTATCTGTCGCCGATGAGATGTTACCAGAAATACCATCTGGTAAATCTGCTGCGGAGATCTGGAAGCATCTGAGAGATCTTCATGAGACCTTAGACAAGGGAAGGGCATTCTTCCTAAAGAATATGTTATTCTCTATTATGATGAATGACCAAGTGTCATTGCAAGGGCACTTGACGAAAATCAAGGATATTCGTGACCAACTGGAGGCCATTGGTTATAAGATGGCTAAAGAGGATATGGTGGTGATCACTTTGAAAAGTTTGCCACATTCCTACGAGCACTTCATCATAACGCTCAACATTACATCGAGCAATGCTACCTTGAAGCAGTGTTTCTCCGAGTTGCCGGGACGGGGGGGGCGCGGGGATGTGGGGACAGGTATCCGGGACGGCAAATTTTTTCAAAAATTTAGGGGACGGCAAGGGGACGGCAAAGGGACGTGTATGTATATATATGTATATATATATATAATAATCTTATGTGTTATATATATAAACTTGTCTTATAATATATTAATATAAATAATAATAAATATATTAAAATTTAATATTTATAATAATTATTAATATAATAATAATCTCATGTGTTATATAAATTTATAATATATTGATATAAATATTAAATAATAATAAATATACTAATAATATATTAATATAAATAATAATAAATATATATTAATATATTTATATTAATATAAATTATAATTATTAATATTATAATAATCTCGTGTTATATAAATTTATAATATATTAATATAAATATACTTATATAATCGCCGATGATGGCATGGTTCGGTGGTTAAGTCGCTCAGGATGTAGTGGTGGCCACCAGAGTTCAAACCCCCGCTGGGCCAACGAGCTCGCAAGGCTTTACGCCTTCGCTGGGCCAATGAGCTCGCAAGGCTTTACGCCTTCGCTGGGCCAATGAGCTCGCGGGTTTGAAGTGTTCTTCCTAGGGGATGAGGTCCCCCAGTTGTGGCCTCACCGGTTCATTGCTCCGGGCAAAAGCATTCGCGTGGAGCCGGAGGGCGTGTCGCACCAGCGTCCCGGTCACGTTAAAACGTTTACCAGGCGCATTATCTTTAAAAAAAATATATATATATACTTATATAATAATAATAATAAATATACTATATAGTAACTTATAATAATCTTTCAAACTTATATAAAAGTTTACAATCTTCGTCGGGATTATTATTAGACAATAGGCTTTATATGTGAACATTACAGCTTAGAATTGTCTCATGCCGTAAAAAAAAAATCACGTCGGGAAATCTTCTGAACTCGTCGATTGTTCCTATCGGTATATTCCTTGAACCTCCGATGGGTGAAAGCGCTCTTCACAAATATTAATTTGTTTAAGTTTTGCAGGGTTTGTACTTCCAAACGCGTAAAATGCAGATTCAATTCACAGAGCTCCTGTCGCGTTTATCTTTTGACTGCGTTTATTTCATTGATGGGGACGGCTTGGCAGCAGGGGGCGTCCCCAAGACGTCCCCATTTTTCCCTTAATTTTTGGAACGGGAAAGGGACGTTCCGTCCCTGTCCCCCTGTCCCCGGGGCCGGAAACCCCTAAAAAACAAGGGGGACGCGTCCCCGTGGTACACTGCCTTGAAGTTTGATGGGCTGTGCAACAAGCTTTTGCAGCAGGATAGGTGGAGGAAGCAGTTTGGGAACAGCAGTGAAACTCCTAGTGTTGAACAAGCATTTATTGCCAAGGAAGTTGGCAAAGGCAAGTCCACTGAGCAAAAAGGACGAGGCGATTCGGAGAACTCCAAGAAGTCTTTTACTTGCCATTACTGTGGGAAGACTGGTCATATCAAGAGGTTTTGCAGAAAGCGGTTGGCTGATGAGAAGTCCAACCAGGAAAAGTCTCAGCAAAGTGCTCAAGTGGCAGAGCATACTGAGGAGTCTACCTTTTATGCATTTTGAGGACTAGCTCACCATAGGGTTATGGGTTTTTGTTTGTACGATGACCACTAAGGGAGGGTATTAAATAAAGTATATAGTTTATAGTAATGGTCATCTTAGGATATTTCTATTTCAGTTCTAGTTTAGGATAGCTTAGAATGTTTCTATCCTTTTTGCTTTATTAGCTGTATTACATTTATAGAAACATCTTGTTAAGCCTTTATATAGAGTTGTGCTCTATCTTGTATCTCATATATCATTTGAATAATATATCATTATGGTTTTTTTATAACAGGGCAAGCAAGATTCATCTGTTAGCTCACCCAAGAGAGTTAGCAAAATAGTCTCCACTATTCTTTGCTTCTTCAAAGTTAATTTTGGCGGAGCTTCAACAAGTAATTTGGGAGCTTCTAACGTGGGTTGTGTCATTAGGAATTGTTCAAGCTCCCTAATCCAATCTGCTTCCAAAGAACTAGTTGAGGGGTACTATAATATTGTTGAAGCTTAGGCACTTGTTTTGGGTCTTCAAGGGGCTCAAAAATGTGGAATTTCAAAGCTACATATTGAGGACGATTTGATGGTCATTATCAATGCTATTCATAATCGTTCTTTATCCAATTGGATGATTAAGAATACTCTCTAATTGGCTTGACCTATTTTGGATTCTTTTGAGATTATTAATTTTGGACATTGTTTTAGGGAGGCAAACAAATGTGCTGATTTTTTAGCCAATTATGGAATTGAGCCCAAGGAACCTATCGTCATTGATAACTCACTGGAAAGGTGGCAAGGTCTTTCCAAGGCTTGGGAATCAGAATCTCAATTGGGATTCCAATCTTCTCCCCAATAATGTTGCCTTAGTTAAGCTATGTCATAGGTTGTAGAGGATCATTCTCCTTGGAGACGTCATCCTAATAGTCATTAAGTATTTTTTGTAGCCAGAATTGTACTCTCCTTTTTGGAAGTTAATATAAAGAGCGAGTGACCCAAGTTCCCTCACTTCATCTATCAAAAAAATTCTAATTAATAGAAAACTAATTAAGATAAGATTTAGTAAAAAAATCTAAAGCCTTAAATGTAATAAAAAATAAATATTAAATTTTTTAAATTAATTATAAAACACAATAAAATAAATTTTATCATAAAACCTAACAAAACTAAAATTTATTATAAAGTATTCAAAATATTATAAATTATTGATACTTTTTAAATCAATCCTAAAGTTTAAAAGTAATTACATTATACAAACTAAATTTAAATTAAAGGTTCTATTGCCTATTAAGGGGGTAGTGAACACAAAGTAATGATGAGCTAGTGATTATTTTTATGAACACATAGGGTTTGGGATATTGCACCACACAGGACAGTAAGATTTATTTTTGTACAGTGGCACAATGAATATTAAATGAGTGCTAAGCTCGATATGATGGTCTGGACTCTTGGTGACAATTGGGAGGACATTCTTGAATGTCTATCCTCATCTATAGATTAATGTGAATTTTTCATCGCCTTCATTGTGTCTGTGGTTATAATGCCTCCCCTCCCCTAGCTTTTGCTCTCTGGTCTGGTGCAATGGGCATGCCTTCCAAGAACGGTAAAGAGAAGAGATGTTAGGATTGTGGGGTAGAGGCATTAGGATAGAAGAGATGACAGCAAAAAGAGATTGATGGCACCAAGACGGTGGAGAATTTCATTTCATTTCTAGAGAGGAAGATTTCCAATCCAAACCTCTATGCCTAGGTGCTACGTAATTGGGAGCTTAACAAGGAGATGGGTGGGGTTCCATGCACAAGCATCAAAGATGCTATGTCCAACTATTGTTCGATCTTGGCCAATTGTTCAGGCGATTGAATGTGTTCAACGTAGCTCAATCACTTAGTTGTACGGCCACATTTTCCTTTGCAGCAAGTACCTACTTCCTCCATGATGATATTGATGATGTTGTAAATCAAGCTAAAACTTTCTTCAATTTCTATATTGAACATTTTCACATTCTGAAAGAGAGACAAGCACAAACACATTGAGGCATTGAAGAAATAGCAAAGGTCCTCAATGTTAAGCTCTTGCTAGAAGCCAAAGTTGATGACTCTGTTTGTTGTGAGGAGGATGACAACCTCATCGAAGTCCCTCCCCCTCCTATGTTTGACAAATGTGATAAATGTAAAATTGCTTATGGGGCCTTGATGACACCTACTAACGTGTCCCCTTTTTCTATATGAGCTAAGGAAATAATTAAATTAATATCTTAAGCATAGTTGAAAAAATTGCAAGTTACTCGCAAGACTCACGAGTAACCCCGAGCTAAAAATGCTTGTGAGTAACTCGCAAAATAACTCGTCGACAGATTTTCGGGTAAACTCGCGGCAGTTTTTTGTTGTTTAACTCGCAATTTTTGGGTGAAAAATTTGCACAACTGGTTAAACTCGCATCAACCATCAAGACGCGCCTAAATTTTGGTATAAATGCCTCATTCATTTGGCCATAAAAACACACAAATTTGGTCAAAAACCCTTGACGTGCGGCTGCAAAAAAGCACAATTTTATTGACGTTTTTAGGATTTGTGGAGTCGATTTGACTTGTTTGAAATAAGAGGTGTTAATACAAAAGTGTGTTTCAGGAGCCTCACGCAAAAATACAAAGAGGGATGAAGTCAAGTCTAAAAGTGCACCAAATTATCTTCACACGTGCCTCAGCATGAGGAAAAGTGCACCTCCGCGGATTTGGATGCGCTAATACAAGAGTAGAAATCTTCCACGCACCTAATGCCTTTATGATGTAGACCATTGGCGCGTCCATTCTCATCACACACTTCAAGATTACAATTATAGTGTTCTAGCATGCCTCCCTATCACACGGCGTGCCTGAACAAGGAAGGTTAGAGAGTTAAGTTTTATAGTTTGTCAGACCAACGACACACCTAGAAGCCACCTCACGCACCTAAAAGCTGCAGTGTATGAGCATCCCTTCATGGATCCAAACACGCCAAGACAATAGGAACATTTGTTTGTATAGGAGTGCCTTCTCCTCATTAGGCACTCTTCTACATTGGATATAGGGAAGGCCTTGTATTGATGCAAGAATTTTTTTTTTAAATGTTTGTCAAGTGTTCAAAAGCGCATCTCAACTCACTCGCCACACCAAAGCAAAGGAGTTGATCGCAAATTGCAATGTATGAGCACGCACATTTCACACCAGATGCACCTTATTAAAGGAATTCCTCTTTTCAAGCAAAGTGTCAAGGCGCGCCTAACATCATCCAAACGTGCCATTCCAAAGGAAAAATAGAAGGCAAAACTTCATGTGTATAAGCACACTTACTGATTGTCTCACACGCCAATACAAAGGAGGGTAGTTTTTTAAAGATTTGAACAAGCTAATGTATTGGTGCACCTAGCAACAATGGAGTGTGCCAATACAGAGGGATGAATGAATAGATTTTCAAGGTTTTTCAAAGGGTTTGCTACAGAATCATCCAAGTCATCTAGAGCCGTCTATCCAGAAGTTTATTTTTATCCCATACGAAAAATAGATTTGCTATTTTTAGCAAGTCACCATGTTCAGAGAGAAGAATATATTCAAAAGCTTGCTATTTTTAGTAGTCTCTATTTTTAGCGTTAACTTGGAGTTGACTTCTGTTTAATCATCATGCAACAGATGTGAGCATGAAGTCAATTTGCAACAAATTCGATCTACAATTTAACCGGAGTTTGCATGTTTTTATCATCAGTTGAGCTGGCAATTGCATGTTTGTAGTTTAGAATTAATGGACCAGATAAGTTGTAATAAAGTTTGCATGTCATCCAAACAGTTAGAGTTAGGATAGGAGTGCAGTTAATTATTTTGTTTAATTTTCATTCAATTCTTTGTAAACAGTATAAATAAGTGCGTTTGCACATAGAGTGGAGAGTATTAGAGTAGTTGTATTCGAGATTTATGAGTTGTATCAGTAAGTGGATATCAATTAGTGGCAATTCTCATTTCTGCATTATGCTGAAATTGTTATTCATTGAGTATCCATTCTTATTGTGATCTTGTGATTAATTCAATGACATTTATTATGCCTATTTTGCTTATGAATGTTTATTGCAATTTGTTATGTGCGTTGAAAGTTAAGTCGCTTCAATTAATCTACAGGATTTGTATTGCAGGTGAAATTGAAGATCTAGCTCATGGATTTGTATTGAGTCATACATTTGATTTAACAGTAATGTTCATATTTATGCATTAATCTATCCAATCTGTGTGTACTTGCCCTGCTTAGACTCTGTTTTTGACTAAATGGTGTAAGTGTCTAGTTGTAGGGTTTAATTCAAGTCAAAAAGCACAAAATCCTTACCTTGTGATTGATGTAATGGTAAAAATCTTAATCTATTAATGAAAGATACAAACGCTCTTTATAAAGAATTACAATGTAGATGTTTCTAAAAGATACAATACTGATGTTTCTAAAAGAAACTAAAGCTAACAAAGCAACAGAATTAGAAACAATCTAAACTAATAATATTACAATATTGACCATTAAATAAACTATCTAAATATTATTTTAATAATTGAAAGTGCATTTTAACCTTTCGCATGTCACAAACCCAAAAAAGATCACATATTTATGTTTTATTCAGCATAAGCGTGAAAACACATCTAAAAACATTGTACAATTTATTGATTTCACAATTTATTCAGCAGCCCAATTTGGTTGGAAGGTGTATCAAATGAATGTGAAGATTGCCTTCTTAAACAAGGTCTTGTTGGCTGAAGAAGAATCACTACCAAAGGTGATCCAAGTTGTCCACACGAGTAATGTGGCGGTCCAACTAGGGACAATAACAAGGGAATGAATCATGGCCAAGTATTTTGAAGACAATCCGCACCATCGGTTTGTAGACAAATCCTTACCACATGATCAAAAAGTTGGATGATTATAACTAGTAGAATAGACCAATAGAAGAAGATATAAATAACGGAATCGAGAAGAGTATATAGAAGTAGAACATAATGTAGGGAAATAGAAGATAAATGGTAGGGAAATAGAAGATACATGGTAGGAAAATAGCTAAGTGTGTTCTACGCAAGACTGTTATGTGCGCAAGACTCTATTACTTGGAGAATTAATTAAAGGATGATATAACTTGATGTAAACCACAATAGCTGAGAAATATAATGAAGGCTCCTTTACCATTTGTGGTCTCTATTGTCGTGAATGTATGAGTATTATTGTTATTCCTTAACATGAGTATTTATAATGGTTCTCTACTAGTTACTATGAGTAACACCTAAATTCTCTTGTGCATTCAAACTAATGACTAACAGGGGATCTCGAGGAGCTGTTGCACCTCAAGTGACCTCAAAGGTCCTTTCAGGCCCCAAGTGATCGGCTAGTGCGGTTTCTCCTTTGTAGGTTGGTTGTCTATTTGTGTATGATTGAGGAGAAACTATAAGTGACCAATGCACGCACAAGAAGTCTAAATAGTACAAACTAAAGAATTTCAAGTACCTAGTAATGATCATTTGGTTCATCGACTTCTTATGTCTCTCTATGGGCTTAGGCAAGTCCACAAGCCTCGTACATGAAGATCGATCATCATCTTTGAGACTTTGGATTCAAACGAAGTTTTTATAATACAAATCTCGATGTCAAAAGTGATGGTGATGACATTGCGATTCTTATTGTCTATGTTGGTGATCTTGCCATCACAAGTAGCAAGGCGACTACATTGTAGCGAGTGAATCTAATTTATGTTTTTTAACATGATTAATTTAGGCCTCTTGTAGTATTGCTTAGGTGTAAAGTTTTGGCAACATGACCATTTCATTTTCATGGCTCAAGTCAAGTATGCTATGAATCTTTTACAACAGTTTGGCATGATTGATTGTAATCCTTCCACTACACCTATAGAGGTAGGGCTGAAGTTATCAACGTATGATGGTCCATCACCAATTAATGAGTCACTCTACAAACAATTGGTGATTATTTTGATATATCTTACATCCACATTCCTAGATCTTTGTTTTCTTGTGAGTTACCTCTCAATTTTTGGCACAACCAAAAATTGTCCACTGGGAGGCAGCAAATGTCAAAGGTGCTCTTGACTTTGGCACTCTCTATTAAAAAAACAGATGCTTTTATGTTGATAACATATACGAACTTTGATTGAGTTGGTTCAATTGATACTTGAAGATCGGCTACTAGCTGTATTTCCTCCTTAGGCTCATGAGTTGTCTCATGGCAAAGTAAGCTTCAACACACTATAGATTTATCTTGCACTAAAGTAGAGTACAAAGCAGTGGTCAATGTCAATTGCAAAGAAGCATAGTTATGTTGAATTTTGAGTGATCTACAACTTACTTAGATTACATCGACTCCACCTTTCTAAGACAATCAAGGAGTATTGAACTAAAGTGAAGAACCAATTTATCATGCTCACACCAAGCATGTTGAGGTTCATCATTACTACAATTGGCAATTGGTTGACATTAGTGATATTTCTCTCCACTGTTGTGCTTCTCAAAAGTAATCTACTAATCTAATGACTAAACCTCTTGGTACCATTCTCTCTATCAAATTTCGGGATAAAATTGGAGTTGTCGTTGGTTTAGGCATTAAGGGGAGGTATTCAAATATAATATAATTTACTTTGTACACAAGCATTACTGCATATGTTAATAATATACTAACACCACATTAGTTATGTCTACAAGGTGACTTACAACCACCAACGTAACTTCCTCACACAATAACAAATACAAGCATACACTCATTGAAGTATGTGCCATCCAATTCTCTCAGACTTTGTGCATTCATTCTTCCACCATCAATCACTAGTGTTGAGAGATCTGCTAGGTTGTTATGATGTCTGGTTGCATTATGAATATGGACTTCTTGCATAACATTTAAGTGGTCTATGATCTATTGAGTAATAAGGGTGTACCATGTTTTCAATATTTAATAAATATTAGTTTGTGTGAATGGTCACTTCTGATTATTAAAGCCATAGTTGGAAAACTTGGACTTGGCAACCCAAAATTTTGACTTAGACTCAAGACTAAGCAAAAACTTGACAAAACTCTGCAAAAATTTAAAAAAAACAGGAACTGATGCATTTAGAGAACACATAAGTCTATTCTAATCATCAATTTATCATAATTCAAAGGTTACATATGTCATATGACCCTCAAACCGATAAATTATGCCTTCATTTCAGGACTCGGCGAGTTTTTCCCAGTACTCGGACAAGATTCGGCAGGTAATTGGTTGAGAACGTGTCAACTTGGCACAGTTCTTTTTGGACTCACAAGTTGTGCTGAGTCTCGGCAATTCCACATGAGTTTTCTAACAAAGATTAAAACCATTCAGCCCCTACCCTTTCATACTTATATATAGACATGCATGTCAAGTTGTAAATCATAACTTGCATTGTGAAGTCATATGCATATATAAGTCTAGATGTTATACTCCTTTTTGTTCTAGAATATACCTATTTTATCTTGCCAATATATATATGTGTATTCTTATGGAATGGACATGAATGACACCATTAATTAGCTTACAATGTGCATCGATCTTTATTAAAAGATACTGATCATTGACCACAAGGTTAAAATTGGTATGATGCTTGCACCACATATTTCAAATGCTGGCAACTAATGGCACTTTCTGGGATTTTTCATATGCTTTCAACCACATCCATGGAAGGGTTTCTAAATATAGAGATTGTAAACTAGATGCAGATGATAGCTCAGCCATGAAGAACATTTACATTGATGTAGATGCTTACATCAAACATTTGACAAGATTCCAAGCTCTTTAGTCTTTTTTCTTCGTTGGATGCCATTTCAAATTATCCATTTACTTAGTCTCTCATTTTGGCAGATTGATAGAGATACATTAGCAAACTAAGAAGATAAAAAGAGACATCTCCAGTTTGCCTTGCTTACAGATTTCTCATTGTTTTGAAATTGTCAGTCCCTTGTTGCTATATCAGAAAGTGGAAAGTTTCTGTGCAACTGCAGACTACTTACATCCCGAAAAGCATTCTTGATTTCATCTTGGCTTGCATCTCTGCGAACTCCAAGCGTTTCATAAAAATCTCTAATAGCCATATGAGCCCCTGTGAAATAGTGAAATGTATGATTAAAAGACATACACACAAAATGCTTGTAATAAGGTAGCAGAGAATATTTCAATGTCATCACAAATTTAAATTTATCTACTGAATGACAGGGTGAGATGAAAATTACACAAAAGATTTATCCCTGTTAAAAATTTGTACCAAAAGTAAAAAGTCTCAAACCATCATTGTAGAAATACCTGTGTAATGTAAACTCTGTTTCATCAAAAAACACCATGAATGATGAACTTTCCAGGATCCTTCACCAGTATAGCATTTCCATTTGTAGCTTCCTGGACAAGAGCAAGTAAATCAAGTAAATACATGGAAAAGAAAATGGGAGCAACATGAATATGGAAATTCAACTCCTTTGTTAAAGGTCGATATATCAAACAGGATAGATGTTTCCTCTTATGAAGCTGGCAAAGTATATCCAATCACCTAGAGTATATATTGAGACAATTATTATTGAAAACTTTCAGAAACTATGTTAGCAATCCACAGGTAGGGCAAATAAATTGTGAGAAGAAGCTTGTCTATGTAATGCTTTTTTACAATAGTTTAAATCAAGCCAGTTTTGTATCATGTCCTCATTCTTGCAACAGGCATAGGATCCAAACTAATTACACAGATTATGCACTTTCTCTAAAGGAAAATAAAAATATGATTCAAATGAATACCAAGGCCAAAACAAAATTATATTGCATATTTTTCAATGATGCTAATCACTCATTGTCTTCAAACAATTCAGTATTCATCATTTATCTCAAAATCTAATAATCAGGCCCCTATTTCTAAGTTACTCGCATGTAGTAGATACTTCCAATGGCTGACAAACTTAGGACATTAAGGACTCCAAGATACAGAATTATTGAGTGCAAGAACCAATATATAGACTAGAATTTGGTTTACATTACGAAAGTTTATAAAACAAAAAACTTTAAAGTTCATACAATAATGCCAAATTAGACTGGAAACTGGACAATGGAGACAGAGAATGCTCCTCAGTAGCTGAACCAATCCAGCTATCTTTCAAAAAGGGTAGATGTTCCATCTTATCAAACTTAAAATTTAAATTGCTCAATTCAGGCATCAGCTATGTTTCTCTAGCAAAGAACCCCCAGTTACCCAGAGTATACCTTGAGACAGTCTTGTAGCATGTCTTCACTGTTGCACCATTCATGGGATTATAACTAATTTCAGAGATTATGTGTTTTTTTCTGAAGGAAAAGGAACACATTATCGAAATGAATACCAAGGCCAAAACAAAATTAAGTTGCATATTTATCAATGATGCTCATCATTCATTGTTTTCAAGCAAGTCAGTACTAGTAACCATATATATCTCATAATCATAAATAACAATCAGGCCCCTAATTCTAGACTGGAAGCATGTAGGAAAATGTTTTCAAAAGTGAACATACTGAGGGCATTAATAACTCCAAGATACAGCTCAGTTGAGTCCACAATCAATGCATAGGACATAATTTGGTTCACAGTGTGATTGTAGAAAACAAAAAACTTGATACAATGACACAAAATTAGAATGAAACTTAGATGATGATGACAGAGAATGCTCCTTGGTAACTTGAACTCAAACAATCCACTACCACAACAATTCTGCAGGTGCAAAATTGATGGATGGCATCAAAGGTCTGCTCCACTCAGCATTTTACGCTTCCATGTTGGCATCATGTGTCATGTCCCTTTTTCAGACCTAAAAAAATTAATAATATTTTAAGTTGGGCCCAATCACTTTATTTTCAAATGGGCAACTTAAATATTATTTTAAGGCCTATGTAATATTTAAATAAGTGTTTAACACTTTATTCGAAATGTAATTCAAAAAAGTATTTTGGATGTAATTTAAAAGTATTTTTAAATACTTGGAGGAAAAGTAAATTAAAATAAAAATAAAATTAAATACTGGGCCCAAAATAGGTGCCTATAAAAGAGAGGTCAAGGCTCAAAGAAAATCATCCAATTATGTCATTCGCTATTCCTTCCAATTTGGAGTTTGGAGCATTCAAGCACGAAAACCCTTGGTGTACAGGTGATTGGAGGATGAAAACACTTTAGTTTCCATTGCGGGCTTAAGGATAAAAACCCTCTCGCTAATTGGAGGCAATTCTACTCAAGAGATCATGATTGTGCTGGAGCGATTTGGATTTGCAAACAAATTTTCATATCAGCGATATTGTTGAAGATTTCTACAATGTCCCCATTTTCGGAGTGATCACCTAGTGATGACCTAATTGGCAAGTTTCCACACTCGGCCTTTTTTGTAGGGCAAAACGATGATGGTTTATGACTTGGCATAATTTTGTGGTAATTTTGGTGAAGTCAACGTTGGTCAAATAATTTGCCCTAATGTAGAGCGACCCATTTGGAGAATGGAAGATGGAGGAAAATATGAAATTGCCTTGGGAAAAATAAGAAATAATTTGTGATGATTTTTATTGTTGATGACGACTTCATTTGAGGTCAAATGTATGAGGTATCATGTGCCAAATAGGTTTGCCCTTGGAGAATGGCATGTTAGAGAAATGTCATAAAATAAAGATAACTCACATGTGTCTTGGGGGCCTAGAAGAGGGTCAACCCTCTTGGAGAAGAAAAGAATAGATTAAAAGACGATATATCCTTTTATGTGGTCGGCCAAGAGGTGGAAAAGACATAAAGGGAGCGCTTAGGAGGGAGTCAGCCTAGGAGAAGGCATAAAAAAGAAAGACAACCTTTAATTTGCACCTTGAGCGCCTATCTTGGAGTGGTCGGCCAAGCTTGGATAAAAAATAATAATAATAAAAGGAATTTCTTGCCTAGACTGCAGTATAGACTGCTTCTGCCCAGTACTTCTTAGGGACATTCCTGTGTTCTAACATGGAACGGGCCATCTCAGTGATTGTGCGGTTGCGCCGCTCTACAACACTGTTTTGCTGAGGAGTATAAGGTGTGGTTAACTGGCGTTTGATGCCGTGTATATCATAGAAGTTGGAGAAGTCAGTAGAACAAAATTCCCCCCCATTATCTGACCTAAGAGTGACTATGGAACAGCCAGACTCTTTCTCTACTAAGGCCTTAAACTTCTGAAATACAGTAAACACATCTAATTTCTTTCTGAGAAAGTGCACCCACATTTTACGACTGAAATCATCAACAAAAAGTAAGAAATACCTGCAACCAGTAACAGAAGGTGTATTCATTGGCCCACATACATCAGCGTGAACCAATTGTAGTACCTTGGAGGCTCACCATGAGTCACCAGTCAGGAACGGTGTCCTATGCTGCTTCCCAGCCTGACAAGCCCCACAAACACCAGGATGCTGAGTCTGAATCTCAGGTAAACCAGCTACAAGGCCCTCCCGAGATAGCTGAGAAAGATAGTGCACATTTAAGTGCCCATAACGCTGGTGCCAAAGACTGGTGATGGAAGAATTTCGAGCTGCCATGGCTAACTCTGGGGAATCACCTGTATCCACAAGTCTGTATACACCATGATCCTCAATACCAACAGCCACAGTGCTACGAGTCTCCCGATCAACAATAGAACATTTGTGTGTACTGAAAACCACATCCAACTGAGGAGAGTGTCGCATGATCTGACTCACAGAGAGAAGATTAAGTTCCATGCAAGGAACATAGTAGACATTGAGGAATATGAGATTCCTCCCACCAGACTAAAACTGAACAGTGCCCTTACCGACAACTGTATATTCTTCTCCACCAAAAATAACTGAGTCACTGAAGGGAGTAAAGTCTGTAAACCAATCACGTCGATGAGTGAAGTGACGCGAAGCACCTGAATCAATGTACCAAGCAGAGGACTTCACATGATCTGCAGGTCTTTTAGCCATAAAAGCGTAAAAGGCAGATTCCTTCTGCTCAGTGTGCTTGGCAATATTGGCTTTCTGCTGAAACCCTCCCTGCTTCTTTTGTTCAGAAGCCAAACGCTGACGATAATCCTTTTTGATGTGACCATATTTGTGACAGTAATTACACTGAATATTATTTTTCTTGTTGCTGTCCTGAGGTGGACCTGAGCATTCTGCTGTGGAGGCTGACTTTTGCCTTTATGCTGAGCCTGAAACTTGGCTGCAAAAGCCTGCTCTGAAGAGGACGAAGAAGCACTACTACCAAACTGTTGTTTCCAGCGATCCTGCTGCAAGAGGATAGTACAAAGTTCTAGAAACTTCAAATCAACATTAGCTGATGTAATGTTGAGAGTCTCGATGAAATGTTCATAGGACTTAGGTAGACTTTTCAAGTTATCATGACCATGTCTTCTTCCTCCATTTTTCGACCAATAGCCTCCAGCTGACCTCTGATTTCCTAGATCTTGTTCAGGTGCGTCTGCAAAGATGTCTTCTCATCCATCATGATAGAAAACAGAATATTTTTCAAGAAGAACGCACGGCTCTTGTCGGAGGTCTCATGCATACCCTTCAGATGGTCCCAAATCTCCTTTGCTGTTTTTCCAGCCGGAATCTGAGGTAGCTGATCATCTGTGACTGACAGCTTAATGAGCATGACTGCTTCACGGTTCTGCTCGTCAAACTTGTCCTGGTCTTTGCCCGTCGTTGCAGGACGAGTAGCAGTGCCTAAAATCATCTGATCAAGGCAGCGATATTCAAAGATGGTCATCATTCGCTGCTTTCAGGTATTATAATTTTTGCCATTAAATCGCTGACTGCCTTCCAACATGATGTTGGTCAAACTCGCCATCTTGCACGCTTTTCGAGGCACAAAAAACGAGCCACTGAGAAGAGGTGGAATACACTGAACTTGAAGCACAAAGTCCAATGCACAGAGGCAGGTACAGGAACAGATTTCAAGACAAACTCGCTGGCACAAATTTTGAGGCACGAATTTTGAGGTAGCCAAACAATTCTGAAGTCAACCCAAAAAAGATCTCAAAAAACCCACCAAGAATCTGCAATCGAAAAAAATTTCCGACTTGAGCCAAAGGGTCAAAACCCTAGCCAAAAAATTCAAAGGCCCTAGGCGGCCATGGAAGCACAGAGATTTGCAGAAAAAACCAGAAACAGGAAACCACTGCTTGATACCCTAGCCGCCAAATGCAGATCACAGATTTTATCCTGCACACAGAGGAAAAAACCTTCTCACACGAATAGGCCTGCAGCGCCAAACGCTGGACGGAGAACAAAAATCGCAAAATATGAAAACGGAGGTCGCCAGAAATGTCAAAGAAAAACGCAACCTTTAGACTGCGTTCGAATACAAGAAGGTTCCACCCCACAAAAATCCTTCAGGAAGCAGCGAAAAATCGAAACCAGGACCATAGAACACGCGGGCTGAGAGAAGGAAAAACTCGACACAACGAAGACCGGAAATTTTAAACCCTCGTTATTTTTAAAACAAAGCGCACGAATTTGCAGAAGACGAATCACGATTTTTCAACGAGAAAAAAAAAAAAAAAAAACACCTGGCTCTAATACCATATTACAGAGGTAATTTGGTAAAAACATCATGAATTAACAATGAGCACAAGCACAAATAAATAGATTTAAAAATATACAGGAAAGGCAAGTTTCTAGAATAGAAACTTGCAAAAGATCGTAAACACGATCTTACTAAATAATTACAAACAGTTACACGATTGACCATTAACTAAAAATAGCATAAAATAAATAGTCTAATAATTTGGAGGCATTCATCATATCCTACATTCATATTTTCTCTTGGAGTTTTACTCTTTTGGCTGCAACAAAAGTTGGGCTTGAATCCAAGTACGAAAACCCTTGTGATTCTAGGTGAATTGGATGAAAACCTAATTCATCTTGTGAAGGTTTCATAATGGAGACCTACTTGCACTTCATTGGAGATCTACAAAGGTTTTGGGCAGATTGCATATTCAGATTTTTAGATCGGATTGGAGCAGCAGATTGGTGGCTTTTTGGTGTGGATTGCATTAGGGTTTAACCCTAACTTGGAGCACCACTATTTGAGGAGGTTTGCTAGGCTTGTTGTGAAGTATTTTGCATGTGGAGCAGCAAACCCTAGCCATCCTTGCAGCAGCATTTTCAGACCTGATTTGAGAAGGACGAATTCATCTTTGGAGGACAATTGGTGATCATTCATTGCATATCACTAGGGCAGATTAGACCACCATCATTTGAGGGTTCGTTTTGAGCATCATTTACCATCATTTGGTATGTACAAAGTCAAACCTAGGGTTTGACCTGATTTGGACAGCAGCAATTCTGGGCTTGTTTGTCATGTTTTAGCTCATGTTTGGATGTAATTTCAAACTTTCTATATTCTAATTTATAGCAGCAGAGTTGTCTTCAGAAATCCATGATTGTTATGTGCATTTGATGTTTACACATTGTGTATTTCACTTCTAATGTTGGGCAAATCATTTGGCATAATATTTTAATGTTCTTGGATATTATATATTGGCTGTTATAAGTATTTATACTTCTGCAAATAAAATCAGAATTCAGTCCTAGGGTTTATGGCAGAAAATTGAATCAGGAAAGTGCAGAAAAATAAGTCAGAAATTAGGGTTTCAGCAGAAAACTAGGGGAGAAATCAGAATCCAAAAATCAGAATTTTAGAGCAGATTCTGTTAGAGATATTTCAATTTCAGACTGTGTGTGGGGGAGATTTGATATCAAATTGTATTGGGGCATTGCCCATTGTTTACCCGCAATATGGTGTTTCAGACAAAACTTGGAGTAAACAAAAATATACAGCAATAACTATAAGGCATATGATTGATACCAGAATTGCACAGAATAAAGCATTGTTTCCATTCATTGAATATATCAATATTACACTACAATGTCACAATGTTGTCTTTCGATTACAAGTATCGACTCAATATATAACTTATGCCAAGGTTGGTTGAGATACCAACCGTTGGCAACCACTACATAACTATCCAACCACCCGTCGGGATGGTTCCCGCTAACACTTCTAATTATACAATTAATTAACATTTATCACTTGGCCGACAATTGGCCGACTACGACTATACCATCTACATCATCCCCTGCATGAAATTAGTCGTCTTCCAGACGACGGAAGAACACAACTCTCACCTCCTTCAGTCAGCATACAGTGTTCCAAGAATTTCCAAGTTCATTTCAGATTTCCTTGTCGATTCATTCCTCTTCGTTCCAAAAATAATTAATTTATTTTTCCTGTCGATGGGATTTGATTGCTCTTTAGTAACTTCACTTCCCTATTAACTCGTACGGTATTCTGTGTCCCTTAGCCTTGTACGACACTCTTATTACAACATGGATGGGAATCATCTAAGGCGGAAGCCTCTAGTTGTAGGCTTGTTCAAATGGCAATTGGGTTGTCTGTGCCAATCAAAACCTCCCTATTTCTTTCTTTCTCTTTTTTAAAATCCTGGGTTGATTCTCCATACTTTGGAATACATTCTCTTTCCATTGTTTTGTCTCTTTGTTTGTCTTTGTCTGATTGTCTTTCATGACCATATCTATGATGTCTGTCCTAACGGTCATCATTTCGACCACATTCTGAGATTTCTCTTGAATTTGATCTTTTGTCCCATTGACTACGATCCCAGCTGCTTCTACTCCGCTTCCCCTCCCTCTCACGAGATCTAGATCTGCTCCTGACTTCCTCATAACCCCGGGCTTTCTCTCGTAAATCAGAATACTGATCCCTCGCTTCTCGAGACCTTGAATGTTTTGCATCATAACCCCTTTCTCTATCCCTGTCACGAGAAAGGGAGCAACCCCTGTCTCTCAAACTGTCACAAGAAAGAGATGGCAACCTCTCTCTGTCACTTGGAGATTGTGAACATCCCCATCTTGTTTGTCTATTTCTTTTTGTATCTTTTAAAGGAAATTTTGATTTCTCCTATTACCTGTTTTGCCTCTCATTTTTAGTATATTTCAAAGGAGGTCTCAAACGGCCTCGTTTGTGCGCCCCCTCCTGTTCAATATCTTATGAAGGGGATGAGAATGCCTCTGTCTCCTACATCTCTCCTTTGCAGTAACCTCTAATGGGGATTCAGAATACCCCTCCTTACTGTGGTCATCTATAGAACGGGATTTGTAGTGATTTGTTTCATTGTCTCCAACATTGCCACCATCCCCACATCCGGAACGGCCACACTGAGTGTTTGTATCCATGCTCTCTGACGAAGTCGTACGATTCTGTACATCGTACAGCGTAACATTTTCTTCCTTTGTAAGTCGTACGGTTCTGTAAGTCGTACGGCGTAACATTTAGAAGGCCTGGCCCGATGATTTCCCCGTCTTTTCTCCTGTCGATAGCAATGTCCCACACTTCCTGTAATTCCAATTTACTGACTCCTTGCAAGAAATGAACTGAGGTCGACAAAAAGTCCTCACTCTGACTGCGGAGTCTCAAAAGGTACCCATCATTTTTCCTCATACATGTGATTAGACACTTCTAAAATCCTGACTCTTGATAAATGGGACCGCAACAACTCCATCGCATGAGTTCCAGACCTGTTCCTCACCTAGGTTGCAGCTTCCATTATAACACCATTATCAATTTGTTGCAATTCACAGCATAACCACGGAATAACTCGTACGGCTATAGTCAGTACGACTGTAGTCGTACGTTTAATTTTTCCCTTTCGTATGACCTTTTATTATTTTTATTTTTTTTCCAATTTCTCTTGACATTTTTTTTTTTCGTCTTTTCCAATTTTTCATCCATGTCATCAAAGTGAATCGGATTTTTCTATTTTTCTCCAACGGGGTCCGCGTTCGATCTACAACTCCGACTGTAGAACTTTCTTGTCGCATAAATTGTCTCATAATATTTCTCTATGCCATATCCTCCAATTTAATTATTTTAACTTCATTATTCAAAGACGTACCTTTATTGATTTTGTAATCGTCGGCAGGGACCGGAACTGTTGTCTTTCTTGGAACCAGAATTGTTGTCTTTCGGAAGCCGCGTACGACGTTCGGCAAACTGTCTGACTTTTTAACATCATTTTTTCTCTGTTGCTTTTCACCGATCGCCAAAAAATTGCAAGTCAGCAGAATTACTCTATAGGCCTTATTCCTTTTGTATGGTCTCTTTCTAGCCGGTGTTTTCAATACTGGGTTCCCGTAGTTAGTTCCCTCACCTTGATTCACCTTGCTTGCCACTGGCTCCTCATACCTGATCACTTTGTCTAGTTCAAATTTATGTGCAAGTGTATCATCTATCTTGGCTTCACCCTCTGTATATTCTTTCTGTGCCTCTTCTAGTCAACTTCTCTGTTCTGGTCGACTTGTCTCTGCCACTATTTGCTCTGGTGTACTATCTATTCTAGCCTTTCCTTCCTTATACTCTTCATATGCTTCTGGAAAAGCGTTACTTACTTCCTCCTGATTATTACCTTCCTCCCTTTTGTCACTCGTTACTAGTTCTCTCTTGCCAAGTGGTCGAGTGTTTGTTAATCCATCAAGTGCTTTATTCGTTAACAATGTTTCACTTAGCCCAAGGTTGCTGAGTGTTTCATTAGTCGCCTGAGAGCATTCGCCACTTCCTTTTACTGAAATCATGTTACACTTCGGTTGGCAGAATTCATAGTCTTCCATCTGCTAATAAAATAACCCATTCAGTGAATTTGTCTCATCATCCGAGCATTCATGGAGGTCAAGAATAGCCTCCTCATTTGGCTCTATGGTTCCTCTTTCTCCCTCCGTTCTGCATCCTTCCTCACATTCTGAGTCTAATGATGCCAATTTTTCGCTCACTGTTTGATTTATCAAATCAATCACATACTTTCTTCTATTGCTTTCTATGGAGAGTGTGTTTCTTTTCCAATTATGATCCGCTTTGGCTACCACCAGCCATCCTCTTCTGAGCAATGCATCGTACCCTCTCTGCTGTACCGGGATGACTACGAAGTTTAGCAAGAACGTTGTGTCCTGATCGTCACCTTCTGCGCCATCAATGTTCCCAACAACTTGATGCCATGCTGGTCAGCGCCCACCAATTGGAATGTCGGTGGCCAGAGTGTAGGTTTCCCGAGACTCTTCGTTGTGTCTTCGGGTAGTACATTGACTGCCGCTCCTCTGTCGATGATCGTGTTTAGGATTTTCCCTCCGATCTCCATTTGTACAATCGCTAGGTTTTTCCCGATGTTTACCGACAGTAACATTGGGTCGATGACTTGGTCACCTTGCAATGGAGGCTCTACTATTAATTCCTTCCTTTGACCTTCCTGTCGCTGTCGTTGATCATTACCAACTACGTTTGTGATTGCCATTCCGAGTTGTGGCATAGTTCGGAGAAGGTCCGTCACCTTAATAGGTATGGTGGTTTGCAGTATCTGCCGAACAATATTGTTCTCCACCTATGATTGCCAAGAGGTACATAGAATATCCAGAGCGGTCTTCTCCTCCTTCGTCATCACCCGCTCCACTTTTGCTTTTGCTTCTTTCATTCTTTGCTTTTTTGTACGTGGATCTGGGTAGACAGCCTTCTTTGCCTGGGCTCTGGTGGTGACCACCAGTACCTCTTGGTTTTGTTCTTTCACATTCAACATGTTGATGTCTTTTTGCTTTGGGCAGTCGTCGTCTTCGTGATCACCCGGTCCACACCATTTGCACAGTCTTCTAGAATTGCACTTATAGCAATCTTTGCGCTAGTTTATGATTAAGGACAATCTCCTGGAATGTAGCCAAATTTATTTTAACTAATAGCTAACAGAAAAAGCGAAATGCAAATTTACGTCACACTGCTGATGGAATTGAATGTAACTAATCTACCGATGTGAACCGGCTATTACTCAGTAATTTTCAGTGATTGTCAATTTGGGCTTCCTCGAATTTACTCAGCAACAGAACATATGAAGAAAAATGGTTAAAAGTAAAACAACTCCCACCGAAAAACACCGACCTGGCTGAATTCCTGATAGCAGGGAACCCACATGAAGATGAATCCCTCGTACCTGCTGTAGGTGAAAATCAACATCGGATTTCCTCTGCAAACAAAGATAAACCATTCAACTTTTTTATTTCACCTATATAATACTACAAATACGAGCCAGAATAAATAAAACCAATATGCTACCATTAATTTACCTGTCGTGCTACTGTTGCATCAGACGCCATCTTTTTTAGAAGATTAAAATATCTATGCTGTGCAAATTTATTCATTTCGAAACGCTGGAAGCAATGTAGATATTACTAGGAATTCGACATTCGAAAACCTTTCATGAAAATTGTTAATTTCCTGCGGTTTAGATCAATTTTTATGATGGGTTTTACGACTATGAATGCAAAACCCTGAGAACTAGGGTTTAAACGTACAACGCCTCTTAAAAGCAATTGTGCCAATTTTCAAAAAAAATAGGGAAGTGGAATCCTTATAAAGTTTTATGAAGTTTTCTGGTTAATATGTGTAAAGGAAAATAAATTTTCCTTAAAGCTTAATCTTAAGCTTGGCTAATCAAATGAAAGGCATACAATTTTATATAAATTAATTTAGGTTAATAATAATTGTGGGAGTGATAATTCAAAAGTAACTGTTAAGTTTTGAAATTAATTGTGAAGGATAACAAGTATTTAGTTCTGGGGGTAACCCTAAAGCCCGCCTGGCAGCGGAGGAGGTTTAAGTCTTGGGTTTGCTCCCCGAGGTCTTGGGTTCGAATCTGAGGGCCTGCTTCTAAGATGCACTAGTTCTGCGGGTGAGTGGGTGCATCCCCAGGGGGACTAGTCTCGCCCCAACTCGCCTCAGGTACCCAAGATACGAGTTGCTGGGCACTGGGCTAGGTCGCGGGGACACCCCTGGGTTATCAAAAAAAAAAAAACAAGTATTTAGTTCTAGGAACAAAAATAAATAATTTTGATAGAGTTTTGGAATTTGATTATTTTGGAACTAGAATTGGATCTTCTTTGTCTATGTTTTGCCTCAACTTTTGTACAAGATTTCTATGTTTGTGTAGGTAAGTCTGCAATTGAAGATAATTATATGGGTGCAAATCTATCCCACAAGGCGCGAATATGATCCTACAACTTGTGTGCTTATGCTCTCTTGTTCATCGCATCCACTAGTGTTTGCTCTATTGAAAAGACTAGCAATATTTAAGAATACCTTTAGAGGATTGTTGGATTGCTAGGGGACACATTCTTCTAGGTCAAACCCCCAAAAAGATTGGCTTTACAATCGTACTAAAGAGCAAGATGTAGCAAGCAAGTATGTAGATGTCATAGATGATGATGTTGAAGTAAATGTTGTTTTTTTTTATTGCACCAATCAAAGTGTCATTCTAATAAATGCTCCTTGAATTCTCTATGAATGCGAATGGTCTAGAATAAGTTGTACAATCATGTGTTTACTCAACTCACAATGACTAATGAAATGAGTGGGAGTTGGCCAAATTTAAATTTGAATTTTAGAATTTCAGGGATCATTCTCCCAAATGCAAGATCAATCCTACACTTGCAAGAATGATCTATGATAGGGAAGCAATAGTGTCTATGCAAGGAATAATGAATAAACATGGAGGGTGTAATATATGTCAGATATATGGGAAGATGTGTAGAAATAGATAAAGTATGGCCGTATGTGTCGGAATGTGTGTAAATAGGGATAGGTGAAGGCTAGGAGAATGAGTCCAACTTCACACAAGATTGTGTCATTTGTTGATATCTAATTGCATTAAGATATTCTCTCAAAATAGGCCCAAAATTAAATGGGAATCATCATGGATATGAAAATTTCACCATTACATTTTGCCCCTGCATTGAGGTGTATGTGAATCCTAAATGATCATGTATCTCAAAGTGTGTAAGCACTCAAAACATTCATCTAAGTACATTTTTAGACATGAAAAGGATGTCAGGTAATGGACCATGCAAGATATCTTTGTGTGTGTTCATCCTTTGGCATGTGTGCTCATGGGAATCTACAAAACATAGAAGGAATATGTAATGAGTAGCTTATGTCTCACAAATGGAATAGGCTCAATTTATAAACTTGCTTAACTATCTAGGAAATTGAAAAGTATGAAATGAGGAGTAGGTTAGGAAATTTCACCTATACAAAAAGTGGTAGGACATGTTGTTGTGTGGCATATCAATCAATAGCACATGATAATCTCTCTCTCTCTCTCTCTCTCTCTCTCTCTCTCTCTCTCTCTCTCTCTCTCTCTCTCTCTCTCTCTCTCTCTCTCTCTCTCTCTCTCTCTCTCGGATCAATTTCGAGGGGTTTAACTTTTTTTTTAAGAATGGAGATGTCAATTTTGTTAAGATTCAATTTTATGTTTAAGCATTTTTTTAAACGTATTCACATTCTTTCTTTTTAAAATCTATCTTTATTTACAATGTAAGATGAATTATAATTATGAGGTTTTAAGATTTCATTAGCTACATTTTTTGAAGAATATCACTTAAATGACATCAATTTAATGGAATGTGGAACCTTAAAATATGACATTAGTATATTTTTGATAGGTTTTGAAATGTGATCAAAGCGAGAAATAAGATGGCGATTTTGGATGTGCTTGTCTGTTGCGCGGGCTAGGGGAAACCCTAGTCACGTTGCTTTTTTTTTGTATTGAGCTCTGTTTGGAAGCAATTAAGGGGTCGGTGCTATGGGTTATGCCTAGGGGGAGGTTATGTTGTGTTTGGCACTAGTTTGGTGTTTCTTCTACTAAGCTTGTTCCTATTTGTTCTCCTTCATTCGTTGTGTGGTGTGGTTTCTACATGTGGTAGCAGTTTTCTAATTTTAGCATTGCTTTTGTGTTCTAGGTCTTAGGGATTGTCGATCCCTTTTGTTGAGTCATTGATTTTTTCTTCCAATTGGGGTTTTGCGATGGAGAAAGGGGGTGTTGTCCCAACTTTGGGGATCTCTGAGGACATGGATATGTTAGATCCTTCTCCCTCCTTGCATGTAAAGTCTGTGGGGCACCCAGAGAAGTTCCTAATTGGTGCAGGTATACCTAGAATCAAAAAAGTTAATGGCTATCTAGAGAGATGTCAAGAGTGTCTTGTCCTGATGATCCATCCAGACTCGGTCTCGGAGGATGTGGAGTACCTGAGAAATCATGCTCTTATTTGCAAGTTTGTCGGTCTTCGTCTTTCTTTGCTAGCTCTGCAATCTTGGACTCATAAGGTTTGGAACCCTGAAGGAGATATGGAGTTAATGATGGTTGTGAACAACTACTTTTTGGTTGTGTTTTTGTGCATGGCAGACAGAAATAAGACATTTGAAAGTGGCCCATATTTCTTAAATCAAGTTGGGCTCTTCATGAAACCCTGGCAAGTGGGGTTCAACTCAGCTGAGGAGCTCCCTACTAAGGTCCCTATTTGGGTTCGTCTTCCTAGGCTTCCTCTTGAGTTTTGGAGGAACGACATTCTGCATATGATTGCTCTTTTGCTTGGCAATTTGTTTGGCTCGGCTCAACAAACTCTTGACTGAAAGGTAATTTATTTTGCTCGTATTTGTGTGGAAATTGATTTAAATAACCCTTTGTCAGACTATGTGGAAATTTGTCTTGGAGCCTCTTCTTGGATCCAGCAGCTCGACTACGAAACCCTACCTTTTAGATGTTGATATTGTCATGAGTATGGACATCTGTAAACGAAATGCCCTTGGCTCTCTTAAGCGTTGATGACAGCTAATACATATCCTCTGATTCTGGCCCTAAGAAAGATAAAGGGAAGGCTCATTTTACATATGGGGTTGTTGATAAGGAGGGATTTATTCTGGCTAAGTCCTGTAATAGGAGGAGAGGTCTGAAGAGAACCCTCATGGACAAGCAAATTGAAGGGGTCTTTAATCAGTTTGATGCTCTGGGGACTTAGTTCAGGAGGAAGGAGTTCCTGTAGAGCTATCTTCTGGGGTCAAACTTATGGGTGCAGCCTTGTTGGAAGACAGAGAAACGGATGTTTGGGATCTGACTGTGGTGGATGTGCAGGTGGGTTCATTGGCCATAGAATCTTCCCCCGATTGCCGGTTGATCATGGTTTGGAAGGGACTTTACTGATAAAAGGTGATTCGACTAATATAGTTCGTTCATTGGTGAAGGAGGTTTCAGAATCGGGTAAAGGCAGTGGTTCTATGCATTCCTTAGGTCTTCAGCCAAAGACCATTAAAAAGGGGGCCCCAGAGAAACCGGCCAAGGTGGGTCACAAGAAGGACCATGAGAAGGTTAAATTGCTTGGGAAGAATCTTGTGGATGTTGGGTTGGTGAAGACTATCGACTCGCATTTCTCCCAACCTCACAAATGATAGTCATCTCACAGAATGTAAGGGGTATGAATAGCATCCCTAGACAAAAGGTTATTCGTGAGATGATTAGTACTCATTCTCTTGATATTATCTTTCTTCAAGAAACTAAGCTAGTTGTGGATGGGTTGTTGAGTAGAGCTCCTAGTATATGGATGTGTGGTTTGTGTCAGTGCATTGGGGCTCATGGTAGTTCTGGTGGTGTTGCCTATTTTTGGAATTCGAGGAAGGTTGTTCCTCTTTGGTGGATCTCGAGTCGCTCTTCTATTTCTCTGGCTACCTCTGGCTTAGACTCTGGTGAAATCTATCTTTTCACTAATGTTTATGCTCCTTCTGATCTCATGTGTAAATCACAGCTTCGGTCTCATATTCAGTATGTTTAGTCACTTGCTCCCCTGCTTCCTTGGATTGTGGCAGGTGACTTTAACATTATTAATTGTTTAGAAGAAAAAAGAGGTGGCATTGTGAGGCTTGACCCTTGTGCTTATCTCCTCAAAGATAACATAGAGCTTTTACATTTGACTGATGTGAAACTGAGCAATGGTACCTTCACTTGGAGTAACAGAAAATGTGGTGAAGGTGCTATTTCAAAGCATCTGGATAGATTCTTGGTTTCCCGTTACTAGATTGGGGATAGGTGGAATACGACCTCAAAGATTTTAGATTGGAAGGGTTCAAACCATTGGTTGATTAAATTTTTAGTAGCTCCCTTCAGTGCTCTGAGGAATCATTCTTTTAAGTTTCAACTCATGTGGCTGAGAGACCCTTCTCTCTAGGACTTCATGGTTGATTGGTGGCACAAAGGAAGGTCGTCTCACGATAGGGCTATGTATACTTTTTCCAAAAAACTTCAATATGTGAAATACAGGCTCAAGAAGTGGAATAGGCAGTGTTTTGGCAATCTGCACCACAATAAAATGATAGCTCAGGCTCGTTTGGACTTTATCACCTGCCAAATTCATGATCAAGGTCTTACTAAAGATTTGAGTAGGGAGGAGACTATAGCAGCTAAGGTGTTGGAGGAATGGGAGTTGCGAGAGGAGATTTTCTAGAAGCAAAAATCTCGTATTGGCTTTAGGAAGGTGATAGAAATACTGCCTTTTTTCACAACTCAGTTAAAGCTATAAGGAATGGTAACTCAGCTCTCTTCCCTAGGTGATATTTTTGGTGAGGCTTCCCATTTCTTCTTAGCTCTTTTTACAAAAGACTCTTCTCCTACAAGAGAAGATGAAATTTGTATTCTAGATTATATTCCCTTGCTTGTATCCAATGAAATGAATGCAACCCTCATGCTTCCCATCTCACCGCGGGAACTAGAGACAGTGGTGTTCCAATTGAAGAAAGGCAAAGCTCCAGGCCCTAATGGTTTTCCTATAGAATTCTTTCAGGAGTTTTGGGAAATTATCAAGTTAGATCTCTTAGAGATGGTGCAGGAATCTCAAGGAAATAAGCAAATGTTAAGGGCCTTGAACTCTACTTTTCTGGCTCTTATCCCTAAAAAGGAGGGTGCTAAATGTCTAGACCAATTTAGGCCCATTCCTCTCTGCAATGTGATCTACAAAATTAATACCAAATTGATTACAGAAAGGCTTAAGCCTTGGCTCAACTCCCTGATTTCAGAAGAACAAGGGGGATTTGTCGCTGGTAGACAAATTCTAGATGGATTCATGATAGCTACTGAGGTCATTCATTCCATGGTGATCTCTAAGGTAAAAGCCATGTTCATCAAGGTTGATATGGTAAAAGCTTGTGATAGGGTGAAATGGGTCTTCTTGCAAAAAGTTCTTTTGGGTATTGGGTTTGGTAGGGAGTGGGTGGATTGCGTGATGAGTTGTGTGACCTCTACTTCTTTTTCAATTCTTATCAATGGGTAGCCTTTTGAGTTATTTGGAGCTTCCAGAGGTCTCCATCAAGGGGATCCCTTATCTCCTCATCTGTTCATTATTATGGCAGAAGGTCTGGGTAGACGTCTCAAGTCCCGAGTTAGACAAGGGTTGATTCAAGGATGGAATTGGAGTAATAGTCTACCTCCTCACTCTCATCTTTAGTTTGTGGATGATGTTGGGACCTAAAGTTTCAAACAATTTTTTGCAAAATCTTAGATCCCTATGATGAAAAAACCAATTCCAACACCCATAAATACATTTGAAAGTGTGTCCCAGTAACTTACTTTGGAGATTCATATGTTGAAGCATATTCATTATGGAGCCAAGTAAGTTTTAACAAATTGGTTTCTGAAAATGGATAAATGAAAGTCATGATTAAGAGGAGATTGAACACACTAGTTCTTTCCAGTTTCCAATGTAAAAGGCCTCAATTTCTTAACATCGGCAAGACCTTCCTTTTGTTGCACCGATCCATGCTCCATGAGAAATTAGTTGAAATGGCTATCAGCATGATAATAAGGATCGAGGAGAATGTTTTGGAAGACACTGATGAAGAAAGTGGTACCGATGACCTTTCATCGGGGAGAAAATGCATGGTCACGCCAATCGACATAAGGAAACACTATCGGTGAATACTCTACAAGCCCTCCAGTCGGTATAAGTCATGCCGATAGTAGAGCTTGGTAAGACTCTCACCGATCACCCAATAGAATGGAAGAAACTAATGGTCATCAAAAGAAATGAGTATCAGAATGAGAAATTAAGAAGTTTCTGATGCTATAATGTCTTAGCGATTGATGAAAACATTTCGGTGTAAGTCATGCTGACATGTATAAGAACCATCGATGAAAGCGAATGATTCAGAATAAAGTTTGTAAGTCTGGTCGAAGCAGTACTCACAACGAAGTCGGTGACATGTTGTGAAGGTCTCTCTGATCAAAAGATATGAAAGGCTATCGGGAAATGACTGCGATCGGGTAACCCTAAATATGTTATCCCGATGACATAGATTACCTCGATGACAATCATCGATGAGACTCTCACCAATAACCGTATCGGTGACACTTGAGAGATCGGGGAAGAACATTATTCTTATAACGATGAAGGAAGTCATGCCGATGGTGGAGTTCGGTAGGACTCTCACCGAAGCATCCAGTGGAACGAAGGGAGCATTCGATCATATATACAAGATACAAAAATGAATGGTCAAAAGTTTTGTATATTTGTTTGTATGTATACAAGATATAAAGAGCATAAGCTTGCGGATACAAAAAACTGTAGATGCAAGGCCAGACTCGACTAGAAAATTAAACATTGTGAACTTTATGTGGGGTCGGAGTTTGTATGTGAGAAATGTATGTATCCGATATACAAAAGATTTGTATATATAGAGTCACAAATCCGGTGATTCCTCAGGTGTATGTTGCAAATACATAAGATATACAGATACACTACAATACAAAGGTAAAGGGCATCCCACCTGCAACGACCCAAGCATTTTAACAGTAAGAATGTCAAGATTAAAATTTTGTTATTAAAGGAGATTAAAATAACAAAAGGTTGCACCGGATGTATGAAGAGTTACAACTGCAAAACATATATAAGGGGAACCAAGGCCAAGAAGTAAAAGGGTGGAGGGTCCGGAAATCAAGAGGATCAGTAGATTAGAAAAAAAACATCATGATCAGAAATAGGAGTTAGATAACTAGAGGGGTTGATCAGTTGCCGAAATAAAACATTATGTTGTATATTGTAAAATCTTTTGAAATTGTATAATGGAGAAAAATGTATAAATTGGTGATTTAATATTGGTGTCTATTATTTGTCGAGCTAAACAATTATTTGGCTGTCTCCACATTGTTATTTCTCTATTATTTGAACCTGAGTTTCCAAGTTGATATTTCAGTTTCATCTAGACACACTTGTTGTTTTCGTGTAATCGAATTAATTGGTTTCCATTAAAGAATTAAAATCCTTTTGATTGATTACAGTAACTTGGAAGTAACATTTGGATCAGTAAGAAGAGCCCTATAATTGACAAGATTGCCATACTGTCTCCAACTTGATATTGCCTTGTTATTCAAATTAAGGATCTACTCCATTTGTCAATACACACTTGCTATCATTGTGTGATTCTGTTGATTGGTTCCTTCAAGCAAGGATTAAAAATCTTTTCAATAAGTCACAGTAACCTGGTAGGATCGAGTGGATCAATAAGTAGAGTCTATCAGTCATATTCTTGCACGTTTATACAAGCTATAAACAAACATAAGTGCCAAATAATTAGAATTGTAACCAGTAAGTAAATCACATATCACATACACCTTGACTCCATTAGCCCAACTGAAATAGGCACTGGTCATACCAATTCCACTCTAGGATTCCATAAAATCTTATTCAAACAATTACATCTTAGATTTTAGTATTAGGAGTAGAAGTAATTTGCAAGCTTTCATCTATTCCACACTTTATGCCATTGTGAGTAGATACCTAAATTCATTTCAGTTATACATTCCTTTTATCTGCTTCAACTTTCAAGGTTCACCTGCCTAGGTTTAGGAGAACTTGAAGTGTAGGGAATCATCAACCATCTAGGTTAACTCCGTTAGTTGGTTCAAAAAAGTTGCAAGTCTGATCTAGAGCTTGGCATCCTCTTAGGGCTTGAAACCTGCATTTTTGAGCCCCAACAAAATGGCGACTCTGCTGGGGAGTAATCCAGAATCCGGTTAAAGATCATCTCATTACAGAGTCAGTAAACTTTGAATTCTGACATGAATTGGTAACTTTGCTAGCAAGGACCCAGAAAAGAAAAAATCATTCCTCTTTTGATAAGAGGTGGTGACTCTGAAAAGATTGTAATATAATCCAACAATGAATGGAAGAAGATCTCTGTTCCAAGAGAGGAGGCAAACAGACATGCATGGATCTCCTTATGGCAAAGGACCTCAAAAAATAAATGAATTCAAGAGACAGGTGGAAGAGGAACAGGAGAGGTTTACTGATCAAGTTGTCGTTGATCTTGATAGCATGACTAACCAAGAATTGGAAGTGTATTTAGAATGGAAAGAACAATAGCTTAGGAGGTTACAATAGAGGGAACAAGAAATCCTAGCTAGATAAATGGCACGATTAACCATCCAGGCATCAAAACCACCAAAATATGTCCCTCCACATAAACAAGGTGGAAATGTTAATTCACATAGGCCATATCAGAACACATATATTCCAGGTACTTCAAAAGTACCTCATAATGCATATGCTAACCCTACTTAGCATAATATGCCACCACAAAGACCCCAACCTATGAGCACAAGTAACATTCCCCAATACTACCCACCACCAGGACAACGGTATGCCCCACAATATCAACAATATGTGTCACATCAAAATGAATGCTTTTAGCCACGTATCCAACAAAATGCTTACCATCATCCCCCACATAGATATTATACACAACAAGATATTTTGACACCACACTTGGAGCCACAATGTATTCCTACAACTAATGAATCAGCATATGATATATCCAGAGATGAGAAAAAATTTCAAAATACAAGTTCTTTTGTTGCCCCAACCCACCCACCTCAATACCTAAATCAGGAACTTAAGGAGGAAGAAAATGAGTATCTGCATATTTAGGGGAGAGAACAAACTCTCAGTGAAGAAGAGGTGAGCACATCTAAAAATGATTTTCAGATCTATTCAAATCCATTTTATAATGGCATGACGAAAGAAGATGAAATGATACTTTGCCAGGGTATACCATAACAAGAATTTCATGTGTTCTCAAATCCATGTTATCATGAGGATGAAGCATTTTCAGATAATCAGGGTGATATGTCAGCTTGTGAAAGGAATAATTATGTTGATGAAACAATTATATCTGATTGTAATGAACTTGTGTATTGTGGTGATGAGGAAAGGGATGAAGAAAATGTCAGCAATGGGACAGATGAAGAAATATGCTTACTCAACAGCGAGCAAATTTCAAATTTACTCATCATTGAATATCAGAGATATACACATGGGAATGATTTAGAAGTTTCATGTCCAACATGCATTTGCTTTGATAGTGAAAGCACTTTGTGTAACAATGATGAGAAAACTCTTGGAGCTGATCAAGATTCTATGTCCATCCATGTTCAAGAGGAGATATGCAAGTTAGACTTGAAGATCTTTTGCTCACATGAGAAAGATATTGGTTTGCACATCAAGGATATTGAATGTTCAAAGTTGATCAATTCAAGTGTGCATTAGAAATTTGCAATCAATGACATAGAAGAAATAGAAAAGGTTTCATATCTGATTGTTTCAGAAGATATTAACATGGAAAATTTCTCAGACCCATGTGAGAAGTATTTAGATAATGGAGAAAGCAGCATGAATGAGGCTAAATACTTTTCTTCCTATACACCTGGAACTTTTTTTTTTCAGTTTGCATAAATGTCCATCTGATGGTTCCAAACTTTCTATACAGAATTATGATGAAGAGAACAATGTGCACTCCCAATTTTTAGATCAGCCAAGAGGTTAATTTACAATACATAACAGTAAGAAGAATAATGAAAAAAGTTACATTAAAGAGGGATCCTCTTCATGTAGCAAAGATGTATCACATGGAGGTGAGATTGTTTAGATTATACCTGACTTCCAGATGCATGACGATGAACAAAACACTAGCAATATTAAGCATGGAAAATTGATCAACAATATGAATTCATTCAATCAGATAATCTTTAAAAATATTGATAGATTGGCTTCACCACAGCGTGATGAGAATCAGATTTTTGACAGGGGAAAATATATCTTTTTCTTTTTATGGTGTGGTTTTTTAAACCATATCATTTTAGGGCAAGAAGTGATATCTGGACTCTATTGCCCAATGGAGTAGGCACTGGTCTGCTCCCCAAAGATCTGGAATCTTGCTATGCCCACAGGGGGCATACATCCCAGATAGAGCCACTATTGGGACCTGAAATTTCAAACAATTTTTCACAAAATCTTAGATCCCTATGATGAAAAAATCAATTCCAACACCCATAAATACATTTGAAAGTGTGTCCCAGTAACTTACTTTGGAGATTCATATGTTGAAGCATATTCATTGTGGAGCCAAGTAAGTTTTAACAAATTGGTTTTTGAAAATGGATAAATGAAAGTCATGATTAAGAGGAGATTGAACACACCAGTTCTTTCCAGTTTCCAATGTAAAAGGCTTCAATTTCTTAACATCGGCAAGACCTTCCTTTTGTTACACTGATCCATGCTCCATGGGAAATTAGTTGAAATGGCTATCGGCATGATAAAAAGGATCAGGGAGAATGTTTTGGAAGACACCGATGAAGAAAGTGGTACCGATGACCTTTCATCGGGGAGAAAATGTGTGGTCACACCGATCGGCATAAGGAAACACTATCGGTGAATACTCTACAAGCCCTCCCAACGGTATAAGTCATGTTGATATTAGAGCTTGGTAAGACTCTCACCGATCACCCAATAGAATGGAGGAACCTAATGGTCATCAACAAAAAATAAGTATCAGAATGAGAAATTAAGAAGTTTTCGACACTATAATGTCTCAGCGATTGATGAAAATGTTTCGGTGTAAGTCATGTCGACATGTATAAGAACCATTGGTGAAAGTGAATGAATCAGAATAAAGTTTGTAAGTCTGGCTGAAGCAGTACTCACAACGATGTCAGTGACATGCTATGAAGGTCTCTCGGATCAAAAGATATGAAAGGCTATTGGGGAAATGACTGCAATTGGGTAACCCTAAATATGTTATCCCGATGACATAGATTACCCCAATGACAATCATCGACGAGACTCTCATCGATAACCGTATCGGTGACACTTGAGAGATTGGGGAAGAACATTATTCTTATAACGATGAAGGAAGTCATGCCGATGGTGGAGTTCGGTAGGACTCTCACCGAAGCATCCAGTGGAACAGAGGGAGCATTTGATCATATATACAAGATACAAAAATGAACAGTCAAAAGCTTTTGTATATTTGTTTGTATATATACAAGATATAAAGCACATGAAGCTTGTGGATACAAAAAACTGTAGATGCAAGGCCAGACTCGACTAGAAAATTAAACATTGTGAACTTTATGTGGGGTCAGAGTTTGTATGTGAGAAATGTATGTATTTGATATACAAAAGATTTGTATATATAGAGTCACAAATCCGGTGATTCCTCAGGTCTATGTTGCAAATACATAAGATATACGGATACACTACAATACAAAGGTAAAGGGTATGCCACCTACAATGACCAAAGCATTTTAACAGTAAGAAGGTCAAGATTAAAATTTTGTTATTAGAGGAGATTAAAATAACAAAAGGTTGCACCGGATGTATGAAGAGTTATAACCCTACAACTGCAAAACATATATAAGGGGAACCAAGGCCGAGAAGCAAAAGGGTGGAGGATCCAAAAATCAAGAGGATCAGTAGATTAGAAAAAACATCATGATCAAAAATAGGAGTTAGATAACTAGAGGGGTTGATCAGTTGCCGAAATAAAACATTATGTTGTATATTGTAAAATCTTTTGAAATTGTATAACGGAGAAAAATGTATAAATTGGTGATTTAATATTGGTGTCTATTGTTTGTTGAGTTGAACAATTATTTGGCTGTCTCCACATTGTTATTTCTCTATTATTTGAACCTGAGTTTCCAAGTCGATATTTCAATTTCATCAAGACACACTTGTTTTTGTGTAATCGAATTAATTGGTTTCCATTAAAGAATTAAAATCCTTTTGATTGATTACAGTAACTTGGAATTAACATTTGGATTAGTAAGAAGAGCCCTATAATTGACAAGATTGTCATACTATCTCCAACTCGATATTGCCTTGTTATTCAAATTGAGGATCTACTCCATTTGTCAATACACACTTGCTGTCATTATGTGATTCTGTTGATTGGTTCCTTCAAGCAAGGATTAAAAATCCTTTCAATAAGTCACAGTAACCTAGTAGGATCAAGTGGATCAATAAGTAGAGTCTGTCAGTCACATTCTTGCACGTTTATACAAGCTATAAATAAACACAAGTGCCAAACAATTAGAATTGTAACCAGTAAGTAAATCACATATCACATACACCTTGACTCCATTAGCCCAACTGAAATAGGCACTGGTCATACCAATTCCACTCTAGGATTCCATAAAATCTTATTCAAACAATTACATCTCAGATTTTAGTATTAGGAGTAGAAGTAATTTGCAAGCTTTCATCTATTCCACACTTTATGCCATTGTGAGTAGATACCTAAATTCATTTCAGTCATACATTCCTTTTATCTGCTTCAGCTTTCAAGGTTCACCCACCTAGGTTTAGCAGAGCCTGAAGTGCAGGGAATCATCAACCATCTAGGTTAACTCTATTAGTTGGTTCAAAAATGTTTCAAGTTTGATCATAGAGCTTGGCATCCTCTTAGAGCTTGAAACCTGCATTTTTGAGACCCAACAGATGATACTACCTTAATGGGCCTAGCCAGAATTAATGAAGCTGTGAATTTAAGGAAAGCTTTGGATTCCTATTCGGTTGCCTTTGGGTAAAAGATTAACGAGGACAAGTCTTCCATCTACTTCTTCAATACCCCTCGACTTATACAAAGTACGATTGCTTAGATTCTTCATTTTCAGATTGGTTCTCTTCCTTTGAAGTATCTTGGGATTCCCATTGTGGTGTGATCTCAACGTAGAGAGATATAGCAAGATATTTTGGATAAGATCCGCAGGAGGGTTAGTCATTGGACTCATAGATAGCTCTTGAAGGTTGGGCGGGTGAAACTTATGAAGTCAGTGGTTCAAGCCCTCCCTATTTACAGGTGCTTTATGCAAGTTGCTCCCTTAAGTTTCAACAAGGAGTTTGATGCCCTTACATGGCAATTTCTTTAAGCAGGCAACTTTTCCTTTTTGAAGTGGAGTCTATTAATGGGAATATGTCTATAGGCCGAAGGGTTGCCTTGGTCTGAAGCCTGAAAGGCTGAATGGTCAAGTCTTAGCTACCAAATTGTATTAGATATGGTGCACTTGCCAGGATCAAGATTGGGCTAGAATTATCACTCACAAATACCTTCAGGGGGTGGAACCTTCTAATGTGCCTCGATATAGCCTTTTGGGGAAGGGATCTATGATTTGGGATACCCTCAAAAGAGGGGCAAAGCTTATCAAGGATGGCCTTTTATGGATTTATAATGGTGGCTCTAAGACTCTTTTCTGATCTGATTCTTGGAATGGTCATCCCTATTTTAACTCTGTTCCCTCATTTGCTTACCCTCTAAAATAGTTTGCTTGAAGCTGGGTGGAGTAGGGTGGCAAACTATAAGACTGTTCAGGTGATAGGTTGGGTGAAGGTTATGCGGTGGAAGGACCCTCATGAGTGGCCACCAAGTGGTAGTGGGGAGGACCATCAAGAGCTTTCTAGCATATTGGCTGGGAGAATGTGTAACTCGCTCAAAGGGAGCGATGTCTTGGCTTTGGACCCTGATCCAAAAGGAAACTTCTCAGTTGCCTCATGTTACTTAGAGCTGGACAAAAAATTGTATGGGCAGGTTGGTGTTCTCTAGTGGAAAAGGGTTTGGAATAAATTATCCTGGCCCAAGTATAATTTCTTTTCTTGGTTGGTGGTTCAAAATAGGTGCCTTATCTGGGAAAATTTGAGGAAAAGAAGCTTCTAGGGCCCCTCCATCTGTGTGCTTTGCAACAACAGTGAAGAATGTGTCTCTCATCTCTTCTTCTAGTGTCCTTTCTCCTGGTAGCTTTGGCACCTTTGGTGTGGGGTGTGGAATCATGTTTGCATTCATGCCACTTCCTTGGTTGACTTCTGGGAAAGTTTAGGTAGCCCCCAGCTCAGACCTCTTTTCTCTAGATTGTTTGGGCTATTGGGCCTACTTTTATTATTTGGCACCTTTGGTTAGAAAGGAATAGGAGGCTTTTTTAGGATGTGAGGCTGGGGGTGGTTCAGTTATGGCAAAATATCTATAGCAGAATTTAGGAGACCACTTCAGCAAAATGTGACCTCTCAATCATTGTGGATGCTAATGACTTAGATATTATAAGGAAGTTGAATTTTTGTTGACAATGGTTTGGGTCTCTTTGCAAGTAGACGACCTCAACAGGCCAAGCAGAAGCTTCAACAAGAAGGTCAGTGGACCCCTCCTCCTCAAGGAATTCTGAAGGTTAACACTGATGGGTCTTCTAGAGGGAACCCTAGACATGCGGGGATTTGGGGTATCGGCAGAGATAGTGCAGGGGAAGTTGTGTTTTTCTTCTCCACTTATAAAGGGTTCCATACTAACAATTTTATGGAGGCCCTTGCTATTCATAGTGTTGTTGAGAGGGCTTGTTCCCTTGGTTGGAGAAAAATCACATGTGAATCTGATTCACAAATTGTTGTTGATATGCTATTAGAGCAGAGGGTGGAAAGTGCTAACTGGCAGTTGGCCATTGTGGTGAAGCAAATTTTGGAGCTCTATTTCTCTTTGGAGTATATTTCCTTTCCCCATATTCCTCATGAGTGGAATAGAGTGATGGACTATTTGGCCAAGTGGGCCTCAGAGCACCTGGAGAGTTGGGATATAGGGGATTGGAGTCTTCTATCACCAGAGTATACTCTAGTTTTAGATGAGTTAATTGTTGAGGATAGAGTAGGTAGTTGGCTTTCCTGGGGTTCCTGGTGGATCTCTTGTTGGTTCTTTGTGGGCTTGAGGCCTTTTGTTGTGTAATCTTTCTTTGTTGATTCAATAAATTTTTACCCCCTTTAAAAAAAAAGGTTTCAAAATGTGTTTGCTTGATATTTACTCTTTTTTTCTTCTTTGGAAGTCTTTTATAGAATAGGTTAAGGGTCTTTTTTCTTAAATCCTTGTTGGATTTATTGTATGAGGTTGAATTTTGAGGTTCTTGCTTCAATGATTGAAATCTTTCTTGTATAGTGGATGAATCAAATATGAAATATCTAGGAAAACAATTAAGCACAACAACCATAGGATAATAGAAAATAGAAGTTTAATCTAGAAACCACAAATGTTTGTGTTGCCCCACTTGAATGACAATCCAAATTGATAGATATTTGGAATGCAATTAGTGTTTTTAAGTTGCTAGAGTTGGAATGATATTTTAGTTGTATGAAACAAAATTGGAACAACCATGAAAATAATGAAGTATAGCAACAAAACAACAATACACACTAGAGGTTTTAACTAGGAAACCCCAACATGGGGGTGAAGGCAGATGGAAGTGGAAAAACTCAACTTCCTTTCCTTCTGTTAGCCAAGGTGATTATATAGAGCTTAGATAGGGTATGCACAATCCTATAACTGAGACACCCACTCAACTAATCTTTGCACCAACAAATATTGCTTATCAATTAATTATAACTCATCATCCCTCTTCTCACACTCTTGTATTACAATTTTACTTATTCCTACAAATAAGAATGTTAGAGGTGTTCTTTCATGCACTAACAGACATTCAAATGCTAGAGAAATTGAAAAGATAATTTCCTGCTAATATTCTAAGTTACTGGATTCTTCTAGTCTACCTGTCATGCTTGTATGGGTTTGGTTTGGGTACGAGAGTAGGGATGGGATGGGGAGATTCACCCAGGGTTCACCTTAGGCACCCCGGGCGGACCTTAGATGAACCTGGCATGAACTTGGGAGGATCTAGGCATTTTCAGATGAAAGTCAACAAAAAAATGTCAAAGGAGGGTTGTTATATAGCATTGAAATTTCATTTTTCCATCCATCATCACTATTTTTGTGTGAGAATTATTATTGCAATTAAAGGTCGATGTATAATAAAACCTTATTTTGCCCTAGGTGAGGGGACACACCATGTTCGTTTCAAATGGTAGTGTCCATTTTGTGTGTTTTTTAAATACAATTGTTGCCCGATGACATTCTTAATCTATTTGGTAAATTATGAAGTTTTTAAATATATATCTATCTGTAAGGGGTAGCTCCCGAAAAAGGGAGGGATCGAAAATACATAAGAAAATTTGCAAGAGATTGCTACAAGGGATTCTCCCTTAGCACCTTCTAGTTCCACGAAGAACTTTGTTGTAGACACCAATGGAAACAGGGCCCCCAAACAACAGAAGGAATGAAAATTAGACTGTGGCTATAGTGGCAGCACCCCCCAGGGTGTCTTTGAACAATCAACAATGTCTTCACTCCTTTCGTCACAAGCCCAATTTGCCAAGAAATCTATTGTCGTATTAGCCTCACGATAGCAACGAGTGATGTGATAGTTGCTCATCAAGCTCAAAATCCCATATTGCCTCTACAAAACTTTGAAGCTTCTAGTTGGGGATATGATGGCTGGAGATGGCATTAACGCATATGAGGGAATCCCCTTCGATGTCAAGGTTGCCAATGTTTTTTGACTTGTAGAATCTGAGTCCCACCAAGAGAGTTTGGAACTCAACCTTATTGTTGGTCCCGTGAGACAAATTTTTGAGAGCACTGAAACCATCCTACCTTCTTCATGGTACACAATGCAACCCACACTAGAGGAGCCAGGGTTCCCTTTCGACGCTCCGTCAAAATTCAGCTCGAGCCTGCCGTTGGGAGGAGGATGCCACTTGACTGAAGCCCTTTTAAACTTTTTATTTTGATATGGCTCTCCTATGCTGTAGGATGATGATGATTTCAAATTTGCCCACTTTTTCATAATACTATCATCCCAAGTGGTGAAGGGTTTCAAAAGAATTCTAGCAGCATTTTGTTTATACATGACAGTTTCGCAAAGGCTTTGCTCAATTTTCTTGAAAACTTCTTCAATTGAGGCTTTCTCTCCTTTAAGAATTTGCTTGTTATGTTCTTTCCAGAGGTTCTAGATGACCATGGAGGGGCAAGTGATCCAAATCCCTTCCCATAAGGAGTTACGGAATTTGGGCTAGCCCCATAAAGGATCCAAAATGTCATTTGGGAGGGCACTAATCCATCCTAAATGACTCATTATCCCTTCCCAAAACTGTCTCACAAATTCACAGTTGAGCAAAAGGTGGTTGGCATCTTCTTCATCCTTCTTGCAAAGGATGCATATGGACAGACCTGCAATGCCATAGACCTTCAACCTATCTCCCGTAAGAATTCTCTTGTGGAGTGTCGTCCACGTGAAGGCATCATCCTTTGGCAAACACCATTGGCTCCAATAGAGTTCCAAAGGCCAATCCCCCTAATTACTTTCAACAATCTATAGCTTATATCCTAATTCCACTGAGTATATACTAGATTTCGTACTAGTCCACACAATCTTGTCTTCTTTGTTATTGAAGAGGATTATATTATCCACCATGGCTTTTGTCATGATCTCTCTTTGGTCAATGGATAGAGGGCTTGAATCCAAGTTGTTCCATTTCCATGTTACTGAATCATCCAATGCAGACATAATGAAATAATCTATCACCTGAGATCCCCAAATATTGGTTAGTGTTGTCATACAGGTCTACAATTTCTCATCCTCACACAAGGGCGGGAGTCCATTCCATGAATCCCTCTAAAAAGGTGTAGATCTACCATTATTGACCACCTAGGACAAGTGGTATGTGATCAAGGGGCAGCATTGCACCATGAAATTCCAAATATGGGATCCATAGGAGGTTCAGGGTGGTGAGAATTCGTTGCAGCTCGTTAGAGTCCAAGTATTTCTTTTGTAATAGTTTGCACCATCGTGTGTGGTGGTTTCAAACATCTTCCAAAATAGTTTGGCTCCCAAAGCTTTGTTCTATAATTTGATCTTTCTCACGCCAAGTTCGCCTGCTACCTTCTCCTTGCATGTTGTGTCCCAACTGATGAGGGGAATCCTTCGCTCTTCCTTAGTGCCTTCCCATAGGAACTTCTTGAGAATTCCTTCTAGCAAGATGTTTGCCTTCCCAGTGATCTAAGTGCTTGATAGCAAATATGTGGGGATGGTCGATAGCACAACCTTGACCATTGTTATCTTTCCCGTTGTTGTCAACTATTTCCCTTTCCAAGAAGAAGCATTGATTTTGCATTTTTCAATGGTCTCTTCTCATAGGTTCATTCTCATTGCACCCTTAAACAATGAAACTTCCAGGTATTTTCTTGGTAAAGTGTCAATGTTGAACTCCAACAATGTGGCAATTTTGCGTCTAATGCTTCCCTTGGTGTTGAAGAAAAAATACAAGACTTGCTCTTATTTAGTTGTTGTCCCAAGGTGAGAGCATACTTATCCAAAGTTTGTTTAATGGGTTGTGCTTCGTTCATACTAGAGATACCATATAGCACTAGTTCATCTACAAACTGAGCTAGTGGGAGATACCTAAAAAGTTATATGCAACATGTATTCCTGGCTAGAGCCCTATTGTGACTTGAGTGTTAATTGCTCAGCTGAGAGCTTTTTGTTAATGAGGATAGAGTATCTAACCGTGGAGATACAACTATAGACCCACCGAAGCCAAAGTGGGTTGAATCCAAAGTGTTGGAGGATGGAGAGAAGAAATCTCCAATCAACACGATCATAGGCCTTACTCACATCTAATTTGATGACCATACATGATTGGTTGGACAAAGTGATAAAATGTATCACTTTGTGGGCTATGATAATTCCATCAGTTATTGCCTTACTTGGTGTGAATCCACTCTATTCCTCAGAAATGAGCTTTGGCATTACCATCTTCAACCAGTCAGCCATTACCTTCAAAATGATTTTGTAAGAGGTGTTACAAAGTGAATATGGCCTGAAGTCGGTAAGTGAATCTACTTCGTTCTTCTTCAAGATTAAAGCAATGATTAAGGTGGAGTTCAAGTCCTGGAGGATCTTCCCTGAGGCCCTTGATTCCTCCACCATTTCCCAGACATTTGACCCCACAATGCTCTAGAAGTGCTGAAAGAAACTGACCAGGAAGCCATCAGGTCCTGTAGCCTTGTCAGGATGCATTTGAAAAACCGTTGCTCTGACTTCCTCCAAGGCGATTGGTGCATCCATCATTTTAGTATCTGCATCATTTAAGACATAGGGAATGAGATTGAGGAATGACCTTTGATAGGCCACATTGGATGCCTCTGGATTGGCAAGGAGATTCTATTAGAAGTTCAAGATTTCAAGTTGGATATCCTTGGGATCTATAATAACCAAACCATTTGCTTCTTTGAGAGTAGAGATTTTGTTCTGGGCTCACCGCATCTTGGTTGAATTGTGGAAAAAATTGGTGTTGAGGTCCCCTTCCTTAAGCCATACCTCCCTAAATTTAGATCTCCAATGGACTTCCTCCTTGGCTAGGATTTCATGATAGTCACTCATTAGCTCCTTCTCTTTGTTATATTCAGCTTGTGGCATACCATTCTCCATTACTGTTTCATTAAGGGCTTCCATGTCTTTCTCAATTCTTTCTTTTTCAACAAAAATGTTTTGGAAGGATTCTTTATTCCATTTTTTGAGGCAACTCTTGACAATAAAAAGCTTCTTGGCCATCAAAAACATCTTGGATCTCGTCTGTGAAAGTGGTGAATTCCACCATTCTAGCATGGGATTTGAAATACCATCGTGCATGAGACACATTTTTTTGAACTTGAAGGGGCACTTCATCGAAGCATAGTCATTTAAGATCGTCAAGACCATTGGAAAGTGGTTGGATCCTGAAACAAGAGTAATGGATGATTCTAGAAGAACTGGCATGTTAAGCCAATTAGGGCTATGGAGAAATCGGTCCAGTCTTTCACCTATGTTAGTGAAACCATGTCTGCAATTGGTCCATGTGTATCACCCATTTTTGGGGAAAGATCAAGGATCCCGAGATGATTCACCAGATCCTAGAAGTCCTTTTGTGATCTAGAACCTTAGGAGTGGCCACCTCTTTTTTAATCGCTGGACAATATAGAGTTGAAATCACCACCAAGGATGAATATATCTAAATTGGAAGTGGAGATGAACTCAATCAACTCACGCCAAACCCTTTCTTTGTCTTCATTTTTAATAGGCCAATAAACATTAAAGAGGTGGAAAGTGATCTTGGATAGGAGGCAATGAATTTCTACTACCATCCACTTTGAGCATTCATATAAGATCGTAACCTTTACTAAGGACAGTTTCCAAAGAAGACCAATGCCACTAGAGGCACATATCGCTGGAACAAAATGGAACCCTAGTCCCTGTTGGAGTACGCAAGACACTGAGAGGGGGGTGATTTATCAGTGTCTTATAAAATAGACTTATTTTTTTTTCAACACCTAATCAACTTTGACCAACTGTGAACCTCAACCTTGAATGGTAAGGCAAGACATTCATATAAGAATCAAGATGAAAGACCAAACCAACTTGTGAGCATGAAAAGACAAAACCACTGTTTGTGAACTATGAGAAATCACTTGAACAACTCATCAAAACAAACAACAGAGGCAGATTGTACATTGGACTGAGATAATCATCAATGTATTATACATTTGTATTGACTTACTATGATCATCATATAACTATTAAATTATGAAATAATAAACAAAAACTCATGAGCAGACCAAGTAACCATAACACAAAGATTGTCCTGAGTGGAAAACCCTCTGGGGTATAAAAACCACTCGAAAATGTGCCTCACTGGCTTAATAAAAGAATCTCACTGATTACAGGCCTCATTGGCTATTAATTTAAGCCTCACTGGCATACAGTTGCCTCACTGGCATACAGTTGCCTCACTGGCTACAGTTGCCTCACTAGCATACAGTTCGAGCCTCACTGGCTACAGTTTCTCAACAAGAAATGTATTGTAAATACAGAGGAATTCTTTGTTTCACTTAAGTCCAATCTCTGATGACACATAAACAATAATGTAATAAACTTTTTGCTCCACACACCCTTGTCAATTACATTACATCAGAGATGTACATATATAAAACATATTTTTGCACACCCACTTTGTTGTACTCCTCATACAGTTTGAAAAATGATAACTGAATATACAAAACTGTAAGTAGTTCCAACTATTGTAACCGATCACAAATAAACAACCTTTCAAACTGTCTAATGAGTAAACAAAGGATTTATTTCATATAATGCCATAAAGCATAATCATCAAATAATGTTCTTTACAGAGCCACTTTATTAACTTTTGATGCCACGTAGATTGCTGAAACAAAGCATAATCACCGCTGAATGATATGAAACTGATTAAGCAAATCTCTGACAAAATCATTTCAAAATAATTTCTTTCCATTTTGAAACCCTAACCGTCAATGGTATGGATAACCAACAAATCACGTGAATCATAAACCCTTTATGAAAAAGAGATTAGAAATAAATGAACTTCATCTCAACCTTTGACAAACTTTTACCTGTGGATATAGCAAACTGAAATATATACAAGACACCCTTCAAAATTAAAACAAAATGATAATGGATTAGATACACCTGAAAAGGCGAAATGATGGGTTTGAGACTATTGTCAACAACCTTGATGCACAACACTTCCTGTCACCTCACAAATTCAACATACGAACTCCACAAACTATCAAAATACCAGATTCTGCATACCCTTCTATGATGGCGGCCAAACCCTCGTGGAGCAAATAATGAAAATGAAATGATTAAACATCATTTTTGCCTTTTGAGCTGAGTGACCAAATGAGCCGGTCAACCCTAAAAGAAACTTGTCTTCACCGTTTATGCTTTGTCAAAAACCTTCTTTACCGGTTACCACATTTATCTCGAAACATCGATGATGTTCTTTTAATATTTTGCAAGGCTTTTAATTGAGCGCTAAGAAAAAGTGCTCATGGTCATCAAGAACATATAATATACCATATATTTCAACTACCAAGTCAAATGTTAGCAAGTGCCAAGTCATCAAATATTCTAATGTCAAGGGCAAACAGAGAGAGTAGTCAATCTGTATCTCACTAGCATTTTAAACTAAAACATGATGTGTCAAACTAAAACTTAACACATGCGCAGTTGTGTATTGTCATCAGGGACAAACAACTGAGGGTGAAGTCAACAAACTCCCCCTTTGTCCATGATGACAAAACACAACTTCCTCTCCCCTTTTTTGACATCAAGGCAAAGGAAAATGTGCCATGCCTCCAATATAAAGATCAAGAGAACCCTGAAACAATGAAACAATGAGCAGATATAGACAACCATACCAAGACTGCCCCAAGAAAGATGAGCATCCAGAACAACTGAAACCGAGAATGAAATGTCAGCACCATAATGAGCATAAAGAGCATGTAGCAAAGATAAACAACAACTGAGGATGCTGATCGAAATAACATTGTCACCAAAAGCCAAGCTCCCCCTGAAGATGATCTTAGTCATACTAAACATTGTGTGCAAGCAAGTATGTGTGGGGTCAACAAACACCAGCAAATAACTTGATCTAGAGATTAAATAGCATTTGTATCATATACTTAAAGTAAGAAATGTCTCGTCTTGACATTAGCACAGTTACCACATATCATTGCAACATTGACATATTCCCATCACAATGCACCCACTAGACTTTGCATTTGCTATCCTTAAGTATGTAGATGACAAATTTGTCATCTAAAGCTGTCCACCATCTCATCATGAAATGAACCTGTACCTGCTTTGTTCACTACACTGTCAGCAAAAAGACCATTGTTATTGCAAATCATGTCATACCACTGTCACTACACAAAACCATTGTCACTGTATGCTTATTTACCAACACTCTAACCAGAGAGAATCTATACTCCCTTGAATAGTACTATCACCCAACACAGAGGAACTGAACAGTGATACAAATCATTGTCATTCAGATATATTGCAAAAGGTAAACAAGCACTGCCATTTACCCTTGAGAGAAATACTAAAAACAAGCAACATATCACTGTCTTCAGAATAAGACACAGGAAATGTTCTTTTATCAGATCTCAGCAAATAAGTACTATCAAACCACCTTCATCCATCATTGAAACTTAGTCATTGCAAATGTAAATGCCTCTACTTTGTACCACACATAAGACTGCACTCAGATATAGTCAAAGAGCATTGTCTAATAGATTGTTCTACAATTTCATCCACCTCCAATGTCCTAGAAGAAGAAAAAAAATAAGGCAATGAAAAATCTATTTGTCATCAACCATTTCCAAGAACTTTAATCATATTGACCATGATGAAACAAAAGAACAAAGTTCGAATCAATAATGACCAGTCACTGTTATATCCAAAAATCACTGTCAGAGCTCAAACTACTGCCAGAGTTAGAGCATGCAGAACATGAAACAAAGATCATTGATAAGAGCATGACCAATCAATCTGTCCTACATACTTGCCACATTTTGCAAACATGACTACCAGGTCATTAACCATCAATGTTGTCTCCTTTTGTGAATAAGGAAATATCACTGTTCTCAATGACTAATCCTATCCCAAATGATGCAGAGCTTGAATTTACACCTATTTTCTTAATAGATACCATACTTAACTATATACCTTATAAAGTGCATATGCCTTGTTTGTCCTTCACTGTCAGACACCATCATTGTTATACTGATCATGATCAAGTATGCACTGTCACACATTATGATCTACTATCCTAATCTATAAACTGAATTGCACTATGTTTTTGATATTAAATTACTCCCCATATCTATGAGCATTAAAACAAAACTAGGACTATTTCCATCATCAGGTTGTGAGTCAAAAAACATCACTAATGTGTCTTATAATTAACTTGATAGAAGCAAGAACAATAACCTCAAGAACATCCTGTCTCAGTCAAACTGAAACTGTACCATTTACAAGATGCACTAAACATTGTCAGCGATCATTGAGCATTGACAACCAACATCATAGGTCTGAGTGAAGATACCACCAATATATACCAATCACTTGTTTCAACTAATTTGCAAACAATCCAAAAACACATTATCCTTTACCGCAATTGTTCAAGCATCAGAGAAGCAAGAATACTATGCAAGAGTCCATTGTCACACAATAGTTATCATTGATTACACCTGAGGCTAAAAAATATTGACTAAAGGCAGATATCTAAGATAAATACTTAGAAAGCAAGAGTTACCTTAAAAGTACTGTGAAAAAGAGAACTGTCATTGTCAACCACAAAATTCACTGTCATACAAAATACTGTCAGAACTATCATGAAAGTGTAGTTCACTGCACATACTCACTATCACTTAGGCAACTGCCAATTGATACTTTCAACATAAAGGAAATATACTTTGTCCTGTCTAAGCAAGGCAGTTCTAATCATAATAAAATTATGACAAAGAAGATTGTCTTCATGCTTGCCATGTCTTAGTATGTCTTGGACTGCTCCCATGTATGCAAGAAACCTTTGTTCACTTGTTACAGTTCTAACTTATCCTTATTAACATATGATCACTTTATACCTGCAATACCTTTGCACTACAATTGTCTCTAATTGCACCTTTCATTTACAAATTACTCTCCTGATGTTATTCAGAATGCAAGTCAAAGACTGTCCTAATATATCATCAGCAATTGTCACACTCATCAATTGTCACTAACTCATGACTGAGGCAAGTATACATAGCACTGACTATCACAAAACAATAATATTGCCATATTTCTTAAAATTGAGCATGAGTCATAATACACTATCAACTCCATCGAAGATACCAAGGTGAGGCTATGAGCAAAACTCAAGCATGCATCTTTTAAGCATGAAGTTCTAAACTATGATATCTTTATGTTCAGACACAAATCATGATGAACACATGAACATCCTGAAGATGATAAAAACTTTGATTTTTCTCTTCTCCTGATCTCAACACAACCCTTAGTTAACTCATCAAACACAATATGTATGAATCCAATGGAAAAAAACAAATGAAAATCTTCACATCTATCATCAAAATGAACATCAAAACAATCCATGCAACATGAAAAGAGCACACCTTTGTCTTTAAGAACCTTTGTAGCACGTGGAGATATCAATACTGTAGACCATAATCAGAAGTAACAATATCTCATGAAGATCCAATCACGGAATCAGACACGAACCACCCATATGCAGTTAACTTTGGTATTTATGTAACAACAACCACCCTTTACTATGAATGAGCATCATGGATAGCACAACATGGAATCAATAAATCACTTCTTGATCTTCTCTAGGGTATGTAGGGTAAAACACTAATCTGCTCCCCCTATCTCCAAGCTCTTACTTATTTAGGATTTTGTGAGCTATGCACTGGTTCACTTGCATTTTCTACACTTTATTTTCTCCTCCAAACTAATATAGGTTCTTTCTTTTGCTTGTCCAAAGTGCTTACCTTTTCATTATCTCTAATAGATCTTACAGGATTACTCCAGCAATATTGTGATGTATGTCCAACATTGTTGCACCTGTAACATATGATATTGCCAGAAGAATAATAATGTTTGTTTCTTGAGTTTCTATAATCATATCTTGCATGCATCCAGCAGTCTCTTCTCATATGTCCAACCTTATTGTAGTTATAGCAAACAACATTGTAGTTTTGATTTGACAAACCATAATAACTACAATTCCTAGCTCTATGACTGTACTTATGACAGACATAGCAATAACCATGAAATTGAGAATAGTTATACCTGACCGAATGATATTGCCTGATAGATGAAGGCCTTGGAAAACTGTTAGTTCTTCTTCTCCCAATATCAGTAGTTTTATCCTTTGCTCTCTTCTTGTCGTCATCAGAAATAGTAGAATGATAATTTAGATCTATCTTCTGCCTAGGAGTCTGCCTAACCTTGAAACTCTTCCTATCTGTTGTTGCAAAAACTATTTCCTTTTTAACTTCATCTTTAAGACTAGAGCTTTCCCCTTTTTCATATCCTAAGCCAAAATGATCCTTGTAGTTTTTCTTACTATTCAATATTTCATCTAAAGCATTTGTGCCTTTCACAAACTTCTTTATTTTGACAACATCCAGACTATTCTTTAGATTAACAACTTCACTTTCAAGACTCAGACATTCAATTCTTTTCACCTCAAGATCAGAATTTGTTACATCTTTTATTCTTTTTGCTTCCTCAATTTTAGTTTTTAGACTAATAATGAATTTATTAGATTCATTAACATGACTTTTTAATTCTGCAATCTGATTTCTGGTATTTTTAAACTCTAAAGAAGCTTTTTCAAAATTTGAACATACCTTGTTCTTGAATTCTATCTCTTGTTGAAGTTGCTCTTCTAATCTCTTATTCTCCTTCCTAAGTTCCTTGATTGTATCCAAGGCACACATGAGTTCTTCTTTTAAATTAGTCTCAGAATCCTATTCATAATCATATTCATCCACAAATAGGTCTCCTTCTTCATCATCAAATTCAACTACAAAATCGTCAAATTCATGTCTACTCACATTCACATTGTCAAGACTCTTAATTGCAGGACTGATTTCTTTATGACATTTTGTATCTACAATCATAGTTGACTTATGCAACAGCTCATTACTAGACTTAACTGAGACTTGCTTTTCAACTTTTTGATCAGCATCTTTTTTTTCTCTATTTGAGGCCTTATTTCTATTCTTTTTACCCATTGTACTCCACTTGCTAGGAACCCTTAAATTGGTTAGACTTCTTGCAAGGGTCTAGCTCTGATACCACTTGTTGGAGTACGCAAGACACTGAGAGGGGGGGGTGAATCAGTGTCTTATAAAACGAACTTTTTTTTTTTCAACACCTAATCAACTTTGACCAACTGTGAACCTCAACCTTGAATGGTAAGGCAAGACATTCATTTAAGAATCAAGATTAATGATCAAACCAACTTGTGAGCATGAAAAGACAAAACCATTATTTGTGAACTATGAGAAATCACTTGAACAACTCATCAAAACAAACAACAGAGGTAGATTGTACATTGGACTGAGATAAGCATCAATGTATTATACATTTGTATTGATTTACTATGATCATCATATAATTATTAAATTACGAAATAATAAACAAAAACTCATGAGCAGACCAAGTAACCATAACATAGAGATTGTCCTAAGTGGAAAACCCTCCGGGGTATAAAAACCACTCGAAAATGTGCCTCATTGGCTTAATAAAAGAATCTCACTGATTATAGGCCTCACTGGCATACAGTTGCCTCACTGGCTACAATTCGAGCCTCACTGGCTACAGTTGCCTCACTGGCATCTAGTTTGAGCCTCACTGGCTACAGTTTCTCAACAAGAAATGTATTGTAAATACAAAGGAGTTCTCTGTTTCACTTAAGTCCAATCTCTGATGACACATAAACAATAATGTAATAACCTTTTTGCTCCACACACCCTTGTCAATTACATTACATCAGAGATGTATATATATAAAACATTTTTGCACACCCATTTTGTTGTACTCCTCATACAGTTTGAAAAATGATAACTGAATATACAAAACTGTAAGTAGTTCCAACTATTGTAACCGATCAAAAATAAACAACCTTTCAAACTGTCTAATGAGTAAACAAAGGATTTATTTCATATAATGCCATCAAGCATAATAATCAAATAATGTTCTTTACAGAGCCACTTTATTAACTTTTGATGCCACGTAGACTGCTGAAACAAAGCATAATCACCGCTGAATGATATGAAACTGATTAAGCAAATCTCTGACAAAATCATTTCAAAATAATTTCTTTCCGTTTTGAAACCCTAACCGTCAATGGTATGGATAACCAACAAATCACGTGAATCATAAACCCTTTATGAAAAAGAGATTAGAAATAAATAAACTTCATCTCAACCTTTGACAAACTTTTACCTGTGGATATAGCAAACTGAAATATATACAAGACGCCCTTCAAAATTAAAACAAAATGATAATGGATTAGATACACCTGAAAAGGCGAAATGATGGGTTTGAGGCTATTGTCAACGACCTTGATGCACAACACTTCCTGTCACCTCATAGATTCAACATACGAACTCCACAAACTGTCAAAATACCAGATTCTGCAGACCCTTCTATGGTGGCGGCCAAACCCTCGTGGAGTAGATAGTGAAAATGAAATGATTAAACATCATTTTTGCCTTTTGAGCTGAGTGACCAAATGAGCCGGTCAATTCTAAAAGAAACCTGTCTTCACCGTTTATGCTTTGTCAAAAACCTTCTTTACCGGTTACCACATTTATCTCGAAACATCGATGATGTTCTTTTAATATTTTGCAAGGCTTTTAATTGAGCGCTAAGAAAAACTGCTCATGGTCATCAAGAACATATAATATACCATATATTTTAACTACCAAGTCAAATGTTAGCAAGTGCCAAGTCATCAAATATTCCAATGTCAAGGGCAAACAGAGAGAGTAGTCAATCTGTATCTCACTAGCATATTAAACTGAAACATGATTTGTCAAACTAAAACTTAACACATGCGCAGTTGTGTATTGTCATCAGGGACAAACAACTGAGGGTGAAGTCAATAGTCCCCACGAAGAGTGAAGAAGGATTTAAGTTCTTTATATTTTAGCTTGGACTCCTGAATGAGAGTCAGATATGAGTTTAAGCTCCGTAGTTGACGCTTAAACAAGCATCGCTTGTTAGGGGCATTTAAGCCTGTAACATTCCATGATAGGAGCTTCATGGCATTGCAAGGGAAGAGCTTCCTCCCTTGTGGTTTAGAAATTTGCTAATAGAAGTTTGTCCACTGGCGCAAGCATACAATTCACTTCTGAATTTATTGGTTTTCCTCCCCTTCTTTCCAAGATGAACATTAGGCTTTGAAATTTTGGAGGCGCGTTGATCCAGCATTCAGGTTTCTAGCAAGCCAAGCTCATCTTCATCAAAAGATTCATCTTCTGACTAGTCTAAAACATCTCAGTTCTCATCCATATCTATCTCAGGAATGCTCGGAGCTTCAACTATCCTAGGAGAGGGATCCAGATCAAAATTTATTATAAAGTCCAACACAAGCACAATATTGATGGGCACAATTTGACCAATGTCGTTCTCCAACAATGGGTCATCAACCTCATCACAGGGATTTGTAACTGAGGGCGCTGGAGAGGAAGGCTTCCTTCTATAATTGGATGAATTGTGATTCCTCCATTGACAAATATTAAAGAAGAGCTTAGGGACTTCAATTTCAATATGTTGGAGCCATTGACCAATCGTGGTTGCTAGTGTAATTACCTTAGGGATGTCTATAATGGCCACAACCTTGATGCACACATACATGTAGGAATTTCCTTCCAAAATCTCAAGATCAACATCGGTGATCATACCTATTGCGTTTCCAATTTTATTTAGGCAATCCACCGTCCAAAATTTAATAGGCAAATTGTACAGTCACAACCAACTCATTGTAGGGTTTGGATTGGAGGCTGCAAGATTGAAATTAGAACACCATATTTTCATGAACAAAATGTCCCCATCCATATTCTAGGGTGCATTCACAATTATACAGTCTCGATCCTCCTGCGTTTGGAAGATAACGACGAAGAAACCTTTCGGTAAGAATTTTAGGGTGAATCTACCCTCCCAATTTGCAGAAGCCCAGGTCTTGATTTCCATTCGAGATCTTTTTCGACTGATGAATTTGACATGCATAGCTTGCTTGGACAGAAACTAGGTCTCTTGGAGGACCTCATCAGAAAGGTGAATTGTGGCAATCGGTGCATCCTAATGAGGTGGCTGAAATTGTTCAGGCGTCAAAGGGGTTGGCGGATACCTACGGGAGCGAAATCGGTGCAGAGCCATAAAAATCAAGTCTTTAAATATTTTATTTATTGACAATTATGAGTATTATGTTTTTATAATTTTTAATATATATAAATTTTATAATATATAATTATTATTTATAATTTTATATATAACTATAATTTATATTTATATATAAATTATGGTTACATTGAATATATAAATTATAAATTATAGTTATAACTTATATATATTAATAATCTATAGTTATATTGAATATTATGGTATATATAGACATATTTGTACTCGGTAAAAAATGTCGTATCTGCGTATCTGAACCTTGAACATGTACCTTTCCCTATACCAGGATTGGCAATGATCTTAATTGTTTTGTGAATTCAGAGGATGATACCTGGCGCTAGGCTTGTAGTATTGTAAAACAAACACAACAAGAATGTGTGAAACAATTGTATTTAATTAATGAAGAGTTTATGCAATTTTGGCAAACTCGCTTGGAGATGTATGCCTCCAAAAACTGTCTATTGGCTTTGAAATAAGCCCATATATACAATTCTATAGACGCTGAAATGTCACCTTATCCATTTTGAATTACAAAAATAAAAAAATGCATGAAAACTATTTAATTTTGGTACCCCAACTTGGTGGGGTCATAACTCCTAACCCATTGGGAAAAAATTGGACTTCTTTGATGTGTTAGAAAGATCTCCAAGAGAACTAGTTTGACTTGTTAGGAGGGCAACCTATGACCATTCTTTCCTAAGAAACTAGTGACAATCCTCGGGCTCAATTTCGCTCCAAAGGCATCCAAAAATGTGATTTACAAAAACATAGAAAATACCAAAATATTAAATTTTTGATATTTTCTAGATTCGACCATGCAAATGCCACCCAACTACTCCTAGATCTCTGTGGGATCAGGCAACTTAGTTATTATTTTATCTTTTTAAAATAGGTGAAGGTTCTCTAAATGTGTGTGTGTGTGTGTGTATATATATTATAGTTATATAATATATTATAATTATAAATTATAATTAATTATATAATTTTTATTGACAATTATAAATATTTTGTTTATTCACAATTATGAGTATTATGTTTATATAATTTTTAATATAGATAAAACACACACACACACACACACACACACTCTACAAGGATCAATTTTGAGGGGTTTTAACTTTATATTTTTTTTATAGAATGAAGGAGATGTCAAATCTGTTAAGATTTTTAGAGGATCTTCGCTGAGTGCATTGTGATTGGTTTTGAACTATGTTTGTTGATGTATCTACTGCAATTTTATGTTTAAGCTTTTTTTGATTGTATTCACATTCTTTCTTTTTAAAATCTTTTTTTTTTGCTCGATGAATGGGTGTTCAGGGAGTCGTACCCCATAAAATAAATAACTAGAAAACCCAAAAATCAGATGAGGTGCATTAGACCCATAAATAGGGGTGCAACACTATAAGACTAAAACTTCATATCCACCTATCCATTATGACAATTTTGCACATGATTCCTATCCTCCCACTTTATCTTGAGAGTGCAAAGTTATTAGAAAGTTTAATGATTTTGCCTTCTTCCTTTGCTTAATAGGGGTCCAATCATATGTAAGATCCTTACATGGATCTTCTATACCTGAATTTGGGCTAATCTCCTCCAAGGGTGGCTTTATGCCACTGGAAACCATAATAACCTTCTCTAATTCAACAATAGAATTGACTTTCTTTACACCATTAGAAGCCAAAGTGGCCTTCTTTGAGTCTACTAAAGCTTTAATGCCATTGACAACCTTGTTGTCCTTCTCTGAACTGTTTGTTACAATAGGCTCCTCAATATCAAATTTAGGAGAAGACACCATCCTTTGTGATGAGGCTTTGACATCTGGCTTCGACTTGTTGGACAGATCAGATTTTGTTGGGACATCGACATTAACAACCTCTTGTGCTAGAGGAAAAATGTGTTGATGATGGAGCTTTGCCCCTTTCCACTAGGTGCCCTACTTTTGTGAATCAATAGTGTTTGTTGAAGGAGAAGATTTTGAACAATCCTTTGCCATATGTCCTGTAGCATAACAACGTCTACATCTGAAGACAATCTCTTCATAGTCTATCATTTGAGTCCAAAACATGGAATCAACTTTCATTTTAACCCTAGCAAGAAGGGGATGCGCAAGGTCCATTTCCACAAGGATTCATGCAAATGTGAAGGAGGAGCATAGAGTAAAGGAGGTATGGTCTTCTAAAGAAATCGGTCCTAAAATGTATTTCCCAAAAGAGTTACCGATGGAGCGTAAACACGCAAATCCCTAGAAATGAAGTGGCAGATTTGGAAGCCTCACCCAAACTGAGGTGACAGAGAAGGTTTCAGTAAAGGGGTTGAAATCTAGATACCAAGGCTTCATGCTCATATATGATTTATTTTGGATCTAAGGTCCTTTTTGTAGTAGTGGTGTTCTATCCTTAGGGAGTTCACAGGTAACATAAAAGAAACCCTTGGTGCAAGGGCCAGTGCAAAGTTCTCTATCCAGTATGGGTTGCTAGTGCTTTAATATTCATTTTTTTCAAATCTTCCAGGCTTGGCCAAAAATTGTGGAAGCGATAGATTAGAGAATGCCTTTTATGGCGTTCCTCCTTAATTTTAACCTCACCAAGATCAATTGTGGGAGAGTGTTCTCTAGGAGTCCATATTTGAGTTCTGCCCTATGCAGTCATGTGACCTAATTCCAGTGTGTCCATACCAATCACCTCCAATATGGCATTCTTGCCCTTCCCGTCTGCTTCAAATCGTGAGCCTTTAAGGGTATTTTTGAAAGAATAGGGCTTCGAATGCCCTAGGTGTTGCGCTTCTACTGTGTCCTTAATGTCATTTCCAAAATAATTTTTTAGTGAACCACCATCGCCAAAGGGGAATACTTGCGAGGATGAACAGAGGGAAACACTTAGGATTTCTGCAGTGTCACCGAAATTCAGGGGCGACGTTGGAAGGAGAAATTACTGATGAACTATTTTGTTTACTTAAAATTTTCTTTTTAAAATCTATCTTTATTTATAATGTAAGATGGATTATAATTTATGAGGTTTTAAGATTTCATTAGCTACATTTTTTAATAGTATATTAGATGTTAATTTTGTTCATTTTTTGAAGAATCTCACTTAAATGACATCAATTTAATGCAATGTGGAAGCTTAAAATCTAACATTAGTATACTTTTGATAGGTTTTGAAATGTGTTTGCCTGATATTTACCCTTTTTTTCTTCTTTGGAATCTTTTGTAGAACAAGTTAAGGGTATTTTTTTCCTAAATCCTTGTTGGATTTATTGTATGAGGTTGAATTTTGAGGTTCTTGCTTCAATGATTGGAATCTTTCTTGTATAGTGGATGAATCAAATATGAAATATCTAGGGAAAAAAATTAAGCACAACCATAGGATAATAGAAACTAGAAGTTTTAATCTGGAAACCACAAATGTTTATGCTGCCCCACTTGAATGATAATCCAAATTGATAGATATTTGGAATGCAATTAGTGTTTTTAAGTTGCTAGAGTTGGAATGACATTGTAGTTGTATGAAACAAAAATGGAACAACAATGAAAATAATGAAGTATAGCAACAAAACAACAATACACACTAGAGGTTTTAACTAGGAATCCCTAATGTGAGGGTGAAATAAGTTGGAAGTGAAAAAACTCAACTTCCTTTCCTTTTGTTAGCCAATGTAATTATATTCAGATTAGATAGTGTGTGCACAATCCTATAATTGAGACACCCACTCAACTAATAGATTTGCACCAACAAATCTTGCTCATCAATTGACTATAACTCATCATCCCTCTTCTCACACTCTTGTATTACAATTGTACTTATGCCTAAAAATAGGAATTTCAGAGTCATCCTTTCATGCACTAAAGGATGTTCAAATGCTAGAGAAATTGAAGAGATGCTTTCTTGCTATTATTCTAAGTTAGCAGATTCTTCTATTTTGCCCATCGTGCCTGTATGGGTTCGGTTTGGGTACGGGAGCAAGGATGGGATGGGGGATTCGCCCATGGTTCACCTTGGACACCCCAGGTGGACCTTAGGTGATCCTGGCACAAACTTGGGAGGATCTAGGCATTTTCAGATGAAAGTCAATGAAAAAATGCCAAAGGGGGTTGTTATATAGCGTTGAAAGCTCATTTTTCCATCAGTTGTCATTATTTATGCATGAGAATTATTATTGCGGTTGCAGGTTGATGTATAGTAAAACCTTATTTTGCCCTAGTTGAGGGGACACACTATGTTCATTTCAAATGGCGGTGTCTATTTTGTGTGTTTTTTAAATACAATTTTGCCTGGGGATATTGAATACTCAATATCTGTAATAGTCTATGGAAGTCCATCTGCTATCTCTTTTTTAATGTCTCTCTCCCTGACATCTTTCAAGGATAATCTTCCCATACTTTTAGGTTTTGACCCACAATCAACATTTTTTTTGTTCCTAGTAATGATTACTACGATGCCTTGTTTCTGATAGGCTCGCTATGCTTACTATCTTTGTTCTTAACCAAGTCCAAAATGACTGATGCAGATTTGTCCTTTTCTAAGCCCAATATTTTACTCTCCTAGAATTAGGAAGATGCTTCCACTTATCCAATCACCTGGGATGGTATTTCCCTTTGAGGGGAAACAAGGTTCTCTTGTTCCTTACTAACCATATGATTAGTCAATGGACTTGTTTGCCCTTCTAGGTTTCCTGAAACAATCCCTTTTGCCAAAAGTTTGCCTTCCTACCTTCTCCCATCCACTACTTCATTTTGTAGTTGGTGTTAGGGAGGGTTCTGAGAAACTTCCCTGTCAACGCTTAAATCAACTTTATTAATTTTAGGCTCTGTATCGACTACGTCCATACTCATCTTGCCGCTAGACTCGACATGCTCTTTTGCTTCAACATTTTTGTCATCCTTCTATTTCTAAGAGTAGGGCACTATTTCATTCAATAGCCTATTTTCTTACATTTAAAACAAGCAAAGGGAGAATATTCAATCTCTAGAGATCTGAGATAGTAGATTGGTCGAATGATCAATACAAACATAGATCCTCACAAAGACCAATCTCCTCCGTGAAAAAATCATAGGATCAATGGTTAAGAGTTGACCAAAAGAACTAGCATTCCCCTTAAATGCATTGTTGTACCAGAACTCTATAGGTAGACCAAGCAATCTCACCCAAACCAGAGCAATATTAAAAGAGTTATGAGAGGGGTTAAAACCAATATCCCATCTCTTCAAATCTAGGGTTGACTAGTCGAAGAACTAGGGACCACCTATTAAGATATTGCAAAGGTATTCCTCACAAGAAAAGGAGAAGGAAAAGAACCCCTTGGGCATGGATGCTATATCCAACTGATCTTTGTTCCACCACTTCTTAAGGGCCTAGGCCCTTACCCCATCTATGTTAGGCCTTGGCCCCATAAATCTACCAAAGACAAACATCTCCATTTGGACACACCCTTATCCATAATACAATTAGGGACATTAATAGATAACTCACATGAACTCAGGTCATAGTTAATTAGAATTAGAGAAGAAGAGATTTTCCCTTTTGGTTTAACACCCAATAGAAAGGCCCAAGGAAGAGGGCCTGCATCCTAAGTCGGTAGCTCTCTTGAGGTCTAACCATTACATAATGTTTTCTTGAAACCTATGACTAAAAAGTTGTCTAAAAATTGAAACCTTACAGGACCCTAACCTTCCTCCAGAACCTGATGGTCAATATTTGCCTTGGTTCCACCTCTATCCTCTTCCTTCAAGAGGCCCACCATAGGTGGAGCTCCATATGGGTCCGCTGGATCCTCCTAACTCTCTAACTCTAAATCAACTCACCCATCCACTGCACTACTTGATTCTTGTCCACCATCTGTCAACCTGTAACATCCACATTCTATAAACATAGTAAAAACCAAAAAAATTCACCATAAAGTAAATTTACAAGGTAAAAATGAGACAGAGAATTTTTTTTTTCTTTCATTCAACATATAGTTGAGTAACTACAATTACAAGATATCTCATTACAAATACAATCAACCTTATTGTCTTTCTCAAGTACAATGTTTACAAATATAAATCAATTATAAATACCTGAATCAGATAATGTTTTTCTTAGTCTCACTAAACACAAGTCTCAAAGATATACTGCATCTAGAAATTTGACATCTTTATCGCAAGCCTTGGCATGCCTTCTGCGAGAGAGAGAGAGTATCTTTCCAGTGATTTACCTCCAACCATAGACCGTTGGTCTCCTGCACTCCTTCCTAACCGGAAGTGGCCCTTCCCTTCACGAGAAGTATAGACCAAGGTGACCAGTGGTAATTTGCCTTTCCGAGTACATAGTGTTGTATCTTACACAACTCTATCTATCATACAACCCTAGATACCCTCTAGCTAAGTATGATTCCCAATAGGATGTGCAATCCAGATACAGTGAACCGACAATGCATGCAAAGACATATGCATTACTATGGCCATAGTTTTCAATATAAATTGACGTTCACAATGAACGTTGTTGTAATGTTCACCCACTCCAACTTGACTTGGATACTATCATATTCCTACAGTTCGACTTGGTCATCTATGCTTTAACTTAAGAAGTTATGACGTTTGTACAATTTAGTCTTCCTGACCCATCCATGTTTTCTTTCATTCTCTATAATCCATAGACCTGTTCAACTTTCTTTCTTTATGAGGACTCTCATTGCATCATCGCAATTCCTGAGGTCCACAACTTATTGTCTCATAATAAATATAGATAGATTAATTACGACTAAGATGATAACCTTAACCAGGTTAAGCATTATAGTCTAGGAATCTAATTCCCTTCTTGCATGTAAGAATAATTATACATAGTCAAGGCACTTGACCCTTCAATCATGATCTAAATAATGATCTCAATGTCTTATTATAATAATTACCATGTCAAGGTTAAATTTAGATTCAATTGATGAGTTTTGCCTAACTCAAACCTAGTCTTTTTGACTTAGGTGAATTCACAAGACACTATCGTTGCTCTATTAATCATTATGGATTGACTATCCATTCTAAGGTTTCTCTCTTTGCATCTTTGCAACGTTTGAGATTTACCCCCTTGTCGACAAGTAATAGCTTAGAGAAGTTGTGATAAAAAGGTATAATGAATTAATGTTTAACTTAACCATTTAATGGTACCTCTTGCATGTTTGCAAAATCTGAGGCTCACGGCTTGTAATTTAATTCGACTTGTAACTCAACAAGGAGTTTTCCCTACCTAAGGTTAATCTTTGTTGACTAGTAACAAATCTCATTCCAACAAGATAGATATGAGCATTTACTAAAATTAGGGCTCACGTCACATTAATATCTACTCACGAAATGAGTTCACCCACCTATAAGCTCTATAAAACATCCTCGATACCCTCAAGGTGTTTGCATTTCCTCATGCATTAGCACATGGCGCAAAGGTTTACTCTATTCCCAAGTTTATGGATTCATCTCCGTTTACACGTTGTACAATGGGTTTTCTATATCATTGTTTATATGGATAGCATTTGTAATGCAATTCATAATCCCATATTCATATAAAACATCGTTTAATAATACCCACTCCTAAGTGGTTTCAAACTTGGCTATTCGGTTCCCATAAGTTTATACAACATACCCAAGTATAAAATACAATTACCCATAAGCTCGAAGTTTTTAAGTATTAGACTCATAAGGGTCTACAAGTTAATAGCGACCAAGAATCATCGCATGCAATTTAATTAAGACACAAATTGCGGGTTTCCCACCCTTATCTTTTCATTTCAAAAGCATGACGGTTTTCAACCAATACTAATACTTCAACTCTACTCCTCCTTCCAAACAAATGGTTTCACATGGTTCACTGAGGTAAGAGTAATATAATAAGATATTAAAAAGACTTAGAAACTAACTTTAGACTCTAGAGATGATCCAACACATTTGTCGACCTCTAACTAAAGGTCTAAACCCGGAATAAGATACTAGCTCATTTCTTTTGTCGACATTCAATGTCTTGTTTTCAGAATCTTAATCTAATTGGACAGAGAGATGTTTTAAAATCTTATCCTTCTCTGATTTGAGCTGGTAACACAGCCATATAGAAACAACTCATTGCAAACATCCTTACCGACACCTAGTAAAATCTCGTTCACAACTTGCATCATGCATATATCAGCTTTGGTGTATAAATACATTTACAAACTGTGTTCTATGATTGTTATGGTCTGTTTCATGATATTTAATGATATCATTTCCTAAGAGGACATCATGGTTTCATTTTCTGAGAAGGTGACAATAATACACATTCCTTGTAAACAGCCCACATTCTGAGCTTACAATAAGATGGAGTTATTTGCAATTCCTTTTCGTTGTATGATCTTATACTAGTCTAATCCTCTACACCACTGCCCAACAATATAACACATAGGCTGTCTAACATTCATAACTACGTCGAATCATGAAAGAAACTAAGGCTTACACTATCATTATCATCTACGTTGCATAATTCCTACACTTTCATTGCCGATTAAGACACACATATCAATCATAGACTGCACAAAGTGGGAGAATAGGAACCTGTCGATGATCTATGAGGTCTGTTGTCGCTAGCTCGCCCTTGTTGAGCTCTCAGCGACCGTCGCAAGTTTCCTTCTCAAACTCTCAACTCATTGCGCTCTCCTCTCCCCGTCCTCTGCAGAATAGAACGTGCTTCCACGTTTTTTTTCCCTTTCTCAATCTCTTAACAACCAAAATCTATTCCTTTCCCCCCCACGGCAAGGAGGAATGATCACCTATATCCTCTCAGTTTCCAATTTTTTTCTTCTTAACAGAATAACAATCTCTCAAAAATCGCCCACGGTGAAAAGATTCCTGGCATTTTCCTCCCGGTTTCCATTTCAAAACAACAAAACTCATGCCCAGCATGCCCACGATGATGGAGCATAAATGGCATTTAACTCTGTCGGTTTCCATACTTCTAAACTGAGTAACCACCTCCTCGACTACCCACGGCGATGGGAGATAAGGCATTAAACTACTGCCGTCCCATGCCTTAACAAAAGGAGGTCGATATAACTATATGCTACCCGACTCCTTACTTGTAGCGACCACTACAAGATGGAGGCTTCTTAATGGCGACGTGGCACAACAACCTCGTCCACTATCTCCACAAGAAAGCTTCTAACCTTTGAAAATGCAACTAACACCGCTTAGAGGGATAAAACTCTTACAAGGTGATAATTAATAAATGCACAAGGTGACTCCAAGGTCGAAAAAGAGATAAAGAATCAAGACCGACTAAAGTAAGAAAGTATGGGTTTGACTTATGATAACTCAAGTCTTAAGCTCGAAAGGAATAGACGTATTCGCAAAGGATGACATCCGAAATGATAGAGCTTGGGTGTAAACCAACTTGACTTGACGAGAAAACTGACATCAAGCAAACTAACGAAAATACCTCCCGTTAACCAAGTTATGACTAAGGCGATTTTGGAATATCCTTCCAAATAATGACCAAAACAGATATAGCTTATCTCGACTTCACATTCGACTTCCGTCGATTTTCAAAAAGGAATAAATTCACAACACATGATCAACGCGTTTTTACGGCAATCACGATGGATTGGGCGTAACGCAAAACAAGATTTTAAATTTCGTTTAGCTGTCACATAGCTGTGAAAAACCTCTACCCGAAGTTGTTAAAAACTTCTCTATTTGTCCCATTTTGATCACTAAGAATTTCAGATGATGTGAATGGGTCGAGTTTACCTCCCCATCACAATTCTTCATTAAAATCACGTCAATTTGACAAGATCATCTGTTGATGTTAAACGTCGACAATATTCATGTCATCTAACTTGATGGGAACGTCTTGACGTTTAAGAGGCGACAATAAAACCTCAAGCGACACAAGAAGAATAACACAACCGTTTTACGTCTATGACGTTGTTTACTTTACAAACGACTATGTCGACTCATCATCGACTTGACTAGATGATAATCAAGATATCGACTACCTGTCGATTAGATTCGAAAGTAACTAGTAAGACAAGACTTACCTCATACGACTCATTGGTTCACATTATCGTTTAACACTAGACTCGTTTGGCAAATTGACCACTCGTAATCCAAGGTCTATCTCTCTCTTCTCGAAAGATTCTCTCTCTCTCTCTTCTCTGAGAGTCGATAACTTGTAATCCTGTTTCACTTGTCATCAAACAATAAGTAATCAGTGCATCATTATTCAATAAATTCAACTAGTAAATCAAATCTCATAATACAATTATTAAATCGACCATAACATAATCATTTCCATGATTTTATAAATGATATTCCATATAATTCCATGTCATATCCTGTCATAAATCTATAACATCTCAACAAATTTACTTATGCCCAAGTAAAAAGTAAAAGTATAGCAAGTTAGAAATTGGGATGTAACACAACCCTACACCTACTTGTCTTCTATCAACAAAAACTCTATCTTCCCACCTTCCATCCGCAGAACCACCATCATCCTGCCTATTTCCCATTTAAAAAAATATATAAGGAAAATCACATGTTATCACACAAATAACAATATTATATGATTACAATTTTCATGGTGTTAGTGTTGATCAAGCATTTGGAGGTATTGTGCAAAAGCCCTCAAACCATCACAAAGGAAAATGAAGTAACTAATCCACTTAAATACAACATCGCAAGAAATGAAAGTAAAATGATGTAATTAATTCACAAAAGATAAAAAGGTGTAATTAATCCACTTAATTACAATATTGCAAGTAAAAGATAAGTCTCATAAATAAGATCCAATAAAGTCAATAAATCTTCTCAAAATAGAAACCTCATAAATAAGAATCTATAAGAATCATTAAATCTTGCAAAAGATAATCTCATCAATATAAATCAAATAAAGTCATTAAATCTTACAGCTTGCATGCTCATTCCAGGTAAAAGAACTATAAAATCATACACAAAGTCCTTTGACAATCATGCCATAATACATCCAATAATCATGTTCAACAAGAATAAATGAATCAATACACTCATCAGTCACACAAACCAAGTGATCCTCCACCTATAAGCCGAGAGACGGGAACATGGCCCATGTGCTTTTCCACCCAACCATGAAGTAATTACACTTCCTCATATCCCTTCATGAAATGAAGGAAACCCAGCCCTACATGAAATTTCTAGCTACCAGGAAACAACTGGCAGGAGGGAACACCCGATGCAACCCTGGTGTCTGAATGTGCAATTCTAAACAATGAAATGTAGATTGTCTCACAACAGGATGTGGCAGAGATATATATAAATAAGTTTGCTAGACAAAATAAACATCTTTTTCAATGTCAGCTCGTTTAGATCTAAACCTTTAAACACAGTAACAAGTTCAATTTCTGAAAAAAGGAAAAACCATCTTTGATAATCCACATTCAGCATCCTAGCCCAGAGAGTAACCCAATAACATTCCTAGATAAAAATCTACCTTCTTTCCCCAAGAAGTAAACAAGCAAGTAAATAAATAAAATCAATGAATAAAGATCCAAAATCACCTATGACCATTTCTAAATCCCTTTCCCATGCATCAATCATGAAACACATCTTTCAAGCAATATTCCATGATTTGATTTACACAAAATGTATCTTATAAAACTACAAAAATTGATTTAATTACTAAGTCCATATTTCATTCACTCTAACATATTCACAATGTAATAAGTATTCTAAGTCATTATTTCATTTAACTTCCATAATATATTAAGTCTCCTAAATCATTCAAAACAAGTATACCAATTCTCTTCAAGAAGTTTTAATAAGTCAATGATATTTATATCTCAGAATTTACTCCATCTTACTAACATATAAGAAAGATAATTTAAACATATAATCTATTCATTCAAATATTCATAAAATAATAGGTTTTTTGCTGGTAAGGGCGTGGTTCGGTGGTTAAGTCGCTTGGTTGTAGTGGCGGCCACCAGAGTTCAAACCCCCACTGGGCCAACGAGCTCGCAGGCTTTATGCCTTCGCTGGGCCAACGAGCTTGTAGGTTTGAAGTGTTCTTGCTAGGGGATGAGGTCCCCCGTGTTGTGGCCTCACCGGTTCATTGCTCTAGGCAAAAGCATTTGTGTGGAGCCAGAGGGCATGTCGCACCAGCGTTGCCGGTCAAGTTAAAAAGTTTACTAGGCGCTTTTAAAAAAAAAAGGTTTTCTAAATAATTTAACAGTCTTACCATCATATTTGTGTCAAGAACCATCTCAGTCTATTCCAATAAGTTTTATAAATCATTTAAACCTTACTGTCATATCTGTGATAGGAAGTCCAGAATCAAGGGAACAGTCTTCCTGTCGCAGTTGCGACAAGAACTATAGCAGAAAATAAAAATAAGAACATGGTTTATAATATTTTACTGTCATTCGATGTTAATGTTTAAAATAACATTTTAATAGCAATCAATAATGGAAAGGTAAGCTACAAGAATCTAATACTTCATCTAGATTTAAGAGTTCTCCACTTTATTTGTTTAATAAGGAAAGGTCGATTTGTTTAGCAAGAAACTGATTCCTAATAGCAAGCAAGGATGTGGTAATTATAAGATCTGTGTCTGTTAGAGGGTAAGTTTAACAATCTACAACAACTTGGTTAACGATGGTTCCAATGGATACATCCAAATCAAGAAAGAAGTCATTTTTACTTAGCATATACCAAGAATATCAAGAAAACAAGGATAAGAACAACAGGTTGATCCCAAATGTCAAACTAAAGTTTAAGCAGATTGGCGACAGAAAGTATAAGGTAGGTCGATTTACTCAGCAGTAATAAAAGTAAAGGAAAAAATGGAACAACAGGTTGCTGCAATATCAACGCCGTAGTGAAAAGATTGGCATCAGGAAGGAAATAAGGATAGGTTGATCTAATTTTTAAAGAGCTAACAATGCTTCTCTCAGCAAGTCGACACTAGAAAATAGAGGTAAGGATCTGACGCTAGAAACAGATTAAGGTAGGCATTTTAGAAGGTTGAATTTGGTCATTTCAAATCAAGAGGTCAATCGTTTTTAATAGCAGGCCAAAAATAGGTAAAACACAGGCCGATTTTACTATGTTAAACCAACCATAACAATCATTTAAAAGATTACATATATAAAAAGGAAAACACTTGAATAGTTTCACTTGTTCAAGGGATTGATCCTCTCTCCCACATCGTTTCAAAAATAGTAAGAGAACTGTCCTCCTCTCTGTTGTCAAAACGTGCTTCCTCTGCTAAAGATCGTTGGTGTTCAAAAATGAAATCATGTACTTTTATTTTGTAAAAACACTGACCAAAAAACATGAAGCTCTTCAAAGTATTTTTGGGTTTTTTCCTACTCCTCCCCATCTTTCCCGAACACTTTACAGTTTCAAATTTCATTTTGATATGACAAAGTTATCGCTATTTTTTGATTGTTGTTCTTGATTGAGCTTTTAAAACGCCTTTTTATCTTTTTTTATTAAAAATCCCTTCTTAATTTTGGCGTCTCTTATTTTTAGTTTTCTTTCTTTTTGATAACTAAAGATTGCCTTTGATTTTGCATGAGATTGCAATAAATAAAATACTAAAGACTCTTAATTTTTCTATTAAAATTAGAATAAACAACTTAATTAGCCTACTATCGCATGCATGACAGTAAGTTATTTTTAATTCTCTTTATTTAAGACTCTAAATATAACAATACTATTATCGAATATAATTTAACTATTTTTAATAAAACACAATTACTTTAACTCAATCAAGAAGTATTTAAAAATAATAAAATAATATATATATCTATATATCTCTTGCAATTTAAATATAATTGTTTAAATCTAATTTAGATATTGTCTTCCAAACATCCATACTCATATAAATAGGAAAGTTTATTATTTAGTATTAATTAATATAAAATACACACACACACACACACACACACACACACATTTCCCAATTGAATTAAAATACACCATTTAATATAATCGAAAGAACTTTTAATATCTACAATTAAATCACGCATTTGAAAATGATTTTCCTAACAATTAAAAACACCATATTTTCTAAGCATCTAAACATCAATCACATTTATTATCCACACAATTAATGCATAATAAACCATTCAAAATGCAATATGAGACTATGTGAGTGTGTGATTGCATCAGAGTTAACCATCCCGAACAGTTTTTGCCAAGTGGCTAGAACATCTCTACCTCAACTATGTTCTCGTCTTCGACAAGTACCTGCATTCATTTGCACTCAACTCAACGTCAATAGGTTAGTTCCCAAAAACATAGCCAAAAGAAAACATCATAATCATATCGATAATATGTAATATTTAAGTCAACTTTTTAATTTATGTAAATATAACATCATGATAATTAACTTCTCATATGTGGAACTTACTTGAAGTCAAACATCATGGTAAATGTTCACTAATCTAAAATAATAATATAGTCCATAAAAATGAAACATGACACATTGCAACGTTCTGGAACCCAAAGGTTGTGGTAGGAATAAATTTGATGGAGGAATCAAATCACATTGCCACATTGTTTACTAGTCAAAGAGATAATGTATCTTGGATAAATTCGAATATTTATGTTCCTAACATTAGGGGAGCTAGAAGGAGGCTATGGAATAATCTTAAATCCTTTAGAAGGATTCATTCTAATACTAAATGGCATCTGATGGAAGATTTTCAGACCCCCTTAGAGAGAACGAGAAGAAAGGTGGTTCTTAGATCTCTATGGAAAGTAGGGAGGATTTCATTGATTTTATAGATGATCAGACACTTATGGACTTGGACTTGTAGGGAGCTAACTTTACTTGGTCCAATAGATGCCATGAACAATCTCTTATTCAGGTGAGGTTGGATCGATCCATGATTTCCCTTGATTGGTTGTCTTCCTATTGCTGTTCTTTGTCAGTTCTAACAAGGTTAGGGTCAAATCACTATCCCATCATTTTCTACGCGAACCAGTTGGGAAAGAAGAAATATTTTCCTTTCTATTTTGGAAAGATGCAGACCTAACATTCAAAACTTAAAAATTTGATTGTTGAGTGGTGGAGCATTAATGTTTTAGGCTCAACTATGTATCTAATAGCTAAAACACTCAATGACGTTAAGATTAATATTAGGAGTTGGAACAAAACATCTTTTGGTCATATTTTGAAGAGGAAAGAGGAAGTGGGAAAGATTATGGATACCATCTAGAAGGATATCCAAGAAAGGGGTTTAGATTCAAATCTTTTAACCCATGAGAAAGAACTTATAATTGAACTTCATTGTATTGTTTCTAAGGAAGAGGACTTCTAGAGGCAACAATCTAGGACCATCTGGATGAAGAATGGAGATCGTAATATGAAATTATTTCATCTTACCACTCTTAAGCACAAATCTATGAATAGAATCAAGGAAATTAAGGTGGGGACTCTTCATATATTTTGAGAATAATGAGATTAGAAAGCAGGTCGCAAGTTTCTTCTTTGAGCTTCTTTTATATGATAGCTCTATTAATCTAAATATTCAGTAGGGTATCTTGGATTTGATTCCTAGGCTTTTAAATGATGCAAATAATACCGAGTTAAGTAAACTTTTGACAGATCAAGAGATTAGAGCTTCTGTTTTCTCTCTCAAAGGAAACAAAGCCCCAAGGCCCGATGACTTCCCACACTTCTTTCAAACTTACTGGGAGATCATTTCCAAGGATGTTATTATGACAACCAAGGATTTTTTGGCAGCAAGAGAGTTCTAAAGGAGCTCAACTCTACTATCATTGTCCTTATTCATAAAAAATCAGGTGTGAACTCTTTTGTTAATTTTAGACCAATTAATTTATGTAATTTGATATCCAAAATATTTTCAAAGGTTGTGGATACAAGACTGTAGTTGGTTCTTCCCAAATTGATTTTAGAACAACAAAGTGGCTTTGTGCAAGGAAGATAGATTCTGGACTCCATTATCATTCATGAAGTCCTTCATTTGTCGTCCATCAACAAAAAAAAGGTTTTCTTCTTAAATTGTACCTTATGAAATCTTATGACAGAGTGTTGTGAGATTTTTTGTTGAAGGTTATGGCAAGATTTGGTTTTGGAACCAAGTTCATGGATTTGATTTTTGAGACGATTTGCACTCCTGAATTCTTGATCATGAATAATGGCACTCCCTTAGGATTTTTCAAGAGTTCTAGAGGAATTAGGCACAGGGACCCCATTTTTGTGTTCTTAATTATTATTATGGTAGAAACATTGGGAAGAAACCTTATTAAGGCTATCAATGATGGTAGATTAAGAGGCATACATCCTGCCTCTTTTGGTGCTTCATGTTCGCATCAACAATTTATGCATGATACTATCATCACTGGTGAAGCTTTGACTAAAGAAGCTAGAGAATTGGAAACTATCCTATTGAACTATGAGGGGGCTTCAGGCCACAATATTAGCCTCCCCAAAAGCACTATCTTTTTCATGAATAGTCTACTTGATCGCTAGAATAAAATTACTAGTATTCTCTAATGTTAGATGGGAGTCCTTCCATCCAAATATTTTAGGGATGCTATTGTTCTATGGAAAAATTCTTGATTTTTTTGGTTGGAGCTTATTGATATCTATTCCAAGCAAAATTGGCATGTGGAAAGGAACTTTGTTAAGTCAGGTAAGAAAAATTCAGCTTATCAAAACTGCTTTGTAGAATCTTCCTGTATATAGTATGAATCTTCTTAAAGTTCCTTTTAAGGTCGCGGAAATGATTGAACAAATTTAGAGAAAAATTCTTTGGGTAGGTATTGAAGAGAGATCAACTTTCATTTGTATCATGGGAAGGGGTCTGTAGATCCAAAAAAAGGTGGTTTGGGATTAAGAAAAATTAAGGATTTCAACCTAGCCTTGAATGCTAAAATCACTTGGAGAATGATCTTTGAGCAAAAGGAATGGACGAAGATCACGAGGAGAAAATATTTGTATCATCATGGGAACATGCGAGAATTCTTAGATAGCATTGATCTACTCCTTGGTTCTTACCTATGGAAAAATATTGTGGACAACAGATTTATTATCAATAAAGGTGTGAAATGGAAGGTCGAAGATGGGACATCTATTAATTTTTGAGATGATAGATTGTTACTTGACTCTCTCATGAGAAAGTGTGATTGGGTGTTGCCTTTAAAAGACCATTGTGTGAGATGTATAGGGATTAAAGTGGCAAATTATATGTGTGAGGAGAGAGGTGTTAAATCTTGGAAGTCCTTATCTTCTTTGTTTCCTTCTTCCATTCTAGTTGATTCGGTCACTAAGTTGCAAGCTCTCCTTTCTAGATTCCACATTCCCTTGTTCCCTAGGCGGGATGAATTAGTTTGGTGTGCTTCTCCATCTGGATCTTATTCAGTTGCTTTAGGGTTTGACTCTCTTTATCCTTTGTGTGAGCCTACTCCTTTTTGGCCCAAGGTTTGGTCCCCTCAGTTGATACCTAAAGTTAATATCTTCTTCTAGATTTTGGTACAAAATAAGTTCCTATATTTTGGTACAAAATAAGTTCCTAACTTTAGACAATCTTATGAAAAGGGGTTTTGCTATCCCAAACAGATGTGTTATGTGTGAAAGCAATGAAGAGAATATCATCCACTTGTTGTTAGAATGCAGTTTCACTGTTTCTATATTGGAGATCTTGTTTACCCTATGGAATATTAGTTGGGGCATTCCTAATTCCGTTCATAACTTGGTTGATCAGTAGATTTATCATTCTTAAAATCCTTCCTTGAGGTTTTATGGTCCCTCATGCTACCCTATGTGGCTTGGGGTTTGTGGAAAGAAAGGAACAATGGAATCTTTAGGGAAGAGAATTATTTTGGCCATAAAGGAAACTTTATGTCAAGGGTCATCGAAAAGATCACTAATTCTTCAAAAATTGATGTCCCCAATTATGATTTATAGATTGCTAAGGCCTGGAATCTTCGGTTTGATATCTCTACTCCCTTTAAGGACATGAAGAAGACTAGAGTTGGTGTGGTTTGGGCTCCATCACCGAAGGATTGGATTAAAGTAAATGTTGATGGTGCCTTGAAGGGCAACCCAAGTTTGGATGGAGTTGGTTGGGTTATTAGATATCACAAAGGTCAAATTATTTCAATCTTTGCCCTGCCCCTGGGGTATCAAACAAATCACATTGTTGAAGTTGTGGTAGCTCTTAATGCTGTCCTTTTCGCTTCTCATCTAGGGGTTAAAATGTTAATTGTTTAAGGAGACTCCCTTAATATTATTCAATGTCTTCAAATGTCCCAACCCTCTAGTTAGACTATAGAGAATTTCATTAATGTAACCCTTTCTTTATGTAAAATTTTTGAAGAGACCTAATTCATGCATGTGCTATAAGAAGGAAATAGGTCTGCAGACATTTTTGGTAATTGGAGGGTGACTAGTGACAACATGTAGACTTGGAAAGATTTTAAATGTCTGTCTGCACAAGCACAAGGACTACTTGTTAATGATTGCAACCTTGTCGAAGGCATTCATGACTTCAAATGTACAATTATAACTTGGCAAGGGGGAATGACATCACTGATTAATGATGTTTTCTAGCATCTTCTTTGACATTAAAAAACTAGTGTCTCTTTCAGAGAACAGTGTTGTGGGTCTGTTTGAAAGGGGTTTCATTTTTTAAAACAAGAAGAAGAGTAGAATGGGTGGTGATGACAATAGAGTTGAACCCTCAAATTGTACTGGGGTTCGTAAGAATCCCAAAGTGTAGAAAATCTTAGCTGATGCGGCTTAACGCCTTATTTTGAGAGGCTAAAAGGTCGTGATCCAATAGTTACCAAGGCCTTCACTAGAGGATGGTGTTGGTTCTCCAACTTGCAGCCAACAATCTCTAAGAGGTTGTGAGGCTCTATGCTTAAGATTTACGGGTGATTGGCCAATGAATGAGAGGTAAAGGATTACACTCCCTTGCACTTTAGGCTCTGCAAGGCAAAGGTGGGTGCTCCTATAAGGATATGATGACTTAAGATATACAAGGTAGTTGTAGACAACATAAGAGAAGATAAAGAATTCATACAATGTAGTGAGGATGTGTGGGATTGCAAGCTTCTGTGATTATACTCCTCAGATCCTTTGAATTTTACCATGAATTGGGGGAATTATAACTTATATAATTAAGTTATTTGCATAGTCAGATGTTCTTGTTTTATAATTGGTGGAGTTGGGAGGTATTACTCAGTGATCGGTGCCTTAATGTGTTTACAGAGTCATTGTGTATTTATCTGTATTTCTACAACAACACTAATTCTTGATGGTTATCTAAATTGTTACTGCCTTACAACAACATAACCCATGTAGGTGGCCCTATGGTTCAACATTCTACTTAATTATCCTTTTTATATCTCAAATTCCCCACAGTTATTAATGGAATATTTACACCACTCCTTGAATGGCAACTAATAGAGATAATGATTTGAAATATCAAATGCATTCAATGAGCAAAACAACCCTTAGCTATTCCACTCAAAGAAATAGGAGATACTCAAATGGAGATAATGTGAATTAGAGAGATTTCACTCATATATTTCATACCAAGAAAGAACATTACAGAGTACAGACTCATTACACAACAAACAACATATTTCCAACTACAGATAATTCTTAAAGAGTTTTTTCCCTCGTACTTTCCTCCTTTACAATTACAATGACCTTGGAGCATCATTTATAGAAAATGTTACCAACAAAGATTCATAGGATGAGTGACATCTGTCACTTTACAACAACTTTTCAAACAACCTTTTACATTTTACTACAACAAACTTTTACACTTGGAACCACTCATGAGATGATCACCCTCTCACAGACTGAGTGGATGGCTTGAAGATGACAAACTCCTAACCACTTTCTGATGTGGATCAGGATGCCCTTTTACTGAGCTGAGATGAATCTCCTTGCTTGCATTTTTTACTGACAAGGCACCAACAATTCAACTAGTTGAGCTAGAATGAAATATATCCCCTCTTGCTGCCACTAACATGCTAAATGGTGATACCATTGCAGAATGAGCATGTGAGTTGGACCTTGATACATGAGCAGGGAGTGGATTGGGAGAGAACATGAACTCCAATCCATTAGATAGATGCACTAGCATCTATTGAATTGCAAGAAAGACCCGAGACCAAAGCCTGGTACCCTACTATGCTAGCTGGGAATGAGGAGTTGTACGCCACCATCCAAGAATAATGTCTTTTTCATGCAACTATTTAGATTCCTCTTTATGTCCCAAGCATGTAGGTTTTTAATCTCTTCTTGACAATATCATTCTACAGGATCCTTCTAGCTTGTCTCTTTTCAGTGAGGAAAATCCCTTGTAATGAGTTTTTTGCACATGAGAGTTGGTTGTTATCTTTTCAGACCTTCCCATGTCATGTGACACTGGGAATCTTGTTCTTTATTTTGCAACAGTTGGGTCCTTCAAGATTTGTAACAAACTAACTACTCAAACCTCACAATCACCTTCTTCAAAAAAGATGACTTAATTCTAACTGAAAAGATTTTTCCAAGAATGGAAAACAACATAATTGTTTGTAGAATGTAGTTCACCTTTCTTCTATTTATAGCCAAGTTTGTTGATGATTAACTCCTTAATCAATTTTAATATGGCTTAATATAAATCATATTTCATTACTCTTCCAGCATACCATCTTATCAAATCTACCACAACTCAAGGAGATAAATATGACACACTTCAATGTGTCCTACAGTTGCCAAAATGCCACCTCACACTATGCTCGAGGGATACTTGAGCATCCAACCAGAGAACACCTCATATGATGGCCAGGGGTACTCTAGAATCCTTCTCATCTTAATCATGTGAACCTGATATCTCACGTCTAACAATACTTTGGCACCTCTTACAAAACTATCCAGGCTAGACTCCAATTTTAGTAAGTTGTCTAATTTGGCATTACACAAAATTGAGTGTACATTACCCTCATGAATAACTGATTTGACTAACATTGGGGCATACCCTAGAATTATGTTTTCCATAAATCCAATGATTTTATTTTCCCCTCAGTGTCTAAAATTGTTGACAACTAACAATCCTCCAAGGCCTTAAAACTTTCAATTTTATCTTTAATTACCACCTCAAATCTGCCTTGGGAAGAGGAGACCTCACTTAAAAGACATGCCACCTCATAAACACTTAATTTTTCATGCGGAGCATCAGGGTTAAATCTCACAATGCTTTGAATTGCACTCAAGGAGGACCATCTTGGAATCCACGTGCTTAGAATTTGCTTTAGTGCTGACTAATATCTGACCTGGGCATCCTTTAACGTTTGCAATTTTCTAAAGCAATCCCATGCATCGTCAGCTTTTTCCACATCTTGGGATATTCTGTGGTCAAATAGATTCCTTAACCAATCATATGCTTCTTGTATTCCCTTAGCCTCTGTTGCATCTACTGCCTCTTTACTTCTCCTTAATTCTTCCTTTAGACTCTTAATCCTAAGTTTGAGAGTATCCTTATCTTGTTGAGTTTCCATGGTGATCTTGGGTAGATTGACCAATGACTTAATCTTATTGTATTCTTGCATCAACTTCGTATTCTCAGTTAGTAGCTTATCATAGTCAGTGTTGGCAAGAAATGGGGAGGACACAGTCTGGAGATTTGAACCTAAAGTCAGTTTATACCCCAAACACATGATAGTGAGAGAAACATGAAAAATAGTAAGGAGTTATACAATGCGATAAAAACACATCATACATAGCATATCCTATATCATTATATGCAACCATCCATAGATCTAATCCTTATATTGCCTTATATATTCATTATAGTATCATATATAAAATGGCAGGTCTAAGTCTCTACTCTGGACATATATCTTCTTTACATATTCCCTTTTATTTACATATTACATATTCTTCTATTACATATATGTTACAATAGGGACGTGTCCCTTATACAACATCCTAACTATTATCACATATGTTAGCCCCAACCTCCACATTCCATTTGCGGTGACTTGCAGTAGGTTCTGTTGTGTGGCCTGTGGTTGTGTATACCCTACCAACATCATCCCCCATTTTTAGAACTGTCTTGTCCTCAAGACATACGTTGCTAGTTATTGGGTAAGATGTTCTTGTAAATCACCTCCAATTGGATCAAGGTTGTGTCCCATTGTTTCTTGGTTTGTTGTAGCAACGGAATCTGATCCTCTATCTCAATATGTGTCTTTTCTGCATCCCCTATAGTGGAAGGGATCTGTACCTTCTGCAAATTTTGTTTTGCCTCATATAGTATTCTTGTTAAATGTGCTAGGTGGAGGCTGATTACTTCTCTCAGCTGCTTCACTTGTCCCTTAATCTACTCCCTCTAATCCTGTAGTTGTTGCAATTGTGTATGCACTGTTTCAATCTTGGGCCCTTGTTGCTCCATTCATATCTCAAAGGATCAATTGTCCCTACAACCTGTGTTATCTATACTTCTAGGGCATCTATCTAATCCTGTATGCTTTTAGTAGTAGTGGGCCATTATAAATAAAACTGATATAATACAATAGCCTCCCCTATGGCTTGTTGAATATTCTTTATTTAGGTCTCCATCTATGTGTGCGCTGACACACATTTCTTAGATGCTTTTGCCATTCTTTTCTTATTCATTTCATCTGTTACCTACTTTTTCACCTTATCTTCTTGATATTTTATTTCGGCTTGCAGGTTATTCACCAATTACTTAAGCTATTGTGTCAATGGTAATGTTATATCTCTTTGAGCATTTGGTAATTGATTTTAGATTGCATCTACCACCTCTTGTAAATGCTTAGTGCTATCCACATGTTGATGTAGGATTTCCTCTTATTATATATTTTCTTTCATATTTCCTCTTATTTACATCTTACATATTCTTCTATTACATATATGTTACAATAGGGACGTGTCCCTTATACAAAATCCTAACTATTATCACATATGTCAGCCCCGACTTCTGCATTCCACTTGGGGTGACTTGCGGTAGGTTTTGTTGTGTGCCCTACTACTGTGTATACCTTGCCAACAATCAGCTTGTAGTTTCATTGTTGTTGCTTCATTGAATAAAGAAATACTAACTGCTAAGAAAGTAGCTTGAGGTACTGTTGTTTCACTCAATCTCTTTACAATCAAATTCCATTTCATCTCATTAACATCATTGATGACTTGAGGCTTGTTTTCTGACGGGGCCACAACCCAAATAGCTAGAGTTTCATGTCTAGTACTAAAACCAAATGTGAAATAGAGATGTTCTGCTTGATCTTCATCTAGAATATCTTCATCAACATCTTGTCTTCTTATGGTATCCAAGGCTATAGTAGAGACTATATCCCATTGTGGTAATAACAAGTATCCAGTTTCCTTGACAATTCTTCTTCCTTCTTCAGGTGTCATGTTTGATAGATCAAACTCTATATTTTTCTGGATGCTTTGGATAGATTCTCCTTCACTATCTTCCACCTCTTGTTGGGCATCATCTCTCTTCATTTGCAAATTCGCATTCATTTTACCTTTTATCAACAAAATCTTGAATGCATCAGTTTTGATGAATACATCACCAGTCAAGAATTCTTCATAGGCTAAAGCTCTCACATCCTGGACAACCTTGTCACCCTCTTCTAAATTCAACAATGATCTCCTCGAAGGGAGATTTTCTATACCCATCCTTTGAGGGGGAGGAACCATTTGCAATATCTCTTGATACTCAACATTGTCCTTGCCAACACCCTCAATAGCATCATACTCCACTAAAGGTGGAACCATACTCTGTGACTCAACTCCATCCAGGCTTGTTCCTTCTTCACTTTTAACAATACTCACTTTTAGAACTTGTATAAGTGGGCCCTGATAGATTGGAGCTAGATTAGCCATTGGCTTTACCTCTGCTTTACCTTCTTTAGGCATTTTTCCTAGGATATTAACACTTCTAATCATTATCTCCATTATGGCTAATGGATTTTCAATAGAGAGAGATGCACCTTTATATGAAGGAACTAGTTCCTTCTTCTTTTCACATTCATCAATTCTCTTCCAAATTCCTTTTCGTCTTTTGATTTCCCTTGGGGTTGTACAATTTTAGATGAGATCCTCAAGGAGGTTAAACTAATGGTTGTACCCTAATCTACCCCATGATTTTCTTAGTTTGTCAATAGAATGTTTAGGGTCACATCTTCTTCTTAGTCCCAATCTTAATCTATAGCTCATCAGTTTTGATCGTAATAGATTAAAGCCCTCTTTAGCAGTAACAAGGAAATCTAAGAAATTGACTGTAGAAGGTAAGAATGAACCTTTCTTGTGATTCCTTAGGTGCAATTTGTCCGATTCATTCATCTGCCATATCGCCTCAAGGAATGCAATTCTGTTAGGTACAAAAATAGGTAACAAATGAGGTTGCACCTCAGCTCCATAGATTCCAATCATTATATAGTCCTCATGGAAGAACCAGTCTCCAAAGTTGCAGTCACAATTCCTCTCTAGTTCCATTTCTTTAGGTCTTAGGAACTTCATGAATGCAGAAGACAATCTCCACATCTCATATCCGAGTAGATCCAATATTCTTCTGACAAAGTATGTCTTGAAGATGCAATAATCAAAAGCCTTACAATAGGAGTCCCATATGTAAGTTCTCATTTGAATTGGCATTGGCCTACCATTTAGTGTCTTATAGGCCATTCTGAGGTCAGGATGCCATTTCTACTTTCCTTGATACAGAAGGATATGGCACAACACTGAGTACCATTTGAAATAAAAGATATTCTCATTCTCCTTCAGACTCTTCAAATCCTGATGTATCTTTTCTGCAACATAGGAAGCATAATCAAAAGGTCTATTCACTTCCCAACGTTGGATGTCAGTAGCCAACATCATAAGATGAATTGGCATTTGTATTCTGTGATCAAACCCTAGGACCTACACAGAGCCATGTATGTGCACTTGAAATATTCAAAGAATCGGCCAACATCTAGAGGCTCCATCTCACTTGGGTGAACTTTTGTGGTTCCTTATTTATCAACCATCCTATGCATGGGAAGCCATTTTACTCTGTAGCTGCTTCTATTCCTTATGTATTCTCGACACAATTAATCAAAGTCAAGAAGCCATTTTACTCTGTAGCTGCTTCTATTCCTTATGTATTCTCGACACAATTAATCAAAGTCAATCTTAGCACAGGCATGAGGGTTTAGGTTAAAAACCTCTACAATTAAATCCATGTTTATCATGAATATCATCTTTCCCTTAGCAGTTTTCAATTGCCTGGTGTTTGGGTCATAATGCCTATCGGTACCATATATCAGCTTAGGATTAACAAAGACATTAGGTACAACTAGCTTCCCCAAGTCAAATTGCCAAATGTTAGAAATTGGGGTGCATTCATCAACGCGAGTGCATCAGAATTTAAATTGTTTCCAACTTGTCCAAGGGATAGTGGGATCCCTAATATTTTCCTTTTTATCTACCAATCTTTGAGAAAGGATGCTCGTACCCTAGGATTGTTTTGATCTCTTTGAAGACCCAAGTAGCAAATCAAGAATATCCTAGTCTAAATCCCTCTTAGACCCTCCCGACTGGATTGAAACCTAATTCATGGATGTATGCTAAAATTCTTACAGGATGATGTAACTTAATAGCTTGTAAATTCGATAACGCTTCTCAAACATAGACCTTATCAATCTATTCTTTATAGAATTGAAAACCCTACCCTCCCTTTCTAATTTACTAGTTTCAGAAGGTCGTAGAACTCATACCTTTTAGTTTGCCTAAGAGATGACACAGTTTCACTTGTTTTTCGTGCTAGCCTTTGCTGAATTTCAACTTTCTACAATGGTAGCTACCAGCACAACTCTTTTGCCAATGCTTAGGGCATTCATGCAAAAATATCCTTAGAGAGATTAGCTTACCCGCGAAAACACTCCACCACCTTTGATTAATGCTAGTACATGCTTCAGGATTAGAGTAGCATATTCGTTGAAGACTTTGAATTTGAGCCATTGATTTTTATGGGGATCGACAGTGCGCATGACCTAATGAATTTTGAAAAGACATTTGACGGATGTCAAATTTTAGCCTTAGGTAAGGACACATCAGATTACTTGGTCTAGCACTGCATACGTGGCCCAACCATCTTCTAGCAACAAGGACTTCGGTTGCGGGTCCCTTTTCATTTTAAATGCCCATCGCATATGGCATCTGTTATAAAAATTCAGGACTGCCATGTGGACAAATCAAATTGGGCATAAAAAAATGCACTATATTAAAGAGTTCAATCCCACTTGGGAGCATGGGGATAAAGCCTACTTAAGGGCTGATCTTAAAGGTAAGGCTAGGCTCTTAGTGGCACAATTGAGGACCGGTTCACACCATCTTAGATGCGAAATTGGTAGATGGACGGTTCCCAAAGAAAGGTGGGAAGATAGGACTTGCATTTTCTGCAATGATAGAGCGGTTGAAACTGAGCGACACTTCATTAGGGAGTGCGATGCGTACAAGGATATCCGTATGCAATAGAATAACAACGTGAATGTTGGCAGTTTTAGTGAATTATTTGAGGAAGAGAGGCTTCACAACACAGCCCGACTATTGGTAAAGATTCATAGAAGGCGGGACGACATCGAAAGGAACCTGAAGAAACCCTAGTGCTTTGGACTCTTGGTCCCATAGACTGTTTTGGTCTCGTGGACATTATTAAAACTCATTCATTCATTATCCAAATGCACATTGTGAAGTATGCGATGCGTTAGAACAATGTGATGCAATAAGAAACTGCCATGTGTACTCCAAGTCGGGCATCATCATTTCATCGATCGGATATCACACATTGCAAATGATGTGGTGGGCTCATCATTTGATTCTGTGAAGTGAAAGAAATTTGTGCTGCAATGAGAAAGCACCACCTGGCAGAGATTGCTCCTCAATAAGCACATGAAACATTGTAGGGACACCTTTACACATGTCGCCATTGCGCATGCTCTCAAACTTAAAAGGAACCAAGCAAGAGAGTATGCAAAGCACTAAACCTATGTGTTGAAACAAGACGCGACCATGTGTAGGCTGACTTGGACCTACCAAGGCATTAGCATATGAAGCTCGGGATAATTAAAATTTTTAGCAACGGGTAACAAGTAACCAATTTCGAGGGGTCAGTAAACGAACGATTACAAGGACCTTTGGGACAACTTAAATGAACCTGACTGACTGAACAAGTCAACATAGAAATAGAATGCGTTCTTAGCTAAGGTGAAGGATTTTGAAACATTGAAGGTTTTGGGCATAATTAGGGATAAACCCTAGCAAGGTGACAACACAAAAACCCTACAAAGATGATTCATAAACAAAACTTAGGAATGTTCCAACAAATGGAAGGACATGAAAGTGTCTGCGTATGGATGGGAATGTATTATTATTGAAGATTTGGGGGCTCATATTATGGGATTGTCAAGAGAGGGAAGTAAGGTGTTCAAAGATAAAAGGGTGGGTGAAGAAGTTTTCGAAACTTTTCTCAAGAAAGACGAGAAGGATAAGCTAGTGAATGGTAGAATGCATAATGAGGTATGTGTCTTTGGAAGGTAGGTTTAAATCTATTTATCGTTATCACTTTGTTATGCTAAACCATTTTAGACATAAGTTCAAATTGTCCTTCCCTTTCTATTTTCTTGCTTCACTGGAAAATTCTATTAAGGAATTGACAACATTTTCAAAAGAAATAGAAGACAAGGGGCAAGGCATAATTTATGGCAGTCTTATATAAACTATTTTCTTTTTCTTTATGTTAAATTATAAAATTTAATTTTTTTAGATTTTAGTCTTTTTAATAATAAACTATACATATATTATCATTTGACACAGATTTTTGCCTCTTTTAAGTAGTCTCCATTTTTTTTTCTAAATTTAAAAAATCTACATTTATTTATTAAACTATTTTACTTCATAAAATTTACACACAAAAATAAGTCACATTGCCTTCTTTTAAGACTCATTACAACTTTTTTGAAAATATACTTAAAAACATCTAAACAATAATATAATAATTTTATATTAAATATATATCAAGTTGAATTCAAACTGCTACATCAAATATCTTTCTATCTAGTTTGGTAAAAAGTTAATGGTGAGTATGGCCTAAATTATTATCATGGATGAAATAGCATGTAAGACATATTGTGCTTTATAACCTTAATTTTCTTCACATTCTTTTAAATAATTGAAATGTTACATTCATATAAATTAAATCGTAATGAATTATTAAATATTCCTTGATTTATTGGTGAATTTGAATAATTCATAAAAGGTTTATCAAGGATTAAGTCTTACTAAATGTAAAACTTGTGGTGCTTTAAATCATGAGAGATTAGGACATACTCCCAATGACTGACAAAATAAATACTCATCAATAATTTTTAGCTTTGAACATACTCCGAATGACTTTGACAAAATAAATACTCATCAATCCTTAATTTTTAGCTTTGAACATACTCCGAATGACTTTGACAAAATAAATACTCCCCAGTACTTAATTTTTAGCTTTGATTCATACTCCCAATACCAATAGATAATAAAAACAATAATTTTCTTTTATAAAACCTTCTCAACAAAAAGATAAACCATAATGAATCACACATTAATACAAGTGGAAGAAGATTAATGTCTCAAATAAAATAGGCTCATTAAACCCTAAATTGAATGGACAAAGCATGTTACAACTTTGGAATCAATTATTGGATACAAAATTAAAGATCCTTAAATTCATTTTTTTCCCTATACACATTTTTTTTAATGAATTTTTATTTACATACATTATAACACAAGTTTTACCATTATATTACCATTTAGACCCATTTCTTTATATTTTAAAAATTATATAAAAAATTTATAACACACTTTGTAATCCATGCTAAATATCAATAACCTTATAGTTGGAATATAAAAATTTTATAACACACTTTGTAATCCATGCTAAATATCAATAACCTTGTAGTTGGAACCTAGATCCCTTCTAAAGAGCCACCCCATCACACCATCAATTTGACTATTATCCATCCATTTATCACTTTTTTGTACAATTTGCAATAATTTTGTATGTTGACATGATATGATTGTAAAGAATTGTTCAAGAGTAATTGCCATGGCAGATTTCAATTTTGCCAAAGCATTCATGGACCATAATTCCTTTCTTAAACTAAATATTATAATTAATGCAGTGAAAGATTTTCTTCAGCACAACAGTGAAATGTGGTCCCCTCAACTTTTGTCTGTTCTCTCGGAATGTTTGCAAATGGCAAACCTTCAAAATCTCCTCTTTCTAAGTTTAGTGATGCATTCATTGAATCCTTACAAGAACAAAATGAGTCACGTCGTATTTTTTACTGATTGCAACAAGTCAAAAGGCCTTCTGAGATTGTAAGTAAACTCCAGAAATTAAGCATATGCAAAGCAAACTTTCTTAAACCATAAGAAAACTAATAACCTTATAAATTGCTAGCTGACAAAATAGTTATTTGAAAGAAATATGCTCTGTATTGGTTTAACAGATGGGGAATACCTTTTTCTTTAAAAAGGTTACAAAAGTTCTTTTGGATCTTTCATTTTAAACGAACAAAGAACAGTACATGGATTAGACTGAAAGTTACTCTGGTAAAACTTTATTCTTCCCTGTTTTGTCAACCTTTCTGCAAGATGAAATTCATGTGGGCTTGCTGTGGTAGTTGTTCTAATTAAGTGATAAGTGTGTTGAGTGACCCTATTAGTTTAAAAAATCTCTGCTTACTGCATAAATTTTTCAAAATTTCCCATTGGAAACCTTAATTGAAATTTCCTTTTATGAACTTGAGTCCTTTGAAGCCCTTTTATATGTTAAATACTTCAACTAGAATAGAAGTACCAAACATGAATAGGGTTGAAGCCTAATACTTGACCAAAAACTTATGACTTTGTTGAGGATGACAATGAAAAATAGTTTCACTAAAAACATTTGATGATCTGGGAAAAGGAGCAGAATGAAATAAACGCTGAACTACTCCTTGGTACTTATCCCTTCTTTTTTTGCATATGAGCAATAAGCAAATGGTGAAAGTGCTAAATCAGAGATACAGAACGACTTCTCATCTCTTGATATGGGTATGATGGTTAATTGTCCACATGATTCTCCAGAGTGAACTTGGGTACAGAATTTGTCAGCTTGAGATTCACCATGACTTCCTTTTTCGGTTGCAATCAGCAATACTAGAAGGCATAGTTGAATAAATTTACAGAAGAAGAAATAGTTTTAAGCATCAGTTCAGTCCCTATAAAATACAATCCATACCAATTCTTGAATAATCATACAGCTTCAGAGGTCTCTCACAAATGTGACTGTCAATGCACTAAAGAAAGGTGATCCGCCTTCCAATGCTTGATTTCTTGTTTTGTTGCAGCCTTTCTACCATGGTCCTGACCGTGTCCTTCTCAATGTTTCTGTTTGAGATGAAAATTGCCTACTCAAGGAGCTCATCATCTCTGTAATCTGAAAATATAGAAATATAAAAATTCCATGAAAATGAACACAAAAAAATTGACCAAATGTCCTGCAATTAACAATTGTAGGAGACTAACAGCAACTGTTATGGCAGTATTCAAAACATTCAGATTGCATTCTAAAAAGATCTTCGAGGAAACTTTTGGGCCTCTAACATGCAGATTAAGTCATAATGCTTGTATGACATGTTACCCAAACATTCCATTTCTGCTGACCAGTGTTACAAAGTCTTATCGAACAAGACAATAAATGGGTATAGGATAAAATTCAAAGTTCGCATGATGTTTTGTAAGTTACATTCAGACAGGCCAGAAAGAACCATCATATTTGGTTTGCAGGCAAGGCATGCTTCCTTGGAAAAAAAGCTCTATTTTGTGCAAAATAAGGAGGAATCCAGACACCTCACAAGATAGAAGCTGAATGCACCCATCAGTCAATAGAGAAAATACTGTAACAATTGTTTTGATGTAAATTGTCTTCAAATTAAATAACATGAGAAAACTTAAGGCAAAATAATCTGAATTTACCTGGTCATCGATACAAACATAACATATTGCTTTCAATGAAGACAACCATGTACCCAGGAAAGCTATAAACTAGATAGAATGTTGTATTTTTTTTGAAAAAATAATGCTGCAACACAATATTATGATGGAAGAGCAATGGTAGCATTGTGTACCTGTTTTTTACATTTCTCTGATATTTCCTCCTGTTATCATAGAGAACAGATATCAACCATTAATCAAAAGGTCCCATTAAATCCTCTGTAGCAAAAACATTCTTTGGTTTTCTACATTTGTGGATTGTAAGTTTGCAATGCAGAAGTACCTGTTTTTTCTGCAATTCCCTGTTCTCTTCTTTGAGTTGTGTTACTTCAGCTTCCAGCTCAACGGTATATGCCTGTAAGCATGTAAAACATATAAGAATTAATTCTCAAACTGAAAGGTTTTCAGAACTACAAAAAGGGTTTGCTAATTCCTGTTGTCATGGAAGAGTGTATCGTTCACAAAGACTGGATAGTTAATATACAGACATGTGTCATGTAAAAGACTTTCTCAAGTCAGATGCATCAGTTAACCCTTGGATCATTTCACTAAAATCCTCAAAGGACTAAATCAGAATTAACATCAACTAAGACCAGCAAAAGTGATATGGATCTCAAAACAGATTTATGCTAAGGAAAATGGAATTGCTAAGACTAAAGATAGTTTTTCAAGTTTAAGCAACAAACAATAGCACCTTGAGGACACGCCTCTATCTACATAAATCACCATATCATTCATCTTTCTTGCATCTGTGCAATTCGAACTCATATCATTGAAACTAGATTTACTCAAAATTCTTGTATCTAGTGATTGTCCTTTGCATAGTTTGTTTGTCACTCTCTATTATACTGAATGCAAAAGCAGTTCAATTGTTGCTTAGCTTACAAAGCAAAACTTATTCACTAGTAGGACGGGGCAAAAATCGAAGTGAGACCCCATGACAGTATTTGACAAAGACAAATACAAAATAGAAAGAAGTCAGAGCAAAATTCCAAACATAAAAGATCATTCACTTTCTGGTAGTTTCTTTAGAGTGGACAAGAAGATGAATTGATTGAAAAGGAAATTTGACATTTGGCTTGTTTTTTTTAATTTGGAGAAACAGGGGCAACTGATTCACAAAAACTTGCCATTTTACAGACTTACTGTTTTCATCTTCAAAGGTTGTCTAAAATCATAATCCTGCGTTAGAGACTAGCTTGGATACAACTACCTAACTATTTGGGAGGCAGATTGTGTAATTGAGACCACATAAACAGCTATAACCAAATTTTAAAAAGGGACTGCAAAATTCAATACAAAATTCATTTGGCAAATCACCTGTTTTCGGGCTCTAGACCTTGCAGCTGACTCTCTATTCTTGATCATGCGTCTCTGTCGTCTTTCAATTACTTTCTCTACAGGTCCACCTCTTTTCCTACCTCTTAGACCTCCATCCAATCCGTATGCCATGGGCGATACAGTGGAGTTTTCCCCGTGACTTGTACCAACACCATCAGAAGAAAGTTGGTTGGCAGGAGAACCTGCTCCAATGGCAAGTGCAGTAGCTCCAAGGCCTGCCAGGCCTACTCCCAATCCTCCTTGAAGGCCATTCCCCATCCCAGTGGGAGAAAGAGCAAGTGGTCCTCCAAGACCTGATCCCATCAGAACCCCATTACCCTGTCTCTTTACGGAAGAAGCATAAACTGCTGCAGCGGCAGCATCTGCAACCTGCTGCTGCTGCTGCAAAAGTTGGTGATGATGTTGTTGTTGCTGCTGTTGAGCAATGGCGGTTCTGTATTGATTGTTGAGCCAATCTGTTTGTTGCTGGTGGGAGGTTTTCAGCGCTTCCAAATTCATTGCATCAAGTGCAGCTTGATTTGATAAAGCATTTGTTGTTGGGGACAGGGTAAGTGTAGCAGCCATTACACCCTTATTATTCCTTAATTCCCCATTAACTGCTCCGCCTCTATCAGGAAACCCCAAAGCAAGAGAATTGCTAATACCACCAATGCTCTCCTCGTTTGTTTCCATTGAATGTCCACCAAAGCCACCAAATTCATCGTTTTCAAACCTTCCTCCATACGGTTCTGTCTCCTCTCTTACAACTCCAGCTTTGACCAAGAAATCTTCCAGAGTCATTTCCTGAAATGTGGCCTGTCTCTGTGCAGTTTCACACCCATTTCCGTTAACGTCTGCATTAGTACTGTTGTCTTTATATATATCCCTCCATACTTCATCTACAGTTTTCCTACTTAGTGTTCTAGGAAGGGTCAACGAACCCTGCCTTTGTAGACTAGCCTCCCTTCCAAGGTTTCCTCCTCCAGTTCCCTCTGCTGCTGCTGCACCCATGGCTGCAGCCATTGCCTGGCTCTCCTCTGCAGTCCATATGTTCTTGAGAAACTCATCCATATTCATGGACCCAAAATTCTTTCCTGGCTCACCCAGAGTGTTTCTAAACTCTTCCAAGGTCAAGGAATAGATAGAAGTCTGCCTTGCCAGGGAAAAACTCCCCATCTTTGTTCCTCCTGGAAGGGAAGAATTAACAGCGCCTCCCCCTAATGCTCTAGAGTCCCCGTTAGAACCCATTGAATTTATAAATACTCTGATCCACACAAACAAAAAACCGAGGATCCCCTCAGAAAACAAGAAAACCACACCAAAAAGATCTTCAGCGTTGCTCTATAATGTTGAGTTCATAATCATTTTGACATCAGTATCCCCTCACAAACGAACACAGCCACACCTACAAGCCCTTTAAGCTTACTCTGAAATGTTAAATTCACAAAAACTCTGATCTCAGCAGAAGCTTGTATCCCCTTCAAAAACTACCAAAACCGCATCTAAAAGCTCACCAGCTTGCTCTTTAATGGACACTTGAGAGCCTAAATTTGATTCATCATGACCAATTTGAACACCAAGTACTTCTCCCATTCAAATCTCTACCACCAAAACCCATTACGGAAAAATCTTCAATCTGAAGGGCTTAAGGGCTAAAGGGCTAAATCAACTCCAAATTCTTAGTACTACAAAAACCAACAAAACCCCATAACGCAACCCATGTAACAGTGAAAACTATACTTAAAAACCCAACCTTCATAGACCAAATCCTCAAAAGCCTTTTTTTACAGGCTCTATGAAGAAATCTGGCAACCGGAGCTTCCATACAATACCCAAAATCATCTATTCACAACCCACAAAAGAAAGACCAAATTCCCTTCAATCAGACCTCAAATAGCCCCTCCAAACATTTCATCCACCCTTTCACTAACAACTGCACCAAACTGCAGCAACATCAAACCATAACAAAAATTCACCTAACTAATCTAGCCTTCACAACTAGATTCGTTTTCCCCCTTGTTGCATGCATATCACGTAGCCTATGCAATCTCCCACCAACAGTGCATGCATTCAGGTGCCAAGACATTAAATCTACCCAAAACAGAGTACAAATTACATTTGCTGCTGCCAAGTCACTTTTTTGTCCAGGTATCTCAACACACTAATCCTGCTAGTATTCTAACTTTTTTGCTGTCCCCCAACATCATCACACACCCGGATTGTTTTTAAAAATTATCCCCAAATAGAATCCCACCCCAACCTATTTAAATCCTACACTTGTACTTCAACTGACAACCTTGGACATCATCAAACTCAATCAACACAGAAGAAGAAGAAGAGAAGTAAGAAGAGCAACAAGAAAAATCAGCAGAAAATAAACCTGCCCTTCTTTATTTATGCTGGTTTCTGGTCCTTTAGGTTGTTTGACCTTGTGGACGTTATTAAAATCTACATTTCATTTCATAGTAGGAGAGTCACATCAAAAAGATCGTGAAGATGTGTTAAGGCTGCACCTCTTGTTCTTTTAGACTACTTGGTCTTATAGATGTGATTAAAATTCATTCATTCATTCAATCCATTGCAATTTACAACTCAAAGAACAAATTTTTCATTCAATCCATTACAATTTAAGCTCAATGAACAAATTTTTCATTCAATCCATTGCAATTTAAGCTCAATGAACAAATTTTACCTACCCACATAACTTAATAATTAATTACTTAATTAATCAAACATTCATTAAATTAGTATATGCTACAGTATTTTTCTGGCTAGGTACAAAATCCTCCACCATGCGTGTCGGTTGCTGACGTGGCCACGCGGCAGAACATCCTGCGATATCCGTGCCTCCACGTGTCCCTGCCCACGTCTACGTCAACATCATCCTTTTAATCTCCCGCTGTTCCTCCCTTTTTTTATTTTGACCCTTCGTTTTCGTCGGAGATATTTTTATTTTTTTAATTCTTTTTTTTTTCGATAATTTTCTTTTCGTAATATTCTTTTTTTAATTGCGAAAGATTCTCTTTTATCATTTTTTCGTGGAGTTATTTTGGGCAAATTCCTCGAAGCCAACGGACGCGTGTCACAAGGTCAACTGAGAAAAGTAGAGTGGGGTAGCTGCTGGCGTCACACGTGGGCCAATGAGAGCACTCAAGTAGGCATTGAAGTGACATGCAGCCAATGAGAAGAGAAAACGTGTTGCGCGTGCAGGGAGGTTACGCTAAATGACCATCGGACGGTCCTCCTTGCATTGGGGCCCACTGTTTAGCTGAGGGCAAAAAAAACATACAACGTAAAGGTGATGGTTATCGGTAAATTTATTATAGGTTTGCTGTTTGTTAGATTGGGTTATGCACGGGAGTATATATTGGGGTTGTTGGGGGGAGAGACAATGTAAAAGTGGGGACCAATGTTGTGGATGATCTTGACTATATTGGAAATTGTAGGTATGAATTTTGATAGTCCATGAAAATGAATTAGAGAGTTTTTTTATTATGTTTTGGATCACGTTCAGTAATTTAATACACTGACAAGGAACAATGATGATCTTGATATTGTCTTGTAAATAATCCATCGACAAGGAACAATGATGATCTTGATATTGCCTTCCAGTACGGTGGGACAAGTTTTCCCTTTCAATGGGTCCTAGTGAGCCCAAGCTAATTCCTTTTTAAGGATGTGGGATTTTGACATTTTGATTGGTATATTTTTTGGATGTAAGTGTTATTTTGAGGTTAGAAAAGTAAATAGTCAATACCTTTGTTTGTTGTTTGAAGTTTTGGATGTCTTAAACAAAAAACAAACAATATTTGATTGTCAGGATAATTATTTTAACTTTACCATTTGTGAGGGTCTCAAAGGTTATGGTCTAGTTGTTTAGAAGGATATAGACAACCTTAGGTAAATATTGCTTAAACAACAATCATGTTAAAACAATCGTGATAATTGTTTTAACTTTACCATCTGTGAGGGTCTCAAAGGTTGTGGTCTAGTTGTTTAGAAGGATATAGACAACCTTAGGTAAATAAAGAGAAGAATAGAGAGAGAGCCGTGGGCAAATAAAGACAAGGAATAGAATAGATTCTTATATGGTAAGTAATTGATAGACTTTTATATGTTTAGTTTGCTTTTTAAATATCTATAGGTTTGATTTATATCTATTGAGGTATTTTAAGATGACTTTTTTTATTAGTAATGATTTTGTTTTATAAGGTAAAAACTAGGGTTTTGAAAGGGCTCAGAACCTTTTACAAAAACATAAAGATAGCAATATGATAGCTTAAAAAAGAGACCAACTACAAACAATCCTACAAATCGAACCGAACCACATAGACCTAGAAAAATAGTCAGCAGAAATCTAGCTACCAGTCAACCAACAAACAACATGCATGCAAACAAAACTAGGTCACACAGAACCAAGAAATAATCAGTAGAGAACTATTTAATTGTCAGTCAATAGTCATTTCCATTTAACTTCCTTTCAAATTTTATCTTTACTGTTTGTAACAGTTTTCCATTTATCTGAACAATCATCTTTGTCCCCCTACAGATTAAGGGGGAAATATCCTCAAGGTACTCTAAAATACATCTACTGAAATGCCTAAGCATAGATCCCTCCCGAACCTTGAAAACTCACGACACACAACCTCCTTTACTCTTTTTTGCTTTTTGAGGCAAACCAGAAGTATTCAAATAAGTGTTCTTACTTCTTGTAGGATGAACCTCAATAAGCAATAAAACATGCTCCACCTTAGCACTGTCAAGAACCTCATGAACCTACAAATCCTGCATAACAAAATCCATAAGCTCCATAGAAGAAGGGACAAACAAACTTCTCTAGCCCCTCATACTTCCCCTCTACCATCATGCCATAGGAGCATCTTGCTTCATCTATGGGTGAGGTGACTTCTTTTTCCAAGACCTTTGAGAACATATTTTCGGTGTCTAAAACAACCTCCTGATCAGACAAGTCATTTATTTATGGTCCTATGACTGGTTTGTTCTTTTGATCTCGTTGTTCATGGGGAAAGTGAATAGCATCAACTAATTCTTCTTGTTGATCTTGCATTGACATGTCTAGCAACTCCTTTGCAACTGGACTTCTTGCACATTTGCCAAGGAAACATCTCCTTTATCTTCTTGAATATTAGATATATTTTGTTCCTTCCTACTTTTCACATAGGAAATAGTTCTATGCCTAATTTTTAGGCAAATTTGGTAGAAATTAGGGGAGTTCTCATATCCAATAGCTTGAGTCTAGTCCCCATGTTTTGATGAAAGCTTAATTAAGGTTGATAACTCCATATCCACCTCTATATAAACATAAAAATGAGCATTTAAAAACATTTTCCTAGACTTCATGACTAAATCAAAGGCAATGAGATGCTTGAAGGACTTGGCAATCCCCCTCATAATTTCTTCTTCCCAAAACTCAAGCAAAACCCTGAGTAGCCTCACCCAAGTGGAGATAAATTTTATATTCTCTTTACTTGGATCAAAACCCCACTTCCATTTCCTCAAGTAAGGCCCTACTTTCCCAAGGAACCATGGACCTCCCATCAAATTTCTAGCACAATCTTCTTGATTAGAAAAGGAGATCAGAAAAAACCTTTCAACATGGCAGAGGTTTCTTGCTAGCCCTTCAATCTCCACTTTCTTTTAGCCCACCTTCTAAAAGCATCAACATTTGGTCTTGATCCCATAAACTTGCTAATCACAATGTTTTCCATTTTATGAGAAGATCTCTCTACAATATGGTTAGGAACAATCAAATGGAAACCATCTATGTCATGTACTGTTTCCAAAGGAATGGTATTTAGTGGGCCAAGAAAATCCCCACCATAACCCTATCAGCCTACTTAAGAGGGGTTGAACATTAGAATCCCTACCTGGTCTTAAAACATAAACATTTTCACCTATTCCTAGGTCACTTGAAACAAGAGAATTCCATCCAACCTCGAATTCAAGCTCTTTTGGTTCTGCATTATCGATGATCAACTCCTTCCTCACCAAAATTGACACGTAGCCCAAACGTTTGCTAGAAATAAAGTATGTGCCAATAGAGACAGGAGGGAGTTGACACCTAGATTGAAGCCCTAGCCCCGAACCAGGGGAAACATAGTTCAACTACTCATAACACCTCTTGCGGGGACCACATCACTTGGCAAAGCCAAATGATTTGGTTAATTATTTCTAGAAGTAAGAGCAAGTGGATCCACAGAGGATTCACCAGCCCTAAGATGGGCCTCATGCCATAAATCTATTAGCTTTATTTCATCCTCCTTGATCAAATATTTGAAGTGGTCATCCTCCACCTTAAGTTGTCGACATCATCTTGATCCTCAACAACCACTGACTTTACCCCTAAACCAATTCTAATCCTGCCTGAAGACTCAGTGCTAGTCCCGCTTGACTTTATTTTGGTAATAATATTAAGGATGGGAACTCACTTTAACACAAATTTTATAAATTTGTTTCTAAGAGAGAAATAACTATTCACTTTTTAAGTGTTGATAAAGTTTTTTTTGTGAGATTTGGTCTATGTGTGTTAAGTGGGTTACCTTGCCTTGTTAATGTCAAGAGGTGTTCTATAGTGGTAGCAAGGCATGGAGCGTTATGTCGTGACCATCTAAATAAGAACTCCTTAACTTAAATTTGATAGCTATTTACATCTCAAATAATTAATATTTAATATACATAATATTAATATTAATAAACATTATAGATTTCTTAAGTACATTAATCTAAAAAATGCTAAGAACAACAATACGCACAAAATCTATGGTTGTGCAAGGAAATCCTAAATTTTGGTATGTCCTATGGTTTGCTTCTATTGATTTTTTAATGGAATCCAAAATTTATTTTTTCCCCTTTCAACCTGTTAGTAATTCAATTTAAATCCACTTTTGTTTAATTAGATATATATTTTTTGAAAAATCATGGAGTGTTTGATGTTGCATCCATTCCTTCAACCACCTCTTCTTTGATTCTTAGGTACTCCTTATCTTGAGGTTCTATTTGTTTTTTTATTTGCTTGTATGGTTAGAAAGTGATCTTATCGTTCATCACAGATTAATAACTGTTTGATATCTATTGGTACTAATTTTTAAACAGAGAGTAACTAAATTTTTTTATTGAAGTTTTACATAATAATATACTTTATACTTACTAAGAATATATAAGAGTCAATCATTAGATACTATATAGAATATAAAATAACATTTGTGTCTATGTATGTAGTAAATAAAATAGTTCTGAAGTAAAATAAAATAAATCTTAAGTAAATACTAGTAACTAGTATAGATATCTTAAATATATCTATTTAAAAGATGCCAAAAGAGTTCACTTTCAGAGTGCCTATATAAACAATATATACACAAATATTTGGAGGCACTTGTGTGTTAGGTGGGTTACCTTGTCTTATAACTAGTATAGATATTTTAAATACATCTATCTAAAATACATCAAGGGATATCACTTTTGAAGTGCCTATCTAACAATATATACACGTGATTTTAAAATTGTAAGAGAAAGAAAACAACATATACACATGATTTTAAATTTTAAAATTGAAGTTAGGTTTATGTCAAAATTTATAAATTATGATAATGATGAGTTCACATCACATCATTCAATTCTTATGATCACAGTTATGGTGAGGTGAATTATCTTATCATATGTATGAAAAACAATTCAATTACATTTTAAATCAAATTAGTCTAAAGCTTCTTTATTGTTTGTTCTTTTTTATTTTTCCACCATTTTGTTCTTCTATTTCCTTATGTTTTTAAAATCTTTTAAGAGATATTTTTATGTGGTTTTGATATTTATCTTTCCATCTTTTTTTTATATTTTATTTTTGTGAGATGTCTACTATATTTTTTTTGCGGGGATACTATATATTTTTTGAGTTGTTTTATCCACTGGGTGAAAAGTAATTAAATTATATTTTAAAATTAAATTTATAGTTACTAAAGCTTCTTTGTTGTTTGTTCTTTTTTATTTTTTTACTATTTTACTCTTCTATTTCCTTATATTTCTTAAAGCTTTTAAGGGATATTTTTATATTGTTTTGATATTTATCTTTTCACATTTATATTTTATTTTTTGAGATGTCTGTTATATATTTTTTGAGTTTCTATCATTGTAGATTACATCTCTTAGAGTAATTATACCAAAATGTATGAGAAACAATTTCATTATTGTAAGGACTACTCATTAAGGACATCTAGTGATGATTGCAATCACAATGCTATTAAAATTCAAAAAATAACTAAAAATGACCATGAAAGCCACCAATTACTTAACACAAATTGCTCCTAAAGTTTTGCTATGGGGAAAGAGGCTATAGGGAAAAAGTGCCAAAGTGGTAGATTGCAATCACCAAATTCTTCCCATTATAACAAATGTTTAATTAGTGGAAATTTCTAGTTAATAAAGAGTCCATTAGGTTAGTGGTTGTGGCTCCATTGGTGAAGTCACTTGGCTATCATAGGGTTTTTAAGTGCCTAAAAATAGATATGCATACACGACAGTCCTATGATGACTCAATAGATCAACTATGACCCTATTGTTGGGAAATGAGGTGTCTCAACCTTGCATATTTCCCATAGCATTATTTTGTATCTAATATTTTCCCACGGTCAGTTATTATTTTTATTTAGCTCCAAAATAATGAATGGGCGTTTGAATTCTTAATTAGCACTTTTGCCACATGTCGGTGCCTTGAAAATTGAAATATTAGTTGTCAAAAGATGCCCACATGGTAGTATATCATGGAAGGGCTATTTTTAGCGAGATTATGACAGATTCTATGACAACTGTAAGGGTCAAAAATAGGGGAGAACATTTTGGACATGAGAACTTATTTTTAGACTGGAATCTTGGTTGAGAAGTTAATCACATGGTTTTGTAAAACCACATAATGGTTTCTTGGTTGTGAGAAGTCTATAAATTGGAGGCTTGAGGAGAAGTTTGTGAGAGAAGAGTTTTATGCAGGGTTATGCTGTCGGTTTTTCCTCCAGAAGAGCAAGATGTAAATCTCCATGTTAAGGCTTTGAGCCTGCAAGTGTATTGTAACATGTTTGTTGTTGCAAATTAATACATTGGCTCGATGCTTTGGAGTGTGGGGTTTTTTACTCGAAAGGGTTTTCCCCACGTATATTGGTGTCTCTTCTCTTCTGTATATTTTTCTTCTATTATTCTTGTTTCATGTTCTTAAAGTGTTAATTTATATGCCATTATGCTGCTGAAATTTATTTAGATCTGTAAGTTACATTATCTTTCCTCTAAGGGTTAATGTGATGGGAAATCAACTATGTCTGTTTCCACTTTAAGGGCACAGTAGTATGTGCTTGCATCAAGTTATTGACTATATGTTTAAGTAAAATATAGGATGTTGTAAGGTGCATGCTGGGTTCTTCTTTCCCTTTCAATTGATATCAGAGCTATGGTGGTTCCATGGTTGCATGAGATTGCATGTGTTGGTTCCATGGTGTTTAAGGTTCTGGGTATTTCTTCTGTTGTGATTTCTTAGCTTGGAAAGCTTGAGGGAATCTATAGGAAGGAATTGGTTGATTATTAATCCTTGTTTGAGTGGAAGTCTTACAGTTGATCTTGTTTTCAGGGTACAACAGGCATTTGAAGGATGGAAAAGATGGAGTATAATGGAGTTGATCATGTGGTTACATTTAATATGATATTGATCTACAGCTCTTGTTTGATAGTATGTAATAATACTCATGCATGGTGGTTATGTTCTTTCATTCTATGGTCATTTGTAGCAAAGTATTCAAGTTGGTTGTTCGTTCTTAGCTCCTTGATCACATGGAGAAACTTGGGTTGTCATGACTATGGTTTAATGTGCTTATGTTGGGTGATTGGTTTTAGTCTCGGGCAGTAGAAGACATTGCTTTGTTAACCTCAAATGCATGTAGGCTGTGGAGTTGATCATTGAATGATCTGAAAGCTTCTGGAACAACCTAGCTCCTCCGTATGCTTGTACATGGTGGTGGTTGTGGAGTTGGCCTACAAGTGGGCCTAGAGTTCCTAGACCTCTTCTTCCTTTTGGTTGGTTGTACTTGCATGTCTCAGTTTCATATTGATTTGATTTGAGGGTTTTGTATATTTTTCGTTCAAAATCTATGGTTATGCGTATCTATGTTATTCCATTACTCTGGTTTAACTATTTTGGTGGTTTTCAGACTTGTGGATCTTTCAGATGATAAGTGGATATGGATTTGCATGTATGTCAGTAACATGGTCGTTTTGCAGGTTTTACACGGTCAATCAAAACTTGTGGTTTTGTCGATCTGCAGACAAACTATTTTTTAGATTATGATTCCTTAGGGATGTTTCTGGATGTAAGATAGTTGCAGGCTTGCATGTATGCTTCGTGCATGGTGTGAGGAGGTTTGTAGCTTTCTTAGTGTGGAGATGTTGGTATGTGATTAGTCACTCATCATTTCTACAGTATATGCTTGATGGGTTCTTTGACTATGGTTACTCATATGTGGACTTGTTGGCAAATCAAATCTAGTGATGATTTGGTGTTTGAGTCTTGAAGTCTATAGGTTGTGTTCTTTGATATCTCAGTTTGCAGGTTACTAATGTAATGATGAGTTTGCATGTTACATTTGTTTTGGCTCTTTGAGTTATGTAGTTTGTGGATTAGCTACCCATTAGCTGTAGTGGGATGACTCGAATGTGGACTGTCTTTATCCACGAGATTGATTCAGTGTTTATGCAGACTTTGTTAGTTGGCCTTGTCTGTGGTCATTTGTGCATTGGGATGAGAGGATGGATGATAGAGTACCTGGATAGTTGGTTATTGGGACTTATAGCATGATTATCATGATATCATGGATAGCTTGGTTACATAGTTTAGTGTGAGCTTTTAACAGTAATGGTTTTATTTTCTTGACTTGGAGATCATGGTTCTACTTTATTCTTTTGTGTTGTTGGTATTGTACAGGTTAATTATTAGATTGTGTTAGAGCCATGGATTATCTTCATTGAGAGGATGGTTATCATAATGTCTTGATAAACTCAGTATCACAGTTTCAGTGGGAGCTTTGGCAATGATGAGGATCTATCACTTTGTGATGGATGATCTTCTACAATGGTTGTAGGTGTCATGGTAAGGCTTTTGGATTATGATTCTTATATGCTATGAAATTATTTTGACATCTTGAGTTCCATTGTTAGGGGATGGTTATCTTCATGTGATTGGAGATGGTATTGTGCCATGATGGATTCTTATTTCTAATATTGGAGTTTTGGCATGATGGTGCCCCTTTGGCAAGATATGTTAATTGGAGTAGGTAGTGATCTCCTAGATGGTGATGTTAGATCATGATGTCATGTGTGTTCCTAGATTTTGCAAACGTGCAGTGGGAGCTTTGACAGTGGTCTGGTGAAGTTGTCTTTGGTTTTGAGTATTAATCATTTGCTTGAAGCTTCATGATTTTGCAGGATGCATTTGAAGTTGGCATGTATTGGATGATGGATGCTAATGGATACTAGAGAGATTGAGGTGAGGCTAGAGATCTTTGTCGTGGGGATCATGTGTTGGAATGGTGAAATTTCAGCAGAAAGACCGAGGAACCTTTGCTTGTTATGGACATGAGTTCATTTTTGAACTTGAGATGAGATTGTTCTTAGAGAGAGTCTATGAGACTTGGTGTATCTCAATGGATCATTCCCATTCCCACTCTCAGTTCACTAGGCTGGAAATGATCTGATAGGTATTGCCCATGTTATTTCATATTCATTTTGTTTTATGCTTTGATTTCTCATGGATATGGATCTTGAGCTATAGTTTCTAGTTCTAGAGGGTTCATTTGAGGAGTACTTGGCATGGTTATCTCCTTAGGTATATGGTTTGATTTATGAGAAGTTTTGGAGATGTTAGTGGGCTGTATTCCTATTTTTGGAATGGATTTTTTCTTTGAGTTTGATCTTCTTTGTTTAGAGAAGATTACATCCATTTTTTGTTATATGAGATTAATATGTTTTATTTGATCTTTTGAGATTGAACATTTGGGTGTTGGTAAGGCTTTTCAGTTGGGGTTTTGTGAAGGAGATCTTACTTGGCACAACTTAGCACTTGGTGGTGTTGGCATAGAGACATGATATGGTTTGCATTTTCTCTTTATGGTCTCATATTTCTTCCTAGAGGTTCTTATTCGTCTAGTATGATCACTGGGTTTGTGGTCATCTACTGTTGTTGTACTTTATTGTTTTTTAGAAATAGTATGTGTTCTTTTAATGTATATCATTTGAGATGTGGAGGACTTGGGAGAAGTGGAGAAGATCAAAGGTAAGAGAGTGAGCAAAAAATTGTTTGTGGAAGTATGCTCTATTTTGCAGCAGTTGGTTGCAGTTTGCAGATCATTGTGATTGTTCTTTGTATTACATGATTTGATTATAAGCTACACTTTTATGTAAGTGCTAATTGGTAGACTTTGTGTTGCTTTGGTTGACATTGCTCATGCAGTTTGATTCCTAGGATGCATGTATGTCTTTGGCACATTGTTTTCATTGGACTGCAATATCAAAGGTCTTCAGATTTTTTGCACATCAATGGTTTTGGTGTGTTTGTTATCATAAAAGATGGTAACTTTGAGCAGGACAATAGATTATACAGGGATGAGAGCTGCAGTATGGGTTGCATATGTCATGTGCAAAGTTCTATCAATGGTGGGTTTTTTAGTTGGATGTAAACAACTAGCTGTGGTTGTTGTTCTAACTGTTCTGGAAAATTCGTGCTCAATCTTGTTTTAGAGGTATTTGGACTTCAAAGTTATGTTCTGGTAATGAGTTTGAAGTTGGATACATTGGTTTGTCTATGTGACATTTAGTGTTTCATCATGTTTTTGGAATTCTAATATTTTTGTTGTGTTGGTGATCACTTGGAAGATGTTACAGGTGCTTTTGTAAAGCTCGGGAGCATAGTGGAGTTCAGTTGGGATAGTATGGTAACCTTGGTTGTTCACAGACTGGTTGTGTATCCCCTGACTCTTGCAAGGTATTCGACAAGTGGGAGAATGTTGGGAAATGAGGTGTCTCAACCTTGCATATTTTCCATAGCATTATTTTGTATTTAATATTTTCCCACAGTCAGTTATTGTTTTTTATTTAGCTCAAAAATAATGAAGGGGCGTTTGAATTCTTAATTGGTACTTTTGTCACATGTCGGTGCCTTGAAAATTGAAATATTAGTTGTCAAAAGATGCCCACATGGTAGTATATCATGGAAGGACTATTTTTAGCGATATTATGATAGATTCTATGACAATTGTAAGGGTCAAAAATAGGGGAGAACATTTTGGACGTGAGAGCTTATTTTTAGACTGGAATCTTGGCTAAGAAGTTAAGCACATGGTTTTGTAAAACCACATAATGGTTTCTTGCTTGTGAGAAGTCTATAAATTGGAGGCTTGAGGAGAAGTTTGTGAGAGAAGAGTTTTATGCAAGGTTATGCTGTCAGTTTTTCCTCTAGAAGAGAAAGATGTAAATCTCCATGTTAAGGCTTTGAGCCTGCAAGTGTATTGTAACATGTTTGTTGTTGCAGATTAATACATTGGAGTCGGGTTTTTTATTCGAAAGGGTTTTCCCCATGTATATTGGTGTCTCTTTTCTTCTGTCTATCTTTCTTCTATTCTTCTTGTTTCATGTTCTTAAAGTGTTAATTTATATGCCGTTATGCTACTGAAATTTATTTAGATCTATAAGTTACATTATCTTTCCTCTAAGCGTTAATGTGATGGGAAATCAACTATGTCTGTTTCCGCTTTAAGGGTTTAGTAGTATGTGCTTGCATCAAGTTATTGAATATATGTTTAAGTAAAATATAGGATGTTGTAAGGTGCATGTTGGGTTCTTCTTTCCCTTTCACCTACATGGCATGAAAATAAGAAAATAACCTTCAACTTTTGATTCCATTGTGGAAAGCACTCAGTCACCTTCCCAAAGTCTCCTAGAAATCAACCTAGGTCAACTCCATCATAATCATAATCCTTTCTTACACAAAAAACTTCATTTTATACATTATTTATGAGTTCACTCACAAATTATTTTTCCATGCCAAGCAAGATGTATACCTCGACGAACTCCTTAGACACCCAATGAACAAATTAGCAACATGGGAGAATAACTATTTTTCTAGTTTGTGCATGATTTTTGTCATGTAAAATCATGATCCTATTTTTAATATTTTAACTCAACTTGTCACTTGATCTAAGTTAGTTATCTTTAGTAATTCTCTTGCCTTTATCTCTAAATATAAACCTAATCCTCCTTTCCTATAAATAGTTGAATTTTGGTCATTGTGAAGGGTCCAAATTTATTGAGAATTTCTATAGCATCTAAGCATAATTTGTTACCATTTGAAAGCTTTCAAGCTCTAAATTATAGTCTATAATCTAGCCTTTGTGCTTTTATTTCATCATTGTTCAATCCAAGCCTAGTTTGTTCTTGTCTTCCACCATTGGAATCATTTTCAAAAGTTGAAGGTAGTGAGGTTACTAAACAACTAGGTTATTGAGGATAACATTTTGAACACACTCATATTAAATTTTTAGTCTACATAAAATATCAAAAACTCTAAAAAATAGATTAGTTTAGTTCATTAAAAAGGTAAAAGTACCAAAAAAAACCGGTTAGATTCATTCTATTGTATTTGAAAACCTCCCAAAATAAATAAACTAACAAAAATATTTACTTTTACATGTAATTAAAACAAAGCAAATGGTCAATGCATCCTACACAATAAAAAAAATCACCACAAACAAGGCAATCAAACTAGAACAACCAAGTTAAACATCTAAACAATCAACAAAATGACCAGCATAGTCAACTCTTACCATGTCTGTAGTAGTGAGTTGACACCTCATTTGATCAATGAGAGCAATCATGTGTGAGTTGATTTCAAATCATATAGGGTCAACTAGGTTAGTGGTTGTGGTTCAATTGGTGATGACTTGACTACCAAGGAGTCAACTAGATTAGTGATCATGGTTCAATTGGAGAAAATTCCTTGGTTTTGATAGTGCCTACTAGGATTTCTATTGTGTCTTGAGAATTAGGCTCACATCATAGAAGATGAGATGGGTGCAAGCTTTGGGTGAATATTAAGGAAGATTTCAACTAAATAAGTCTAAATTTGACAAGATTTTAATATTCATGATTTATGATTCATAATTTAGTTCTTGAAGATGCTTACCTCTCAAAGAGTCCACTAAGTTAGGTGTTGTGGTTTTTTATGCACCTAAATGGGTACACACAGAATTGTTCACATGGTCAGATGATTTGGCATTTATTGTTGGGGTTGAGGGAGAAGTAGATGAAGTGGTGGTTTGGGTGGATGGTTTGGTTGGTTTGTTTGAGTGGTTTCCATTTGAAGCAACAATAAATGTAATGGCAATTGAACTATTGGTTGAAGTGGAATATGGGAGTTCTTTGAATAGTTAGGTTTGTTGTCAATCCTCTAAGATGTTGAGTTATTCTAGGAAACATGAGCAAGGAGAACAAGTGAAACCTCTCCTCGAAGCTCTCTCACAAGGTCTAGTTGCAACCCATGACACATGTAAAATTTGATTAAGATCATTTATTTGGTGTTTAATGTATTTGTTTCACTTGATTGTCTAATGTGTTTGGTTGGTTTGTTTCAATATTGATATTCTCGTTAAATAATTTGCAAGTATTGATTCAAATTGTTTAGATGGTCTATGAGGTAGTTGTTATCACCTAAATATGCACCTTGACTAATTTGCAGAAATTAGTCTATTTGATGAAACATGGGAGGACCTCTAAAGTCGTGGGTTACGCTATGAGCAAAGGTCAACCTCCGGAGAAGGCCGACTTCCTATGGATATCACCGAAAATACTACTTTGATGGAGAAAAGGGGAAGAATATGCTTGTTTTAAACAAAAGTGATAAAAATGAACTGAAAATGGGTGATACACCAAATTAACAAGAGCTATGAGATACTAAGACTGACATACACTTGGCTTTTATGATGAACACTGAAAATACACAACATGTTACTGTAAGTTTTTTCATAAATGTTTCATAAATAGGTCTATCCTGCACATACTTTCAAGAAGGAAAGACAAAAACTTTCACAACTAGAGGTTCTTACGCAAACACTAAGACACAATTTATAACCTGTAGATTCCTACTTTTGCAAAAAAGACATAAAATGAGACAAAAAACTAAAGGAGAAAAGTAACCTCACAAATAGCTTAGTCAATCACTTGGTAATGCACAATGTTTGCAAGAACAAGAAGGAAACAAGATTCTTCAATAATCTCCAAGGTAGAATGTGTATTCCATACTCCAAAAACTGCTGAGTTACAAAAGATGCTCAATACTATAACAAAAGACTGTAGCAGTCACAATCTCCAGAAAAATATTTTGCATAATCAGAACTGCCTACAAAATGAGTCACAAAGTGACTATATCCATCAACTCCCTCTCAAAATCCCCCCCAAAAAAGGAACTGAAAATTGATTGGGGTCGGATGCCTCCAAAAAGCCCCAATTATAGTAACCTAATCCACTCCAAAAGAGTTCATAACTGTGGAAAAAGTCAAGCTTGACTAAGTCAAACATGATGACACATAAAACTGTCCACCAAAAGCTCTTGTTTGCTCTCCAAAGTCATTAAAACCCAGTCAACCTTCTCCTAAATCTCACGCACATGTTGAGCAACTCTCACAACTTCCTCCTATATGCTTGACATGTGCTAAGGCATGACAAGGTCACTTGAGACCACACATGTGCTTTTTAAAAAAAATCCTTTTGCATCTAATAATAACAATAAACTCAATGACTTATAATATCATCATTCAAGTTTAATTGTTTTACATTTTCAAACAACAAATGCAAAATCTAACACATCACTCGATCATAAGTAAAATAATACAAATTTTTATAAAGTCTTGAGGACTTAAGTTATGCAAATTTCAAAAAAAACTTAAGGCATAAGACACAAGTCTTAGCCCTCGGTGGTCATTATATTGATGATGCAAAACTTTTAAAAGACGACCAAAAGTCTTTTATCGGTAGCTTTTAGGGTTTTAAACCCTAAGTGACAAAAAAGAAGAGTTGACAATGCAACTTTCACTTTTGCATTTTCTTGTTCCTATGCTCGTGCCACCATGAGGGTTTCATGTTTGGAGCTCTGTTGTGGATGATTTCTCAGGCATTTGACTGGCATCTTTCTGCAAAAAAAACTGAAGGTGAGTTGGTAAACTATTTTCTGGGACAAAAATACAGATTTTCATGACTTTTCTGTAGTTTTCCTTACTGTACTGATGAATATTTCTATATTTCACCATGACTGAGAACTAGACTTCACTCTATGCATATATGACTATTTTCAAAAGTATAAGCTACATAAAAGATGGAAATTTGCATTTTCCTCTGTCATTTCTCCATATTGTAAATGATGCTCTCTGTTTATATCTGTCAATGTCGTGATGGCAAAAGCACTTCTGTAACAGTTTCTTTGACTATCAAGGTATAATGAAGATTGTTTTCACTAAGCTGTTGACTACTTTCTCATTTGCATCTACATGTTATGTTGTCTCAAGATCATTGCATTCTGTTGTGGCCAATTCACTGTTCATCTTCTGGATCTGTATAAGATAAATACTTTATGCCCACTCCTCTTAGGTGAAAAGAACATCTTTAGTATACCTTGACAGATCATGTTCCTGTAGCTAAAAATGGGTGAAAGTATATAGGTTTTGAACATTTCTGTGCATATGCTCTTGTTACAGTTATGCCTGTGTCATTAAGACCTCTGATAAATCATGTGACAGATCTCTCTTGGATATACTTCTTACTAGCTTTGTTAGAGGTCTGATGATGAATGTCCTCCTCACATGAAACCTATCTACAGGCTCCTCTCATAGCAAACATAGAATAACCCATGCAAGATGTGTCTTTGTAAAATAGTTGCCTTGACTACTCTTTGGTTGTCTTAGATCTAGCATGCTTAATTGGACTATGATTGTTGCTCTATTGACATGACAATCTTGCTGACTGTCTTCACTTTTCTTTCTGAATGTTTCATCAACACCTTTAATCATTTTTCATCCATGGCTTCTCTGTCTAAAACTGCCTCATGTCACTGTGCTTGGAAACTCCTCTGACATCCGTATAGGGTTACATTCATTTTTTATGGACTATTAAATGCTTGACAATGCTTATGACTTATAAGTGTGCATACTTTTTATACTTTATGAGAGAGCAATTTGTTCTTGGACAGGGTATCTTGAGATATATATAATGCGTTATATGGATTTGATGGAGCTCCTTTAGTATTATGTTGGCCTCATAGACTGCCCTTTCGTGACAGCTAAGGATTGCTCTTTAAACCATGATAGACATACTGCTGTCTCACATCCCTTTTCTCATACTCTTCACAATCATCTTTGCCTTTAGCACCTATTGCTTTTGGGTGATAAACTGCTCCCCAAATAGTATTTATGACTGTTGTCCTCTCTATTTTAGTTCTCAGTGATTGCTAACTGTCTGGAAACTACTCCAGACACTACCTATGAGCCTCAAGACTGTCCTCTATCTCTTAACACCACTGTCTCTCATGACTCTGTCTTCTATATGACTGTCAACATGATTGTAACTGTCCTTTAGGATGATTGTTGCTCTCTTCAACATGTAGCACTAGCTTTCTTGCCTCTCATATATGACTATCTGCTTGTTTGGGAGAAAATACTACTGTTCTATCCTTTATATGTTGTTTGTTGACAATCTTATTGTACTCTGCCCTGACAGTCTTCAATGATTAATAACTGCTCCTTTTGGAGGGTATGGCTATTCAACTCTCTACTTGATTGTTCTTTGTGTTGTTGATACATCATGACTGTTCCATGGGTGTGAGAGATGAGTGTCCTTTTGTCCTTAGTAAACCTATCATAGCATCCATGCAAGACCCATGACCCTCCTTGAATAGCACATGATCATTATGCTCCCAAAATACTTTGGCAGGTGCCTTGGCTTCCTAAACCTCTGCAGCATAATCTCAGTCCCTTACTGTCTTATGTGTCCTTGTAACAACCATGGCTAACCTCTGCATACTTATCTCATACAGGATGTTTTGACATCTTTTTTTCCAACTATCCTTGCTAAAGCTGAAGGTGCAGATGTTTCTTCATGACAAGTGACTGGTTGTTCTATGGCTATCATGAGTTATTGCCATCATTGTGACTACTCTTTATTCACTGTCCTGCTCCAAACTGTATACATTTTCTTCTTCTACATCTACATCCTCTCTGTCAAGGTGTACCTCTAAAACCTATGACAAGGCCTGTCTTCGACATGATTACTGTCAAACTTGCCTAGCTGCTAGCAGACCTCCTTTGGCACTGTATATTGTCCTTGGATTAGATTATGACTGTTACTATCTGCCTTTACTAAAGTTACTGTCTCTATCATTATACTCATGCAAAAGGCATATTAGCAATTTAATCTCTTACAGTCTCTGTAACTCTACCTTTCTTTGACAGTCTATGTCCTCAATGACTGTTCCATGACTATTTCTAAAAATAATGAAGGTCCTATCTTTACCAATGCATTGACCTTGTTACATCACTATAGGTTGTCTTTTGATATCTGATCTGCTTTTTCAAAAATTGAAAATGACTTGTTTACTGGCAGATGAAATGATTGCCTTTTTACAAGGACAGTGATGTCTCTTACATGGAACTCTATTGCTCTTCCAGTCTGATGACTCTCTTTATGCAGTCTATCTTCCTTGCATTTGACAAATACATATGAAATGTTTTTGTAATAACTATGAGCTGGGCTCAACCCTTGTGGGAGCCACATTTTCTCCACTCATAATGTAGTCTAATGAATCACACAGAACATGATTTCACCTGTATCTACACACGAAGCAGACTTGTTAGAAAATAAATGCATTTGATGATCAGTTTATACATGTATAGGTACTTGTTCATGTCAGGTTAGGGATCATTCATTGCTTAGAGTATTACTCTAATATCACTCTTTTGCTAGATGCAGGAACTAGAGACGACACAAAACTAGGAGGGACAAAGACAACTTGGGGCAACAGGACAACACACTTGAACCATAACCAGTCAATCTCAGGCAATGACTGGCCTCCATCCTTACATGCACTTTTACTTTCATTTACTTATTCATGTATGAATTGTTTCTTCAATTTCATTGAATAAGAAAGTTAATCTCACAGCTTGTGTGAGATAATGTACATTCAATAAAGATTATTTATTTTTTAGAAAGGATTTGTATAAATCTTTCTTATGTTACATGCACTTGGATAAATGTAGTAATTTGATAATCATAATCTTTTAAATTATTTCATTTATGCACTTGAATGTAATGTAATAAGGATCACTTAAAAGGTACCTTTTAAGTTTTGAATCAAAGCTCTACCTGAATGAGCTGCAGCAAAATTCATGTAACAGTAGTAAATGTTTTATTTTGGTAATTTTTGTTTTATTTTGTTTTTATGGTTGTTTTAGTATATAAAATGAGAGAAGCAAGTTTATCTAATCAAACCATTCTAATGAATTAATTTAATTTAATTTCTTTAATTAAACTAAGTGCCTTTGTAGATTTTTATTTTTGGTGTTTTATGGGATATAAATAATTAAATAATAAATAATTGATAGCTACACAAAATTAATCAAAATAATCTTATCAATTTAATAAAATCAATCAATTAACTATTATTAATTAAATGAATGCAATATCTAATCTTTTGTAAATAAGAATTTTGCCTTTTCTAGATTTTATATAGAAGTAGTGAAAATAATAAAAGAGAGAAAATGATTTCTTCTTGTCAATCTTTTTAGCATAAGAAAAATAAGTCAAGAAACTTCTAATCAATCTTTTACAACATGCATAGAGAAATCCTTTTTTCAACAAGAAATAAATTGCTTCATTTAAGTACAGAAACAAAAAATTCTAATTTGAACCTTTGAAGCTTTTTTTGTTTGATTAATGCTTGAAGATTGTTGTTTAGTAATTTCTAAATGTCTTTTTAAAAGTAGCTAAAATCCACTAAGAAAAATCCCACTGTTGCCTTAAAGCTTACTTCTAAGAAATTTCAAAAGTTTTCTAAGAAAACACTATGGAAGATCCTCTTGGGACTCAATGTCTTCCTATGTATTATTTCTATATTGATTATAGAGAATAAATGAGAACATAAGATGAATAAAGAGATTTTAGGTAATAACAATAAGAAATAAAATGAAAACACGCAATTTCTTCTACTTTCAACTTCTTTATCCTACTAGATTCTAAACCAAAAAACTAAATCTACACTAATTAAAGTAATCTTTTACAAAATATCTTTCCTAAATTATTAAAGGGAAATATAAATCTAATTTAAAAATAAAATTTCACACTTGGAGTTGGGTTGCTTCATTTGTAGAACAAATTTTGATGTTGGCAATTGAGTCCTCAAAGCTTCCAAGATCTGAATTGCTTCCTCCTCTTATTGTGATGATCAATAGTGATTCTATCTTAAACCTATAACATGCATTGGGATATGTGTAACTAACTTGTGGCTAATATAACCCTTAATTAAGTCATATGATCATTTATATAGATTTATACTAGTAGTAGGGTTATTCTTGTAGTCTTTATGACATAAGTAGGATATATAGGAGATAGTGGTTAGTATATTATTATCATAATGTGAATTCTTTCTTATTGAATACTTTTGGAGGGTGCCCCCCTCAAAGTGTCTTATTATTAAGTATTGGCAAAGAATTTATACTATATTCTCAAAAATTTCCTGTCATATTCTATCTTGTATAAGTAATTTCATTGCAAGTGGTATTAGAGCTTTAACTTGGCAAAAGTGTGGATGATACCCTAATATTAAAGATTCACCTATATCTCATAAACCAATGTGAAGTTTTCTACGTTTTTTAGTGAAGTTGGATAATCATTCAAGAAAGCTGCAAACCAAGCTTCAAATTTTTGTAATCAATATTGAGTGAGTTATCGTAAGTTTAGGATTTTTCACATTTTCACTCTATAGGCTGCAAATCCTCAAATTTGTTTGATTTCTTCAGATTTTGGAAAGATGACAAAAATTAATTATGGGTTAGTTATTTGAACTTTTAGATTTGGGGCTAACCTCAATTTAAAATTATCCAGTCATTTAGTCTAGTCAATGGTAAAAATTAAACTCTACACAATCAAGAATGAACATGATGGGACTGTAAACTAGAGGTTGACGCAAGAGTTCACACAAACCAAGGAAAAATCCTAACAAAGAGGATATATATTCAAAAATAGGATTAGGTGGGAATTCTAATATGATGTTTCCTTCATTAGATGACAAAGTAAATCCTTTGGAAGAGGGTATGTACAACCTGCAATGTGAAAATAATGGAAAAATAGACCATCTAGAAGAGGGTATGCATAAAATGTAGTTTAAAATGAAAGGAGAAATGACTAGTAGTAATGCACTATTATCATCTCTTAGATTTTGTCAAGAGGTTGTCAATCTCACAACCAACTTTGCAACCCCATTAGGATAAATCATTGGGACAAACCAATCCTAATCCAAAATTTGTACAATCTCAACCATGACTAGCACTCGTTATGATGCCTCGGAACATATTGCCAAAAGTAGACATGCAAAAGTTTGATGGAAAGGATCCAATCACTATGATTAACCAAATAATTATTTATATCCATCAAATCTCATAAAGACATAATGTTACAATGACATATTTATATCTAGAACCTACGCAATATATTTGGTATAGATGGTCATGTGCTCAAAAAAAGAAGAAAACTCTTAATATCACTTGGTTGGTTTTTTACCAAGGAATTGTAGACACACTATAGCAATAATGTATTAAAGAATTACTCCAGCTAATTAGCCAAACTGCAACAAATAGGATCTATCAATAATTACATCCAATAATTCTAAAACTTATCATTGTGAGTAAAGTCGATTATGAAGGAGAAGTCGAATGACTTGTTTCTTAGCAGGCTCAAGGCTCATATACAACATAAGCTACTCATGTTTAATCCAATTATTGTATCTAATCATCTTATTATGACTATACAAGGTAGATGAAAGGGTTTTTATTAGGATTATGTGCTATTAACATTGCAATTTAATGCATATTGTATACATCTCCAACACTCTTGGAATGGGTTCTTAGACACCCATGAGGTGTTGAGGGATAATATTTTATTATTATTATTCTCTCAGAAATCTTTAATATTGTTGTAAAGACATTAATAAGGAGGTTACAATTATCAAGTCAATAGTGTGACTTATATTTACGATTCTTGATTGTAATTTGATTTTCTCTCTAGGCATTGGTGAGTTATAGTTGTGAGAGTGGAGAATCTTGTTATGATAGGTGGAGTCCACTTGAGTTAGTGACTTCATTTTGAAGCACTATACTTGGGAGTGGTGACTACCAAAAGTGATGGAGTCAAATATGCTTGTATAATTGATATCTATCTTGAGTGCTTGAGTAAATGTATTATGGCGGCATGGGTTTTTACCTTGGACCATGGTTTGGTGGCACTTAGTTTTGGAAAACCATTTGTGGTTTTCCTCTTCCCATTTCTTTATAAATTGGAGGCATGAGATAGAGATTTAATGTTGTCTTAGATGTGAAGTAATTTTATGCTACTAGAATACTTTCAGACTAAGGAGTTGGGTAGATTATATTATGTAACAATGAACTGATCTAATTAATACAAGTTGAAGGATCTTTTTGGTGGTGGAGTTTTTTCCTGAAAGGGCTTTTCCACATAAATTTTGGTGTTATGTGTTTCATATGAGCTTGTTGATTTTAATTTGTTGATACTTGTTTCTCCTCATATAATTTAATGTTTAATCACATGCTACTTTAATCATTATATTAGGTTTGTTCACTTTTTACCTATATTTCATGATAGTAGTTTATCATGTTTCTCAATAGTTTTGGTGAACAAAAGGAAATGTTTTGTAAGAATAAGAGTGAAGATTTCTCTAGCATTGTCATTCCTTTAGACTATAAGATTGACTCAAAAAATTGAATAAAAATGGGCAAAAGGGTTATGCTTTAATTGTGATAGCAAATATAGTCAAGGACATAAATATGCTACAAAGAAGTTTTTCTATATTGAATGTGCTAGTCAAGAAAAAGAAGTATTAGAGGCTATTGATGATACAGATGAGGAATCTAGAGATACCCAACCATCTATTTCTTTCCTTGCACTTTTTTGAATTAGCACTCCACAAACCCTTAAGGTAGCAGCTTTCTTGAAAAGGAGAAGGTAATAGTGTTGATAGACTCAAGAAGCACACACAACTTTATCAATAGTAAGTTGGCTACTCAATTGAACTATTTTATTTATTCAGTTCCAAGATAGTCAATTTTCTAGAGAAATGCCATAGTATTAAACCTTCCATGGGGGAACATCAACTAGATTGCCTTATGTTTGCTATTCATGGGTGGATTTGACATTATTTTGGGAGTCTAATGGCTTACTAACTTAGGAATAATAAATCTTATCTTCCAAGATTTGTTCATGCATTTTCGTTTAGAGGGTAGGATATCTTAATTGAAAGGTTTGAGTGAAAAATATCTATTGATGGTAATTTTTCACCAAATGCAAAAGATGCTTAAAAATGTGTGGATGGGTTTGTGGCCCAATTATTTTCATTAGAAGCACATCACTTAAAGATTAATACACTACAAGATTTGTAGAAATTGTAGATGTGAACTCAATAGTACTAGGGAGCCAACCACCCAACCTTAAACCCTACAAGTACCCATATGTATAGAAAATTGAGATTGAGAAAAAGGCATAAGAGATGCTAGAGGTATGTATTATCATAGTCAGAGTACTTATTCCTCTCTAATGGTGATGGTGCATAAGTAAGATGACACCTAGTGTATGTGTCTAGATTACAAAGAGCTCAAAAATCACACCATAAAAGATAAGTTCCAAGTGCCAAAAGTTGATGATTTTTTAGATGAGCTATATGGTGATGTTTATTTTACTAAACTTGATATTCATTCTAATTATCATCATACTAGAATTAGAGATGAGGATATATAAGACAACTTTTAAAACCCATGAAGTCCACCATGAATTTTTGGTGATCCCATTTGGCCCCACAAATGTGCCATCTACATTTTATAGTTGAGTGAACTCTATCTTTAGGATATTTTTGAGAAAATTTGTTTTGGTATTTTTGTATGACATATTAATATATAGAAAAACTTGGGAGGAATACTTGTGGCATTTGAACTAAGTTTTGGACACTCTTGAACATCATCAACTTTATGATAATCCATCGAAGTGTATTTTTGGAATCAAATAAGTGGAGTACCTAGGTCATATTGTTTTGCACACGAGGGTGTCAAAGTGGACCCTCACAAGATCTAGGTCATCTTAGAATGGAAAGTTCCTAGGAACCTCAAGAACCTAAAAGATTTCTTAAGGATTGTAGGTTACTATCATCAATTTGTAAAAATTCATGGTAGCATAGTAGCATTGCTCAAAACTTTACTAAAGGAGTCCTTATAGTAAAATAAAGTAGCTACTAATGTGTTTGATAAGATAAAGGAAGCCATGTACACCTCTCTAGTTCTAGCCACCCTAGATTTTTCTAAAACCTTCATTGTGAAATGTGATGCTTTAGGGTCTGGCATAGGAGTTGTACTCATGCAAGAGGGAATAACCCTTGCATTTGATATTTATCAACTTAAAGATAAGAAATTATTGACGCTCATTTATGAGAAGGCAATCATGGCTATCCTTCATCTAGTCAAACAATGGATACCATATATGATGGGAAGACACTTTAAGGTAAAGATAGATCATGATAGTCTCAAATACTTTTTGGAATAGATGTTGTAATCTAAAGAACAAAAAAAAGAGACAATTATGTTGGAATATGGCTTTGAGATAATATACAAGATAGGAAAGGAGAATGTCATGGTTGATGCTCTATCTAGGAGGGATGAATCCATAGAGTCACTTTTATGATCCATTTCCAGACTATAGGTAGATTGGGTGAATGAGGCATGGGAAGAATGGGAGGACATAGATACATAAAATCTCATTTAGAAGCTCCAACAAGATCCATGTTTGTTAGACAAATTTACATGAAAAGGAGATTCTTTACAATATAAGGACAAATTGTACTTGTGTAAGAACTCCACCCTTAAGCTCAATGTTGTGGTAGGGCTCCATGCTTCTCTAGTAGGTGTGCATTCATGCTTCTTGAATACTTATCATAGAATCAAGTAGGATTTCTTTTGGGAAGGGTTCAAATGGGATGTTTATAAAATTGTGGTAGAATTCATGGTATGTCAGAAAAACAAGGGGAGATAATTAAAGCTCTGAGTCTTTTGCAACCTTTATCTATTTTGATCTAGAGATGTGAGGAGGTATCCATGGATTTCATCACTAGTTTTCCCAAGTCTAAAGGAAAAAATGTCATCATGGTTGTTGTGGACAGAATCACCAAGTATGCATATTTTTGTGCTTTGTCACATCCATTTGTAGCATGAAGTATTATAGTGGTAGCTTTTATGGATACCATTTGGAAGTTGCATGGGACCACAAAAATCATACTAAGTGATCATGATCCTATATTTGCTAGTATTTTTAAATTGATTTATTGTTTTGTTTGGGTACTCAACTTGGTTGTAGCTTGTCATATCCTCCCCAATCAAATGGTCAAAATGAGGTGATCAACAAATGTTTGGAGGGTTATCTCTATTATTTTTCTTCATATAAAAAAGAGAGATGTGTGCAATGGTTTCCACTAGCAAAATTGTGGTATAACACTTCTTTCCATACTTCATCTAAAATGTCTCCATTTCTAGCACTATATGTGGACCATCCATCACCTCATCTTTGAGGGCACAACCAAAGGTTAGGGCAATTGAAGAACATATTCAACACTAGCAAGGGGTAATATCTAGTCTTAGGGAGAACTTGTAAATTATGCATTTACTAACTAATGAAGTAGCAAGCTAATCAATACCATAGTGAAATAAATTTTGAAGTAGGGGAGAGGATCTTTGTGTAATTATAGACATATAATAAAATATCACTAAAACAACTAAATAAGGATAACAAGATTTCACCTAATGATTAGAACTGTTATTGAGTATTGCAGAAGATTGGCAATGTAGCATACAAACAAGAGTTATCTTATTGAACAAAAATTCATATGGTCTTATATGTTTTCTACTTGAAGGTTATTGGATAGAGAGTTTCAACCCAAATAGAGTTAACAAAGATCGATGTTGAGAGCATAATCATTTTGAAACTTGAGGGAATCCTTCAAACATGCACTAATATGTTGTGGATATGGATGGTTACAAAGTAGAGAGGAATAATTTGGGTGATGAAGATGTGACATAGGAGGATGAAGCATTCATGTAGAAGCATCCTGAGATCATCAACATTGAGGATAGAATTGACTTTCAGGGGAGGGGCATGCTACATCCTTAACTTATAATATACATTGGGATATGTGTGGTTGATTTGTGACTAGCATAACCATCAAAAAGTCATATGATCGTTTATATAGCTTTATATTAGTATTAGGGTTGGATTGGGTAGTCTCCATGGCATAAGTAATATATATGTGTGTGTGTGTGCGTGTGCAAGATTTTATCACATATCCTTAAAGAAAGACAAGGCTTCACAAATTAAAATGTTTAGGGATGTTGAGACAAGGTTGACAATGGTTTAAAAACTAATTGATCTACAAATAAATAATGGTCTTAGGAAAATAAGGCTTCACATTGGGCTGTGGATAATTGTTGGTTTTAAATTTTGGACCCATGAAATGGAAAATTTTGGATTATTTGTAAATGCTCAAGAATTTGGAATCAAAGGCATGATTGGTGGATTTGTAAAATGGTCATGAATGGAGGAATAACCAAAGAGAAACTCACATTGTTGTATTTAATTGTGTGTTTGGATGAATCACCTGAGTTCACCTCTTTGTGTGAAGTCACCACTTTCCTAGAAAACGTTTGTTGTGGTGAACTCATAAGTTAGGGTAGAAAACATAGTTCTTAAGAAAAATAAACACACAAACAATCAATGGATGGAAAATGGATAACATAGGGAACATAGAGATTTGTAGATGATCAACACGTGGCTTTTACTCTAGAGACACCTATTAAATGTAATAATTTACATTTTATACCTTGTTGGCTTATTTAAAGATCTTACTCATCATTAGACTTACCATGTTTACCTATTCATTTTTGGGCAATTATAGGTTCAATGAGTGAAGATACTTTCTTAAAGATTCCATTAAGAGTATAGTCTTCTTGTTTAGACTTTCAAACAAAGGAATCACATACCATAAGGATGGGAGGAAGTTGTGGGTGACTATTAAAGAAGATTCTAACTAAAATAAATCCAAATGCTATAATGTCCTCTAGGTTATTGGTTGTAGTTTAACATGTGTTGTTTAGTTGGTGAAAATAAAATTTGTCCTAATTCAATTAGTGAAGATGATTGGTTATCAAAGACTCCACTAGGCTATTTGTTGTAGTTTAGTTAGTAATGATGACTGGATATTAAAGAGTCAACTAGGTTAGTGATCATGGTTTAATTTGTAAAGATTAGTCGGATTTGAAAGTGTTCGCAAAGGTTTTAGACTTGGGCCTTGAGTAGCATCCTCATATCATTAGAGGATGAGGATGGGTGCTAGCTTTTGGTAAGTATAAAAATGACTCCAACTAAAAAGTTCAAATTTGTTGAGTTCAATCTTCATCATATTGTAAGTATATTCAAACAACACTACATAAATATATAAGCTATTTAAATGCAAATAAGAAATAATAATAAACGAGCCTAGATATTAGAGTTGAGTAAAAACATGTACATGATCGAATCTAAAAATAGAATGAAATAGAAAAAAGTAAATTTGTACCTTGGTGTTGAGGAAAAGAATATTGAAATTATTGTGATAGATGACTATTACTTGACATTGGATATGAGACAAATAGACTACTAAGATGACTGTACCTTGCAAATTTTATGACTTCGCATGATGCTTGGTCAATCTCGCACCTATGACCTCGATTCTTGCACCTAAAATTTTAACCCAATGGTGTAGTTCTAAACATATGTCATGGAATTGAACTTTTGATTCTCACAAGTTTTATACCTATAATGAAGACTTGGTTGTACATTTAACAACAATGAAAAACTTGGTAGTGTTGAGGAGCATTGTTGGAATTTGTTATGCTAAGAAGGAAGGTTATTAGCTTCCAAAACTTTGCTTTAGTATATCAATGTTGATCAATTTAATGATTTTGATAATATTGGAAGATATGAAACATATGCAATTAACTATGATGATGATAACTTAAGATAAACAAATTTTAATGGATGATGTAATGACCTAGTTCAAGAACTAAGGTTTTGGAATCTATAAATAAGGAGGCTAATGTAGTTAGAATAGTTGATGCAAAATGGTGCTAAGATAGGGGTATGAGTGATTCTAAGTAGCATGATTACTAGTGTTGAGCAAGTCTAGATGATAAGGGTGATCTTATGCAGTGGTGGATGATGATAAAGACCTAGAGGTGATGTTATTTTATAGATGTCTCAGGCATACAATTTGAACCTTTTGGCACATAATGGTTAGTTGGAACTAAGTCAACTCAGTCTGAGGATAAATTTAGATTTTAAACTTGTGGTTCAATCTTGCACATGCAAATATAGCTTGGGTTAAATTAGTAGCTATAATTTTGAGTGTAACAAAGGATTTGATAATTTGGTAACTAGGAATTAACTAGGTGTTAGATTCTATTTTTGAAATTCAATTTAATTTTGGGGTTAGTGAGAGTGCCAAATCAATAAAAATCATGTATTAGGACTATGCACTTAGGACACCCACACAATGTGGTATAAAACAAAGGGTAAAAGAGTAAGGTATGAACTTTTCATCCTTACATTTTACCCCAACTTTGGTGTACATGTGAATCTACATGAGTAAGAATACTAAAGTAAAAAATAAAAGAACAAGCACAACTAGAAGTAGAATAGCCAGAGCAATGATCCAAAATCCACTTGTGAACTACACATAAACTTGAGATTTCATTAGTAATAATATACCCCTTTGATTTTGTGCGTGCCCCAAATGTGTACACACAAATCAAGGAGATAAAAAATGGATGAACATAGAGCATGATAACATCATAAAGGTAAGTGATCATAAGCACGATAAAATACACGTGAAGCATAATCATGATAAAATTGAGCATGAATAATTTGAGATAAAATCAACATAAAATCCAAGATACATACCTGAGATACTTACCTTTGTGGGTATGAAAGATGAAAATGAAAGTTGCCCCCCAGTTTTGCCTTGTAATTAGGACAATCATGAATACCCACAAAGAGTGAACAACTACTTTTCCCTCAACTAATAGGACTAAGTGAAAAGCATGAAAGAACTTAAAATAGCATATGTAAATTATAAGGAATATAAAGAAATTCATATCAAAAGCAATGATAAGTTGTATCACCTAAATTATTTCCCTTAATAGGACCATGCTCTTTTATATCATGATATACAAGTGAAGTATAATCCACTCATGTCTCTGGGTGCTGCCACAATAATGGGTTACACTTTCTGGGACATCCTAATTTTTGCTGAAATCACATACTTTTGGAAAATATAATGATTTAAGCCTTTAAAGGTTCCATTTAAAGGATTTTAATTGAAGAGGGTTTGACCAAAACCCCTTAGATTCAAACCCCCTTGGATAGAACCCCGATAGTTTTAAACCATACTTATAATGGAGTCTCCTCTACACCTATCAAAATGCTGATAAAAAACCACTTTTGATTTACCTTTCAGGGATCAAATGAATTAATTTAAAATTTATGTTTTGTAAGTATGTAGTCCTTATTATAAGCTTCCCAAAAAGTTAAATTTTAAATATATTTAATTTAATTATTATATTTATTTTTTATTTCTTGTGAATGTAGGTTTTTCACCGAACATCAAGTTCTCTGTTCTACACACATGGAAAATTTGTAAATTAGTGAAAATTTAAAAAAAAAAATCTATGCCCTAAGTATTGATGTCTTTGTTTAAAAAAAAACAGAAAAATTGAATTTTGATACATACAGAAAAAGTTTTGTTTTACGGAATACGCCTATGTCTAAATTATAATTGGTTTGACTTCAAAACTTAATTAAAAAAAATATATTCAACAAAACATTATGAAACCAAATGCATGCCCTATATATTGATGTTACCAATCGAAATTCAAAAGAATCATAATTTTATCCTTTGTAGAAAAAAAGTTATGTGCTACAGAATACACATCACTTTAAAAAAAAATGTTGTTTACTATTAAAAACTAGTTATCAAAGGAGACGCAAATTTTTTTACAATTTAACTCTAATTTTTTTAAAAAAATATATTTAGAATCTACAAACAAAATCTCATAAATCACTAGTTCGCATCATCTTCAAATTCCTAACGGTTTAGCGGCTATAGGTGTCAGAAAGTGAAGATTCAGTTCAAAATGTTGTTTTCAATGTCAAGTTTAGCGAAAACGTGTAACCCATTATTGTGGGATGACCCCTCTTAATGAACAAAGGTATCATGTAGTGATGGTAGTTATGATGCAATCATTAAAGAATTCACCTATGCTTAATGTTGAGATGTTTATTTTGTAATCTATCTCATTGTGATTGTCATTATGTACCTTTCTAAGTAGGCTGCCATATATTGTTCCATTGATGTGTGCCTGTATAAAGACATTGCATTTCTCTTCACTATGTGTGCCAAATGATGTACTAGATGTAGATACTTGTTGCTCATACAACCTCTAATTGTCTTGTGACTAATTTGGAAGAATCATCTCTATCACTATGAGGTACTAAAGTTTACATAATATATCTATAACCATCAACATCCTCAACTTGTATAACCTTCTTGTCAATAAAATCTTAAATTTTATGCTTAAAGGGATATTCATTACCCATAGTATGTCCATGTATGCAATAATAATCACAAAAATAATTAACTATAGTGAAAGGAGTCAACACATGTCTAGGTATAGCAATGAGATTGATAGGAGGCAACTTGATAAGTAGTGCATGCAAAAGTTGTTTCAATATTACATGTGGAGGATCTCCTAATCTTGTATACTTATTTCAATGAATCACTTATGGTTGAATGATGTCCTCATGATTAATAGTGTTAATAGGGTGTGTAATCTTATTCTTATATTCTTGCTCATGTTGGCTACTAGGATAAGTATATGCAACCGCATGATATCCATTTGATGTTGAAAGATTAGTATGATCCTACAAACACTAAAGTGAAATGTTCTCTGAAAGAATATAATATCCATGAATGAGGTGTAAGAAGCATGATGTGAATCAAACCATAATAAAGCTTAATCAACTAAAGTTAATCTAAACAATTTCATTCATGAGCATACACACAATATATGAAGAAAAAGTTATGTACATATGTACCTCTATGATAAATATCTATATCACCACTAAATGAGTCAAGCCATGTATCTAAAAGGATTGAAAACAAAATGAGAGATGTCTACAACATGTGTATCACTAGCATTTGTTAGTTGAGAAGCATGGTCATAATTTTCAACACCATGTCATCTAAAGAAGGTAAAACATCATCATCAAGCACACAAGCATCACAAAGATCCTCATTAGATAGACCATCAAGGTCCAATAAATAAACATCATCATCATTATTTGTAAGCACATTATTACATGACTCATAAACCCTAGATGAATTCATAGAAGTTAGGGCTTAAATCACTAGATGTAGATAACATAAGATAAAAAATAATGTGTGCATTAGAACATGAACTATATCATCATCACATAATAAAGAACCATTAACATCAATAGTATTGGGGTAAGTGCATGGAAATGGGGGCCAATGGGGCTTCAAAAGTTTCTTGAAATCAACAAAAACTTTGACATGTAATTCGAGATACCTACACTCAAAATTGATGATGTGATAAGAGCAAGAACACTGATGCTTAGAATCCATTTTCTAAACTACCATTTTTAAAAAATGGCAGAGATTAAGATGATCAAACTCTAAGAGCACACAAAGTGGTCCTATTTTTGTTACACAAGTATAACATAACATCGAACATAATCCCCCTCTTTTTTTAATTTAATTAAGTATTTTGGTAAGTCCTTTTGGTGAAAAGTTAGCTAAGATCATGTAGCAATTCTAGTATTCTTTTCCTAAAATTTTAAGAATATATTATTTTTAACTAATTTTCTAAGTGGACGCATCCTAAAAAAGAAAAACTAAGTGTGCTCCTCCCCTAGTTTTGAGAAAATAATCAAGAAATAATTTTTTCCAAATGTGTATAGAATGAAGTGTAGGATATGAAATGTAATTTTTTTCAAATTCGGAGGAATGCATGAAAATTTATGGACAAAAAAAATACATGTTTTTGTAAAAATAAAGAAACTACTAAAAGTAATTAAAGATCAATACCTTAATATAATTATATTTAATAAAAATACATGGATAGAAAGCTAAGGTCGAGTTTGAGGTTGTAGTGGTGTTTTTCAAAATCTTGTCCTAAAATATGCAAACTTGATGTAGACCACACTCAACAATTATATTTTTTTGTATGCCTTTTTTAAAAGATAGATTTGGACACCCAAATTGCATGTTGAACCCTTAATATTGGTAAATTCAAACTTGTTCCAAGCCTAAGGACAACATTTCATTGGTCTAAATTAGAACACATACAGGCTATAATGTGCTCACATTACCAAAAATGTTACTGATCCTTAACATGAGCGTGTTATAATGTGCACACATTGATGAGGTAAAAATTACCTTTATCATCCTCAGCCCAAATGATCCTTTTTCCATGGCCTGACTAAGCCTACTTTGCCAATATTATTTAGTTTACATGATAAATTGTTGTTTATTACTTAAAAATGATGTATAAATACTTCATTTTCCATTTTGACTAAATTGAACTTTGAAACTAATGAAGTGTGGCTATAAAGGAACCATTTTTGTTAAACAGGGCTCACAATGAGGAGAAGAAGACTTTATGGAGAAAAGAGTGCTCTGGGAATCTAGTTCTGGAAGTTAGAGACTCCGGAAAGAGTCCTAAGTAGCACCAACAAAAGCTCCAGTTTTATTTATTATTCCTCGCATGAAATATGCTCAGTTCTTCTATTTTAGAAAAGAAATTCATATTTGAGAGCTCCCACTCGGAGCCTTTACTTTCTTTTTAGTTGTTTGATCAAAGAAGACTTCTTAAGAATTTAATATTTTCAGTTAAAACTTAACAGGCGACAAATGTCTAAAACTGTCAGCCTCTAGATCTTAGGCATAATTTTAGAATAGAAAATATATAGCAATGTTGATGATTCAAAAAAGACACTGGAAGATAATAGATTGTTCTGATTTTTCAATATAGTTTTGCAAATTTTTGGATACTGTGTGATGAAATTGTTAAAGTTCTGAATAATGTTTTGAAGCTTTACAAGTTTTTACTACATATTTCAGAGAGCTAGCCACTCAAAGGATTAATATAGATAAGTATCTGTTCTTTATGTGATGATGTATGTGTTAATAGTAAGTTCTGTTAGGATTGAATTTTCTATACATAAGATGTGTTGAGTATAATGTATTAGCCTGTAGGTTTTGTAGTAGTTCTGTACAACACTGTGGTTTTGGAGTCAACTTCGTAATTTTTATTTCATGTTTGTGAAATATTCTGAAGTTCTAAAAGTTCTGTGAAAGGTTCCGATGTTCTAAAAGTTCTATGAATTTGTGTTAAGAAATTAAGTCTTCAGTTTACTGCTCATTATCATAGTTAGAATTTACATGCTTTCATAGATAAATTTCTCATGCTTTCTAGTTTCAAAATTTTCATGCTTTCATAGTCAGATTTATCATGTTTGTTAGTTTAGTTTTCAAAAAGCTTTCCTAGTTTAATTTTTAATGCTTTTTAGTGTAGAAACGTGTTTGTATTTTCATTTTGAAAGGCCAAACACTGCTGCATTGAGATACCTAATCTCCTTTTGCAAATAGCCTTCAACACTGCCATAGTTGACAAACTGATAAATCAATTTAAAGTACAAGGTTCAACAATAATTCTGATAGGATTCAATTTTCAATAATCTAGGACCTATGTTATAACACTAGTATCAGAAGCATTTCTTCATCAATGCCCTGGTACTCGAGATGACCAATCATAATAAATGCAGGATTTTTGTAAGGGTGTAGATGACATCATCTTTTGGAAGCCACACCTTCACCATTAATAAACCACACATTCATCATTAATAAAGTGTCTTGTCTATAGATGATGTAGAGTAGGGGTTAACAATGTCAAAAGACTCAAACAATCACTCATCCAAACCCTCAAACATCAAATGATGGGTTTTGTTTCACATACCATTGTTCTTCCTTGTAGCCTTTCAAAAAGGCAATTTTAGACATAACTTTCCAACCATAACTGATCTCCAAGAAAGAAGACTCGTTTTAGATACCCATTTGGCCATTATTTAACATATCTCAAAACCAGGGTAGGGTTCTTTGTACAGAAAGCTTCAAATTTTGACTATCCTATTCCTTGACTAGGCCTAATTAGGCATGATACAATTGGGTTTTTGACTCCAATGGTCATTTACTCCAATTATAACACATAAAACACATCACATGTGATCTCAAACAACTATTCCTACCACAAGGATCATTCTCCATTAACATTTATAACAAATCTCTAAGCCTCAAGATATCAATTAATTACATTTGTTGGAAACCCTAGGGTAGATTCAGACCTACTGTTACAAAGAATGCCAATGAACATTGATCAAACCAATTGAAAAAGAAAGTAGATTTAATTCCCTTTCATCTCCAACCAGTTTCAGACTCTAAAACGTCCATACAAATTGGTACTATGCAAAAGAACAACAGAAAACAAGGTTTTAGGCAGTTTAAAAAAAAATGCTTGTAACTTATTCAGATGTGGATGAAAATCTACCAAACCAATTACATTTGGAAGGTGATTCAATTATCTTTCCAACCATACCATGTATAGGTCATACACAGGTCGTACAGGTCATATAAATGTAAAAGAACAGTCAGATTTATAAGAAAAATATAGTTTTTAAAGTGCAAAAATTGAAATTTTTTCATTCCAATATCTTCCTAGCCTTCCCAGCCTTGGGATTCATGTTTACAACATGTATTTATGCTTTCCCGACCATTTTCCATCGTTTTAACTAACCACTAATCTTTTAATTATCCATCACATCAACTTGACAACTTTTACAAAGTTGTTTAACAACTTATAAGGCAATTTTGACAATTTTTAACAACTTGACCTTAATCTTTCCCAAATGGATCAAAATGATAAAAAATGGTCTACAATGACCTTATTAGACCCAAAAACCCATAAACAACCTAAAAATCAAAAGGTGACAACATTTATGCTATGATGCCCCCGCATCATACACCCAAGAGGAAGAAAAAACTCAAGTCCACTTGAGTGCAGGCCTTCTTTTCTTTCTGGTCTTCCAATTCTTCTGTCACTTGTCATTCAACTAGGAATTCATTTCCAAAAGCTGATGCTCCTTACACCCTGTTGTATGTTTTGTATTCCTGACTTTCCCTAGGTCTTTCTTCTTCTTATTGCATCATCTCTTACTTAGCACCTTCTCAACTTCAAGGTTCCAAAACTCTAGTTCTTGTTCATATGCCGCATTACCACCATCCATGCCTTCATCTTAATCATTTGAATACAATTTGTTAGCATATTCATCATCCATAAAATCAGAAAATACAACCAGTACCTCTGTTGTTTTTGCAACCTTTTCTTCACCATATTGTGCTACATTTGCATAACAATCTTCATACATTGCATTTACTTCTCTTTTTTCTTTATACTATTTTCCATCTTCATCTGCTGCACCTGTAAACACATACTCACAAATATTGTTAGAAACAAAATTTTGAGTCTCAATGGACTCATTTTCTTCATCTTTTTCCTCTTCCTCAGATGGCTTTTTCTCTTCCATCATCAACAAAGACTCTCCAATGTTTGGTTCTGCTATCCTCTCTTGCCTTCTTCTCTTCTAAATGATCTTCTTGGTAGGCCACTTTATCCTTTTTCTTATTGGTAAATGCCAACCACTTTCTTGTTCTACCTTCTCAAGACACTGCTGCATCTCAAGTTCCATTCTTTCTTGAACTTCTTCCATTTGTTCCAAGGCTTGTCTCAGCTTTACTATCTCTTACTCAATATTAATTTGTTTTACCTTCTCATCCTTCTTCTTTATCTCACTTTTCTCTCTTCTCATCACTTGTTTCTTGCTTGGTAACTCCTTACTCTACAAGTCTCCACGGACTAACCATCTCAACATTTCTATTCTCCTTTCTCAACCAAGTCTCTTTCACATTGCTTCTTCTCAATGCTTCTTGTCTTTGTGATAACTCACCTTAGGCCCCTTTCTTTTCCCTTGGCCTAGTCTTTTGGTATCCAGGCTCTTTTCTTCAACCTGTTAAAAAAAAGACAATACAGAAACTCCCAAAACTTCCTTGCCTAGATCTTTGGGCTCTGATACCAATTTGATGTAGAGAAGGGGTTAACAATCTCAAAAGACTCACAAAAAATCACTCATCCAAACCCTCAAACATCAAATGATGGGTTTTGTTTCACATATCATTGTTCTTCCTTGTAGCCTTTCAAAAAGGCAATTTTAGACATAACTTTCCAACCAGAATTGATCTCTAAGAAAGAAGACTTGTTTCAGATACCCATTTGGCCATTATTTAACATATCTCAAAACCAGGGTAGGGTTCTTTGTATGAAAAGTTTCAAATTTTGACTGTCCTATTCCTTGACTAGGCCTAATTAGGCATTTAGGCATGATACAATTGAGTTTTTGACTCCAATGGTACTTTACTCCTGTTCTAACACATCAAACACATCACATGTGATCTCAAACAACTATTCCTACCGCAAGGATCATTCTCCATTAACCTTTATAACAAATCTCTAAGCCTCAAGATATCAATTAATTACATCCCTTAGAGACCCTAGGGTAGATTCATACCTGCTGTTACAAAAAATGCTATAACTTCTACATCCCAGTGAAAATCAATCAAACTAGTTGAAAAAGAAAGTAGATTTAATTCCATTTCATCTCCAACTAGTTTCAAACTCTAAAATGTCCGTACAAATCCATACTATACAAAAGAACAGTAGAAAACAAGGTTTCAGGTAGTTTTTATAAAAATGCTTATAACTTATTCAAATGTGGATGAAAATCTACCAAACCAATTTTATTTGGAAGATGATTCAATTATCTTTCCAACCATACCACGTGTAGGTCATACATAGGCCGTACAAGTCATATAAATGTAAAAGAACAGTCAGGTTTGTAAGAAAAATATAGTTTTTAAAGTGTAAAAATTGAAATTTCTTCATTCTAATCTCTTCCCACCCTTCCCAACCTTGGGATTCATGTTTACAACATGTATTTATGCTTTCCCAACCATTTTACACCATTGTAACTTACCACTAATCTTTTAATTAGCCATTACATCAACTTGACAACTTTTACAAAGTTGTTTAACAACTTTTAAGGCAATTTTGACATTTTTTAACTTGACCTTAATCTTCCCCAAATGGATCAAGATGATAAAAAATGGTCTACAATGACCTTATTAGACCCAAAAACCCATAAACAACCTAAAAATCAAAAGGTGACAACATTTATGCGATGATGCTCCTGATGCCCCTGCATCAGTAGATAAATAGCTATGCCGACACGTGTACATCAGATCTTTCATTAAGCGACACGAGTCTCGATTGACATCAGTTTGGGAAAGAATATATGTACATCATTTTTTATATAAGCAATAATTATATCATGAAAACTAATAAATTGGCACAAGTATTCCATTTTTCCAAAAATAGAAACTGTAAATAACCTTCACTTGAACTGACGAAAATGGCGACGACATGACTAAGCATGCAAGAAAATTATGACGAGAAAATACATAATAATTAATGCAATATGTCTGAAAGGTACAATGTTTATCAATGATTTATAAGTTATTTCATTCTTGTTGAACAATTCACAAGTTTTTCAAACGTCAACTTAGTCCAGCTGCCGAGCCAATTGACCCATTAGTTACCAGTCTTTTCTTTAGTTAAACTACCAAGCCAATTCACCCCATTAGCTTACCAGTCCTTTCTCCTCCATCTGTAATCATGGGTGCTAAATGGAAAGTAGAGTCAACTTCAGTGGATAAATTGCTAGCAATACAAAGTGTGACAAAGATTTTTTAAGTAGCTGGGTGGTTGGAATTTTTGAAGAAGTTTGAAGGCTATCACACAGAATTGGTGAGAGAGTTCATAGAGAATTTTTAGAATGATCATGCAGTCATCAGAGGAAAAAAATTAAGGTTAGTACCTCAATTCTTTCTAAAATTTCTAGAATTCCTGAAGAGGGAGTAGATTTGTCTCAAGAAAAATATGTTACATATCATAAAATGATTGATAGTTTTATTTAGGAAGGGGAACCTCAACCCCATATGTTAATGGGGAAAAAGGGTGAAAATAAACGAACAATTATGAAAACCCTCATTGACCCTTGGAGAATAGTAGTGTCTTGGATCATAAAGTATTTCACTTGTGAGGGCTAATGTGCTACAATAGTGGGTCCACCATTCCGCCTATTAACCCACCTACATCACAACATAGTCAACCCTGAATTAAAAATCAATGATCCTACATTTCTATTCCATTCTTTAGAAAATATGATTGAGAAATATAAAATTGGGAATGGACTGTTGAAACACCATGGGCTCATCACCTTAATTTGCAAACATCAAATTCTAAAATGACACAAAACGGGAAAGAGATGGCATAAGTTTCTTCAAAAATTTGAAAGTTAGGAACTTGGACCAAACTTAGAAGTAGGCGAATCCTTAGGGGTTGCAGTCATAGCTCTGGAACTCCAACAAGCATAGGAAGTTCTGAAGATTTTAGAACCCATAACTGTCCAAAAATCTCTAGAAACCCTGCACAAATTACTAAAGAGCTAGAAGCCCATGAGTCTTCGACAGAGCTAGAAAAGGTTGAAATTGTAGTGTTTGATGAGGAGAGAGAAACAGAGCCACCGGTAGCTAAAAAGTTGAGGCCAAAAAGAAAAATGCAAAAACCTCCTCCTTTGCGAAGAAGCAAATGGTTGGCCTTAGATAATGAATCCCCTATTGTTTTTGAACAAATACTAACTGTGAAAAGGAGTAAACAAAGTAGAAATTCTGAGACCCAAAAGTTGATGAATGACCAATAGGGGACATGCTAGAGATATCAACTTCTCCTTTGAAAGAAATGGAGGAAGTTGGTCAAATGTCTTTTGAGCTAGATCAAGCAGACATAGAAGAAACCACAGTCATATCAATTGCAACGAAATCTCCTACACCAATTGAGCAATGACTTTGTATTCATTCTAAAGTGCAAGAAATTCAAAATGAACAGACACAGGAACTTCTAAGGAAGAGATAGAACAATCAAATTTTTTGGAAATTGTATCAATCCTCCAAATGCTTGACACTGGGGTTACCTCACAAGAACATATTGAAACAGTTAAGGAGCAGCATGAAAGGCAAATAACTGAATTGAAGCAGAAAGTTTTGCAACTAGAACATATGCTCTCCCAAAATGAGCAAATAATTCTACAGTAAAAACAAACAATTGCCCAATGTGAGGGAACCATTTTTGAACAACATAAAATGCAAGAATTAGAAAATTATGTACAGGAGAAAAATAAAGAAGTTGAATTTTTGCAAAAACAATCAAACCAGTCAAAAGGAAATGAGATGGCAACCACAAAAATATATAAAAAAATATCAGACAAGGACAAATAGATTAGAAATTTGACAAACAATTTTTTGGATTTATAGCAGCATTTATAGAGAGACAAAAGGAACTAACAACCACATTGAGTCAAACAGTAGAATTGGAGGAGTTGAGAGAATTGAAAGTCAAACCACCCATGGAAAGTGTAGACACCTAAATTTGACCTTGTCCTTATGACCCCACCTAGACACCATCTTGCGACACTTTCATCCTAGGTCTTTTTCATTATCCAATTAATTAAATAAATTATCTTTATTTATTTAATTAATCCTAGTCCATTTCCTAAATTATTTAAATAAATTATACTTATTTTTAGGATTAAGGTGCCATCAACCTTGTAAATCCTATGTAATTAATTACTCCTAATATTGTTTGTAAATCACCCATAAGGGATGAGAGGTTTCACCAGCAGCGATCGTTTTTCAGTCGTATGTTTATATCTGGTACTCGACGCTAATTTGTCTATGATGGGGGGTCCCCCTATGAGGTGTCCGGGGGGATCATCCCGCCGGTGGGGGGTTTAAGGGCAGCGCCCCTGAAACCACATTTTATTTATATTTTATCATTGTAAATCTGGACCGTTCGTCATTAGGTCACAAATCTGATGATCGATATTATGTTGTTTCTCTTACCCTAGAAGGCAACCCCCTTTTATAAGGATAGTTGTACTGCATTTTTATTAGAGTTGAGAGTAATAGGAACCGCTAGATTGAAGACTGGAGAAGGAGAGGAAGTGCATGTATTGTAATCTCAAATTTGAAGATAATACAACTTGGAGCCTCCTTTCTTGGTGGAGTTTTTTTACCCGAAAGGGTTTTCTCCACGTTATATGCTCTGTGATGTGTTTAGTTCTTAGTGCATGTTATTTCTGTGTAGTGGGTTTTATTTTTGTTGCAACCTCCATTTATTCTACATTGTTTAGAGGACATAAATAACGTTTGAATTAGATTTCCATTATGGGGTTTGCACCTTCATTTCTAACATATTTAATTAATTCAGCCCATCCTTTAGCCACATTAATTAAATAAATTTTATTTATTTATTTATTTAATTTTATTTTCTCCAAATTTGTCCTATAATTAATTAAATAATTTTATTAAATAATTAATTTTCACTTATCCTAATCCTTATACACTTTTATCTATGAGTCTTAGCTGTCCTCATCTAAATATGTCCTATCCTTCCCACATCATAGATCACATAAGTATCACTATCAATCAAGTCATTTTCTCCTAGAGCAAGATCGACCTAGAACACTTGACCATCAGGCATGCATCTCCTTGAAGAAAAGCAAATCATTGTGAGCATAAAAGAAAATAAAAAACAACTCCATAATAGTGAGCTTATTGGTCCCCCATCATCTTCCTTCCATGACACTTCCACCATCTTTGATGTGGTCAAATCCTTTCACCCCACTTATTGCACAATCGTCACAAGTCTATTTTCCACAATACCTCTTGCTCCACTATCACCAATCCTTCATCATCCAATTTCTTCATTCAAGCATCCCATAACAAAAATAGAAAAACATGTCCAAAAAAATCAAAACATACAAAAATCCAAGCAATAATCAAATGCAAGCCATCCTTCATCCATACCTATCTAGTCAAGCAATCTTGTCAAGTCATTCAAATACATCCTAGGTTTTGTTTCCTACCTTGTTCTCAACTCATTCAATCATTACCAATCATCATCTATGGGATATATCATTCCCACATCCTTGTGTTATTCTAGGGATATATCATTCCCCATAATGACAACGCTATCTTTATCCAATTAATCATCAATCAATCAATCAATCAATGGTTTTCAGCTTGGTAGGGGCAATGCCTTGTTTGTCTTTGTGTGATTTTGTACACACTTGCTTGCTGGCTTGTGTGTATTTATCATTTTATCTTACATTTTTATCTAGTCCTTGCAACATATTATCACAATGACATCATAGTCTTCCATATCACGGTGCCACATAGGGGCATATGTTTTCTTGTAACCTTTATCTTTATCATTTTATCATTTTATCCTGCATCTTTATTGTTTGATTTTGTGCATACTTGCTTTCTTCTTGTGTGTATTTATCATTATATCATGCATTTGTATCTAGTCCTTGCAACATATTGTCATAACAACATCATGGTCTTCCATATCATAGTGCCACATAGGGGCATATGTTTGCTTGTGACCTTTTATCTTATTATTCCAACTAATATTCATATCTTGTGTATGGTGAAATCTCTTTTTGCATACCAGTTGTTCTTTGCATCTAAGGTCATTACATACCTTTTTTGCACTTGGACCTTAATGCTCTAAGTTTCTTTCCTCATATGTCTAGACAAGGTTGTATTATATTGGACACGCACAAGACACATCACCACCCTAGTCTTTATACCTTGGTGCATAATGTCTAGTGCTATAGATAAAATCATAATTGCTCACCTAATGCAACATAACTTATCTTTCTCTATCTTTTTGTTGTCCTATCCATTTCGAGAGCCTACCTGTGTCATTCATGTATCTGCCTATCCTCTCAAGGGGTAATCCCATCCCATGATCCCCTTCTGGTCATCCATACCTTTTCTTCTTTGAAATGATGCTACTTCCTTTTGGTCGCAACATCATCTCAAAGAGGGGCAAAATGTAGACACCCAAATTTGACCTTGTCCTTACGACACCACCTAGACTCCATCTTGTGACACTTTCATCCTAGGTCTCTTTCATTATCCAATTAATTAAATAAATTATATTTATTTATTTAATTAATCCTAGTCCATTTCCTAAATTAATTAAATAAATTATATTTATTTAATTAATTAAATAAATTATATTTATTTAATTAATTCAGTCCATCTTTTAGCCACATTAATTAAATAAATTGTTTATTTAATTAATTTTATTTTCTCCCGCTTTGTCCTATAATTAAGTAAATAATTTTATTATTTAATTAATTATCTTTCACTTATCCTAATCCTTATACACTTTTATCTTTGAGTCTTAGCCGACCTCATCCAAATAGGTCCTATCCTTCCCACATCCCAGATCATATAAATATCACTATCAATCACTTAGTCATTTTCTCCTAGAGCAAGATCTACTTAGAACGCCTGGCTATCACATGAGCTTTCAAGTATTGTTATGCTGCTAGTGTGAGCAATCAACATTTGTACATCAAAAATAATTATCAAGCATGATTGGATCACATCCATCATTCATCATGATGCATCAAGGGCTATTGTGGTAACATTGTTTCATTATTTTCATTTGATTTCTTTATTCCTTTGAACATTCATTTGAGGTGATGTAGATTGTGAATATGAGCTTTCATTGTGATTGATTTCCTTTATTATTTCACATTTCTACATCATGCAAAAAGTAAAGAAGTTCAAACAAAACTAGTTTAGATGGAGTGGTTCCAAATCCATATTCCTCCTCTACTACAGAAGTGGATGGAACACTGTTATTTCCTGAGGAAGGCAGGGATTGAAAATAATAGACTAAAAGCAGATCTTGTCATGCTATGCAGAGAATATGATAGATTGTATGAGGCCAAAACAAAAGCCTAAAATTATGAAACTACTATTAGCATGTAGGAAACCCTCAAGACTCTATTCTATGTTTTTGAATGAACAAGTCCTAAGATGGAAATTATTCAGGATTTATTGTAATCTGCCACATGATCCAAATGACAAACAATTTATGCAAGCTTTTAAGTCATCCTCCCCTACACAACATAATTTATTGTGTGAATTTTTCACACACAACTTGTTGCTTGAGAAACACACATACTTTTATATCAATCTATTTGTAGGAAAAGTTCAACTGTGATCATTTCTCTTCACTTTGTAGAATCAGATACGTTGGTAGGATAGAACTAGAGACTATTTGTAGGCAGAAAGGAAAATAGGCCTACTGATGAGACATCACCACCATTAACTCTTTGAGTTCTGAAAAGAATTTAGAAGAATAAAAAAAATTGATGTCATGAAGGAAAAATATGGTGAGAGTCTCAAACTCTGTTACAAAAATTTTCAAGCAGAAGGTCCCTAATTAATAAGTAGAGCTTGGGTGGCATGCGAAGAAAGTTACTCACTCCTACCCATTCATTTGAGAAGAAGGGAAATGATCTCCCCCACCAACCTTAAGTGGTCTTATAAAAGGGCACAAGGAGTAGCAGAACTGATAAAGAATCTCAAAGTGAAATGGGTAGGGATGAGGTTTAGACCACCATTGCTCCTTTAACCACCTCTAGTAAATGTGACCTTAGATCAATTCCAATGGGAATACTAGACTTGGAGACTAAAAGTAAAAATGGGTAAAGGTTTTGTTCAGGATCCAAGGGAAAGGGATGACACAACAGAGTCAGTATATGATAACAGTGCATTGTTTTAAGAGCATAACAAGAGAAGGGAGGCAGAGAAACAAGCTAGATCAAGTGGACCCACTTAGCAAAGAGAAGGAGGACTTGCTCGACATTAGGAGGGGGAGAAAGTGATGAGGTAAAAATTACCTTCATCATCCTCATCCCAAATGATCTATTTTCTATAGACTGACTAAGCCTACTTTGCCAATATTATTTAGTTTATATGATAAATTGTTTCCTATTACTTTAAAATGATGTAATAAATACTTCATTTTCCATTTTGACTAAATTGAACTTTGAAACTAATGAAGTGTGTCTATAAAGGAACCATTTTTGTTAAACAAGGCTCACAACGAGGAGAAGAAGACTTTATGGAGAAAAGAATGCTCCAGGAATCTAGCTCTTGAAGTTAGAGACTCTAGATAGAGTCTTAAGCAACACCAACAAAAGCCCCAGTTTTATTTAATGTTCCTCACATGAAACATGCTCATTTCTTCTATTTTAGAAAAGGCATTTGTATTTGAGAGCTCCCACTCGAAGCCTTTACTTCCTTTTTAGTTGTTTGATCAAAGAAAACTTTGTAAGAATTTAATATTTTTAGTTAAAACTTCACAGGCGACAAATGTCTAAAACTATCAGCCTCTAGATCTTAGGCGTAATTTTAGAATAGAAAATATATAGCAATGTTGATGATTCAAAAAAGATATTGAAAGATAATAGACTATTCTAATTTTTCAATATAGTTTTGCAAACTTCTAGATACTGTGTGATGAAATTGTTGAAGTTCTGAACAATGTTTTGAAGCTTTACAAGTTTTTACTGCATATTCTAGAGAGCTAGCCACTCGAAGGATTTATATAGATATATAGATAAGTATTTGTTCTTTATTTGATGTATGTCTTAATATTAAGTTCTTTTAGTATTGAATTTTCTATCTTTAAGATGTGTTGAGTATAATGTGTTAGCCTATAGGTTATGTAGGAGTTCTGTAGCACTATGGTTCTAGAGTCAACTTCATAATTTTCATTTCATGTTTGTGAAATATTCTGAAGTTCTAAAAGTTTTGTGAAAGGTTTTGAAGTTCTAAAAATTCTATGAAATTGTGTTAAGAAATTAAGTCTTCAGTTTGCTGCTCATTATCATAGTTAGAATTTACATGTCTTCATAGATAAACTTCTCATGCTTTCTAGTTTCAAATTGTTCATGCTTTCATAGTCAGATTTATCTTGTTTATTAGTTTAGTTTTCAAAAATCTTTCCTAGATTAATTTTTAATGCTTTCTAGTGTAGAAACTTGTTTGTATTTTCATTTTAAAAGGATAAACACTATTGCATTGAGTTACCTAATCTCCTTTCGCAAATAGCCTTGGACACTACCCTGGTTGACAAACTGATAAATTAATTTAAAATACAAGGTTCAATGACATCCTGTCACACATTATGATTCCTAGAACATGAGCATGTTTTGTATAAATATGAAAATTTGGCCTTTTTAGCCCCTCATCTTTGTGCACATATGTAGTGTTATAATGGAGTAAAGAGTCATCAGCCACACCATGAGAAGATGAAGGACACACATGATCATGTATAAACATATTAGTAGTGATAGAAGGAATCTAATCATCATAGATAGGTAATAACACATCATTAGGATGCTCAAGGAATGATGTAGCAAGTGAGGCACATGTAGGAGATACCATAAGTGAAAGAGGAGAACCATAATGAAATATAGAAAGAATATGCTCATCATGTATACCAACTGAGAATATGGAGATCTAACATGAAGGAAAACAATAAAAAAATGCAAAACAAACAATGCAATACCTTCACATTGATCTACAATCCATCGATAAGGTGGAGAGTGCTGCACCCAAAACACTCCAGCTTTACCCAAATAGATGAATGTTGGTTGCTTGATTCTGCAACATAACGGTGAGATAGGGACGGATAGATGAATGATTGGATGAATGCAAGATAGATGGATGAGGGATCGAGAAGAAATTTTGACATGTGGATACTATCTAAGAAGATTCATTCCAAATGGCTCAAGAGAGGCTACCTTTATAGAAAAGACAAATTTGAATGGACGGTTGTGATTGAGAGTTATTTTGAATGATATGGATGGTTGAGATTGATTAGGGTTGATTAGGGTTTCCTTGCACCTCAAGAAATCATAGTCATGTGACAAGTGTACGAAGGAGAATAAAAAGAATCTAATTCAAATATTTTATTTGAATTAGCTTACACATGTGACTTGTATTAAATGCAAGATGTACTACCCCACATGAGACAAAAGGAAAGTGGACAAGTGTTTGATTGTGATAAAAGGAATCTAATTTAAATAAAAGATTATTTAAATGAGTTTGACATGTGAAGGGATTAAGCGGATGATGGAGACATGCGACATGTGTCACAATGAAAGGTGAGGGAATAATTCAAAATTTTAATTTGAATTATGGAAACATGTGAAAGGGAATAATTTAAATAAATATTTTATTTATTTACATTAGAGGAAAGGGGAAATTAATTAAATAAATGGGATTTAATTAATTAATTGGGAATGTGATTATGTTGGACAAATGGGATTAAGATTAGATGAACTAGGACCTAGAAATAAATGCGATTAAGTGGGATGAGGTTAGATGAACTAGAACTTAGGGGAACACATACAAGTTCATGTCGATAATGTGTTGTGTAACCAGGACCTAGGGCAAAGACATACAAGGTCATGTGTAAACAAGATCTAGACAATTTTTAGTGTCTACATTTTCATGATTAGATTGAGGGCTAATTGGATGGCTAATAGGATTAGATGGATTGGGACTTGGGCTAGATGGAAATATAATGGAATTAGAGGGATTGGTTTTATCCAAGACAATCTTACCACAATCTTCTAGGTTCTTGACCAATCTTTGAAATCAGACACAAGTGGATATGGTATGGCCCTTATACCTATGGTATGCACAATATGCATCATCTTTATACCCACTAGGTTTAAACATAGATGGAGAATATGCTTTGAACGGGTATAGCTCCATCAAATTTTCTTCAACCAATTTCTCTAAAAGTATCTCCATGGAATCTTTTAATGAAGGATTAGTGGAGCATGGGGATGAAGGTGATGAAGGGCTTGATAAAGGTGTTAGGATATGACTAGTTGGCTCATGTGTTGGCATATGATTGGATGGTGAAGGTGACTCAAAGGAGGCACTTTCTAGGTTGGTTTCTCCCTTGTCAAAGGATTTTAGTTCTTGCATAAGATCACTTGGACTTGATTTATGTACATAGGGCCATTTGGACTTGCATGTTGTTCTTGTAAGGACATTTGATTGCCATGTGGATAGGCTTGGTGATGAGGTGGCATGATAGGATATGTAGGTGAAAGATTTTGAAGCATGGATTATTGTGGAGTTTGGTTGATGTTGAAAGAAGTAGGGTATGGTGATGTGGCATGAACGTGATAAGTGGGTGGATTATATTGGTATGAAGTAAGATAAGTTTATGTGGAATTGATTTGATGTGTGGATGAATTGGGTTTTGGACTTGTCTCATCCTCATAAGTAAATAGATGGCCTCCTTGAAGTATAAACTTGGGCTTAGGAGGAGAGGCTCCTTTGATTGTGATCTTTGGTCTTGGATTGTCTTCATGATTTGGAATAGGAGGATAGCCACCTTTAATTGTGACCTCGGGTCTTGCATTGTCTTCATGACTTGGATTAGGAGGATAGCCACCTTTAATTGTGACCTTGGGTCTTGCATTGTCTTCATGACTTAGATTAAAAGGATAGCCACCTTTAATTGTGACCTTGGGTCTTGTATTGTCTTCATGATTTGGATTAGGAAGAGGGGCTCCTCTGATTGTGATTATAGGCTTAGGTTTTATATCATGATTATATTGATAACCCCCTTGAATTGTCACCTTGGGCTTGGGATTTGTCTCATGATTAGAGGGATAGCCCCCTTGAATAATTACGACCATCTTGACAAGTGTTGACTAGGACTAGGTTGATGATAATGTGGAGATGGTTTGGAATGAGTATGGATGTGACTAGAATATGTTTAGAATAAAATTGATTTGGGCATGATTAGGATATGATTTGGAATGACAAAATTGGGTGATGTGGATGAAATGTAGGATGAATTGTTTATGTGTTTGGTGTTTAGAGCTTGATTTGGCAATGTTCAATCAAATGATTATACATATACACACATGAATCACTCACGCAAGACACATAAGCAATTTTGTTTGACTTTGAAAATGAAATGTGATGATTATTAAGCAAGCACTTGAAAACACATCAACAAGCCTAATGTCTAGTCAAGTGGATATGGCCAATTAGGTCTTAGGCTATGTTTACACGAGGTTGACTAGGAGTTTGAAAGTAAAATCCTGCCACAGCTGGGAGAAAGGGGTAACCCACCCTTCACTTTCACTTTCCAAAGGTATAAAGTTCTTTGGGGCTTAGCCAAGAGTGACAAGATTCCAACTCTCAATGAGGGCGTCTTTCGATTCAGCCTCGATTGAGGTCACCCCTTGGAGTGGTGTGTCTCCAAGCAGACCTCCTAAGAAGTGTAAACAAAAGTGAACCAAGTGAGGTGTTTTTGATCTCCAAGATCACCTTGCAGTGCGAGAAGAGAGCATACACACACACACACACTTGATTCACACTTGCACTTATAAATTAACCCTTAAGAAAATGAAATGTGAGGTATGAATATGAATGGATAAGAGGTGGATAAGAGGTGTTTTTGATTCTCAAGATCGCTCGAAGTGCATGAGAAGAGCATACACACCCTTAATCACATATAAATTCACCAAACAATTCAAGCACTGGTTCTTTTTATGCTTAAATCAGAATGTGAATGAAAGACAATGGTTTGTTTTATGCCCAATTTGATGTGTGAATGCAAGCAAGCTGTTCGTTTTAAGCCCAAAGTCCAAATGTGTGGTCAAACGAGATTAATAGATGAAAGATGAAACAAGTGCACCTGATTATATCACTTTCCAAGTTGTTGTAGATGTTGATGCCAGTGTTGCTCCAACTCCTTAGATGCCCCTACAAGTCACAAAATAAAAAAAGTCCAAGTAAACTTGCAAAGAAGAATGATTATGTGAAAAAGATAAAATCTAATAAATTTTGATGAAAATGATTTGATATAGAAAAATGAATTGAATAAACAGAAAGTTCAGGAGATTCTAAGCAATTTGAAAAAAAAATTTCACTGAAAACTGATCAAAATTGCTCAAGTTATGCTTAATCAAAGTTTATATACAAGTTTGACTTTGACTGCAAAAAAGACTAGTAAAATGATACAATCACTTGATAAAACCTACTCTATTGCGAAGTTTGTCCTCTCAGCTTTCCAACGAGTGTTCGTTTGCAAAATTTTGCAACCGTATGAGGAAGTTATGCCAGTTTGAATTTTTTGTGAAAATAGCGGCAATACAGAAAGAAATGGCACCACTACAGAGGAAAATGGCGCCACTACAGAGGAAAATGATGCTAATACAGAAAAAATGGCACTAATACAGAGAAAAATAGTGCTGATACCTGTAACAGATAATTTTCACCAAAAAAACTCATGCAAAAACCAACAAAAGTTAGTAGAATCAGGACCTGGGAGTCCCACTGGGCATGCCAAATGAGAATATGGAGATCTAACATGAAGGAAAACAATAACAAAATGCAAAACAAACAATGCAATACCTTCACATTGATCCACAATGCGTTGATAAGGTGGAGAGTGCTGTACCCAAAACACTCTAGCTTTACCCAAATAGATGAATGTTGGTTGCTTGATTCTGCAGCATAACGATGAGATAGGGATGGATAGATGAATGCAAGATAGATGGATGAGGGATTGAGAAGAAATTTTGACAACATGTGGATACTATCTAAGAAGATTCATTCTAAATGGCTCAAGAGAGGCTACTTTTATAGAAAAGACAATTTTGAATGGACGGTTGTGATTGAGAGTTATTTTGAATGATATGGACGATTGAGATTGATTAGGGTTTCCTTGCACCTCAAGAAATCATAGTCATGTGACAAGTGTGCGAAGGAGAATAAAAGGAATCTAATTCAAATATTTTATTTGAATTAGCTTGCACATGTGACTTGTATTAAATGCAAGATGTACTACCCCACATGAGACAAAAGGAAAGTGGACAAGTGTTTGATTGTGATAAAAGGAATCTAATTTAAATAAAATATTATTTAAATTAGTTTGACATGTGAAGGGATTAAGTGGATGATGGAGACATGTGACATGTGTCGCAATGAAAGGTGAGGGAATAATTCAAAATTTTAATTTGAATTATGAAAACATGTGAAAGGGAATAATTTAAATAAATATTTTATTTATTTAAATTAGAGGAAAGGGGAAATTAATTAAATAAATGGGATTTATTTAATTAATTAGGAATGTGATTATGTTGGACAAATGGGATTAAGATGGGATGAACTAGGACCTAGGGATAAATGGGATTAAGTGGGATGAGGTTAGATGAACTGGGATGAACTAGGACTTAGGGGAACACATACAGGTTCATGTCGACAATGTCTTGTGTAACCAGGACCTAGGGCAAAGACATACAAGGTCATGTGTAAACAAGACCTAGACAATTTTCAGTGTCTACACCAACATCCCATGAAGCAAGATCACTAGATGTATTATGAAAAGGTAGGGCTAAATTCTCACCTACATGTGTAACATATAATCATCATGAATCATGTAGATAAATGAAGAAAATTTCTCTAAAATGAAAGGAAAAGTGCTATCAATATTTATGAAAGATAAAAAATTGAGTTACACTATGAAGTAATGCATGTGTAGAGCATGGAGTACCTCCATATGGTGAAAAGAGAAAATGTCTTTAAGGATCCATGGGTAAAATGTAACAAACAATAAAATGTTCACATTAGGATCCTCGATATATGAATGGACATAAGCCATAATAAAAGATATAACAATGAAGCAAAATCAAATGTATGGTGGGTGGGTAGGGATTAGAGAGATAGCAAGCAATGAAATCCCAAACCATAAACAATATATAGCAATGAAGCACAAGTGAGGGTAGATCAAAACCCTAATAAGATCTAAAATGAAATATCAGATATGCAATATACAAATGGATAAGGATAAGACCTTAAGGGGTGTAAGATCTATAGGTTCACAATTTTTTATGGAAATAAAACAACACTATATAAATATCTAACCTTATTAAATGAAAAAAGAAATAATAATAAATGAGCCTAGATACCAGAGTTGAGTTAGATGTGCATACTTGATCAGATATGAAAATAATTTATGAAATAAAAAAGTAAACACATACCTTGGTGTTTAGGAAAATGAGATTGAAATGAATGTGACAAACGACTATTACTCAAATTTTGAAAATGGATTAGAGAAATAGATTGACATGACTTTTCCCTAGGAATTTTATGACTGCGTGTGATCCTAGGTCAAGTCCACACTTGTATACCTGACCCTTGCATCTACAATGTTGTTCCAAATGGTGTGGTTTTGAACTTTTGTTGTAGGATTAAAGATGTGATCCTTAATGCTTTTGTAGATCATGTAAATAATTGCTTGCACTTACACTTGCAATTGAAAAACTTGGCGGTGTTGAGAAACACTGCTAGAACTTGCTATGTTAGGAAGGAAGGCGACTAGTTTCTTACCTTTTGCCTTAGTGAAGCATAATTGATCGACTCAATGTTTTTGATAAAGCTGGAAGATAACAAAAATTATCTTTAAGTTAATGGGTGATGCAATGACCTAATACAAGAACTATGGTTTAAGAATTTGTTGATAAAGAAGTCGATGTAATTGGATTAGTTGATGTAAAATAGTGATAAGATAGGGTTACAAGTGATTTCAAGTGGCGTGAATGCTAGTAGTGAGCGATTCTAAATGATAAGGGGCGATCTTCTGTGATGGTGGATGATAATAATGACCTAGGAGTGATGTCCTTTTATACATGTCTTATAGGCACAATTTGAACTTTTTGGCATGAAAGTTGATATATAACGATTGGGTCAAATTGAGTCAACTTGGGCATATGATAAAATTTAGATTCTAAACATGTAAATTTGGCTTGGGGTAGAATTGTAGTTGTAATTTTAAACTTAATAGAGGAACTAATAATTTTAGATTTGAGAATTGTCTAAGTAGGGATTAGATTCTATTTTTGAAAGTCAATATGAGTTTAGGATTAACAGGACCACCAAATAAGTCAAAATCGTGTGCTAGGTCTATGCGCTTATAACACCTTCTCAAAATTATGTAAAATGAACATTAAAAGTACAAAGTATGTACTTTCCCTCTTTACACATGTAGTAATTATAATATTATTTAGACCTAAAACATATACAATATAACAATGAAATGCAATGCAATGCAAATGATTCATTAATAAAACTCTAATTAAAATAAATCTACATATTATAAAAATTTAATTAATAAAAAATATGATTATTAAATGATGCTCATAACTTCATTGACAAAGATGTTTGAATTGAAATGCTAAATATAATCAACTTTTTTAAAAAATCTTTTTTTTTTTTTTGGGTGACCCAACCCATCAAACAAGATGAGCATCCATGCAAGTTGTCCTAATAAAATTGGTAAAACATACTAAAAGAATTTATCTAAAGATTGTGTTTGGACCATCAATTTTATTATAAACATTGAAATAAGTTATACCTACTTTGTAATCTGAAAAGGAAGCATTGGCACATAAAAAATGCCCAAGATGATAAGAATAATCTGTCCCTTAATCTTTAAGTCTCAATACCCTAAACCACTTGAAAATTGAATTGATTATTTTTTCAATGAAAATTGAATTGATTATTTTTTCAATAAAAATTGTATATTCATCAAAGTGGATGAGTGTTGCTTTCTAAGTTTCCTATTTGGAGAAGGTTCTTGATGTAAGGTTGACGAAAGCATATAGCTCACATGACCCATTTCTTCTTTGGGCAAACAGAAGATAAATTTAAGCATGGAAATGTTGTTGCAATGATAGCATGGACAAATGTGGCGAGAGTGGAACTCATGTTCAATCATGTCTCTTTCATGCTTTCAAGGTTACATTGGAAGAAACGTTTTATTTTTTAAATAAGCTAAAGTCCAATTTTTTAGGTTTACACATTGTGGGTCATAGTGCTTTTGAAAGTCCCATCAAATCTCGAAAGCATTTTAACATGGGGAAACCACCCAATGTGGTTATCTCTTTACAATTCGTACATAAAGTTTCATGATTTCATGATTTCCCCCACTGCTAATGGTATTTAACCAATCCTAATAAATTTAGATGGTTAATATTATTTAACGAATCGTAATAAATTCAGTTGGTGTGGTGTAAGCTATTCAGTGAGGGGTTATAGGGAGAGTGTTTATTAAGGTGTAAGAATATTAGGGGCTTCCTAATTCTTTTAATTATAAAAAAATGTTAGTGATATTTAAATATTGAGTATACTTTTAAAAACATCCATCCAATGTGTAATTTAGTTTGTCAACCGTGAGTTGCCAAAGTTTGGGATTTAAAATTGGAGGATGTTGATAAGGTCTATTGATAGTAGACTTTGGTCAAGATAATAATATTTATTTATTGTAAAGGAACATAAACTTTCTTTAGGGTTAATCTAGGTTAATTTAATAAGATACATATATATAAGTATATAATAACTTAGATTAATTAATGATAATTAGGACTAATAAATTTAATAATTTGTAATAGATATTTTAAGAAAGTGAACATAGTAGATAAGAGTACGCAATTTTTCTGACTAACGAATTATTATTTTTGTTAAAGATTCAAGAATCAAATTGCTATATGCTCAATGAATGTGATCTCTCTATGAATAGATTACTTCAAAATTTGTGTCAGGGTTGTGTTTTATCTAAGATCAAGTCCACAATCATGGATCTCCATAGTCACGGATATGTTCTCTAAGTTTGGACTTCACCTTGCGTAATGTAGAATTTGGCTATGTAATTTACCCAATTGACCCTTGCTTGCTTTGTTGTTTCTATTGATTTGAGCCCTAACGATATTCAGAAATGCCTTGGAAGCACTGTTGTTTTGTCACAAGGAGACAAGTTCTCCTAGATCAACCCTCATAAATGTGTACAAAAGTTCAAAGACAAGAGGCAAAGGCCCTAGAATGAATGTATGTAGATCTATTACTCCCTTTAGTGCACCAAATCTAAAAATTTATCTATTGATTGCTCTAGGATGAGAGAGGATGCTTGAGAGATGAGAGATGTGAAATGAATGCAATTGAATTCCATTAAATACTAGCACATAACATCAAATATTGTAAAATGTGTATTTAGTTGGTCTAGGGTGAAAAAATGAAGGGGGCCAAATGGCCAAATGGCCAAATGTGAATTTTGAGTTTTAAAAAGGAAATAGTTAACTTTGTAATTGCAAGGTTGACCTTGGGTGGTCAAACAGTCAAATGAATGTGAATAACAACTAAGTAGAGGCAAGTGTATGAATAAAAGTAATAAATGTGTGGATAAGGAAAATGTATAGAAGTATGTGCATATAAGGATAAGATGAGGGCTAATGCATAGGGATATGTGTGTATACATGGATAGGTAAAGAGTAGGGGAATGAGCACAAGATTGCACCATTTGTCATTGTATGTACGTGTATCAAGGCATCTCCTCAAACTGGGCACAATAAATGGAAAATGGCACGGATATGCAAATTGCACCTTTACATTTTTCCCCTATTTTGAGGTGCATGTGAATCATAAAGTGATCATGCAACTAAAAGTATGTAGCTCTCACAAATATGCATGTAATTTAAATATTCATATACCAAAGGATACAAAAGGGGGCCAATATAAAGTAATGAACCATGTAAGGTGTCATCATGTATGTGTGTCCTTCAGTATGCCCTCTCCATAAGAACTTCGAAAGAAAAAGTATATCATTAGTAGCTTATGTCTCAAAAGTGAAAATTAGGTACAAAATAGGAACTTGCTTGATTGTCTAAGAAATAGGAACACTAGGAAATGAATAAAGTTAGAAAATTCCACCTATTTGGAAAATGATAATGATATGTTTGGTTAGTAGCCATAGGATGACATGACACATGGAGTGTAGGGCATGTCATGTGATAATGTTCCTTTTGGTCATGGTAATGAGTCTCTATAACACTTGTCGCTACTTGAAATCTCAACATATAAATGCTAGTGACAATATACACCCCCTTTAATTGGTTGCATAAAATGAAATGAATTGAAGGAGAGGAAAAGTCATACATGAAAGTAAATGTAATTTATAGAAAATCATGTGAGCATGTAATCATGTAAAGTGATAAAATAATGGATATATTGTTTGATAAGCATGTGTAACATCTAGAATGATAAGGCACGATAAGCATATGTGGGTTGGAGATTGGATCTAGAAGGCAATCTTTCTCTTGACATGGGAAAATAAAAGTGGTAATGTAGCCCACAATGTCCAAAAACACCCATCTAAGTACATGACGCACTAGAGTAGAATATGCCCCCAATGTGGCATCGAAGAGAACAAGCACATAATGGTGTAGGTAAGGGAATAAATCCATAGTGGATGTAAGTACGAACAAGGTAACGTGTGGGGGAAGGCACGGTGTTCCTGATGTATAAGGAACATATGGTAAGGATATGGCTATGAAAGTTGAAGATGTGATAAAGGGGAATACATGATGCCCTTGAAATGAAAGGATGTAACTAGGGGAATACATGATGCCCTTGAAATGTAAGGATGTAACCATGAAGGTGTAACACATGTAAAAAGGGAAAGCATGATACCACTAATGTAAGTATAAGTGCTAAGGATATGGAAAGAGGACCACAAATGGTATAAAGGGTATTCTCTAGAAGCATAATTTAGCAATGTAGGATCAATAAGACACTCTAAAGGTGTAATGGATCCATTTAGGTTCCATATGTAGGCTCTAATAAGAATGATATGCCAATATAAGCTCAATGATTATCAATGTACCCTCAATAAGTGACTCTAGAAGTGTAATGTATCAATGTGTAAGCTATAGGTAAGCATGACATTTAACATGTTGATAACTGAGAGGGGGGTGGGGTGAATCAGTTATCCTAATTATTTCTGCTTTCTGAACTTTCTTAATAATCAATGCAACATTAATTCAAATAAGCAAACATGACTATGAAATGGAAATACACATGACACAATATTTTGACGTGGAAACCCTGTTAAGGGAAAAAACCACGGGGTGATTAACCCAAGATTGTATTCTCTGTTAGAAGAATGGAAATACAAAATGGCACTTGCCAATTAGGGCTCACTGCCCGAGCACACTGCTCACAAGAGGCACACTGCCTACAAGAGACACACTGTCTACAATTTATAAAGAGTGTAATACAATACTTGAATTGATAAGGAGCATCAACATATGCTGGAGTTCAGTTCCGGTTAGGCTCTGTATATTGATCTGCTGCACTTCATCTTTTCTCTTCTTTTGTGCTACTCTCCTTTCACATACTGGACCTTCCTTTCTGCTTTTATTCGGATCTACTACTTTTCTTCGCACATCACTAACCACAACAACACATCTCACAACTAAATCCATTTTGTATATATATCTGCACAAGTGATTTCATCACCTCTCTAGTCGGTATCCGGAATAGTCAATCTTTTCACAAACTCTAATCTGTCGGCTAAATCCTTGCACACCAAGTAATGCGGATCAAGCATATACTTGTAGAAGTCATTAATCATGTCGGCCAAACATAACTTATGCCTTAAGAACCTTTTCCATCATCAGTAACACATCTGAAATAATGTCTGATGTTTTGCCAGTCAATTCTTCCTCTGTTCATACTGTTATTTGGAAACCCGACACTCAAGTATTCATATCTCTTTATCCTTTCCACACCGGAGGCTCAAACCCTGGAATATATCATTCAAGATACTTCTCTTGACTTCCCCAAAGAGATCCAGACCTGTCTGTCAGACCTTACTGACTGCTCTGTTCCTGCTTACTAGACCTTAACACTTTGCAATCTGTCTTCTGGTAAAGACTCATTATGTCCCGCGGATGTGTGGGCTAACCTTTGTTTCCATCAATGACAACATTCATGAATCAATATAGTGTCTCTTGCCAACAATCTCCCCCTTTGGCATTGATGGCAACACTTAGTGAAAAATGACTAAGTGTAGCACTATACTCCCCCTTGGCTGATGCTCTGTCTCTATGTACATTTTTTGGAACTCCCCCTTAGTTGGATACCTCATTTTTCACTACTCCTCACTCCCCCTTTGACATCAATGGCAAAGGGTGGGGTCTGCACACCAAGAAATTTCTTAAAAACACTTCTATACTTAGCCGCATAAGTATTTGTACATGCTATACTTTACATAAACTGAAGGATATCTGCAAAAGTTGTCTTCAATTGGACGAATTCTGTTGCCCAACTTTGCTTCATTCTGTCCAAAATTGATATGTGACCACTTAATAGAAATGTAAACACATCTGCCCTTTTTAGATCTGTTGGATCATTAGTTTGGGTAGTGATTTGAGCTTCTTTGATGGCCTCATGCATGGCCTCTAACTTAGGGACAATTATCCCTCTGAGCTCACTCAACCTACTGATTCTATTTTTCTTCTCCTTCTCAAGTTTCTTGATCTCATTCAAGATTGCAATAGTCTGACATTCTTGATTTATTATAGAGGAAGAGAGAGGATCAAAATTCTTTGATAGGTTTGACAGTTTATCCTCCTGTTCTTTTATTTTCTTCTCAATGTCTAGTGTTACTTTGGACCATGATAAACAAAATTTATACATTTCTCCTCCATCTTTAAGAGCATTTTCTAAGCTCTTTATTCCCGTATTCATATTTCTCCTGTCATTAATTATCAACCCTTGAACCTCTGAAAATCTCTTATCAAAGAACTCTTTCTGGACCTTCACCTTAGCTGACTTCTCTAAAGACTCAATATGAGTGTTGACAGAATTAATAAGAGACTTGAGATTACCGGATGAAGAAGCTGAGAAGTCCTTCTGAAAGGATGGCATAATCTTTTCAAGCACTCCAGATGCAACTGCTATAAGCTCACAGTCTTCCATGTGAGATTTCAGTAGTTTCTCTTTGGCATTTGCATTTGCAAATGAAGCTATCTTGATTGTTTGTACCGGAGAAAGAGAATCAAAATCAAATGGTCCTTTTAGCAGTTCTGGTTCATCAATCTCCATAGTTGCTTTTGTTAAAAAGTCCTTGACTGATTCTGTAGTGTCTCTTGCCGGAGATAGATTTTTCTTTTCTTCTACAGTCACAGAACTATCTTTTGGAGCTTTCTCCCCTTCCAACCTTTGTACTGATATCTTCTTTTCCCTTCACCTCTGCTTCTTTCTCCTTTAGTCTTTCTTCTTCTTTGGATCTGGAGTCAGTAGGGGAAACCAGAGGAGTGATGTTAGTCTGTTCATGGGCCACCTCTTTTGGAGCAGAGGATTCCAAGTCCTTAGCTGTCTTTGCACCGGTATTCATAACCTCTTCTGTTATTTTCTCAGAAGACATTTCTGCAACACTTGTGGTCGAGGGGTCAGTACCCAAGTCCTCTATAATAGGAATATTAAATCTTTTGAAGGCTTTCTGGAGAATCTCTTCTATGTCCTTGGCTACCTTGTCAGTCTCGCCAATCATAAGTTGATTCATCCTTGCTTTGCTCCTAAACTCATCCTTACAATCTTTGAATACCATATTCATTGTCTTGGGATCGATTGAAGGATATAGCTGAATTGCTATCTGTTCCTGAATTTCTAGGTCCTTGGCTTGGGTATTGTTCTTTCTTGTTTCTAGTTCCTTCTCCAAGCTTTTAGGGATCAGAGATATAATTTCAATAAATGCTTTGTTGTAGATATTTAGGTACCTGACTACGGCATCTTGCAATATTTTCTGATCTGCTTCACCATAATCATCATAGAACTCAACCATTAGCTGAAGATTTTCATCCACTGTGACTGATTTTATTATGTCATCAATGTGAAGAGTGGGTTTTTCAACATATTCCTCTATCTTTTCTTCTTCCTTCTGTCCGGTAGAGGGTTGACCGGATGTTTTCTTCTTTTTCTTCATTTTCCTAATTTCTTCATCAGATTTAGTCTCCTCTTCATCCCTTTGATTGGCATAAGCCCTTGTGGCTTTTGTCTTTGTTCTTTTCTCTCCTTTGCCGGATGATTGTGCTTCCAGTTCTGATGTCCTTGAGCCTTTGGCAGTGGTTGGTGCAGATCTCTTTGATGATCTAGTTCGGGTGGAAGGTCTTGCCGGAGCACTTTCCTCATTTTTCTTTTCTGCCTTCTTCTTCTCTTCCTCATCCCTTTCCATCTTTTTCCTGTTGGCATCAAGTGCCTCCTTTGAGATGCCAAAGCCTTTGGCAACAACTTCTACTTCTTTTCTCACTTCCCTCTTGATCTCTGGCTGCCTTAGCTCAGTATGAATTTTCACACTTAGTTCTTCAAAGGTTCCAAATCTTTCTACTTTTGGGTCCTTTGGCTGACTGAGCATGTGTTGAACATGCAGCTCTACAATTTGTTCATCAACTTCATACCCCATAGGCATGATCCAGATTGTCCTTGGCTCTACTGCCTCCATTAGGCATTGATCTGTGTCTACCATAAAGCACACTGTATCCTTGTATTTCTCGACTACTGATTTGGGGATTCTTTCTCTGATTTGCATTGTATTTTGAAATTGCTTGAAGTAACCCCACAGAGCTGTATTCCTTGCCTTAGCATCCCCAAGTTCATGCAAGTAATCTCTGATCTGAATTGCTACTGGTTTGTCATTTTGCCATACCCATCCATTTGATCTGGGCAACTCATTCATGAAGTAGAAAAATAGACATAATATTAGTCCACCATATTTAAAGGAGTTCTTCTTGTCCTTTTTGCTCTTCTGTATGTTTTCCATTAATTGGCTCAAAAGAAGTTCACAGAGATCATATTCTGCATTCTTTCTCAGCATCTCATAGGCAGTATATACTGCAGTTCCAGATACCAAATTCTCCCTACTGGAGTGATATATCTTGTATCCTATTATCATAGATGCAAACTTGATATTCGGGTCAGTAATATCTTCAATGGTCATTGCCCTCTTATCAAATTTTGATCCGGTGGCCTCTGTTACAATGTTTTTTTGACAGATTTGAGGATAGGTATTCCTCCGGAGGAGTGTAAACCAGTTACTGCCCTAATAGCCTCCTTGGTAATTTTGCAAGGTCTGTTTAGCCATAGAAAGTTGTCATGTACCCTACTCAACACATACAGGACCCATTCATCTTCTTCAAAGCAGGGGAAATGAATGAATTGATCAAAATGTTTCTCCTGGATGCCCTTATATTCTGGTTTAAGCTTAAAAGCATCATCTATCAGTTGTTTGTGATAGAAATCTCTTAGTTTGAATTCCCCAAACTCTTCAATATTTGCGTGTATGTAAACCCTAATATCTTCTGTGTGCAAAACACCATGCGGAACACTAGAGAATGCTCCTAGGGGATCTACCTCCAATGATTTGTATGGATGTTTCTTAAATTCAGGGCGGGGCCTATCAGAGATCTTTACTATATTTGGAGTATCCATCTTTCAAAAGATTTGCAGAGAGATATTGAGAACAGAAAATACCTTTTGCGCTTCTAGGTTACACGAAGTGAGCCAAATCAATTGCTGGATGAATCAGATTTTGTAGATGATCTTTGATGGGCTTGAGGAATTTCTGTTGCAGAGCTTCTTTTTGTTTCTTCTTGAATGCAGAATGAACAAATGCTTAATGAGGAAACCCTTATATTGCTCCGCAAACCCTAATGTCAGGTTGCAATAAATGCTTGACCTAAGTTATTCCAGTTTGCCTTATTCGGATGACTTAAAGAACCGGATCAATCCTGATCTTTAAACATCTTGAGGATCTTTCAAATTAACCATAGTTTATTTGGATGTTTCCCTTATGAACCCTTTAATCCGCAACTCTTCTTGTGCTGGTTCCGGTACCAATTGACTGGCTGGGGGAATAAGGTTTTCTTTGTGTCTCCCCCTAAAGTAGAGCTCACTTTTTAATTTCTGGAAGGAATATCAGCACCAGAGTCTGGTGCGGATCCATCCTCTATATTCTCTGTACTTTTCTTCACCCAAATCTTGTTCATCTCACTTTGAACTTTATTCGCATTCACTTTTTGTTTTCCCTTATCTTGATTCTGATTATGATATATCGGACCTCTTTTGTCCTGATTCTTTTTTCTACAGAATTTTGCAATATGACCGGATCTATTGCAAATTTGGCAAACAACATTTGTTTGCATATTTGATTTATAACCTCTTAAACTACATTGATTAGCCATATGACCTATTCTATTGCATGCAAAACATCTACCATGGAATGATTTGTTCATTTGCATATTTCTGCATTCATGAGATTTGTGACAATACCTTTTGCCGTTAAAACACTGTCTGGAGAAGGATGAATTAGTCTAATTCATTCTCTTTCTGCACTGATTAGCTTTATGACCAAAGTTGTTGTAGTTGTGGCAGTATCCATTGAAGGATGGATATCTTTGAGCATTAGGCTGTCTTACCAGAGGTCTTCTAGGCCTGTTCCTTAGATTTTCTGATCCAAAATTCTTTTGACCAGATCTTGAGCTTTCTCCTTTCTCATATCCCAAACCACACTTGTCATCTACCCTCTTTTGACTTCCAAGAAGAACTTCAAGTTGAGCAGAACTTATCTTGAATTTCTCTTTATATTCATTTGCTGTTTGAAGATCCCTTTTGAGAGAGACAATTTGATCCTCAAGTTTTTCTTCATTATCTTTAGCATCTTCAAGATTAGATTCAAGATGTCTGATAATTCTATCCATCTTGTGGCAATCTTCTGATTTCTCTTGGAGAGATTGTCTTAGATTATCTTCAGTTTTTCTTTTCTCTTCAATTTCTTGGGTAAACTTCATAACTCCTGATTCCATTTCATGTCTTACCATAATGATTTCTTTTGATAACTTTTCACATAACTTGGTTTTCTCCTTCAGCTCTTCATTTGCATCATTTGCTTCACTTTGACTTGCTAATTGCTGAACCAGCTCCTTTCTCTTTTTCATAGAGAGACTTAATTTGTCTTTTAGTTCTCTCATGAAATCATCAGCCTGTTTGAGTCTTTCCTTTAATTCATTGACTTCAGAGTTTGACTGCTCAAGATCATCAAGGGCAGTCTTGAGTTGCTCCCTTAAACCATATGCATCCATTTGGATTCCTAGATCTTCCTCAAGCTGTTAGATTCTGTTAGGAGGAACTTGGCTCTGATACCAATTGTTGATAACTGAGAGGGGGGGGGTGAATTAGTTATCCTAATTATTTATGCTTTCTGAACTTTCTTAATAATCAATGCAACATTAATTCAAATAAGCAAACATGACTATGAAATGGAAATACACATGACACAATATTTTGACGTGGAAACCCTGTTAAGGGAAAAAAACCACGGGGTGATTAACCCAAGATTGTATTCTCTGTTAGAAGAATGGAAATACAAAATGGCACTTGCCAATTAGGGCTCACTGCCCGAGCACATTGCTCACAAGAGGCACACTGCCTACAAGAGACACACTGTCTACAATTTATAAAGAGTGTAATACAATACTTGAACTGATAAGGAGCATCAACATATGCTGGAGTTCAGTTCCGGTTAGGCTCTGTATACTGATCTGCTGCACTTCATCTTTTCTCTTCTTTTGTGCTACTCTCCTTTCACATACTGGACCTTCCTTTCTGCTTTTATTTAGATCTACTACTTTTCTTTGCACATCAGTAACCACAACAACACACCTCACAACTAAATCATTTTATATATATATCCGCACAAGTGATTTCATCACCTTTCTAGTTGGCATCCGGAATAGTCAATCTTTTCACAAACTCTGATCTGTTGGCTGAATCCTTGCACACCAAGTAATGCAGATCAAGCATATACTTGTAGAAGTCATTAATCATGTCAGCCAAACATAACTTATGCCTTAAGAACCTTTTCCATCATCAGTAACACATTCAAAATAATGTCTGATGTTCTGCCAGTCAGTTCTTCCTCTGTTCATACTGTTATTTGGAAACCTGACACTCAAGTATTCATATCTCTTTATCCTTTCCACACCGGAGGCTCAAACCCTGGAATATATCAATTTGGAAACCTAACACTCAAGTATTCATATCTCTTTATCCTTTCCACACCGGAGGCTCAAACCCTGGAATATATCATTCAAGATACTTCTCTTGACTTCCCCAAATCTACACTTCACTGAGATACTTCTACTGAGAGATCTGGACCTATCTGTCGGACCTTACTGATTGCTCTATTCTTGCTTACCGGACCTCAACACTTTGCAATCTGTCTTTCGGTAAAGACTCATTATGTCCCGCGGATGTGTGGGCTAACCTTTGTTGCCATCAATGACAACATTCATGAATTGATATAGTGTCTCTTGCCAACATAACAATGTCAGATCTATAGGTAGTGCCCAAAAACTAAGAAGAAACATAAAAATAAAATGAAAAGAAATAAGCTAACATAGTAAAGTAAAAATGATAATAGGAGAACCCAATTGGAAGTGAAAACAAAGGTATAGAACCAAGAGTGAATATAAAGTGGAAATGAGACAAAAGGATTAGCCTAAAATGTGAAAGGTAAAGGTAAATAAAGCAAACATATGAAAAAGAATAGGCATAATAGGAAATTTAAGTGAAACAAGGAACATTACCAACATGTGGGGGAAAACACACATGAAAAAATTATAGAAGGTGAGATGAGTATGAAAAACACAACAAATAAGGAGTAAAAAAAGGCCAAGGCATATAGGTAAATAATAAAAATAATAGTAATATGTAAGCTATAGCTATATGTTTATATATACTATAGTGGTGGTCATATATCATTAAAAAACTTCTTTTTTGATGTCACCTTTGGCACCACCATAGGTTGTGGTCCGTCGATGAGATCATCTTCATTTTGCCAAAAATAATCATCTAATTTGTGTTCTTTTTCTTTTTTCCTATTTTCTCTTGTTTACTTGTCTTTTCAATGATGTGTTTCTTCTTGATATTGCTTCATGCTAGGTGTGAGCACATGTTCAACACGTGTAACGTTAGGCACTTCTTTCTTTACCCTTTCTTGTTTCTTAACTTGTGGTTGTGGAGGAATGATAAGAATTTGATGCAACACAACCTCTTTCTTAGGTTTCTCTATAGTCTTATGCACATAAAATTTAGGTATTACTTTTATTGCTTTCTTTTGCTCTTGCTTGTTGTGATTTTTCTTTCTTGGTATTAGTAATTTGTTCTTCATAAGGACCATTAGAAGGCATTTATATATCAAGTTCCTTATGCCTATTAACTATGAGTTGTGTAATCTGAGGCTTCTTTGGCTTTGGAAAATATTTATCTATCCTTTTTGAATTCTTTGTAACTCTTCAAAATGTATCTTGTATAAATCATGCATAGTATCATGTCTCCCATAAGGAACATCTTGTGTGTCTTCATAAATGTGTCCAATGCAAAATGACTAGCATTAGATATCATCTTCTAATGAGCCCTTTCAACCTTTGCCACTTTTATTTTATGTAAAAATTTGACACAATGATTTAAAATAGAAGGAAAAAATTGCATTGCTCAATCCCTAGCCTTCCAAGGAATACACCAAATCTATCAAAGAATGGTATCACATGACATAAAATTGGTAACTTTTTAGTTTCAACTATTAATTTCACAATAATGCAACCCAATGTATTGATTAAAATTCCATTAGTTATTTTCAATGAAATTCTAGAATGTGCATACTCTTTGTGCCTAATACGAGTGTTAAAATATGCTTCTTTAGTATAAGTGTTATATTGTGTAACATCCATGTTCTATAAACATAGTAAAAACCAGAAATTTACCATAAAGTAATTTAACAAGGTAAAAATGAGATAGAAATTTTTTTTCTTTTATTCAACATGTAATCAAGTAACTACAATTACAAGATTTCTCACTACAAAATACAATAAACCATATTGTCTTTCTCAAGTACAATGTTTACAAAAGTAAATCAATTACAAATATCTGCATTAGATAATGTTTTACATAATCTCAATAAACACAAGTCTAAGAGATATACTGGATCCAGAAATTTGACATCTTTATCGCAAGCATCGACATGTCTTCTGTTAGAGAGAGAGAGAGTATCTTTCCAGCGATTTACCTCCATCCACAGACCAGTGGTCTCCCACACATCTTCCACATAGGAAGTGACCCTACCCTTCATGAGGAATATAGACTAATGGTGACCAGTGGTAATTTGCCTTTCCGAGTACATAGTGTTGTATCCTACACAACTCTATCAACCATACAACCCTAGATACCCTCTAGCTAAGTATAATTTCCAATAGGTTGTGCAATCCAGATATAGTGGACCAACAATGCATGCAGAGACATATGCATTACTATGGCCATAGTTTCAATAAATTGACGTTCGCAATGAACATTGTCGTTATGTTCACCTACCGCAACTCGACTTGGATACTATCATATTCCTACAGTTTGACTTGGTCAACTATGTTTAACTTAAGAAGTCCTGACAATTTCAATATTTTAGTCTTCTCGACCTAGACAAGTTTACATTCACTGTCTATAATCCATAGACCTTTTCGACTACCTTTCTTTACAAGGATTCTCATTGCATCATTGCAATTCCTGAGATCCTAGACTTATCAACTCATAAGGATTTTAAATTGAATTATAACGACTAAGATGGTTACCTTACCCAGGATAATCATCATAGTCTAGGAAACTATTTCCTTTCTTACAAGTAAGAATAAATAACGTAGTTAGGGTACTTGTCCCTTCAATCTCGATCTATATAATGATCACAACAGTTTAATATAAATAAATACCATATCTAGGTCAAGTTAAAGTTTAACTAAAGAGTTTTGTCTAACTCAAACCTAGTCTTTCTTACTTAGGTGGATTCACAAGTCACTGTTATCACTTCATAGACCTTATGGAATGACTAACCATTCTTAGGTATCTCTTTACATTTTGCAACATTTGAGATCCAACACTTATCGACAAGTAATAGTTAAGATAAGATGTGACTATAAAGGTATAATAAACTTTATGTTTGACTAATCATTTATAATACCTCTTGCAAGCTTGCAAAACCTGAGGCTTATGACTTATATCTCAAGTCGACTTGTATCCATACAAATAGGTTCCTCTACCTAAGGTTAAACATTATCGACTAATAACAAGTCTCTTATTAATAAGATAAATATGAATATTTATTACTTGGGGTTCTTGGCCCTTTAATGTCCACCCCCATAAAATAACTAAAACAGGTTATAGCCATAAAGATGTCATCAAATAATCTTTGACCCTTCTAGGTTAATCTAGGGTTTTACTTTACCCTTGAATAATCCATTAAATCACAATAATCCTATCTCGTAACTCCAAGACTGCGGTTTATAAACGACCTTTGGTTTAACTCAACCAAGGCTAAGAATACTATGGTTTTGATCTATCCTATTCCATCATAACGAAATAACTAACATAAATTCCCATAAGATAGTAATATAATACACAAAAGGGATTCACCCTAAGTATTGATCAATCTCCAAGGTCATTTCTAGGTTTCACAATTATTGACTAGAAAGAAGATTAATTCTCGTTGATCTGTCCACTAAGGACTTGCTCAACCTTAATGAACTTGATTTATCTTCCTTAAGAAAACTTAATTATAGTAATCGAAAGGTTGTTGACTAAAGTTCAATATGACTCCAAGGTTGTAAAAAGTCTTATACCAATTGCAATTACATAAGTATTGAAATAACCAAAAGCCTAGGTTCTTATTCCCCTAATGCCATAGTATCGGGATATTGAGTATTCTAATGCTAGAAAGAATCTAAGTTTAAAATAAATGTTGAACCTCTAGCCTGACAACATTAATCACATTATGCTATTCAAAACAACGTGAAATCTATGACACATATTGAGTATAAAAATTCTTGAGGTTCTTAAAAGATCATACGTATGCAATATCAAAATACCATAAAAACATCTCAATAATTACAAATAGTAATTTTGGATAGTGCAACAACCTAATACAAGAGTTCATCATTGTATACTTCTATACATGAGATCTATCAATTGGCGTTTATTTAAATTCTTTATCTTCGGCTAAAAATCTTCTAAAACTCTCAGAAATTACTATTGTTGAGTGAGTCTCATGTAACAAGATTTTAAGATGATAACACAAAGAAATAAGGTCAACTCATACCTAGAAAATCCACACAATATAAGACTAATCTTACTCGTGGATGTCTACTTTTCTTTGTAACAACTTTGTTTCTCTTGTTTACCCTTACGATAAATCCTCAACGCTTCTCTATTCTTTCCATAAAATGATCTCTATCCATGATACAATGCTATCTTCTCTATAGAAGAAACCCTCACCAGCGATATTCTTAGACTCAACAAATTAGTCGTTAACTCTTTCTCATCAAACTCATCCTCCCTCTACTAATATTGCAGATATCTCTCTATACTAGCCCTCGATTTACCTTTTCTACGCTTATATTGGTGCTCTCTATCACCTCTACTAATAGCCAAAACTCCTCCTTCTATCCTCTCCCCCTAAAGCTTTTTCTATATATCCTCACTCTATTAACATCTAACTCTTATAAATAGAAACTGTTGCCTCCTACAACGATCACCCCACTCTAACATTAATATCCCCCTCTTAAACAATAACCCCACCTCCTTAAAGCCGCGAATATATCCAATACATAACTGAATTTACTCTTTGCCTTTGCATGCATGCCTTAAGGGATTCGTGGTAATAAAGTTCCACTCTTTTATCACAACGATCTTTTCTTTTTCTCCCGTTGATTTCCTATCTCCCTGACTCTTAATGAGTCATTTATTTTAAAGACTTAAAACAAGACTCTATCTGAGTCACCTATTTTTTCGCTCCTCCACACTTTGTAGTTGGAAACATATTGAATACAAAGCAGTCCACTTCATGATTCAGTTTCTATCGATAGCGATAAATTACATATCTCTACACATGTCGACGGGACGAACACCCTTTGAGGGAGCTTTAGTGAATGTGGTTAGCATCACCACTACTCTATTTTCAAAGAGGCTGACAAGGCATTAAACCTATGTTTACTTATTTAATAAATACTTAAAGTGGTTCATTCCACCACTCAATATAATGAAGGCTCTCTTATTTGTAAGCCTTCGACTACTCAAGCATTAAACCATCGACTCATTATGAGGTATTATCCTCATTTGATGCTAAGGCATCTACATATTGATTACATCAATTATAATCCTCATATCTTCACCTATTACATTAGGTATATATAATTTATTCAATAATAAGATATTATTACACCATGGGATATGGATATCGTGGTTGGGTTAAGCTTGTCTCCCCATCATAATCCATCGACAAATATCACATATTAATAACTTCAACGAAAATGTCTTAACGTTCACGAATCGTTATAACACATCAATGGACTTAATAATATTAAGACAATTATTTTATGACAATAACATTGTAATATTTACGTTTAACATAAATACCCATAGTTCATATTCAAACAACGTCGTTAACGCTATTAACGACTACAATGGTTTATTAAGACTTACAAAGATTCCTAAGGTATCGACTACCTGTAAATTGGGTTTAAGTAAACTAACAAGTTAAGGCTTACCTCTCACAACACATTGGTTCATACTTTTGTTACACTTCATATTCGTCTTGGCAAATCGACCACTCGTAACCCGAGGTCTATATCTCTCTCCTCGAAAGATACTCTCTCTCTCTCTCTTCTCCAAGAGTCATATGAAAACCTGTAATTCTTGTATCAAACTTGTTACCAAACAAATTATGATTAGTGCATCATTATTCAAATAATAAACCAAATCTCATAATGCAATATTAAATCAACAACAATAAAATATTAATTTCCATAATTCCATATATGATATTTGATATAATCTATGTCTTTTTGCGACATTAATCTAAACATCATAATAGATTTACTTATGTCCAAGTAAAAATGAAAAGTTTAGTAAGATAGAAATTGGGGATGTAACATATCCTTCTCCTAAAGATTCATCGTCCTCGATGATATAAAGTATCAAAATGTAACTAAAAGCAAGTTCATTGTTTAACTACTATAAGCATAAAATAAATGAGGCAAATTTCTACTAGAATTCATGGTAATCCCCTCCCCCCCCCCACGTAAAACTATTCTATGCATACTGGTCCCACTGGACCTTACACTAAATAACCTCTACGTTACACAAGCATTTCTTGCGAACTTCAAGCATTTAGGAAGCTTGATCATAACCTTTCCTAGGTTTTGTACTTGTAAAACATTCATAGAATATAATATTCATATAATACATAAATATATTTCTCATATATTAATCACAAAAAGCATTATGCCTCCTGGCAATAGATTGATTCTTGAAATCATTAAAATTTATAACCTTAAAAATTTAGCAGGGTCCTTTATATTTAGGAACTGGTTTGGAATACATTCCATACTTTATGAAACTTTTTCAAGGGTTTAACCCTTAAAAGAATTTTCCTTCTCTAACCTAGAATTGTCTTGGTGTACGCTTAACATCAATGTAATTTTTCTATTCATCATCAATTTCCATTAATCTTTTCTGATCAGTTAAATCTTTTCATCTATTTCTTATAACATTTCCAGACTAATGCTAATCCTATCTTCTAGCTTACCTAGCTTATAGGAGTTCGGCATCTTTCTATCCAATGTTTCAATTCAATCCAAAAAGTTAGGTATTGCTAAAAATTTCACGTGATAATTAGTCTCCCTACTTATATTGCTAATCCATGCAATATATTTGAAACAAATCTTCCAAAACCTGGTTAACTCTTTTAACCATCTATTCTTAGGATGATAAATTGTGCTCTTATTAAATTTAGTCCTAAGCATAGAGAATAAAGTTTTCCAAAACCTTGACATTACACGCACATTACTATCCGAGATAACCTTCTCAGGAAGCCATACAATCTGAATACCTCTTGCACAAATTTGTGAGTTAACACTGGTGCTCCATCAATCCCATTCCTTGGTATATAATGTGCTACCTTCAAGAGTTTATCAACCACAAAATGGCATCGTGTCTATTCCCAGACGTAGGAAGACTTTGTACAAAAACCATACTAATAACTTGCCATTTCCACTCTGGCACGTCATGTGGGTACAACAATCCTACAGGTGTTGATGTTCTACTTTTTCCCTCTGGCACTCTAGACAATATGCTATAAATCGTGCAACATCATTCTTTATTCCTTTCAAGAATTCAAAAGGTTTTACAACTGTTAGTAATTGGTTACCCCTAGATGTCCTGGGTATGGTGCGATATGAACTTCTTTCCACACCAATTTTCTTAATTCAAAAGAATTAGAAACATATATTCTTTCTCTGAAACTTAATAGTCTGTCAGACTCAAAATGAAAACCTATCATACCTTGAATCTTTACTATAAGAGCTTACATAACTTGCTCATCAAGTATAGGTACACCCCTTAATCCTTCTCCTAAGGCTTCAGTTTTTCCCTCAAACTGTCCTTCGGGCAAGAATTCACAGAATTGGTGATGTTGTAAATTTTCTTCTAATAGATCAATTGCCTCTTGCCAACTATCTGTCCACTCAAATCATTTCTCTTAACCATTGCAGAACCACTTGCACATGTTGGTAATGTTCTCCTTCATTCTTAGAATAAATAATTTATATCTTCCAGAAAACTAGAACAAACATGTCTAAACAATCTCTAAACACACTGTTCATGAGATTCATGAATGCGACAAGGCATTTGTAAGTCCAAAAGACAACACTACAAACTCACAGTGCCCATTCTTGTCCTATAAGTTGTTTTATGGGTATCCTCATCCTTCAATCTTGACTGATGATATGTTGATCGCCAATCAATCTTTAAAACACCACAGCTCCATGCATCTAATCAAAGAGATCATCAATACGTGGTGAAGATATTTGTTCTTTATCATTGCTTTATTGAGCATACGATACTAAATACACAATTGGTGAGTTATGTCCTTTCTCTTGACAAAGATATCTAGTGCACCCCATGATAAAATACTGGATCTAACCAAACCTTTAGCCAATAATTATTGTAATGGGGCTTTGATTCCATTAATTCTATAATAGTCATAAGGTATGGTACTTTTCTAGGTAACTTATCCAAAACTCTAGGAGGAATAAGATTTTCAGTTGCTCCATTCACTTGTTCCATCAAGCTTTAGTGGAATGACTTTCTTCCTATCTAGGAAAAATTCTAAGGCAAGCCTATCCTTTGCTTCCTTTTAGGTTCTATAGTTTCAGGATTTTCATTACTCACACTATATTCTTGGTGATTTTCCTTTCTCATCCTATGAGGAATCTCATTTTCCCCCTTTAGGGTTTCCTTGATTTCTTACTTTCTTTTCCAGAATACCAGGTTTGTCCTTGGTTTCTACAAACATGGTTAGGATTGCTCCTTTTTGTCCAAGAGATTAACTAGTGGTTTATTCTCTTCTAGACTCTCACCCTTGTTTGGTTCTTGTATGATACATGTTGTCATTTTTCTCATGCCAAAAAATAAGTGATCGAATAGTTTTTCTGAATCTAAAGTGACTAAAAACATCAAACATTTTTTTTAAAACTCATAACAATCAAAAGATTGATACAAAATATTGTCATCTTTATTATAATTTATTTAGGAGTAACCAAATCCTTATTTATATAGGTGATACAACAAGACTATATGTCACTGTCAATTTACAATCTTCTAATTAAACAAACATAGAGGGTGGATGTACACACAAGTACTCCTCAAACACCTTTTTCCTAAAATGGAAGCATCACATCAACCTTCAAGTGACATGCTGTAATTGGGTACAATTTACTAGGTTTTACTACACCAACAGAAATAGTAGGATTCTTGGCCAGTTCAAAATATTGTTTTCTTTCTAGCTGAATATGCTTAAGCACATTAGCAAAGGTCTTTGAATCCTCTAGCCATGCACGTTGAGAGTAAATAATATGCTCTTTAAGTTCAACCTCCTCGATAGGTTTCTTCTTAACCACCAATTTAGGCAAAAGCTGGGGAACATACTTCCTAGTAGTTTTCTTAGTTCTTCTCCACACCATTCTGGCACAAGAAAATTCAAACATTAGCTAACTGCATAATATTAACTATAGGTTAGCACAGTGGACTCATAAGCCCTAGTGTCGAACCCAGTAACTCTAATACCATATGTAACATCCATGTTCTATAAACATAGTAAAAACCAGAAATTTACCATAAAGTAATTTAACAAGGGAAAAATGAGATAGAGAAAAATTTTCTTTTATTCAACATGTAATCAAATAACTACAATTATGTCATGCCTACATTTCCCATGTGGTCACAACACGTATTCACGCGTGTCATGTCCACATGCGTCATGTGGTCATGATACGAACTATCAAATTTTTTTCCCACGCTTCCCTAGAAATCCCCTCGCACGTGTAGGCGTGCTCGGCGGCGTACACTTAAGGCTAAAATAATACAGTTGTCGGTGGCGTACAAAATACATGTGCGCACACCCTATGCAAGGAAACACGTGGTTTCCTGACTTAGGTTAATCTCACGAATTATATTTGAACAATAGTTGTTTTAGGTGATAGATCATTTTTCAGCAAAGCACGATCATCTGATTCTTCTTTCCATTTTCTAGAATTTAATATTAATTTCTCCTCCTTCAGACTTAGCATTTTCAACCAAGCCCGTTCATTTGCCCCCTCTTCCTTTTCTTGGAATTTAGTTTTGATTGTATTTCTATCACGTTCATTTTACCATTTCTCTAAAATTTAATTTTGATTGTATTTCTATCTCATTTCCCTTCCCGTTGTGCAAGATCTTCTTATGTTATCCTATTTTTTTTCTTCACGTTCTTTATCGAACAACAATATCACTACATCCTTTACATTATTCCTAATTTCTTGGTAAACCAGATCACTTACACAGGGTTGGTTAACTTCACTTGACTCAGTGCCCCTAGGGTTCCGTTCTAGGTTTTAGTTCAACGTTTGAATTAATTTTAATAATCAACCTGTTCCTAAACAGGATTAATGGTAGGTTAAACTTACTTAGTTCTCTTAGCCCTGTTCGGAAATGCCGCGCATTTTCTCCTCTTTGTTTTCCAAGGTTAGTTGTTCTTTCTCTTTCTCTTTTTTTTTTTCAATTGGACGTTTATTCTCTAAATCTACAGTTGAGTTTAAAATGGCCACTCATGGAATGCCTGTGATGGCTTGTTTGCGTTTATTTTTAGTGTCCTTTGTAAATGAAGGGATCATACTTTCCTCTTCATTTTCCTGTCATTTAATTTGGGATAATTGTTAAAACTTCCGAGAAACTCTTCCTTAAAATTAAAATATCATTACCTATGCTCTTTTTAAATTATAATTGTATAAACAATGTATTTCTGAATTGCAACTCTGAGTTTAAACATCTATTCAATTCGTATTATACATTATGCATAAATAAATCCCACTTTCCTCGATTAAAATTTCTATTTCAAGTTAAATGTTTTAAACTACATATAGTTTGCCTTCAAATGAATAGTGAAAAGTGAATAGTAAAAGTAAATAGTGAATAGTAAAAATGAATAGTGATTAGTGAAAAGTGAATAGTAAATAGTGAAAAGTGAATAGTGAATAGTGAATAGTGAATAGTGAATAGTGAAATGGTCCCCATCCTAGGAAGAGACCCTCAAGGTGGTGGTAATTTCAAAAGCAATACTGCAACCCAAATTTCATTTCTTTCATGGTAACAAAATTACAACTTGACTTATAACAAAATTTAAAACTAATATTTCTACTAAGCTTGCACAGAAATAATACTTTTACAAATTTAATTAAGACATCAACTAACTCTCAACTTTGCAAGTAGGAGAAGAAAGAACTAGACAATTTTAATATCCTATTAAAAACAAATTTTCTTTTCCTCTTCTCATTTCTAAATGGTAAAACTTAATGAACTGTAAAATCACAACTAACAACACATTAAAGGAGGATTTTCTCACAACTGCAAAATACCATATTATACAACGAAAGAGAGAGAATGTTCCCCTCTTGTAAAATCAACAAGGATGAAGCTATTAAAAGACCAAGCTCCCTTAAGAGTAAAAAAAATAAAATATTTCTCAAAACATGAAAACTCTTCAACTCTACTTTAAGCTCCATGAAAACCTGCATGACACACAAGGGAAGAAAACACCACACAAGCTGCTCTCCTCCCTACTGTAGACCCGCAAGAGGGTCACCCCCGAGTTAGGGATATCATCCACACACCCAGGGTAGAATAGACCAAAAACACTTCACAACAATAGAACAAACAACATACAACACCCATGGTTTTACTCACAACACAAAGACTCAGCTGAGGTGAGTTCAAAGAGGGTAGGGAAGTAGACTCTCTCAACTCAAGGTGTACTCTTTCACAACATTTTATCACAACTTATCACATGGCCTCAAGCCAACAATATTACTTTTTCTCATGGCCTCAAGCCATCCAAATAATCAACATTCTAGGGATATCCCAAATAGGCTCTCAAAGCCTTAAAGCCCTCTTGGCTCAAAATTACCAACATGCCCTCAAGGCTTTCATAAAACAAAAACAAGAGTACACCCGAGGAGGTTCACACCTTCCCTTCCCTATACAAGATGAGCATTGCCTTCCAACTGGAAGGAGCTTTTTCAACACCTAACACAAACCCCAAAACAACAGAAGAACACATAGACAACATTTGCAATCCTCATTCATCAATCAAGAACAAACATACATAACAAGTAATAGATCATACAAGGTGAGTAGTCATGTTCACTAACCTTCACAAGCCCTATTATGGATGAAATTTTGAAGAAGAGCTCCACCCTTAGTCTCCTCCTCCAGGTTCTCCTTCTTTCCACAATAATCCCACCTCAACAATAATCTCTCTATGATCACAAGCAAGGGATAATGAATGGAGGATATAGGATGGCTAGAATATTTTTGGCATTATGAGGCTATGAAGAGGAGAATAGAGAAGGAATTGGGCATTATGAGGATGCCAGAAGAAGATTTCCTAGAGGAAATTAGGCATGATAAGAATGCAAGATTGAAGTCCCCCTACAAAAATGAAGTTCCCCTGCAAGAATCAAGTTCCCCTGCAAAAATCCTGTCTTCCTAATTGCTTAGAGAAGGGTCTCATTTATAGATTTTTGAAAAGATGATGGAGGGTGAGGATCAAGAGTTGAGATCAAGGGCTCACATTATTTGTGAATTTTAAATTCATAGTGGATGAATTAAAAATTTATTTTTTTGGGAAGAGTGGATTATAACATCAAGGGCTCTCATTATTTGTGAATTTTAAATTCACATGTGAGGACAAAAATGAATTAAAGATTCATTTTTTTTGGGAAAAGTGGATTATGACAAGTTGAATTTTTAATTCAACTCATGGGGTAGTGGAGGACTAAATGAATTAAAGATTGTAATATTTATGAATTTTTAAAGATTGTAATATTTAAATAACCCCACTATCCCAAGTGGAATTAATAAAATATCTCCACTATCCCAAGTGGAATTAAAAAAATATCCCCACTATCTCAAGTGGAGTTAATAAAATATCCCCACTATCCTATCCTTCTCATGCCTCCAAATTTGTCACTTAACTTCACTGTGAAGTTAAGGTGACCATACGAAGGTTAACCAAGGGTTACCTAAGTCAAAAGTGACCCTAGACCCATGGGGTATAACCCAGGGTCAATTTAAACTTAGTTAGGATACCTAGGGTCAAGTTAAGACACAAGAAAAGGGTTTCAAAAATTTAAATTAAAAAAATAAAATTCAAATACAATTCTTACAACATAAATCATAATTCAATTAAATCAGAGGGTAGACCTAATTCCCTTGACCTCATGCAACATTACAACATTACAACATTTCACCAAACACAGAGTTGATCTTAGTTCCTCGTGGAACTAGATCGGCTTCACAAGGGATACAACATAGGGTGTGGAATGATCTCCTATATTTATGGTTTTGTTAGAAATACCTACACACTCAATTTTAAAGTTAATTCCACATATAAATATCATAGCCAAAGCAAATTTAATACATGCATTTCTAAAGCATACCACAGTTCTTATAAACATAATGAAATCACATTTCTATCTAACATCACCCAATTAGTTTTCCTTTAACATAATAAGATTTTAATAGTTTGAAAATCTGGGAACAACAGTCCCATAAATATAAAAATACCAACAACAGTAAGCTAAATAGTCACATGTACAGAAATGAAAAAGTGTAGGCCTCACAAAATACAATAAACCATATTGTCTTTCTCAAGTACAATGTTTACAAAAGTAAATCAATTACAAATATCTACATTAGATAATATTTTACATAATCTCAATAAACATAAGTCTAAGAGATATACTGGATCTAGAAATCTGACATCTTTATCACAAGCATCGACATGTCTTCTGCTAGAGAGAAAGAGTATCTTTCCAGTGATTTACCTCCATCCACAGACCGACGGTCTCCCACACATCTTCCACATAGGAAGTGGCCCTACCCTTCACGAGGAATATAGACCAATGGTGACCAGTGGTAATTTGCCTTTCTGAGTACATAGTGTTGTATCCTACACAACTTTATCAACCATACAACCCTAGATACAATCCAGATACAGTGAACCGACAATGCATGCAGAGATATATGCATTACTATGGCCATAGTTTCAATATAATTGATGTTCGCAATGAACACTGTCGTTATGTTCACCCACCCTAACTCAACTTGGATACTATCATATTCCTATAGTTTGACTTGGTCAACTATGTTTAACTTAAGAAGTCCTGACAATTTCAATATTTTAGTCTTCCCGACCTAGACAAGTTTACATTCACTGTCTATAATCCATAGACCTTTTCGACTACCTTTCTTTACAAGGATTCTCATTACATCATTGCAATACCTGAGATCCTAGACTTATCAACTCATAAGGATTTTAAATCAAATTAGAACGACTAAGATGGTTACCTTACCCAGGATAAGCATCATAGTCTAGGAAACTATTTCCTTTCTTACAAGTAAGAATAAATAACGTAGTTAGGGTACTTGTCCCTTCAATCCTGATCTATATAATAATCACAAAAATTTAATATAAATAAATACCATATCTAGGTCACGTTAAAGTTTAACTAAAGAATTTTGTCTAACTCAAACCTAGTCTTTTTGACAGGTGGATTCACAAGTCACTGTTATCGCTTCATAGACCTTATGGAATGACTAACCATTCTTAGGTATCTCTTTGCATTTTGCAACATTTGAGATCCAACACTTATCGACAAGTAATAGTTAAGATAAGATGTGACTATAAAGGTATAATAAACTTTATGCTTGACTAATCATTTATAATACCTCTTGCAAGCTTGCAAAACCTGAGGCTTATGACTTATATCTCAAGTCGACTTGTATCCAAACAAATAGGTTCCTCTACCTAAGGTTAAATATTATTGACTAATAACAAGTCTCTTATTAATAAGATAAATATGAACATTTATTATTTGGGGTTCTTGGCCCTTTAATGTCCACCCCCGTAAAATAACTAAAACGAGTTATAACCATAAATGTGTCATCAAATAATCTTTGACCCTTCTAGGTTAATCTAGGGTTTTACTTTACCCTTGAATAATCCATTAAATCACAATAACCCTATCTCATAACTCCAAGACTGGGGTTATAAACGACCTTTAGTTTAACTCAACCAAGGTTAAGAATACTATGGTTTTGATCTATCCTATTCCATCATAACGAAATAACTAACATAAATTCCCATAAGATAGTAATATAATACACAAAAGGGATTCACCCTAAGTATTGATCAATCTCCAAGGTCATTTCTAGGTTTCACAATTATTGACTAGAAAGAAGATTAATTCTCGTTGATCTGTCCACCAAGGACTTGCTCAACCTTAATGAACTTGATTTATCTTCCTTAAGAAAACTTAATTATAGTAACCGAAAGGTTGTTGACTAAAGTTTGATATGACTCCAAGGTTGTAAAAAGTCTTATACCAATTTCAATTACATAAGTATTAAAATAACCAAAAGGCTAGGTTCTTATTCCCCCAATGCCATAGTATCGGGATATTGAGTATTCTAATGCTAGAAAGAATCTGAGTTTAAAATAAATGTTGAACCTCTAGCCTGACAACGTTAATCACATTATGCTATTCAAAACAACGTGAAATCTATGACACATATTGAGTATAAAAATTCTTGAGGTTCTTAAAAGATCATACGTATGCAATATCAAAATACCATAAAAACATCTCAATAATTACAAACAGTAATTTTGGATAGTGCAACGACCTAATACAAGAGTTCATCATTGTATACTTCTATACACGAGATCTATTGATTGATGTTTATTTAAATTCTTTATATTCGGCTAAAAATATTCTAAAACTCTCATAAATTACTATCGTCAAGTGAGTCTCATGCAACGAGAGTTTAAGATGATAACACAAAGAAATAAGGTCAACTCATACCTGGAAAAACCACGCAATATGAGTTTGATCTTACTCAGGGATGTCTACTTTTCCTGGTAACAACTGTGTTTCTCTTGTCGACCCTTACGATAAATCCTCAATGCTTCTCTATTCTTTCCATAAAATGATCTCTATCCATGATACAATGCTGTCTTCTCTATATAAGAAACCCTCACCAATGATATTCTCAGACTCGACAAATTAGTTGTTAACTCTTTCTCGTCAAACTCATCCTCCCTCTGCTAATATTGTAGGTATCTCTCTATACTAGCCCTCGATTTACCTTTTCTACGCTTATATTGGTGCTCTCTCTCACCTCTGCTAATAGCCAAAACTCCTTCTATCCTCTCCCCCTGAAGCTTTTTCTATATATCCTCACTCTATTAACATCTAACTCTTATAAACAGAAACTGTTGCCTCCTACAACGATCACCCCCCTCTAACATTAATATCCTCCTCTTAAACAGTAACCCCACCTCCTTAAAGCCGCAAATATCTCCAATACATAACTGAATTTACACTTTGCTTTCACATGCACGCTTTAAGGGATTCATGGTAATAAAGTTCCAGTCTTTTATCACAATGATCTTTTCTTTTTCTCCCATCGATTTCCTATCTCCCCGACTCTTAATGAGTCGTTCATTTTAAAGACTTAAAGCAAGACTCTATCTAAGTCACCCATTTTTCGCTCCTCCACACTTTGTAGTTGGAAACATATTGAATACAAAGCAGTCTGCTTCATGATTTAGTTTGTATCGATAGCGATAAATTGCATATCTCTACACATGTCGACGGGAAGAACACCCTTTGAGGGAGCTTTAGTGAATGTGGTTAGCATCACCACCACTCTATTTTCAAAGATGCCGACAAGGCATTAAACATATGTTTACTTATTTAATAAACACTTAAAGTGGTTCGTTCCACCACTCAATATAATGAAGGCTCTCTTAGTTGTAAGACTTCGACTACTTAAGCATTAAACCATCGACTCATTATGAGGTATTATCCTCATTTGATGCTAAGACATCTACATATTGATTACATCAATTATAATCCTCATATCTTCACCTATTACATTAGGTAGATATAATTTATTCAATAATAAGATATTATTACACCATGGGATATGGATATCGTGGTTGGGTTGAGCTTTTCTCCCCATCATAATTCGTCGATAAATATCACATATTAATAACTTTGACAAAAGTGTCTTAACGTTTACGAATCGTTATAACATGTCAAGGGACTTACTAATATTAAGACAACCATTTTACGACAATAACATTGTAATATTTACATTTAACGTAAATACCCATAGTTCATGTGAGGGAGAGAATGAGATGTTAGATTCAAATGAATGAAAACACAACAAAAACCCAAACACAATAGAAGGTGAAAGTAAAGAGGAATCAAACCAAACAAGTAGAAATACTTACAAAACCTATTTACCTATCGTTTTCCATTGTTGCCTATCTGGCTTTGATCTTGATTGAAGCCCTCAGAAGCTTTTTTTAGCTTGCTTGCTTGTTTTGAAGATGCCAAAGAAGAATGGCTATTGATACCTTGTGTGATTGAAGATGAGCTTCAACACACAATGATGGAGGATACTTGAGAATGGTCTTGAGAATGGTCTTGAGAAGAGAAGAATGAGAGAATTTTGGGATAATGAGCCAATTAACTAAATGTATAACATTTATTTAACAGCCAGAAGAAGATAAGAATTAAGATAAATAATAAATACTTACTTAATTCGACCCGAGCCAATTTTAGGTGTATACAGTTCATATTCAAACAATGTCGTTAACGCTATTAATGACTATGATGGTTTATTAAGACTTACAAAGATTCCTAATGTATCGACTACCTGTCGATTGGGTTTAAGTAAACTGACAAGTTAAGGCTTACCTCTCACAACACATTGGTTCATACTTTTGTTACACTTCATACTCGTCTTGGCAAATAGACCACTCATAACTTGAGGTCTATATCTCTCTCCTCGAAAGATACTCTCTGTCTCTCTCTGTCTCTCTCTCTCTTCTCCAATAGTCATTTGAAAAGTTGTAATTCTTGTATCAAACTTGTTACCAAACAAATTATGATCAGTGCATCATTATTCAAATAATAAACCAAATCTCATAATGCAATATTAAATCGACAACAATAAAATATTCATTTCCATAATTCCATATATGATATTTGATATAATCTATGTCTTTCTGCGACATTAATCTAAACATCATAATAGATTTACTTATGTCCAAGTAAAAACGAAAAGTTTAGTAAGATAGAAATTGGGGATGTAACATATTGGCATGTTAAATCAATAAGAAAATGAGTAGGTGATGAATATTTGAAATTAACCTCTATGTATTATGGACCATAGTAATTGTTCTATGGGATCTGTCATTAGAAAATGTAATCAATGGTAAAATAGGAGGAGAGGAAGATTTAGCATTAGACTCAATATTTCCCACAAAAAACCTTGCTCTTTTGGTATGTTCCCATGTTTTACAATGTCATTATTATCATCATGTACCTCAACATTATTTGAATGACATGGAAATGGATTTGTATAAATTTGAAATCTACTATTAGCGGGTGCAATAGATGGATTTCTATTATCATTCACCCCTTCAACTTGGATTGTATTGTTGCCCATAAGGTCTTGTACCTTATGGTTGAGACCTATGCAATTTTAATGACCTTTTACTTGATGATAGTTGAAAAATGCTTGATCATTATTGATTTGTAATTTGTACAAGCTAAGTTTTGTGGTTAAGAAACAATTCAAATTACTAACTATGCAGTTAAATTAATCTCAATTCATTGTATAACTGAAATCATATGTTAGCTAGTATTAATCTATTGGAAACAAAAACAAATACATTAGATGAAAGATCTATTTAATAAATATTTTCATATGGGAAACCCCAATTTGGGAGGAAAAGCCTAGGTTGTTAGGTGTAACAACAATCCTATTAGATTGTATTCATAATATACAAATATAAAAAAGTGGTTGCAATGTTTATACTATCCTATTTACCTTGTTTTTACTATAGGTTGAACTATTCATCCAATGTCCACAACTTCAAAAATTTCCTATGTCTCTAATATGTCTAGTAGCCATTAACTATGTTCTACTTCTTATTTTCTATCTTTTAGGATTTACTCCCATGCATTGGAGGTATTCCAAATGTCTTGAATCTCAAGAGTCAGGTCTTTTCTTCACCCTTTTATTTTTCTAACTTAGCATCATGAAACTATTGTGTATTGAAGGGAAATTGCTCCTTGCCATTTACGAAACCGTTGGGTTAATATGTTTTGACCTTTGTCAAATTTTATACCACCTCATGTTCACAATAATGCTTGATGGTTATGTAATAGTTGACCAACAAAACTGCTTCCAATCACCATTGATTATGAAATCTTTTGCTATTATAATTGGCATTTATTTGTGTCAAAACAAGTATTTCCCATAGTCCAATTTTATGACAACTGAGTTTTTAGGAATCCTAAGACTATCCTAATCCTTTTTGGATCATACCTCCCTTCATAAGAGGCTTTTGGTCCCTCAAAATCTAACTTATTAGGAAAATAGATGAGGGAACAATGTCACATCCTCTCCTGGGAGCACCAACATGCTTGATCCATGGCTTGTCCTTTGAGTCCCACTTGCCAAGACTCACAAACTCCTTTTCTAGTCTCATTTTGATTCCATTATAGTATCACATCCTTAGGAAGTACTGTATTGTTATTGTATACAATATCTTCCATTGAAGGTAGTACCACATCCCCTGCTTCCAACATAGAAGGTTTGTACATCTAGAGACATTCACGATTCACCACCAAAGTGATTTTCAGGTAAAGAGAGAGATCTATCCTAGATGCATTCTCCCTAAATTCTTCTAAGATCATAAATTGTCCATACCTTAGAGGTTTAGTTTTTTTGGCCTATCCTTGCATCCTTTCTTTACCCAAGGACTATCATACCTTGCCTCCAACTTTGATACCATGTTCCACATGATGTTGGTCATGCCTCTACTTGTTATTGGTTTGTGTCTTTTATAATCATGTTATCACCTTGAGTTGGACCTCACATATCCTCTCAATAAATTATTTTTTCCACTTCTGATTCCAATCCTACTTATTGAACCTATTGTTCCACTACAATATCAAGTGAACTAATTGGAGCATAACCCAAACATACCTCAAATGGTGATTTTCTTGTAGAAGAATGGATTGATTTATTGTATGAGTGTTGGATATTAAGAAAAGACTCATCCCATGTATTCAACACTCTATTGTTGTAGCCTCATATGAGTTGTACCAAAGTCCTATTCACCGCTTATGTCTATCCATTTGACTATGGATGAAAGGTTGCACTCTTTTGTAGCTTTGTGTCCATCTTCTTCGACAAGTAGATAAAGACTTACTTACAAATCAAGCATCTCTATCTGATACTGTAGATCTTGGCATCCCATAGTGCACCGAAACTTTGTTGTCTCTTTCCTAGTTGTGGTTTTCTTGCATGGTGATAGTATGCACATCTTGCTAAATCTTTCCACCACTATACACAAGTAGTCATTCCCATTCTTTCTAGCTAGTAAACCACCCAGAAAATCCATAGAAACACTTTCCCATTGTCTAGTAAGTATTGGTAGAGATATTTATATTCCTTCTTTCCACATCTTGAATTTGTAAGTGCAACATAACTTGCATCCTCTAATTAATCTTGATACTTCCATTTGTATTCAAGGGTAATATACATAACTTTGTGAGGCATGGTTTTTCCAACACAAAAATGACCTACTAATTTGGAGAAATGCACCTCCCTCATAAATAGAAGATGTCGTGCCTTTGAAACACATAGTTTGGCCAACCTATAAAGTAGCCCATATTTGAGGTAGAAGCATTCACCTTCTTTTGCAACCCCTTGTCCTCAAAATTGTTTGTACTTCTCCCTAAAATTTTAGTCATCATCATATTCTTCTTCATATGCATTTCTAGTAAACGACTCCAACTATGAGATTGTAGCTAGAGCTAATATGGACTTTGATATTGGTGACTTGGATAACATGTTTTACATTAAATTTGTACCATCTTTCTTAAAATTGATCACCAAGTGGAACTATTGTAGAAAACCCATCAACTTTTAATGTCATGGTTGTTACAACTTGCTTTGAGCCTAAAAATATTATGATGTCTTATGATATGTGTGAACAATTGTCTCCCTACCTAGTAGGCAGTGTTTCCATTTCTTGAAATTGCATATACTAGTACATAAAGCTTGCATTCATACACTAGATAACCCCTCACCATTAAAGTGAACACCTATGAATGATAAAGTACCATCTTAGCACCTTGTAACAAGATGACTCCCATGGAAAACTTAGTAGCATCTGTTTCAACCTCAAAGGGTAGCTAAAAATTAGGTAAAGGAAACATTGGAGAATTGCATATCTTTTCTTTCAATGTCTCAAATGCCTCATCATTTACACTAATCCAATGAAAATTATTTCCTAATGTTGCAACTATATGTAAAGGGGAAAAAATGGAAAAGATAGTTGGAATGAACTTACACATATACTATGTAGTGCCTCCAAAGCTCCTTGTTTTTGTGGAACTCCTTGGTGTAGGCCAAGAACTATGCTTTTGTGGGATCTACTCTCAATTCCCCTCCTCCAACAACATGGCCTACATATGTCAATGATTCCTTTCAAAATTCACATTTCTTTAAGTTACACAAAATCTATTTTTCCTTCAATACTTTTAAAGCCCATCTCAAGTGTGTCAAATGTTCCAAGTAGTACTAAAAAATCAAAATTCCATCTAGATACACTAAAACACACTTGTCTATGAATTTCTTCAATACATCATTCATCAAACACATAAATATTGTTGGTGCATTACATAAACCAAAAGGAAGAACAAGCCACTTGTACACACCTTGTTAAGTCTTGAAAATTGTTTTTCCATGTATCCTCATTCATTCTCACTTGATAATATCCTAACCTTAGATGCAATTTTGTAAAGTACTTTCCATGTTGTAATTGGTCCAATAGGTCATATATCATGGGTAGAGGATAACGATTCTTAATGGTGATCTTATTGAGAGCATAGTAATCACTGCACATCCTCCAAGAGTTGTCCTTCTTCCTTACCATAACTATCAATGGTGAAATATTGGGATGTACCACACCCTACTCTAATAACTCCTAAAGTTGTTTCACTTTAATACTCTCAAATAAAGATTTTTTATAAAACCCAATATTTGGTAGAGGAGATTCAAGAAGTAAGTGAATCTCATGCTCTACCTCTCTCTTAGGTGCCAACCATTTTGGTTCTTTGAATACCTCTTCAAATGATACAAACAATTATTCTATTCCCTTAGCCTTATTTCTACTATGTGCTAATAAAGAAATCCCAACTCCCTCTCCTTGCTTATCCTTCAAAAGTAGAAGACAAAATTGCTTGGTTTCTTGTATGAGCTTAAGTACTTGATTGAAACTTACCATAGCAACTCATGCTTTACTTTCGCGTCCCTTGATTATGGATTTAATTCCATCCTTGACCCAATGGTACTCGTTCACCCTTCTCATGAACATTTTATCTCACACATACAAATATGGACTCCTAAGCACAATCTCAAATGCATCAAGAAAAATACCATTTTCTTCCACTTCATCTACATACTATGAATTAACAACAAACTAAAATTTACACTTTTTAATCACTCAAATTTCTACACCCTTTGTAAACCAACACAATGGATAAGGTTATAGATGATCATATGTCTTCAAACCAAGCTTCTTAACTATACCAATTGAAATTAAATTACACCAAGAATTAGGATCTACAAGTTCTCTTACCCTTGTTTTCTTCCCTTAGATTTTTAGAGTGAATAGTTGGTTCGATGCTTCTTACTCTTGCTCACTCATGCAGTTCTTGGGGCTATACAACTCAATTTCTCATCTATGTTTTAGTTGTTCTCTATTTCCACTTCATTTTGAAGGGTAGTTGTGGACTTCTTAGAGTCCTCCTTGAGCTCATTCTAAGGGTGACATTTGTGGAATAACCTCCAACATTTATTATCTTTATTATCTATGTGACTATAAATATTGTAATGTGAAAAATGATTTTTTGAATCTTTATTTTTCATGGAGAACTTTGGCATTTTGATTCTTCCACTTCTTGAATGGTTTACCCTTTTTCTCTTTGAGTTGATCTTTATCTTGTTGTTGTCCCATTTTGGAAGATTCCCCTCTCTTTTTCTTATCATCAATGTAATATGCCAACACACAAGACTCATCCAAATCAGCCATCTTAGTAGTGATCACTTTCCTACATAAATTTGTGTGTCCCACTGAGATACTTAGCGAAGATATCTCTTTCTTCCAAGTCCATGTTGAGTAGCATGGCTTGTCTTTAGAATTCCATAGTGTAATCTTGTACACCATGTCTACTTGCTTATCTAAAATAAAGCCACTTTATCTTTTGATTGGTCTCATTCTTGATTGGATTGAAACTCTTTTGTAAGAGATCCTTGAAGCCTACCCAATTGTAAGTTGCTGATTTATTTTTCTTTTCATGTGAATCTAAGTAGCTTTCCCACCATACAAGGGCATGCCCACTCATTTTTATGAGACCAAAAGAAATCCGTTATGCTTCACTCACATTAAGGATGCTGAAATACATTTCCATTTTCTTGATCCAAGTGTCTAAAATCTCTACATCTACTTGTCATTTTAAAAATCTTGATCTCAATCTTAGTCTCAACTTTGAATGGGGTATTTCCAAATTTTACTTTGGGTTCTTTTTCTTCCCAAAATCTATTTTTATCACTTGTTTCTGCTTCACTATCATCTCTTATACCAAACTTCTTTGCTAAAGCTTGAACCGAGAGATTTGTAGAAGATTGTTTGTGTACCATTTGAGATTGTTGTCTACTCAACTATTGTTGTTGTTGAGTTACCCATTGTTGATGCTTCATAGCCTACTCCAAATGATTCTCTAAAGTTAAAAATTTATTGCTTAGATCCTCTATTATGATCTCTATATTTCAACGATGAGTTCCTATGTCTAAATTTCTTGGGACAATTTGTTATCACTTGAAGACTTGGTGAGTATCATAAATTTCACTAAAACCTAGTTTCCCATGAGTTGCAATACTACTTTGACACCAAAATTGATCTGTAAACCATACACGTCAATTTTTATGGTTACAAAACAATTCAAATTTACGACTATGTAGTTTATTTAATCTCAATTCATTGTATAACTAAACCATATGCTAGTTAATCTTAATCTACAAGAAACAAAATCAAACAAACACCATGAAAGCTCTACACAATATTTTTGTCTAGGAAACCCCCAATTTGGGGGGAAAAACCCAGGTTGATAGGTGCAACAACAATCTTATTAGATTGTATTAATAATATGCAAATACAAAGATATTGTTCTCCCTATTCTATCTGTGTTGAACTATTTGGCTAATGTCCACAACTTCCAAAACTTCTCGTGTCTTCAATCTATCCATTATCCATTAACTGTATTTTGATTCCTCTTTTGTATCTTTTCAAGATTTACTCCTATGCATTGAAGTAGGCCAACTATTCTAAATCTAAAGAGTGAGGTATTTTCTTTACCTTTTTTTATTTTTTGACTTAGCATTGCAAAACCATTGCTTATTAGTTGAAATCACTTCTTGTCATTTACAAAATTGCTAGGTCAATTACATTTTGACCTCTATTGATTTTTTATCGCCTCATATTCATAGTACTACCTTAATGGTTATGTAATCATGAAAAAAGAAACTTTTTCGACCATTGCTGATTATGAAATCGCTTGTTATAACCAATGGTTTTGATTGTGTCAAAACAACGAATATTTTTTGGAGTCCAATTTTTTGACAATTGACTTTTCTGGAATCTTGAGACTAGCTTGATCCTTTTCAAATCAATTGTATGCTTTAGGAAGTGGTTTGTTGGGATCTAATGGATAGAGGAGAGGGAGTGAAAGTAAACTAGCACTAAACAAACTTTGAAGCACATCATGCATAGACTCTTGATGTTTAGTAAACTTCTTATAAAAAATTAGTTTAAAAGAAGGAAATGAAGAAGTAGTAGCAACTTGATTCACATTTTCCTTCGCATCATTACCTAACCTTTAAAAAAAAATATTAGACTTTTGAAACTTAAAAGGATAGGAACACTGAGTTGATGATGGACCATATTTTAAAGTATTTGATGCTAATAAATTGATATTAATATTTTTAAAATGTGAGCACATTTCTAAAAGATGGAAAGTCACTTAGATGCATATTAATGAATAGTCGTACAAATGTGTATCAAGTTAACTCCTAATAATTAATAGAAAAGGGTGAGAGTCAACAACTTGAATTTAAAGAAAATTAAAATTGGATCAAATCCGCATTATGCAAAAACAAATCTACACATCTCGAGATTGACCCAAAATGAAGAATATAGGATCTCATGAATGAATATAAATTAATAATAATGAAGGCAAGGTATACACACATGTACAAATAAAACAAAGATAAAGACATGGATACACAAATAAATATACCTAAAAAAAAGAAAATGAAGGAAATTAAAATTAAATTCATGCTTTAATAATATATGTCCCAAATGAGCATGTGAGAATGATTACGTACAAACAAAACACCACATTTTACCCGTAAATCATTGCCCTTTTTGAGAGACTATTGAGAATGACCCATGGAATAAACGAATATCGTCAATGATTATTTATTTAGTCGTTATCATGTGGGGGATAAGAACAAAGTCATTTCACTGTCCTTTTATTCTAAACATTAAGAGCCTTTCCGCAATATAGGAAAAAAGGGCCACTTCACTACCTAAATTGGGATGAGATACCTAATAAAAGTCTAATCTATATCTTCACTCAATTTAAATTTATATAAGCTTTTGCTAGAAGTAATCTCTAATTATTAAAGTGAATAAATGAGTTTGATGGCACCATATATGTATTTTTATTAGTACAATTTTTTTAATAAAAATTGAATGATGTTGAAACTATATACACTTAAAAAAATAGTTATAAAAGTTATGAGAAACAAAAGTATAGTTTAAGATAAAATAAGTTTTTATATATGTTAAGTTTTTGTAGAAATGATAAAGATTAATATGTACACAAAGTTCTTGGCAATTATATATTTTTGTGTATGAAAAAGAATACAAAATTCATTGTCATATGTACATAATTTGCTTATTTCCAATGCATTGATTAAACTTGGAATTATTTGATTTGCAATTTGACTTGCTCTAGGTGGTTGAATATCTCTTTGTTTGTTTTGATTTGCTCTAGCTAGTACAAAGTTATTGATAACCACATGATCAAAGAGAATAATTTATAGTTTATGTGTTGTATTAGTTTATTTGTGTTACTTAGTGCAAACAAGTTTTAAGGATATTATGTTCTACCTTATGCGATATAGTTTGTTTGTTTTCATTTATGGCTCTTAGACTTGGGAATCATTTAACATGAAAAATAGAAGCAATAGTAGACAAATGTTGACAATCCCTTGGTTACACTACATATAATCTATAAAGGGGAGGTTTACGCTTTTTAATCTTTGGATTCAAGGTAAATATTTGATAGCTAAGTGGATGATGAGGGCTCTTTATAAGGTTAAACATTGGAAGATTCTTCTAATAGCCTCTACCAATACTAATAAATCGTGGTTTAGTATTAGTTTCCAAAACAAGTTTCTCAACACTAAATATTTTCATATCAAGTCCTCATTCTTGTTCTTTAGCATATCAAAAGTGTGGCAAGAAGTTGTTAAACTATTAGTGTGGAATGGAACTACTCTAAGGCGAGGTCTCAATTTCTCCACATCCTCCATATGGTGGAACCAAATGGTTGAACAAAATAACCAACAATTGGCCTTATCCTCTTTGATGCTTGATAAAAAGCTCTTTAAGAAGGAGTTTTGCCTCTTCATAGATCTCTAGCTCTTGCCTACTATGAAATGGAAATACATGCTTAGTCTTCATTCTTTCTTCAACCTCTACAACGATGATGAACACATCATTAGTGACATTACTTGTTTAGTAGTGCAAATATTCTAATCAAAATGTATATTTACGTCCCATGCAAATTTTCTAAGGATTGACATCCAACCAATGGATATTGGTTAGACTACATCCCCCTCAAAATCATCTATCAATGCATATTCCCTAGTTTGCTTATTGAATCAAAATTAAACTTCAAATGACGTTGAAAATTTAAGTAATCCTAATGGTTTAATTTAGCCCGGACAATTACAAGTCCAAAGTCAACTCACCTTTCCAAATTATTGCTTGAGACTACTTCATTATAAGTTGCATGTAGGTGAACTAGCACAACCTAAAAGTTGTGAGTCAAGAGTTTACCAAAATTTGACCTATTTTTTGTACAATTTAGTTAATCATTTATAAAGGTTAGACATGTGAAAAATAAACATATCCACTAATTTGATATTAAGATTGTTTCCATTTATTATTTGTCAAAACTGGTGTTCAATGAATATAGTGGTTGAATTGCTAAATCAAATTATGTAATACTCATCTACATCCTTACATACTTAGCTAGTTATGAAATTTGTATTTTTCATGTCCTAGTTACAATAACTAGTTAGGTCAAATGAACAATATTTATAATGATATCTACACTGTCACATGATTGAAAATATAACACCATATTAAACTTTTCTTCTATGCAAATCTATAAAATTCACATAAGGTTTTATCAATTTAGTAGTACATTTCTAGCTAATAAATTGTTGCATCTTTTGTACTAGAAAGGTAAACATATAATTTCAATTCTTGTAACTTATATTTGTCAATATTCTACCCAGTAACTCATAGTACATTCAAGACCAAAGTAAAATTATACATCATGCTTATCTCTTTCTTTTATAATATAAAGTTAATAACAACATATTCATGGATATTATACAAGATTAACTTTCAACTTACAATCCTAACACAATTAGGTATCTCATTTACATTAGATTTCTCTAAAATAGAAAATAGATTAGATTTCTTCACAAAAGGTAAACACAACAATGGAAGATGCAAGAGAGTTGAACTTGTAGTATGATATAAATCAAATTACATACATTCATCAACATGTACATAATTCTAGACTAGTTAAAGATAATAAAACTCTAACTACATACATTTGTGTAGAAAGTACATCTCATCAAATATTTAAGTTGGATTTAGAAAATTAGGATAAGAGATCATCATGGGAGTTCTATTCCACCAACCATAGAGTTGTATGGCTCCTATGTATGCCACCCTAAAAGGTGAGAACCTACCCTTTGGGGATGAGGTCATAGAAGTGTACTACATAGAAAGAAAGATAGGAACAAGTGTAGGAGACAAACTATGACTCTCAATGAATAATAAAACCATTACATAAATATATTCTCTTTAGCTAAGGTTTGGAATAATAATCATGACTATCTCCATATCACAGTGAAACATTATAATTCCATAAATCAAATGTGTAGACCTTGACCTGTCATACATAGAAAACAAGTAAGTACAAAAAGATAGGGTCCTACTCGCCACTATCTAAATATGTCAAGTTGTTCCAAACATCATTCTTAACCTTTCCTATGTAGGATATAAGTGGATATAACCATTTATCAAGTGTAGTCTTTTCGATAACATAAGAAGATTGAGTGGGCCTCTATAAGCCACATCATTGCTCCTAATTATCTAAGAGACTAGACAATATGAATTATGTAATTGACTAATTATATTATCTCTCTTTGTATTCAACTAAAAATTTTAGAAGAATTGGATGAGGCCCCCACAAGTCTAAACATTTCTTTTGGTTGTCCATTCAACTTGCCATGGAAAAATAAAGAGATTATACAATGTAATCATAATAGAACACATGGAAATAAGTAAACCAATCATAATACAGTTGAATTCCACACACCAACATGTTTTCATAAAGTTAAAGTATATTCATGCCTCTTTATAATGATGATTAGTCTAAAAGGGTAAAATATTAGACACTTGCACAATTTCTCTTTTATGCATGGCTTGAAAAGTATATGATATTCTATACCACATTGTCATTTAGGTCCAACAACCCACTTACAAATCCAAGGTTTCCATCTATCATGAAGTAGTGCCCATGATAATAACTTGCGACCTTTATTAAGTCTAAATTAAGATTTTAGCAATTTATCCATGTTTTAGACAAATGATAGTAGCACACAAGGATCTATAGGTCTTAGAAATATTCAACAAGCCATTACAATAACCTATATCTTAGATTGTTAAGACCTTTCTAACCTAAGAATGCATGTGTTACAAATTAAAATCTTAAGATACTAATCATTACAAATAAAATATAAAATAAATAAATTGAGAATTATAGAAGTGTATATTTAACATATTATACAACATATACATGGAAATATCCTTCCAAGTAAAAAACCCCATAAAGCATCATTTTATTATAAAACACTTCAAAATTGTCTATAAAATTATAGATAGAACCTAGGGATACACTTCTTCTCACTTCCACATGGCTAATAATACCTCCTGTGCATAGTGATAAAACTCACTATAAATCTCCAAATTGAATTACCTCTCAATGTAAGAGAAGCTCCTTAAATATAGAATTGATTTGACCATTTGAATACACAAAGTCATGGGGTCAACCCCATACTTGCAGAATTAACCTTTTCCTTTCTAAAATTCAAAATTTAAATTTGTTTGACCGACCCCCTTCATTTTCTCTCCTTGAGCTAACTAAGTACACATTTTGTGAGATTTAATGTTATATGATAGTATTTAAAGACATTTAATTGCATTGATTTCACATCTCTCATCTCTCAAGCATCCTCCTTCATCCTAGAGAATTAAATGAGTAATTAATATCAAAATATTTGGATTAGTGCACTAAATGGAGTAATGAATTTGTATACATTCATTCTAGGGCCCCTGTCCATTGTTTTTGAAATTTTGTACACATTTTCAAGGTTTAACCTATGAGAATTTGTCTCCTTGAGATAAAACAACATTCCTTTCAAGGTATTTCTAAATAATATTAGCCCTAAGATCAATAGAAACAATAGAGCAGACAAAGGTCAATTCAACAAATTATAGAGAATTTTTACATTATGCAAGGTTGAGTCCAGACCTAGAGGATAAATCTGCAACTACAAAATTGACCAAGAACCCAAAACTTGATCTCAAAGAGAGAACATATTCTAAGGCTATCCATTGATAGAGAGATCAGATTTATTGAGCATATACTATTTTTATTCCTAAATCTTCAAGAAAGACAATGATTCTTTGGTCATAAAGCCAAGTACTCTTATCCACTATATTTAATTTCCAAAAAATATTAGATTTATGAATCTAGCTTGATTTATACTTATGTGTATGCATCTTGTTGGAATGGCTTAGATTAACCTTAAAGAAAGTTTATGATGAACCCATTCGATCTTGCACAATCTAATTTTATTTCTAGGGTTTATTATTACCATTAGGGTTTTTAGATCTACATTTTTTCTATTTTCACATCTTATTTCAAATTGATCCTCATTTTTCATAATTGTGCTTTATTGATATATGTTTTTTTAGGGTTTGATGCTTATTTATGATTCCTAGTATATCATCCACTCTACCCACTCATATATTGGCTTTAAATTCTGCATTTTCCACTTATTTTGAAATCTAATCTGCCTTTAGTTTTTTGGAATTTTTTGATCTAAGATTTCTTTTTTATTTCCATATTATTGTTTATGCCTACGAGTGCTCACTTAAACCATCTATTATGGCTACCACATCTGATAAGAATAATATATGTGATGGTGGTCATATTGAGATCAGTATAGGTGACCAATAAGATTATGGTCATGATGCACATGTGGCTCAATAGAATATTCATCTCATGGGGCAAGTTTTGTAAATGCATCATAACAAGTATAATCCCTTAATCAATTGGAAAATCTCTTTTTTAAGACAGTGGGATGTCCTCAAGGCATATCAATTTACAAGATATTGGATCCTTAATGAGTCTTTATAATGGTAAATCCTCTTCCAACTCTACTTCTATCACTTTCATAGCTACCACTACCATTAACCCTAGTGTTACCCCTAATATATACATTGTCCCTACCTCATGCCCTTTTAGATTTAATCCCTAATATGGCCTTCCCAAATATTACACTACACCTTTCATCACCCCTATTATTACTTCCATTCCTTATAACATTCCACCCATAGTTACCCTATCACTTCCATAGCCACCACTATTACACCTTCCATCCATGTAGTTCATATTATCTCTCCATTCCAAACCATAATCAATAATTCTCATGCCATGTCTAACCCATTTGCCTCTATGTACATGCCTCTTACTTCCTAGCCCCTCTTTGAACCCATTCCATCATATCCCATACTCCCAATACCACTATTTTCCTACTATCACCTTCAATACACTTGTGTAACAGATAGCAAATCTAATGAAATTAATTACGGATAACAAGAAGGAGACTTTTGCATACAATCCTCCATGTCACATGCCTTTAGATTTTGAGGTTGTTGCATTGTTTGTATCCCCTCATTTTGAGATGTATAATGGAAAAGGATGCCCAAATGCTCATTTATAGCATCCACAATAACATGTATTGATTTGCTTATGATGATGTGATCTTAGCTAAATTGTTTCAATGAACCCTTAATGACTATGCTATTCAATGGTTTTATTCATTGCCTCCAAGTTTAATCACTTGTGCTTTGATGATCTTGATACTAAATTCTTACATCATTCTCATATAAACATGTGATTGTATATTAGTTTTAATTACCTTAATAGATGAACACAAAAGAATAATGGACCTATCAACGACCATGTTATTTGATTTCAATCTTTGTGTGGCAATTTAAAATACCAATTTGATGATGACAAGTTACAAATCATATTATTTGAGGGATTACTTCTAGTGCTTTGGTGTTTAAATACACTCAAGAGAGAATTTAAATAAATCCATGAATAATCAAGCAATCCTAGATCATTTGCACTACAAAGAACACTCATTCATGGAAACATTAATTTTGGAGCACTAAAAGGAATTAACATTTGTGTCAAAACCATCTAGGACATTGCATGCTTGAGTCTATTATCTTTGATTTCTTTGCAAAAGTTGTAAAACTTGTAAATAATGGGTTTGAGTGAGGAGAATGCTAACCCTAACAATCCAACAATTTTTCTTAGGTATTATTAATTATCACTAGTCCTTATGCTTTGGCATATAGTAGAGATATGGATGGACTAGGTCATGAAAGTACATAGACAACAAGATCAATCTTGCATCTTAGAATAATTTTATATAATATCGGTTTAATTCCACACATTAGGGATTTAATCTACACAAAATTTTGAATCTCTCATATTTCTTAGACAATGAACATAATGAGGGCATATATTTTCTATACCTAGATGATTTATTTCTACACATGACCAAAGTTATTCATCATTACAGTTCCAAGAGACAAGTACCCTTAAACCCCTCATTTAATTTTTAGAATATTCATTGATTATACATATGTCATTCCCAATTGGCATCTCACTTGTATCACTTCTGTTTCTCTTTAAAATTTTAGGGGCAATACTATTATTGTTAGAACTTTAGTTGTTACTCTTCCCAAAAGTAACCATTCATCCATCATAGCCATAAGTACACCTACCACTCTCAATAGTTTCTTGATCAATATAGAGGGCACTTTCCAAATCCTCCTTATATGATCTATAAGGGAGTTTTTGCACCTCTTCCCGCATTCCTTTTTTAAGAGAATGTAGAAAAAGATCACATAATTCATAATGGTCCGTGTGGGGAATAATAGTGAAAGAATTAGGAACCTTCCTGCAATGTGTGACAAAGTGGGATACTAACTCTTTATGATCTTGTTTTATATAAATAAAGCTTGTTATTCCTCTTCTCTTGCTCTTTTTCTCCTGATGATGGATCACAGAGTGTGATCCGAAACGTTGATGGAAAAAATTGATCATAGTCAAATCCAGAAGCATTCATATCACAACACTATGGACTTTGGAAAATTAATGAATTCAACTTGTTATTCCTATTTTCAAGAGTTTGTTCATGTCAGAAGTAGAAACAAAGTCACCAATCAATTGTTTGAAGGAGTGGATGGAGCCCTTAGGTATATTATAGTACCAATCCAATATTATTCCTTCTAGTGTATTTCAATTTTGTTGCAACCAAATCATCTCATGGAAGAAGATTTGAAATAGCTATGGTGTAAAATTTGATATGTGCATTGGGGTTTCCTTCTCCCTTGAACTTGGAAATATTAGGAAACAATCTAGGAAGAACCACATTCTTGATTATATGATTTGTAGGATCCTTTAGGTACTCAAGACAAGTACCCAATATGGGATCATGCACAAAAAGGAGAGGAGGACGATAATATCTTGTAGGACCAGAATAAGTAGGACATTGTGGAGTAGCATGTGAAGGTTGAGCTATTATATCATGTCAAATCTTTTGATAGGTTTGTAGAGGTAGGATAGAGTGGTATGGCTAATAACTATCAAAATAGTTCAACTTCAAATACAAATTATAATAGGGCATAATTTGACTAACATGGTGGCTCATAACATCATGTGAATGCTTAGGGAAATGGGTAGGTGTTGTATCTCATCGATCAAGAATCTCCTAGCCATGAGGAGTCTCTTGTCTAGGAGAAGGCAAATGTGATACACTAAGATGACTATAATCTTGTTAGGAATCGTAGTGGATTATCTAACATGAGGGTTCTTAAGGATCTTTTGAGTATAAGAGTATCATCTGGCAGAAATTTAGTACCACAAGTTGGAAGGAGCTCATCCTCCATATGTTAAATCTTGGCCTCTATCTTGCTCATTTTAGGAAAGGTATCTATTATAACTCATCTCACAACCTTTGAGAAGGTTGTTTTGTACATATCATGAGCCTTTGATGGGTACTTAGTGCAGTCACGGTAGGAGGGTCCACATAATGAACTATCTAGACTGTGCAACAAGAGTAAACACAACAAAAACAACTTAAAGATATGAAACAAACACAGGTTCGATCATTCAATATTTAATAGAATTCAAATACAATCTGGCCAGTATCATGTGGGCTTACAAGTAGGGCTCAAAGGCTTGATCATAGAATATCAAAATATGTGCATGATATGGCTTTGAAGCTCCTTCGCGCCAAATTTGAACTAAGGATTCTCTAAATTATTTGAACTACTTTCGTAGGGATCTATTACATCCTTATATATTATCTCTCATACAAAAGATTCCTCCACGTCAACCAAGGAAGGTCACAAACTCCAATGAAGAGCTGTAACGTGTGCACATGGATAGGTCAGACCTAAACGCATAGAACACCTCCACAAATGAATGGAATGATGTGTGGATCTTAGGGAAGGTTGCCCACAAACCAAGGATCATTGAATGATGTGTCATTAGACTCCACAAGTCGAGGAATGCTCCGCAAGTCTTCTCCTTTAGCTGATTATCAGAGACTGTCAGGATGCTCTATTATGAGAAACAATCGATCTTCTGATAGCGATATCTTTTCGGTACTTAGTCCAAATGCTCTGAATTATGGATATGATGTAGATGAATGAACCTAGATGCTAAGTCCAACTCTGCAAGATGTGAAATGCAGCTGTGGTAGAATGCGGACCAAAATATAGAAACTACTACTAATTGAACTGCCTAAACTGAACTAGAAAATGAAAAGAAACAAACTGAACTGCAAACAAATAGAAATGCAATTTTTTTGGTTGATGCAAGATTACTCTTGAACCAGGGATGCTCCTGCATCAGACATCTGAGGTTATTAAAAAATGAGTTCCTCACTTTGCTAGGGCTAGGGGAGAACCAAGATGGTCCACCTCGGCTTGAGAAATCCATGATGAATCTTCTTCCGGTCTGCCTTTCCACTTCACAAGATATTCTTTGTATTGTCTTCCTCTAGTGCTGCATCCAACTCGGCTGTCCAAAATGTCTTCGATCTGCTCCAGTGCTTGTTGTGGTAACTTCTTCTTCAAGTCTTCTTCCATGCTGTCACTAAACTCTGCTTCATGATACTGATAAAGGTCTACAATGTTGAAAATAGGTGATATTCCCAATGTCTCCGGTGACTCCACTTCATATGCATTTCTTGAATCAAAATTTCTGAGTATCTTACAAGGTCCAAACTTCTTCATCTTCAACTTGTTATATGTCCCAACAAGAAATCTCTCTTTTCTCAAATATACCATCACTTCATCTCCTACTGCAAATTCCTTATGTCTTCTCTTTTCATCTGCGTGCTTCTTATATTTGCTGGTTATATCCTCCAAATGCTTCTTCACTTGATTATGCACTGTCTTCATGTGATCTGCAAATTCCTCTGCTTCTGCACTTCTCTTTTCTTCCATACCAATGTCCCTCAATTCTATAATTCCCCTAGGATTTATTCCGGTAATAATCTCAAAAGGTGTTCTTCTGGTACTCCTATTTATTGAATTATTGTATGTAAACTCTGCTTGTGAAAGAATCAAATCCCAACTTCCTATCTTCTCTCAACCAAACATCTCAACAAATTTTTCAAACTCCTATTCACTACCTCTGTCTGTCCATCAGTCTGTGGATGAAAAGTTGAACTAAACTTTAAATCTTTCTTCATCTTCTTCCAAAGTGTCTTCCAAAAGTATCCAACAAATTTTGTATCTGTCTGAAACTATGCTCTTAGGTAATCCATGTAATCTCACAATCTCTTTGAAAAATAGGTCTGCTACATGAACTGCATCAGTTGTCTTCTTTCAAGGTATGAAATGAGCCATCTTTGAAAATCTATCAACCACTACAAATATTGAATCATGTCCTCTCTGCGTCTTCGACGACCCCATTACAAAATCCATGCTTATGTCTTCCCAAGGTCTCTCTGGTACTATTAGAGGTTTATACAATCTAGTATTCTGACTACTCCCTTTTGCAACTTGACAAACTCTACAACTCTACACAAATATCCTAAAATCCTTATGTATCCGAGGCCAAAAGTAGTTTTCACTTACCAAAGCCACTGTCTTATCAATGCCAAAATGTCCTACCAATCCACCACTGTGTTTCTCCTTGATCGAATTGTCACTCATTGAACTCTTAGGTATACACAACTAATTTACTCTAAACAACATATCTTCCTAAATGAAATAATCCATCCACTTAGTCCTATCTATCACAATAGGTTCCTTACATGCTTTCCAAGGTTCTACAAAATCACTGTCTCCCTCATACATGTTCTTCAATTCATCAAAACCTAACACTTCAACTCTCATTTCTATCAACAAGTTTCTTCTCTTACTCAACGCATCAACAAATTTCTTTTATTTTCCACTCCTATGCTTCAACACAAAAGTGTAACTCTGCATGAACTCTACCCATTTCATATGTCTCTAATTCAACTTACCTTGACTATTCAAATACTGCAAAGCTTGATGATCTGTATATAGTACAAACTCCTTAGGAAACAAGTAATGTCTCCACTTCTTTAGGGCAAATTATGGCATAGAATTCTTGGTCATAAACTGAATATCTTCTCTATGCATCATTCAACTTCTTACTGAAATATGCTACAAGCTTACCTTCTTGACTTAATAATGCTCCAATCGCATTTCCACTTGCATCACAATCAACTTGAAATACCTTATTGAAATCTGGTAACGCTAACATAGGTTGCTCTGTCACTTTCTGCTTCAACAATTTGAAACTTTTATCTACTCCTGATGTCCACTTAAATTCTTTCCTGTCACCTCTCATGGCCTCTATCATAGGGTTACATACTGAACTAAAATTTCTGATGAACTTCCAGTAGAAACTAGCCAATTCATGAAATGATCTAACCTCTCCAATGCTCTCCAGTGTAGGCCATTCAATGATTGCTTTCACTTTCTCAGGGTCCATCTTCAATCCTTCTACAGAAATAAGAAATCCCAAATATACCAACTCTTTCTTCATGAAACTACATTTCTTGATGTTTACCAATAATTTCTCTTCTCTCAACCTTTGCAAAATTTGTCTAATATACCACAAATGTTCTTCTTTTGTCTTACTGAAAATCAGAATATCAGCCAAGTATAGAATCACAAACTTACCCAAGAATTTCTTCAAGACTTCATTCATCAACCTCATGAAAGCACTCAGTGCATTTGTCAATCCAAAAGGCATCACTAACCACTCATACAATCCTTCATTCATCTTAAAAGCAGTTTTCCATTCATCTCCTTCTGTGATTATGATCTGATGGTATCCACTCTTCAAGTCTATCTTTGTGAAATATCTTGCTCCACTTAAACAATCCATGATATCATCCATCCTAGGTAAAGGAAATCGATACTTAACTGTGATCTTGTTTATTGCTCTCGAGTCAGTACACATTCGCCATTCACCATCTTTCTTAGGTGCTAATACTGCAGGTACTGCACAAAGACTCAAACTTTCTTTGATCAAACCTTTCCTTAGCAATTCCTGTATCTGTCTATTCAATTCTTCATTCTCTATTGGTGTCATTCTGTGTGTGGCTTTGTTAGGCAAACTTGCTCTCAGTAAAAGATCCATCTGATGACTGATACTTCTAATAGGTGGTAATCCTTCAAGTACATTATCTGATATGATATCTTCATACTCTGTCAACAACTTTCTTATCTCCTCCAGTTGTTCTCTTCCAGTCTCTTTCTTCAATGTTTTAGGTTTCTTAGGAATCAAAGCATAACACATATTCTCATGTCTCAACCATCAAGAAATTTTCTTCCATCTACCAATCAGATTCTAGCATTTCCACATACTTCACTCTTAGGATCATCTTGTAAAGGAATCAAAGTAATTCTCTTTCCATTTGATGTTATAGTGTATGTATTCTTTCTCCCACCGTATAGCTTTTCTATCATACTGCCAAGGTCTACCCAACAAGATATGATAAACATCAATAGGCATAATATCACACAAGACTTTATCATGATAAGATCCAATATGAAATTTCACCAAACATTGTTCGCTCACCAGTACCTTATGATCATCCTGAATCCATGCTATTTGATAGGGCTTAGGGTGTTTCAATCTTTCCAACTTTAGCTTAGTCACCATCTCCTCCGAAACTAGGTTATTTGAACTACCGCTATCAATCATAACTTTACAACACAACTTTTCCTCTGTGGTGGTTCCTCATTTGCTTTGACTTGAAATAGTGCTGTCCTCATCACCAATGATTCTCCTTTCTTCGGCTTACCAACAGAACTCAATGATCCAACATGTTCTTCTTCAACATAGGCTTCTCTTCCACTATTTTCTGTCTTCTTACTTGTACTACTCTGATTACATTCAAATGCTTTATGTCCTTCACCTCCACACTTGAAACAAGTACCTCTGAATTCTCTCTTATCAAATCCTCTTCCCTCTCTTCTGTATCCTTCATTCTGGTACGCACTAGGGTTTCCTCTCTGGCAAAATTTTTTGTCATCTCTCTAGTAAGCATTATTATCTCTGTCCTCCTTCTTGAATATGCTATCAAACTTGTTTTGCTCTGAATGTGATCTATGTCCTCTCAAAAATATTCTACCTCTTTGAAATTTACCTCCTCTTCTTTTCTGTCTTGGATCATGTCTTTTATTTAGCTTCTCTTCAACTTTCAGGGCAAACTGATATGCTTCTTCCAAAGATGTCATCCTTACCAAGCTCAGTTCTTCTTGAATGCTCAATCTTAGTCCATTGATGTATCTAGCTACTTTCTCCTTACTTGCTTCACTATGTCCTGTCCTTATAATCATCTTATGAAATTCTTCAGTGTACTCCTTCACAGATTTCTCCTTATGTCTCAGGTTTGGCAATCTTTTCAACAGCTCCAACTCATAATCAACATGTATGAATTGATTCTTCAATTTTGTCACCATCCTATCCCACTTTGTAATCTTTTCTTTTAATATTCTATTTCTTTCCAATTGAACTTCTTTCCTCCATATAGCAACATGTCCTTTCAATTTTGTCTTTGCAAACTTCACCTTCTCTGGCTCTTCAATCTCCTCATACTCAAAGTATTCTTCCATGTCATTTATCCAGTCAATCAATTATTTAGGGTTCAAATTACTAGTATAATTCAGCACATCAACTCTAGGTCTTTTTCCAATCTTCAAAATAGCTCGCAACATCTTTACTTGATTTGATTCTTCTTCTTCATCACCTCCTAGGATTTCGCTAATTTGCTCAACAAATTGTAATTCTTCTTCATCATCACTTTCAACATTAGGTCTCGGTGTCAATCCTCTTCGCCTATCTTCTTCAACAACATCTAATCAAATTCGCATTGTTTTCATCATCTCCATCATTTCATCCATTCTACTAGCCATTGTTCCAACAACAACTCTCCATGGCGACATTCTTCCTAGGATCAAGTGTAAACTACCTCAAGTTCAGGGATCGGGCTACAAGTTGATAGCTACCTCATAGTCAGTGATTGGTTGTGACACAAGTAACCTACCTCAATTCAGCAATTTGTCCACAGCAAGATCTTATAGAATTCCTTTGCCAACTTCGCCCAACTCACTGCAAAGATTCAAACTTTCGCTCTGATACCACTTAGTGCAGTCATGGTAGGAGGGTTCACAGAATGAACTGTTCAGACCATGCAACAAGAGTAAACACAATGGAAACGACTCAAAGATATGAAACAAACACAGGTTTAGTCATTCCGTATATAATAGAATTCAAATACAATTTGGCCAACATCACGCTGGCTTACAAGTAGGGCTCAAAGGCTTGATTACAGAATATCAGAATATGTGTAGGATATGGATTTGAAGCTCCTTCACACCAAATTTGAACTAAGGATTCTCTAAATTATCCAAACTTCTTTCCTAGGGATCTATTACATCCTTATATATCATCTCTGGTACAAAATGTTCCTCCACGTTAGCCAAGGAAGGTCACAAACTCCAATGAAGAGCTATAATGTGTGCACATGGATATGTCAGACCTAAATGCATAGAATACCTCTGTAAATGAATGGAATGATGTGCGGATCTCAAGGAAGGTCAGCCACGAACCAAGGATCATTGAATGATGTTTCGTTAGACTCCACAAGTCAAGGAATGCTCTGCAAGTCTTCTCCTTTAGCTAATTATCAGAGATTGTTAGGATGCTCTATTATGAGAAATAATCGATCTTCTAATAGTGATATATTTTTGGTACTTAATCCAAATGCTCTGAATTCTGGATATGATGTAGATGAATGAATCTAGATGCTAAGTGCAACTCCGCAAGATGTGAAATACAACTGCAACAGAATGCGGACCAAAATACAGAAACTACTACTGACTGAACTGCCTAAACTGAATTGGAAAATGAAAAGAAACAAACTGAACTGCAAACAAAATGAAATGTAAATGTTTTTAGTTGATGCAAGATTTCTCTTAAACCAGGGATGCTCCTGCATCAGTACTAGAACTAAGGGTCTAGTTTGTGAATGGTAGAGTTTCTCAATGGTACAAGGGGAAGTCCTATAGCAAGGTATTCATGTGGTCTAGACTAGATTATAGAGGAGGATATAAGTTCTCCTCATAAGCATAGCTTTATCCTTGCTAACTAGCAAGGCAATTACTTTTATTTTTAAAACTACTAGTCCTTGTTCAATCTATTTAGTCTTCATGGTGAATAAATTATCAAAATGGTTAGAGTGCTTAGGGACTTGAACCCTTAAATCATGACATGCATTATTGAATGAATCACTATGATCCCATTCCATATAAAAAGGGAATAATGATATTTTTCATCCCTCCAAATGGGTTTAATGAACACTCCAAAGGGGTTAATATCCTTGGAACTAGCCATGTTCAAGTGGTGCAAAAAACCACATAACAAAGTGGAAGAAGAAGAAGGTGGAAGTGAGAAAAGAAAAACCACAATAAGAAGTGAACCAAAAAGCAAACTAGAAGGTGAGTGTTTTCATGTTGAGTTCACTATATGTGCATATACCATAATAATTTTTAGATAATTCCAACTCTATGTGACTTCTTGATGTCATGCCAAAACAAGCCATGGAGTCCTAGATAGAGATCCAACTAAGGACCTAAACCCAAGGCTCTAGGATCACCCGTTAATAGGCCATACAAAGAGACCTTAAGAGGGAATCATGTTAGTCCAAGTGAATTGGATTGGTGAATTAAGGGAAATAATTCATAGATGGTTTTGTATGGATAAGATAAAGGTTCACAAGGTGCATTTTATAGCTACACCACATTGTGTAATCAACAAAGTCAACTATGGGGGGTAGGAGACCTATAAATAGATCAATAAAGCCTAGAATCCTCATGAGGAAAGAGACAAGTAATTACAAAAGGTGCTTCTTGGAAGAATTCATCTCTAGGTTCTTGAGGGAGCAAGAAAGTGGTGATAGGAGGTGCTAATAGAAAGTGTAAATCCCCCACCATATATTCTTGGTCTTACTGCCTTTATTCATGAGTGTTCCTCCTTAGAACACCAGCCACCATTATCCTCTATCTCATCTTCTCCATCCAATAAGGAACTTGTGTCTAATGTTCCACCTACACATAATCCCGCTGTCCACCGCATACTCCAACATATGAACTATCAAGGTAAAGGCTTAGGCCTTCACGAACAAGGTATTTTGGAGCCCGTCCATGTCAATGTTCCTCCTCCTTCATATGGCCTTGGATACATACCCCAAGGTGAACAATCTCCAGATGTTGGTCCTTCCTCCACTCCTTCAAAATCCCCCACTTTCCATCGCAAGCCCTATCATATCCCCAAAACGTATGTCACCATTCCACCTCCATCATCCTATAATCATCAAAAGTATGTGACCATACACCTTCCACCATCCAATCTACCTCTGCTACTTCCAACTCCTAATATCCCTCAATACATTTTACCACCACTTCTTCCAAAACCTTATCCATCCATCGATGAATCTTCTAACAATCCCAATCATGGCCAACAAATACACATGTTGTATAAACAAAGAACGTCCTCCAACTCCACTTCCACCATCCCATAGGAATTCAACAATAAAAATCTAGATGCCTCTACCTATAAAGTCAAAAATCCTAAGAGTCCTCATGACCCAGGATACAAAAGCCAAGAATTAAAGAAACATCCTTCTCCAGAGCTGCATGCACCCACACATCTATATGCCAAACTAAAAAAGGTGTGGGTTCGCAGCCAACAAATAATTACCTTTGAAGTTGCACAAAAGCTACATACACCCAAGCCCATACCTCCACATGTACTATCTAAAAGAAAAATGGTTTGGGTACCTAAGCAAAAAGCCCTCAAGTTACATGAGGCATCCACCTCTCAAGAATTTCAACCATCTACTTTCTCCCATTCCATCCATAAGTCTCAAATTCTTCCATCCCACATGACAAGTAACAATCAAGACAATACTTAGTCTATGTGGATCCCTACATGCCTATGTCATTCATCCACAAGCAAAAGTTTCTGTTGCTTCCTGCACTACTTTCCCATCACCAGCTTCAATGTTTATAATGATATGTGCAACAGTTGGTCATGATTCCCTTCCATTCTGCAACATTTCCAGATACCTCCATCTCCCCTTCCTTCCACTATTATCCTACATATATTCCTCATCCTATTCCTATGGTCCATGCTTTTGCATAAACCTTCCCTCCATATCCTGCATCATAATCCACTATCTACCTACGCCATATCACTTTCATGCAATCCCCTACCAACATCTATGGGGGACACTTGACATGGTCGATATGACAACATCCATCTAGCGGGACTGTCACCTTTCAAGGAACTAGATACTTGAGTCTCTCCCTTCTATATTCACCTTCTCCTATTCAAAAAAAAAAAGAAAGAAAGAAAAAATGAAAAAAGTAAAAAAAAATCCCTTCATCCAATGGTGAAAATATGGCAAACAGGAGCCTTGGATAAGTACCATGATGAAAACTTGGTAAACAGGTGTCATGTGTAAGTTGATCTTCTTTGTCACCTACACTTGGGGGCACCTTGTCTCATCAGCCTATCACTTTCTCCTATTAGTTTCCTTCCATACCATTTCCTATCCTATCCTACCTATACTATCCAGTCTATCCATCCTAATCTTCCTTTCCTCTATTTTCTTTGGTCTTGATAAAGATTGGAGGCACAATGTTGACAAATGTTTTAGATGTCTCTTGATGTACCTTATCCCTCTAAACCATGCAAATCCTTCATTACCCTCTCATCTTCCTATTGTCGTAAGCATTGCCATGAAAAATCCTAAGTATTCTACCTACAATGGGGCATGTTATTCTTATGCGACATAGTCCTTGGAGATCACATCCTTGTTTCCTTCTATCCACTATTGCCCATCCTCATACCTACCCATTCCATTCTTTATCACCCGTACATCTACCTATCCGTGGTGTTTCCTTGTCATCGATATCATTTGTTCCATATTGTGTCTTGTCTAATCCATATCTATTCCATATTGTGCCTTGTTTGTTCCATATCGTGTCTTGCCTAATCCATATCTGTTCCATATCATGTCTTATATGATCCATATCTGTTCCATGTCTGATCCATATCTGTTCCATATCGTGTCTCATCCGATCCATATCTTAGGTCCATTAGGGTTTACCATGAACTACGTTGCCTTTGTGTTGTCACGTAGGCAAGGCCATTATTCTAATGCACCCCCGAGGCTCCCATTGTCCCACCCATCTCATTTCTTGTCGTTTGTCTTCTAGTCCATCCATGGTCCGTTAGGGTTTACCCTGAACTACATTGCCTCTGCGTCGTCACATAGGCAAGGCCATTTAGCAATGAGCCCCCGAGGCACTAGGTCAGTCCCTTAGGGTCCATCTTGTCAATAAAGATTGTGGAATTCTCCCACCAAGCAAGCAAGTGCAAGCAGAACCCGCTCTTCAAGCAAAAATTTTGACACAAGACATTTTAACCTATCCAAAGCAAAGCAAATACCCAAGGCCTTCTAAATAATTTTTACTCAAATTATGGCAAGAAACAAACACATCTAAATGCAAAAATGTTTTATGGATTGGAAACAGGGTTAAAAACATTGAGTTTGATTTATGCTATCATGCCTTTCTATGCCACTTGAGGATGCCAAAAGCTAGAGATGCTATGATGGGGGCATGATTATTTTCTTTATTTGCTGCTTGTGGATTAAACTTTAGTAATGTGACACCTTGTCTAAGGACATGATTGAAAAAAAAAAAGATCATCGAGGACATCCAAGGTCTAACATGAATAGGGGCAATCCTTGTTTGTTAATACGCACAAAGTACTCAGGTCATCTCGGTTCAATTATACCTTGATGCTTGTATTAACTTGCTAAATCAAAATCCATGTAAGAAGTACTCAGGTCATCTCGGTTCAATTATACCTAGAGGCTTGTATTAACTTACAACATTTCAAAAAAGTACCAAAAATACACCCAATGATGAAATAGGCACTCCAAAATATTTGCACTGTCAAGATGTCAAAAATAAAGCATCCATTATACATCCATACATCCATATCCCATGCAATAAAAGATCCACAAAATGCAGAGTATCAATGTTTACAAAAGCTTGTGAGTCCTTCTATTGAGTCTTTCTTCTATCAATTAGATTTCTATCTATCATCATATCTTTCATCCTTGTCCAGTTAGTCTAAGCAATGATCCAAATGCAAGGTCCATCCTTAATCCATACCAATCAAGTCAAGTCAATCTTGCACAAATGATCCAATCACAATCAGTGGTCTTGATCCTTGTCTGGTTGTAAATCAACTCGATCAGTTAATGAATCAATTGTCTTATACAAGATGTGGCATTGTCAAAATTAGACCAACACACGCATCTTACACGACATGCTTCGTTTCCTGAAACCAGACATTATCCTTCGTGTTTACTCTAGGGATCTATCGTTCCCCGCCATGACAACATTCCTACCGTGTTGGTCTAGGGATATATCGTTCCCCACCATGACAACACTGTCATATATCATTATCAGTATATCGTTGGTTTACCGCTCGACAGGGGCAATACCTTGTTTGTTCTTGTGTCATTTGTGCATACTTGCTTTCTTACTTGTGTGTGTCATCATTCCATCTTGCATCGCGTATCATTCGACTCTTTCTTTAGCCAATTTCTTCATTCTAACCTAGCTTCCCTTCATCTTCGTGAGATTGTCTATCTCATGCCTTCTACCTTCTTCCCGTCCAATCTCTCGAGGGGGCATCCTGTCGTCAAACTTGTATCAGGGGAAAACTGGGGCATGTATCATTATTAGACTTTCTTTGAGGCAACCCCGTAAACTGCATTGCATCAAAGAGGGGCAAAATGTATACGCCTAAAAAATGACGCGATTCATTCTAAATAAATATTCTTAATATTTATTCCCTTCTTATTTTATTCTATCAATTAAATAAATATTCTAAGGTTATTTGATTGGTTCATTATCCTATAATTAAATAAAATCAATTTATTTAATTAAATTCCCTAAATTCTTCTAATGTCTCACATAATTAAATAATCCTAAATTATTTAATTATTCATAAATCCCTCTATCCTAAGTCCTAATTTCATAAATCCACCTCACCTTTCCACCTCATCTTTCCACCTCACCTTTTCCACCTCACCATGTTGCACATGTAATTAAATATTTTAAATATTTAATTACCTAATATTCCCTCACCCACATGTCCTATTTCTTCTCTAAATCAAAATTAGTTAACTTCTCAATCAAAACTGTTAACTAACCAATCAATTCTGTCAGCTCCTCAATCTATTCGAGTAACTGATCAATCAATTCAGTCAGTCCCTCAATCCATTCTTCTAACTGATCAATTAAATTTGTTAACTGATCAGTCAATGGAGTTAACTAACCAATCAATTTTGTCAAATCCCCTCTTTCATGATGGAGGTGGGACACTTGTCATATTTCTACTGGTTGCACATTCCTCAACCATTCTCAGCCATTGATCTTCATATCTCCTCTCAACTGTTGATCCTCATTCTTTTGAGTCTATAAATGAAACCTCATCCTCCCATTCTATTCATCCAGGCTATTCGTATTGTTACTCTGCAGAAATTCACCAGCGCGCCTTTGGCACTCCAATACAATTTGCTTGAGATCACCATTTGCTTTGAAGCCTTTCTTCACAACATTATTTATTAATATAGCCATTTACTACTGACATCCTACAACACAGCTAAAAGAGTGCACTCACTAAGGGCCTACTTCACACCAGCAAGGACGGTTTTAATAGGCAAACAATAGAAGCTTTGATTCAAGGAAGGTTTGCACTGTATTATTCATTGCTTCATTTCATTCAATCTTTCTTGATTCCATTATTCTATTGATGTTTGGGTTTATTATTGTTAAACTGATTAATCCACATTTTACCCTAACAGAAAGTGTTCATCAGCAACCTATGGTAGAGGATCAAGCCTTGGTGCCAACAATTAATTATAGGAATTTCAAGTGCCACATAAAGTGCCTATTGTAATTCAATATCCATAGGAGGAGGTAAGAAATCTTCCTTTCACAATTCCTCAATAACATCTATTTAGATTCTAGGTCACATGGATGTTTCGGGAAGTGACAACAAAACTAACAGTGTGTTTTAGTTTTTCTAGATATTTTATTGTTTTTGGAGTTTTTGTTTTATAATGCTTACTTCACCTATATGAGGTGAAACCACTATGAATATAGTACTATATGTAAAATTTCACTAAATGCTCTTTTCTTATATGACTCTTTCACTAATATAGTCATTTGATTTAAATGCAAGAAAGAGGGCAAATTATGTTTAATTTATCGAAATGATATAATGACTATGTTTAATGCAACCTAATATGAAATATATGCCAAAATTATATTTCCATTAAGTTTGAATGACATTAGCAATGTTCAAGAAAATTAAGAGAAATTGATGTGAGAAATCATATATTGTTGTCCTAGAGATACAACTTAGAAATGAATAAATAAAGGTTCCTTTTAATACCCAAAATGAAACATGAATATCATTTGTTCAAGGTAGGCAATGGATAAATAAGATTTAAATTTATACTAGTTGTCCTCAAATATTTATCAACACAAAATGATAGAAATGAGTAGGGACATCAGTACTTATGGCTTTGGAAAGAATGAAGGCAACAAATATGTGTATATCCAATGATAAACAAGACCATACAATGTTTGATACACATTTTTTAGTATAAATGTTTTTTCATAAATATAAGATAGCTTATAGAAGAGCCTTAGAAGGTTGTAACAGGGAAAGTAAATAGATATTCAACATCCAACAACTCTAAATAGTGATCTATAAAACTAAAATAGTGATCTATAACTTGTAGGGGTTGTCACACATATGATCTAGCATGTAGGCGAGTTTTAGAAATCATGTAGGTAACCTACAATGAGTATTAGATCTTTGAAGTACGGTCACACTATGCTAAAAGGGGTTGTCTAAGACAAGGACAACATAGATAGACCTTAGAACCTTGATCAAGAGTCAATGCTTGAACTTGTAACAATTTTGTGACTATCTAGAGTAAGGGATGATGAGATTTCAGATTCAAAAGACCATTTAGGGTCTAATATTCACAAAGAAGGGATGGAATACAAGATTTAAACTCAAAGGGGAAGATCAAAGTCCCTAAGATGATAATAAAATAGCTAAAATATTAGATTCCAATATAGAAGGGGAAGGGTATAGTTTCTTCTTTGTGATTTGAGCTCATATAGAGGTTTGCAAAGATTAAGGATTGCGTAGAAACTCTCAAGTAATCTAAAAAAACTAAGAAAAATAAATAAATAGAAACACACAAAATAAAATTCATAAACTAATTTAAAAACACTCATCAAACTTACTAAATGAAATACTAATAAAATGCTAAATTAAAACCCACACAATTCAACAATATATCTAATAAATCACAACAAATAAACACACATGCACCATCCAATTGTAAAGCGAGAGTTTATGAACTAGAGTTTTGCTAAGAAAAATGAAAAAAATAGGTCCTTAGAGCATTCAAAAATATCACATCTTCTTCATTTAGCTACTTCTTTGGTCTATATGGATAGTATCCATATAGACAATTTGGGCTAGGTTGAATGTAGATCTAAATAAATTGAAGGAAAGGAGGTAGTTGGGCAATGCTTTAATGATGGAAATGAGTTGCAAAGAAAAAGTGTAGAAGGTTTCTTGAATTGAGGATGTAGAGATTAAAATAAAAATAAAGCTAAGTTTAAAAGAGGTTTGGGGACTGAAAAAGGGGTTACAAGGTGTATTTGGGTGGGCAAGATATTATGAATCAAATAGGGGATAAACTTTTTATTTTTCATCTATACAGAGAAAACTTGGTCACTTTTAGCAAAAGGGTGGATTCAAAACTATTGTAGCAATCGTAAGATCATTATTTTGAAAGTGAAATTGTTGGGGTAGTCATAGACTTGTCACAATGATTTTGAAGTCATGGTGATGGTTATGATACAACAACTTAACAAAAGTAATGATTTTGTCACAAATTACAAAACCAATATAATTTAGATTTGGAAAGCATTCAAATAGGGTTAACATGGTTTGAGGGGTTCAAAGGAATACTAAGGAATAATAGGGGCATGACCTTAAGGTACAACAACCTATGGGAGTGTAGAAGTGACCAATTTTATCATTATATGCTATAAATCATTTTTGTGGAAGAATACAACATCCTTGGATGTATATGTTGACTTGATGCAACATAGTAACAACATAAGTATTTATAAGTTCTATATTGTTGTAGTTGTTAAAAGTTTTCTTGAAAGGCTTAGAAACTTTTTATAAAGAAGCTATCTAACAATAGCTAGTGTTGGCAGTGAGCCAACATCTCTCGCGGGATTCATGACATGGCTTAACCGCCTCCAGTGGATTCATTAACTCTAGCAGTTGTATTGGGGATTAATAGGTTGGCCTTTTGGTGCAATGACAACCATGTTTCCAACATTTGGTATTAGAGCCAAAGGTTCTGGGTTTGAATCTCCCCCACAAGTGACGCTGGGGGATTGTTGGCAGTGAGCCAACATCTCTCATGGGATTCGTGACATGGCTTAACCGCCTCCCGTGGATTCATTAACTTTGGCAGTTGTATTGGGCATTAATAGGTCGACCTTTTGGTGCAATGACAAATGTGTTTCCAACAACTAGTTCATTAGAATAAGATTGCAACTTTTCTATTTTAATCTCATAGTAGGAAGTGTAGCATATAGATAAACAAAACTAGTGCATTTTTAGGAAATGAGTTCTTCCATAATAGATCTGGTAGTTGATTTTCCATAAATTTTTAAATTTTGATTTGAAGAAAATGATAGTGCATTTTATCTATAATTGACTAAAAGCACAACACAATATCACTTAGCCACTCGTTGGATTCTAGCTTATAATTTACAAGATCTATGAAATTCACATCCAAGCTAATTTGCACTTGGAAGTAGCTCACAAATAATTGAGCAAACATATCAAAGGATGAGATAGAGCCATGCAAAAGAGAATAAAACCACTCAAGAGTATGATCTTTAAGTGTCTAGGAAAGAGTTTCATAAAAATGCATTTGTCATATACATAAGCAATAAAGGTATTGAAAGACCATGTAGTGCCCCCTCATTGTTGGCTTGTGATAGTGGTAGTTCTGCATTTCTGTCTATCAGTCGGAGACATTCGTTAGTCTTTCATTACATTGATGCAGTTCCGAGACATTAGATAAGTATGTTATGGATTATGCTCACTTTGACCTTGATGACTATGTTTGATGGATTTAGACATGTGTTATGAGTCATGATTACTTTAGTTATGATATGTTGGACATGATAGTGATGGATTAATATCTGCATGTTTATTAGATTCGGTGATATCTGGTTTCAATGCTGTGGTTATAATCTTGTCCAAGAGCAGGGACGGTGTAACATTACTCGCTTTGAGTACCCTGTTATGCCGCAACTCTCTGACTCTCCGTATGTAGACATATATGAACTTGATCGTATACAACCAACTATTTGAATGCAGGCTGCAGGTACCGAACCTCGACTCCACCTGATATAGCAGGTTTGAGTGGGTTCTTACACCAATGGGTATCAGTGATGGGAAATAACACGAGGTCTATTCCACTAGGTCAGTCCTTGTCTTCGGTTGTGGTCTCGAGTCATGTGGTGTTGCTTGGTCCTTGCCCTATATGTTTAGTAACCTGTGTTTTGGAGAATAGTCGAGTTGTGTTAATATGCTCATGTATAGTTGGTTAATACTATATTGATTTCTTATTAGAATAATAATGCTCCAATTATGTTTATTGGATATTATTTGTTTGGCATAGAACTTGGATTGTTACCTTGGTTGGATTTTATAATAGTCTAGAATTAAATTGTGTGCCAACCAAGAGTATTTATGTCGTAATTTTGGAGTTATGGGTTATTAATATATTATTGGTGCAGAATAATTTGGAATTGTGAAATTAATGCCTGAATATGAATTCTCTGAGTTGTGGAATCTCTATTATTAGTAAAATTTTATATTTCTGAGGAGGGGGTTTTTGGGTAACGGATGCATGTCTGCATCTATTTTATGGGTTGAATCATTTTTGAAAAGGGGGGAAAAATCTTGATGAGGGGAGATTGGGAGAAGAACAAAGGAATTGGTTGTAGGAGTTGGAGAGATTTGGAGGAGGAACTAAAATTCGGGTATGTGTATGTTGACACTCTGTGTGTGAAATTGTATTTCTGTAACTAGAATTTAAACTGTATTGTGGTATGATCATTCTATGCTTGAGTGTGAAATTTGTTTTTTTTCTATGGCTTGGAATTTAAATGTTATTGTAGCTTCACTCATTCTGTAGTTGCCTTGACCACACCTTCTTCTGAAGCATTACAGTCTGAATGTCTGTCAATATTGTAACTTCTTTTGCTCCTTCCAAGATTATTCTATTTTGGGTTAAAACCTAGCTCCAAAACACGTAATTCTGTTAGCCTGGGTCTTTGCTCCAATGCTTCTCTAGAATGTGTGTGTTATTTATTATAGCTTTTGCTATTCCATTGAAATGAAATAAGTAAGATTGTTCCCACCATTAAGTCTGTGCTGCAAGGGTTTTTCCATTTTTATCGTAAGGCATGTCAATACTCTTGCAGAGCATCTGAACTGATGAAACCTCCTTCTCCACTCTGATCAGGAGCAGCATAGCCTTTCAAATTTGTGACTCTCGACCCTCCAATTCATTTTCCTTCTACACATTTGTGACCAGAGCAAACAATCCAGTATCATGTGTTTTGCTGCCAGCTAACCAAATTAGCCATCTGGGATGTTTAAGGTATTGGCCAACCTTTTTATTTTTGATTGTGACTAGAGGATTAGGTTCTCAACAAACTCTTTTAATCTTATAACTAGCACATTTCAAAGATGATCTTTTTCTTGAAGCGCTTGTCCTTACCTAATCATGATCACATATATCAAGGTTGCCCTTAAATAACCCTTTCGAAGGAAATAATATTTGCAACTCTTATTATCATCCCTTTTAAGTCAATCTCCATGGGCACATAATTGATCTCCTTGCCACAGTTGGCTGTCCTAACAGCATCCAGATTCCACCATTAAGTTCCCTCTTGAATCCGCTTTGTGTGCAGACGTTGTCATTGCTTGGAAGGGTTCCTCTTGCTTAGGCGTCGTCTTGTTGGTTGAAAGAACCTCAGGATACCCTTGTAAATCTTTTGTTCTTACCTCTTTTTTTTTTTTCCTTGGAGCGATTTTTTTGTAGAGTGAAGTATATCAATCTTTCACATTGTATTAACCTCGGGATCGAAACTCTTTAGGTAATTTCAATTCCTATCTAGTAGACAGTTAGCAAGTTCTAATCCTTTCACTATTTCCTATGGCGGGCTCGGTGTTGAGCATAGTTCGTACTTGGCAATAGATCTTTGTTTTTTTTTTGAAACCATGAGTTTAGTTGTGACTCTCGGCAGATCTGTGTAATGGAAGACTTAGAATGCTAATTGGAGAGTGAGTATGTTATCACCCATCTCTTGTGTCAGTCAGTAAAACCGTGAGCTATGTAGTAGTGGCAAGTACCTAGAAATGGTATACATTTTCAGTCTAGTCACCTTTTTGTAGATTTTGCAGTCGTGGAAATACAGCTTGGTCGGCAGTCATAGCGGTCTTGTGTAGTAGAAGTGGCTTCATAAGGAGGTTAGATAGTAGTGCGTTGAGAGATTTAGTCGATTAGGAGATAAAGTTTAAATATTTTTCCTTGTAGAAAGATTCTATAGTAATTCTCTTTGTGGCAACATGATAGTCAGGAATCCTTTATATCGAATTGAGCATTGAAAGTGGTAAGTTGATTAATTTTTTATTTGTAGTCTTAGAAGTTGAAGTCACTTGTTAGCGAAAGAAATATTTTGGTAGTTGTTATATTAGAAATCTTTTGTGTTAATCCAATAGATGGAGATCCATGTTCATAGAAAAATACATAAGGTTGTTTTGATTGTATAAGTTGATTAACTGTAAGGAAATATATACATATATTCTTTTAGTGTTTGATTGAAATGATAATGGAAAGATGTCAATTGGGAAGACTTAGGATTATAGTTGTTATCATGTTTATATTGAAATAGTAATGGATGTATTTTATATGAAAACGTTTTGCTTATGGGGAAAGAAGTATATTGTTTTTGTAAGTATTTTTACGTCAATGGCAACTCTTGGACATGAGAAGGTATTTTATAGTTGTTTTGTTTTTACTAGAATCGTTAGTAAGTTATGTGGTATTTTAGTAAAATAGAACCCGTACTCTTAGGAAAACTTTTACGGTTATAATGTATTGATATGTCAGATGGTAAATGTATGTTTGGAGAAAAAGATATATACTTGTATTTTCTTGTTGTTAGAAGATCTCTCTATGAATGGTAGTCAGTTTTGGGTTGATAGTAATTTATGCAAATAGGAAAAAGGTATTACTTATTGCTGTGGTAATTGAAATTGTAATTGTTTCCTAGTGACCTTGCTTTAAGTTTGGTTCATTGATGCTTATAGTTGTGTTGTTAGATAATTGAGGATGGTTAAAATTAGAAGTATATGTTATTATAGATATTGGGATATGGTATAGTTGTATTAGAAATCAATTATGGTAACTTTGTTATCGTAAGATTATTAATTCTATTTGAGAAGGATTTATATAGCATGAAAATCATTGTTGTAATGAAAAATATACTTTCTTATAGATATGGATAATAGGAAATTATTATGTTCATGTATTTGTCTTTTGAGAAATTAGTAGTGGGTAAAGGGTTTATGTTCTAGGTGGCGATTTATATGATCTTGTGGTTCTCATTATTAAAATTAAAGGTAGTAATCATGTTGATGAAAATTTATGTTTTATAATTATAGTTGTCTTTGGAAAATTTAGAATAATTTGTATTAATGTTCTTGTTTCATAAGGTAACAATATGGTGCTTCGGGTATTATTTACTTTGTTAAATATTAATTTGTTTGTCAGGGTTGTAATATTCTATTTCATGCTTCATAAATGGTAGATATCATCGTATATGTAGTTTCTTCATTTTAAATACTTTTACTTTGGAAATCAAGGAATTGTGTTTTGTTAATATTAAGGGGAATTAGAGTGTCTTTGACTTGGAATTGTGATTTTAATGGAATTATTTTATGTGCTTTCCTTGACTTTTGGTTTAAGTATGGATGTTCGATTTATGGTTCACCTTTCTTGCCCTAGTAATTCCTAGAGATTTGAAGTTTTACTATTTGTGTTAACTTAGTGTAAGTTGTTTTCTTGATGGATTTAAGAGTTCATTGAATCTCATTGCTCGATCTTCTCCATGGTCATATCTTATGTTTATATTTGAGCATTATGTTTCTTGGGGTTGAGTTATGTTCATGATTTGGTTAACTGTGAAGTGTGAATCTTGAGAGATGTCATAGCTACTTGGTGTCTTATTGTGGAAGCGTTGTCCTTGTAGTTAATGGTGACTATGTAATGGGATATCTGGATTTTCGTACCTTGTAATGATTGGGGAATGGTCTCTTGGATACTGTACTTGGTTCTTGATGGTATTGCTTGAATTTGGAAGATATTTAAGGATTTATTGTTGTGGCCTAGTGAAATGCGTAAGTTATGGCTCGGATCTGATCGGTGACTTTTAACTGCATGTTGTGGTATGTATGTTTGACCAGAGAATGCTAAGGGAGTGGCTTTCATGGTGGGGTCGGTGCCTAGTGAGAGGTCACCTGGGTAACCCCATGGAAGTTGTAAGCATGTGGAAAATTTAATAACTTAATCAAGAGGGTTGGGGTATTAAATCACTTAACAAGATAAGTAAGTAACCTCACCCATGCCTTGAGTTCTCTCACAGGCTAAGGATGGGACGAGAAGGCCTGGTTGGTAAGGCCAACCTCCTTGTCTCCATGAGAGGACCTGTCGGCTCCGCATGTGTTACCCTATGGGGCCGGTGCCTAGAGAGAGGCTGCCAGGGTAACCATAGATGGGGGCCAACTTCTGGTGATTGATAGCCTAGGTAACCCATGCTAGGACCATGCGATGACACTCTCCTTACGCAGATCAATTGTTTCTTCTTGGTTGTGCCTCTGGAGTGATGTCTTGTCTTGTGCAGTTTGGTTGACAGGGTCGGTTGTGTCATGTCAGTTGTCATTCTTTTACCTTTTGGATGTTGTTTCTTGGCTTAGTGGAATCCTCGTCGTTATCTCCTAGCTCAGAGGGGTGGACCTCAGGGTTCCACATGGTTGGGAGGCAGAGCTATCCATTGGCTTTTTTTTTGGAGATTCAGTTCGAGTCCCATGCAGAGGGGTTCCAGTTCCAGATTGCTTTCCACTTTTAGTGATGTTGTATACTTTCATTTGTACTCACTTGTAAACTGACACAATCAATCTTGTAATCTTGTATTGTAACTTTGTAAATAAACTATCTTGCAATGATAAGTTGATCTTTTTGTAGCAGTAGTAATTGATTACCTCTTATGTGTTTTTTACTTTATATTCTCTAATGCAGTTATGTTTCCCTAGATGAGTTAGAAGTACATTTTTCTTTATGTTATGATATCTTTGGTTACTGTTATTGCATGTACTTGCTTCAAAAAAAATATTTCTGCAAGTTTGCACTTGTTGATCTATCACTCTAGGGTTGCATGACGGGGCATTATAGACCACACATTCATCGTGGGATCTCTCTTATCATCAAAAAGAGAAAAGCAAGGGCCATGAATTTATGAGGAAATGGATGTGAAAACATATCATAAGAAAGGGGATTGTGATGGAGGTCTGTGGTAACCTCCCTAGACCCTAAAGGAAGAGAATCCAACTTTCATTGCATGTGATGAAGGTGGTGTAGGACATGTGGCATGGAGATATTAGAGGAGGATTGGTACCAAGGAGGGGGTGGCTAAGGGAGAAAGAAACCATATGTGAAATAAATAGATAAAGGGAAGGTGGTAAAGGACATAGATGGGGTAAGGAGAGGAAATATATAAGGGGAGTGGTTATGGAGAATATGGGAGATGGTTGGAAAGATGCATGAGAGGGGTGATAGGATGTTGACAAGGTAGAAACTGGGTGATTTATAGATGTAGTTGGATGAGTGGATGAGATAGTCATATATACATCTATATATGAGGAAATGTGGCCAAAGTGGGAAGTGGGTTGAAATATGGAAGTCAAAGGAAGGGATGGAGGTATAAGAGAATAGGAGATGAATGAGGTGAAAAGAAATGAAGGTGGGAGCGACATCTATACTGATGGAGGGATACAAGTCTATGGCTATGACAATGGGGGAATATGATACCACTACTGTGAAATACAATTAAAGGTGCAAGTGGAAGTAGTAGAAATAAATGAAGTATGTGGAGGGGTAGATGGATAGATAGGTAAATTAATGGTAAGGGATGTGGTCAACAAAGATGTTATAGAAGTGAATCCTCTATGAGAATCAGAAGAGGAATGGAAGAGACTTGAAGAAGGTGCATTTGCATGCACAATATGTCCAATATTTATGGCATTGTGAGGTCAAAAGGATTACTAAGAAATAATTTCCCAATGTTTATATAAGAGTAGATGGATTGGAGCCATCATCAAAATTAACAATATTTTTGACATCTTGCAGTTGGAAAATAAATTTATGTTTTTGTTGCATGTGGATATGATCTAGATGAGCCTTGATGTCAAAATTATCATCAACATTGAATAATTTGATAACATTATAAAAAGTATTGGAGAGATTTAGAATGTGAGTCATGGTGAGGTTAAGGTAGGGGCTATAATAAGAGGACATGCGGGAGTGTATGGGGATCAAGACATATGGTGGGAAGGGAGCATGAAATAACAAGTCAAAGGAAACTTAATGAAGTGAAGGGACACTATTTGTATATGCCAAAGATAATGAATGCAAATGGGTGGGAGCTAATGGATGAAGGGGAATTATGGGTAAAAGGTGACTAAGGGGATTTAGGTTATGGGGTGGCTAAGGGATGGGGAACTAAGGATATGACATGAAAAACTATAGAATAGGAAGTATAGGGGAAGCTATGGGTAAGGCTGATTAATTTGTTGTATGGTATGGGATAACTAAGGGATGGGAAACTAAAGATAGAATGGTAATAGGATAATAGTATGAGAAAAGGAGGGTAGGTATATCTAAGGTAAATGTGTACTAAAGGAGAAGATGGACTATGGGAGAGAGTGGGGGGGACTTAGTGCATGAAGATGGGTGGTGAGGTTAGATGGTAAATGGAGACTAATGGTGGGTAAAATATAATATAAATAAAGGTGTGGGATGGGTAAGTAGTGATGAATAGGTGTAGGTGAAAGTGGGATCTAAAGGAAAACTAAGGGGATGAGTTGGTGAGATGTAGGAAATGGAAGCAAAGGTGTTGGGATAAAGTCCATGGGTATTATGAAGGCTTGGTGAAAAGGGGTACCTATGAGGAATGATGATTTAGGGTTAGGTGTGGTGTAAGTAGGCCATGGGAAAAGGAAAATGTGTGTTGGGTCAACCTAGATGCAAGGGAAGGCTATGGGGATAGGTGAACTAAGTATGGGAAACAAATGGGTATAGGTTGGGAAAAAGGAATGAGGTGTTGGGATATGATACATGAGTGGGTAGGGAGGTAGGTGGGGTGGGTAAGTCTAATCTAAAGATTAAAAACATAAATAAAATGATGGATAATGTTACCTCGGGTTTGAAGAAAGCAAAAAACAAGTGATGAAAGGAGAAAGAGTGAAAAAGTGAATAAATGAAAAATAAAAAGGAAATGATGAGGTTGTTGGTTTGCACACAATAATATTAAAAAATAGACATGTAGAAGGTTAGGTTCACCAAATGAAAGAAAAAAAACTATGCTCATATGTGTAAATGATTGAAAGATAGCATTTTTTCTGTAGTAATAACTATTTAATAAATTAGATTAATAATGTTTAGAAATATAGAATTAAAACTAATCTAATTTGATCTATAAATATAAAGTAGAAGTGCTCATAATTGGAAAGGTATTTAATTAAAATGATAATAAAAATAAAACTAAAAAACATGATGTGTGCACCTAGAAAATAGTTGATTTGGTGGCAAAAAAGGATTGAGGAGACCAAAATTTAGGTTTGGTACAAATCTATGATCAAATGGGCAACTTCTATGAAACTAGGCATTGTTGGTGTGTAGCTGGGTGCAATTGTTGCACATCTAGGTATTGTTGCATAGATGGGCATTATTATTGCATAGCTAGCTATTAAATCCCCTCCTAGGTGTAAGTGTCTTTTGATCTAGTATATTTGTAACTTTTTGGAGTCCTTCACCTTCAACTCTTAGCCCTCTTCTTGCTTGTAGAATGTTGATGTTGACTCCCAATAGTGAGATATTTTAAGTTAACTAAGGGAGACAAGGGGAAAAGGTTTTCTAATGTATAGGAGACTACCTCACTTTGTCACTTGTTAGGTGTATTCCAACATCCACAAAGAACTGTTATAAATTTTCATAGTAAGTGTAGATCTAGTGGTAATGTGATGGTGGTATATGCAGCAATAGTGGTCACAATATCAAAACCCTAGGGGAAAAATATCACAAGGAGTGTGTGTTGATGTGGTGGAGACAAATGGATGTGAAAATGGTCACAAAAGGATGTGCAAGTGAGAGAAAAGGGTTTAAACTTGGGTATGAAGGCAGTAGAGGAAGTTTGCAGTTAAGGGTTTGGCTATACAAAGGGAAATGGATTTCTAATGGTTCACTATTGAGGGAAATAGAGGAATAGATATAGAAAATACAAGAGAGGAAGGGAAACTACAAAGGGTTCATGGTTTGATTTCGCAACAAAACTTCACAAAATTCAAATCTATAATCTTCAACTTTCTACCCTATTGTTCTAATGGAGAGCTTGTAATTTTCCCATGTGTTGGAGGAGGAAATTGGATGCTATGTTTTCTAATTCACATCTAATGATTGATTAGAGGGAAAATGGGTTTATGAAAAAGCCTATATTGAGTTTTTGGGTAAATGAACATTGAAAACATATTTTAAGGTTTAGGAAATTAATGGGTGGGAAACTTTACTTTTTAAAATTTGATTATGGACACAAGCATTGGGGAGTGTAGGTGTCTAGACACTAGCACCCATGGGTGCAAGTGTTTTTGCATGGTGGGGTTTCTAGGTTTTAGGGGATGGATGGTAATAGGTTCCTAAAGTTGGGAGAACTTGCATTATCATTATATGAGCATGGGAGAGATTAGAAATAGGTAAAATGGGCCTAAAAACATACTAGGGGAATGGACACTAAAATGAGTGCCAAAACATTAGGTGGAGATTGTAAATCAAAAAATTTCTAACCTTACAACATCCTTCTCCATTTTTGAGTTTTAGATATAATATTTGTCTTTTTTTGATCATCCATTTTTTAGTTCTAAGATTTATTGCATGTCTTTTGAAGTTTATATTTTGTTTATTATTTTATTATTTCCTAGGGTTTAGCTCTTTAGTTTTTTCCATTTTTTTGATATATCCTTTTGTGCTTTCATTGCTAGATATTATGATTACAAAGTCATTTTTAGTCATGGATGCATTCTCCTCCATTACAAATAAACTGACTACATTTTCCCATATGATCTATGATGATGACAACTCTTTTATGACAATTATAGTGACTTATCTCTAAGTGCATCCCTTTATTATATTCATATATATAGGGACATGATGGTTCATGTCGTGATACTCCAACTCTTTTGATCAACTATGATGTTGATATACACAATGTTGATGATATCATTCTTGAAACTCATGATATTCTTTCCTCTACATTCTTTGATAATCCCATTTATAAACTTAGTGTTTCATCATGTCTTCATACATTGGTTGATGCTATTCATGATGATCATGCCATTAGAGAAGCTAAGATGCTTGTATTTGATGGCTATGGAGATGCTTCCTTATATGTTAGATCTTTTTGTATTCATATTATGAGCACATGATATTTAGAAAAACAATTCAATGGTTTTATGAGTCTTATTGTTTGTTTATGTTGTTCCATTCCTTAGAAAATGACTTTGTCAATTTCTTCACTAGCATCTCTAGAGTGAGTTCTCATGATGATATAATTCTTTCAACCCCTGGTGGCCATTACTTAGATATTAACATGGACAATTAAATGGTTTCTAATGATAATTATCTTTAGATGTACATTTTAAAGAATCTTCTAAATCTATCTTTCATTATGTGATGCCAATTTGACCCAATTATTATGAAAATAGATGCACGATCCTAAAATACAACTTTATTTATCTTACTATGAAAGCCTTTATAATTTAAATCATGGTCTACATTGTCTTTTAAAGTCCATAGTATACATTATTATCATTCTATCCCATACACATATACCATCCCCCAACATGAGTAAGTAGATAATATAGAAATAAATTAAGAGGAGCTATAGTATGATATCTTCCAACCTCCATCAAGATGATTTTATAATTGTGTTGAAGGCATTAAAGATCACTTTAGTACACAAGTTACATCACCATTTATTACTTTTATTTACAATAAAATTCCCAATAATTCTTCTCACAAACCTTTATACATTGAGGGTGTTATTTAATAATTGAGGCCACTGATGATGTTGGAGGTGTTCTTGATGCTTATACAAATGATTTATTCTTTAATCCTCTTTTGCATATAAATAATTGTGAGCTCATATAGGAATAGATCCAAAATTCTCTAATGAACATATCCATGATACATTTGGATCTCTTTCCTATTTTTCTTGGATATTCACATCTCTTTCTTAAATAATGTGAACTTTACAATATACCCATTCATTTAAAAATTAAAAAAGAGCCACCAAAGTAAAGAACATACTTGCTACTCACATTCTAGAAAGGATGTATATTTTACTTTTTTTATATTTACTTCAAGAGTAAAATTTCTCCTCATGCTCATTATTGTACTATGTGGGTGATGCAAAACCATCTTTCATGGTACATGCTGACACAAGTGGCCATAAACATTCCTTTTTGTTTCATGACACCTTTTTTGTTCTTTTTCCTTCTTCTCCTTGTTTACCATTTACCTTTTCATTTTTCCCCTATCAATTTGGGATGGATGCAAAGAAATACAAGTGTTATCCACACAATTCTTTCATGCTAACCAAAAATATAGTTCCTTTTTCTCTCAGTTCATGATTGTCCTTTTTTCTATTAATCCAAGATTATTGTACTTCTCCCTTGATTCTCATCAATCTTTACTACCTCTAGTTACATATATTGAGGCCTTTTTAATACAACTTGTTTGCTGTGATCCTCCTTTCATATGAGAACTTCAATCTTAACTACTTTTTGTATAGCTTACTCAAAATTTTTATTGCAAATTGTTTGTTGTGTTTCTCCTGTCATATGAACATAATTGTAATCTCCAATTCTTTTACATAGCCTTTTTCCATTATCATTTATGTATCCCTAAATCTTGATTATACTTACATATTTATTCATGTTGCTTTTACACATGGAAATCTCCATAAGCACACAACAAATTTCTTAGATTCCTTGCATAGAGAAATTTATTTGGACACTATCTTACAAGACAAGTAATTCATCATCTTTCATTAGAGATAAAATAAATTAAAATTACTACATTACATACCATACCATTACTTTTACATGCTATAGTTGTTCATTACTCCTACATGATGATGGTATTTCATATGTCATTTATCTTATTATAGTTCCATGATATATGATGCAAGAACACCTCAAGATTGATTAATCTTGCATCACCCAAAAATATTTTTTCATTTTCCTTGTTTCGTCTTTGAGTTTTACAAGTTTGAGTTAAATTTTGAGTTTGTAGATCTAATAGTTCATGCTATCCATCCTAAGGAATTCCTTATAGTAACATGAAGCTAGCTAGTTAAGGAATCATTACTGCATGAATTTTTTATGGCTAGAGTAGTTTGGAGCTAACGTGGTGCCACATGAGAGTGCACTCATCATTAAAGAGCAGTGCATCAATGGAATAAATTTTAGAGTTCATGATATTTCATTATAGATTTGCATGAGTTTGATACCTTTTTAGTTGTTTATTTTTAGCCTTCACATGATCAGTTTTCTAGCATGTAGTGGAGTTGGGCCCAATCTTGGACCACTTTTGAAAACATAGTATGGTGCCAAAATTTAAGGAAGAAAACATATAATCGTACTAATTGATGAGAGGGATTAACTCACTTATAATTAAGGCATTATTGTAAAGTGAGGGTAAGAAAGAGGGGGAGGCAATATTGGATGAAGATTTTCAACCCAAGAAGGATTGAAAGTTGAAGTAGAGCAAGAAGATGTTTATAGCTAGTCTATAGGTAATGATAATTTTGTAAGTCTCGAAGACCTGCACGTATAACTAAGAGGCTTAATAAAATTTTGAAGATCAATAAAAGATATCATTTCTAACCATTGTTGAGTCTTTTTTGTGTTTGAATCATATTATTTGTTTATATTTTCTACCATGCAAGTGGATTTGTGTGATAAGGTTGTAGGTTTGAACATCACTTAACTAGGGCCTCCATCCCCAACCACACCATGATACATCATTCAACTAATTTCTTGTGATGCCATTTTTTACATGCAATCATTTATATTGTTCTTAAATTATCAAACTTTACACACTACTACTTATAATGAACTTACATGGTAACATTTGGAACATGACCATCTTATTCATCTTCATGATTGTCCTCGTATTGGGTTAAAAACTAGAAGCAATCACTACAAAATATTTACATGATCTATCATTTATCACTTTGGATGAATTTCCCCCTTGGGGATATATATAGAAATATATGTTTTAAAGCCACAAAATTTTCTCCTTAGAGATATTATAATCACCACATATAATATCCTTCTTAAGGAACATTGTATCATCATTTGTTAACTATCAACCTTTACACGGCAATCTTACACCATTATCACATAATACTAAATTTATTATATGATTCTATCATGATGATATCTTTGAAGAACACTTTTTATGTTGTTCTCACATGAACATATTTTACAAAATATCTTCTTAACCTTTTCATTGACATATAATGACACTTTACACAACAATCATTATATGGAAATGTTATGATGACATCATAGTCTATACTTATTATGACATTCTTTTACACACATATCTTACATAACATTTACCACATTTATTTTACATGATGACATCAAGCATATGGGCATTTTACATTCTCAAATTATTGTGAGTCCTCATATTGGGGGAAAAATTGGAGATAACTATTGGTTTCCCATTATATGATCATAAAATTTACATCTCAAGTGAACACATTGCTATATGTGGTCATTACATCTTTTCACCTCTCCTCAAATCAAATCCACAATAATGTTATGTACTCAATATGAGGGGGCACTATATATCTACCTTTTAATCTTAGTTTAACAAGATTTCATGATTATATGCATCATGGGAGCCAACCTAGTCACAAATCCATGATTAACTAGTACATCATAATTCCATTTTGGGTCTTAGATTTTACATGGTTTATGCTTGCATACAAAATGGGAGAAACTTAGTTACGAGTCCATAATTGCCTCATTCATCATAATTACATTTCAAACTTGGATTTTACGTGATTTATGGGGGTCAACTCAGTCACAACTCCGTGATTCCATCTTAGACCAACTTCTAATTGTTTCATGGGTCCCAACTATAGTCACAAACCTATGATTCCATTCAATCGCAAATCTACATGGCTTCATGCTTGTATGCATCACTGGGACCAACTAGTTAGACGTCCATGATTGTCAAACACATCATGATTCCATTTACACCACCCTTCTCACCCTTGCTATATATGTTTTTACACATTCATTGCATATTAATGATGATTATGTTTATGTGCCACTAATGTTGTTATGTAGGTGCATCTAATGACCTTGTGTGTGTTGTTATGGAGGGTGTTGTTTTACAGGTATATGAAGAATCATGAGGCATTGTCCACAAATTGTATCCTAAATTTTCTTGCCATTTCATTTATTGTGCATATATCTTACTCTAGCATGCATGATTGATGTACTTTCACATGCACACCAATGTGGGGAAAATATGTAAGGGACAAAATGGCATTCCTTGAATGCTTTTACATCTTCATTTTACACCACTTTGAATAGATGTCATAAATACATGTTCATGTGCCTTAAATTGACTCTTTTGACATTCTAACCAACACTTAGCCCTAAAAACACCAACAAATCACCATTCCACATGTTTCTAATGATAATTATCGACATTGTACATATTCCTACCCTCTTGGATTAAGCCTTAGGTGTGACCCTATCCCTAGACTGGGTCACACCCTATTTCAACTTTCAATTTTTTTGCTTCCCATGTCACTCCTTTTGGAATTTGGCTGCTATGTCATCAAATCATGTGCCAATTACCTTGAATTGAGTGACTAAGGTATCTCCTAGGTTATTGTCATATCATGGATTAACATAAAATATTTGAGATCTAATTGCAATATCACTTGATTGCAAGAGCATCTAAGAATAGAATCTGCATTTCTACATACATTAGATCATCATCATCGACTACTTGGCATTATTTGATACTGTACATCAACAAAGGGGCATGACTATTATGAAGGAAGTCAACAATCTTTTCTCTACCACATAGTGGATTCTAATGTGCTTTTTAGTATAACCCATGTTTCAAATATAGTTATGTGTGCAAGTAAATTTTCTAAGTCACAAGTGACAAGGATAGGACACACTAAGAAGGACAAAGTCATGTGAAGGAAAAGCATCATGGACCATGTCACATGAAGGAAAAGCATCCTAGACTAGGTTGTGTGAAGAAGAAGTGTTTAACTTCAGACAAATCACACTTCAAGCTTTGTCACAAAATCTAGATTACAAATACAAAATCAGATTCCTAATTCTAAATGTCAATTATAGAAAAATACACTATCATCATACATCAACACATTCTCTTTAAATAGTTAAATACTTCTAATTTCTCTCTATATTTTAACTCTATTAATTTAACTTTAAGTATTGCTAATTATTTTATCATTTTATTAAGTTCTAAATTAATGTATGATTGATTTATTTCCCTACGAAAACTTTTGAATCTTAAAAAAAAAAGCTTAAGTTTCTTATTTATTTATTTTATTAATGGAGCTTAACCTTCTTATTTAATGCTACAATAATGATATCATCCCCAACTTTTATAAAGTTTTATGTGCCTCGGGCTATGAAGAGGTTCCTCTGGAGGAGCATCATAAGTCAAGAGGCCAATCAGTTTTTATTGGCTGGTCTCTCCATGTTACCTTCCAGGATATATCTGGAATTGCTTTAGCACTCTCTGCCATAACATACATTTAAAAAAAAAAAATAGTGTAGAGCTTAATATGCATTTTAACAAGTCAACAACCTTTATATCTTATAATCCTGTATCCATGACTGATTATAACGGTAGACATTCTTCAATCTGTAGCAGAAATAGCAGGCTGTCTGTGAATGAGAGCACAGAAATAATCAGACTAATCAATAGATGTTTCAAGTAAATTTTGAGATGAGAGAGGTGTTTCTTTGGTGATGAGCCTAAATCAAGTGCTACTCAAAAAATAGTCATATAAGCTCTTCTATATTCCTAATGGATTCCCAGAAATTTAATACAATTTTGCAGTTAGTCTTCAGATTTATGATAAGAAGTTGCTCTTTAAATCATACAGAAAATAAACAGAATACTACCTGGGTGTTCAGAATCTAAGGTCGTTATATAAAAAAATCTCAGTAAAAAAAATTATATTGAATATCAGAGTTTTACAGGAACTCATATCTAGTTCGTAGTAAACAAATACCCACATAATATGAGTCAGTTGGGTCTTATTACCTGCACCCAATTAAAATCAAGATCATCGTTTAGGAAAGATTGCAGATATTTCTTATTTGGCAAAATTACAAATCTAACAATGAAATACTCGTCAGTAATTGGCTTGGTTCTCAGGTGAAGAGGTTTAGCCTAAAGCTTGTGGAAAAACGATCTTGTAAATGATTTCAAAAAATAAAATAAAATAAAATCAATCTAACAATTATGAAAGATTTACCTGAAAGACAGACAGAATTTTTTCTGTGCTGATAAGCATCTCAGATACTTTTTGCAGATTGTGGATTTGTTGCCTCAATTAAAACAATCCAAATTATAGCAAGTCTAAATTGTAGAAAAACAATCAACACACAACATGCAGGCTGTTTACGATGGACGATTCGACCTTTTCAACTTAATGAGAAAGTCCCAGAGATGTCCAAATCAAATCATCAAATAATATAGTTGAATCAACTGGAGATAAAGCCTTATCATGAAGGCAGCATTCACATTTAGAACAGGCTCTTGTGTTGTAAATGTCAACGCTGCTCTCAATGATGAGGATTTATCACAAATCTTTCTCTATCTAAATTCTGGAAACAAATGAATTCAGCTTCATATCAATCTCAAAACCAGAGAACTTAAGATGGGTGTTTCAATATAGTTTAAGCAGATATTTATATACAAAAAATGGACCAGATTAATTGTGTACAAAGTAAATAGTAAAGAAACTTGATCCGAGTGCTTTGTGATGAGGCCATAGAAATCTGGCTTGAAATTTGAGTTACATTGAACAAAATTTTCATCCAAGAAAACAACACTGCTTTTGATCTGGTCAAGGATATGACGATTCAGTGACGGTTTTGGAGTGTCAGATTTGAGTTGAATATATGAATTTTAATGTGGAAGGCACTTTGCTTCTACGGTTTGGTTACGTAAGATTTGTAGAGATTTGCCTACTGACGCTGTCCAATGGATATGATCCGGATCTTTTTAATTTTCTAAGCAATTTAGAATGCTTGAGTAAGAAACCTCTTAATTATGTAAGGAGTAATTTGTGTTCGCTTAAAGCTGGTTGGCATGTCACCATGTGGACCCTTAAAAAGGATTCTAAGGGGGGGGGGGGGATTCTTCCACGTACAAAATTTCAAGGGATTATATTGATGAAAAGTGATACAAAGCCTTGTTTAATTATCGAAAAAGGACATTATTTAAAAATAATAATAATAATAATTAAATAAGATAATTAATTAATCATATAATTAGCACTTGTATCTTCAAAAGGTGTAAGGGTTTATTGGTAACTTCGATGCATTAATTATGATTTGATATTTTTATATCCTCAAGATTTGATTTGTAGGAAGATTTGATTTTTCACATTATTGATTTTCGTGACTTGAAAATGGTTTAATGGCAAGTTAGAAAGTTGTTCTATGGCATGAGACAAATTTCCTGTAGAAGGCTAACAATCAACTAATTGAGAAGTTGGGATGGATTATGTTAAATTGTAATAAATGTTTAGAAATTATATAACAAAATAGTAGTATTTAGTTATGGGTTTGGTGTTGATTTGACCATGAAGTGTCTTTAATTAATTCATTAATATTTCATAAAATTAACTTTTGTCATATGATCATCTTGAGTTTTATAAAATTGTTTTCTATTGTTTTGGTTCTCTTTTTTACAATAGAATTATAAGTGCCCAAAATTGAATGGGCTAATATGGTAGGTTTAGTGATGATCAAAATCTTAAAAATAAGCTAATAAGGCATTAAAACACAATTATGTGGCATTTGACATGTGCCTCCAAAGTAAGGCTCCATTTGTCAACCTTTTAGAACCCCTTTATTGCTTCCTCTACATGTCACTTGTCATCTAGTACCTATTTGTATCTCCATTTTGCTAAAAAAACTTGTTCATTCCCTAGTGATGAAGTCATCGGTTTATCAAGGTAACAAATATGTGTGCACAACATCAATTTCATGTTTTCTATGATAATTTTAAAATTGTCACAAGTAACAAATTCATATGAAACTAGCAATTTCATCACTCTATTTAGTGTGAATTCATTAGTGTTTAGGTCCAATTTTGCTTATCTAGATCTATATTTACTACTAATCATCCCCAGCTAATGTTTACATACAAACTAATCTTGATCATTTGAAAGGGTTCAATTTCAGGAACCCTTATAGATGTAACATAGACTCTACCAAAGTTTTCTTAAAGATAATTATCATAATCAATTTCTGAATCAAATCCAATCAAGTGACATCAACTTTCCATCTTCCCAACATTTCAGTTTCCCTTTACCAACTTATCATTACCTTAGAGATTAACCTAACAACTTCATGAGATCATACGAGGAAGAGAAAGAAAAAAGGGATTTGTATTTATGAGAACCACATTGCCATATCAACTTAGCTCTACATTTGAAGCACACTACTCTAGGTGTGCATTTCCTATTTTATTAGAGTAGTTTAGAATTTGTCATTTCCTTGGATTAGGTTTAGATTGTTTTTCTTTAGTAAGGTAACATATATTTATCTTCTTGCTTGTTAAAATCAAAACTAGATTTCTTTGTTTACTCTTGAAAGTGAATTGGTTAGTTTCTTCAAATCAAAGATTATATCCCCAAACCAACATTATTGTTGATTATCAAAATCCAACAAGAGTTAGAAACTTGGGTCAGGTCAATTCATGATCTAGATCCCATACTTTATTCCTTCATTTATGTTTGAACACATGCTTTTGAACACGTGCTTTCAATAGTTTCTAACATATTCCATTAGTTTTCTATAAGAGAATCTTCCTAGTATACAACATTAAAGTTGTTCATTCTTAGAATCCTACGAAGATCTTCCCTACATGACTTCTTTCAAAGAAAATTTACAAATAGGAAACTTATAGAAGAGTACTAAGACGCTCATGAATACAATTAAACTATAGAGAAAACTTGGTTTATTCAGGTCAAAAAAGAAATTAGTGATAATGTGTTTTCTAAAGAATTTCATTGTTTGTTGTAGTTCTGCTTGAGAGGATTTATTTTATTTTTTAAACATCGATTATCTTACAATTACAATTTTCTAGAAAAGTAGTTGAATTTTCCTTTGCTTGTTTAGAAAAAGTTAAAGCTTAGCTACATCTAATTAATTAGTCTCATTTAGTTAATTCATTAGATTAAATTAATTAAAGTCATTAATTGATTAAGTGTATTTGGTTAGCTATTTTCTTTTAATTGGTTAATTTAGGTGCATTTCATTTATCCATAAAAATATTTAAAAAATGTTGTATGATCATTTAATGGAATTAGAATTATATTACTTTATTGATTTTCCAATAGAGATATTAAGTTTTCTTTATTTTTCTCATTCAGATCAATTTTCTTATTAAATAAAAAACCAAAAATATTCTAAAATTGAAAAAAACAAACAAATTGGAATCATTAAATCTTTCACACTTTCAATACTCCCAAAATGATAATAACACTCCAAACAACAACTGAAGGATTCCACTTCAACCATTAACATACACCTAGCACCCACATGGTGACTTAACTCAACAAAACCCTAGGAAGTCAAACATCTATATTATTTTAAGGAAATAGGGACTAACGTCTAGGCTTGTGGATCTGAACCTTGTGCACATATTGAAACCTCATTATGGATCTACATGTCATTAGTTTTTTGTCAAAGGCTTATTTGTCTTGGTGTCTACATCTTGTCTCTAAAGTGATAAGGTATTGATAAACACCATTTAGGAGTTTTCTAGGCTAGGATTGTTCTCCTTTAGTACCAAGTCAACAATACAAAGTAATGATTAAAAGATGGACAATCATACAATATTCCTAGAGCGCTAATGTAATGTTGATGTCATGCTCTTGTGATGACAGAATGAGTAAAAAATATTTCTTGTCACCTCCTAGATAATCCTTGATGATCATAATGAACTAGGGTTTGTCCTTTTATACAACAGCCTAACATGTAGTTTAAATTTTTTTTCACTTTAGTTAACTCAAAATGGCTAGTCTAAAATGAGGGAAATAGGCCCAATTCCAATTTTCAATTTAAAATTTGGGGGTTATTTTTATGATTTGTAAAACTTACCTAGATCAATTTTGCATTTCACAAAATTGACTGAAGACAATAGATGTATAACATAAGGACCTTAGGAATGGTCCCTTAGGATGCATGGAGATGAAATCAAGTTATTTACCAACTTGTAGACAATAATACACCATTATGCACACTAGTCATTATAGTAGGAACAATTAATGCAGTCTAGGTAGGAGGTCTAATTAAGAATGGGATAAACCTAGTAGCCTAACACTCAACAACTAATGCACGCACCATATGGAAGCAAAAACAACATAATTTGCATTAAAAACATCAAATCTACTTGAAGTAGGCTTACAATGTTCTGTTATGAGCTTTTTGATTACATAGTTTATAATTAAAACTATGGGACTATTTCTTTGTCTCGAAGGACCAACTCTATATATCATCTATTTTTATTCACTCTACTTGGGAAATATCTCTTTTGGTTTTTCCCTTACTTTTAGAGCTAACTAACCCTAATTATACCTTCATGACCTCCTCTAAATAAACCATTTGTTTTCTTAGAGGATTAGCTCCTCCCCTCTCTTCTAGTCTGCACCATCCTAAAAGGAATTGTGTTGCTCTTTGTCCTAGGAATGGTCACTCCTACTAGCTAGAAAATCAATGCATTAAATACCAAGAAAACATGTGATCCCAACTTTAGTGAAACTATCATCACCCACTAAGAAATTGACACAAGTCTACTTAGAATAGTTGAAATGATTGTCATTTCTCACACAAAAAGTTAAACAATCTCCCACTCTTCCATTTTATCCACCAATAGACAACAACAAAAGAAGAATATCACCCTAATGAATATGATTAGTCACCAAGATGAAAAGAAGGAAAATAGCTACATCCAAGAGATGAACATTTATCCCAAAGGAAAAGATTCAATACCCTAAACATCACCAAGTTAGGAAAGGAATAAAGCATAGCCTATGAAGAGATCAAATTAGTCTCCAACATGGAACCTTAATGACTTTGCCAAAGAAAAAGGAAGTCCAATCATTGCTACAACCACATTAATAAAAATTCAAACTTAGCCAAGACAAGACATCCAACCACTTATAAAAATTCAGTTGTCACTATTTAATCATTTTCCTAAATGACTTTTCTCCACTCATAAACCCATTTTGCAATAATTTTGACATCAAATATATTGTTGAAAGTAATGACAATTAATTGAATAATGACTCTTACTTGTTTCCAAAGACTTGTAGCATGTTACCAATGTTGAACACATAGATATACTGAGAGGGGGGGGGTGAATCAATATATATTCAATTTCTTGTCCCTTTAGATGCAATAAATCCATTGTAAACATTCAAACCACATAAAGCAAATAAGCACATACACACATAACACTAGATTTACGTGGAAACCCAAGATGCAAAAACCATAGTGAGCCAATTGCTTGGATCTACTATCCAATTCTAGCCTCACAAATAAAATTAGATTTACAATGAATTTTTTGGGCACCAACCCAAAGGAAGCACCAACATCCTGATACAAAGTTTTATGGGATCTAACCCAAAGGAAGCACCAACTCCCTAACACAAAGTTTTATGGGCTCCAACCTAAAGGAAGCACCAACTCCCTAAAGTGCTACAACACTTACAAGATGAGGCACCAACCTCTGTACCAAAACACTTGATTGATTTTGATGGTTCAATCACCTCTGCAACATTATCTCCTTTAACTCTTTGATTTTAACTTATTCAGATAACCTCAACACCTCTACACTATCATCTCTGCTATCTTTCAATCTCAAAACACTTCCACAATACAGTACTGACTCTATTATGAATCATGCATCATAGCCTCTAGAGTCACTTCTCAATTTCTAGATCATCCAACTTTTTCGCACACACTCACTCACTTTGAAACAATCTTCTATCCTTAATATATATCCTTCACAAGTCTTCAAAACATCATCTTTGTCAGCCTAAATGAAACGTGTAACTATCCTTGCCTGTCGATTCCCAAATCATCTGCGGTAATGTAGAAGTGAAATCCCATAATGTGGTTCATACAAAAGGATCAACTGGATCCAATTTACTTTCTCCCAAGCTTTCCTGCTGGCACACACTTCCATACACAAGGCACAATCACTCAAGTATGCCATGTCATCACTGCAAACACTTATCCTTTCATACATTAGCTCTAGACCCTATGCGGTACTGGAGAAGAGAGATATCATCATGCGGTTCATGCCACAAACACTATATGACTTGAAAAACCTTCTCATGCACTCCTCTTTCTTCTTCATGCTTCCTCTTGTACTGGCTCAATCAATCAAACATTGATGTCGGTATCCCTTACACGGTCTGGTTACACTTTCTTAACATAGAACATTGAAAACCACACTTGTGGTACTTTGTATCCTTTGAAACTTGAGCATGCCATTCTTGTACCTTTGCTTTACCTAATCTCCAAGCTACCAAGTCATATATGTAGATGTGGTGAAATGTGGTGGCTTTCAATTCTTCCTTTGATGACCTTTCACGGGAACATGACTTGTTCTCACTCTACTAACTCTGAAAAACTCTGTGGTAACTTTTATGCTCTAAAAATTGGATCATACATACCTCATAGTTTTCTCTATCTATCCTTTAAATTGCGAGGCCATATCTTCATTTGTGGTAGAATGTGGTACAATCTCATGTTCTACTACAGTATAGTTCCTTGTACCTTTGACATTTTGATAACTTAAACACTTTCCTTCAAATCTCATGCAATGCTTTTCATCAAGAGCCAATATATGTGACAGTGCAAAAAACATGGCTTCATATGATCAATGCATAACATCAATCAAAGCACTTTGACAATTTTCACCTATCCATGAACTTCAAAAGATAAGGTACAACTATGTACAGATGATACTCATCCATCCTCATGTTCTTGTCTTTCACATCATAACTCCTCTGATCATCACTCCTTTTCCATCAATGACAACATATGCAACAATCTCCCCTTTTGTCATTGATGGAAACACTAATCTTGATATGCAAATTTCTCCGCCTTTGACATCAAGGGCAAAGGGCCAGTGGTCTTCCTTAGTACTGACAAAACATACAAGCTCCCTTTGTCTGTACAATCCTTTTCATCTTCTATAGTCTCCTATCTACCTGCTCTCCCTGAAAGGTAGCCACCATCAATCCAGGAGTAATAAATTATATAACTTGAACTACTCCCCTAGATAGCTGCATCATCTGTGCATCTAATTAGAAGAGGAAGCCCAGAAAAAACCCCTAACTACTTCCAAATATATTCAAAAGTGTCCTTAGAAAGAGGTTTTGTAAATATGTATGCAATCTAATCCTTTGTAGGTATATACTCCAATTTTGCCTCTTGGTCTATAACCTTTTCTCTTAGGAAGTAATAGATGATGGATATGTGCTTGGTTCTAGAGTGCATCATTGGATTATTTGAAATGTTGATGGCACTTGTATTGTCACATAAGATAGGAATGGGCTCATCATACATTACCTTGATATTCTTCAATGTTTGCTTCATCCATAACACTTGAGTGCAGCAGGATACTGCAGCTATGTACTCTACTTCTACTATTGATAAAGAAATTGAATCATGTTTTTTACTAAACCATGAGACCAATTTGTCTCCCAAAAAGAAAGCACCTCCACTGGTACTTTTCCTATCATTAATGCTACCAGCCCAATCTGCATCAGTATATGCACTTAGAGAGAAGTCATTACCTTTTTGACACCATAGTAAAAAATTTAGAGTGCTCTTCAAATATCTGAAAATTCTTTTGACTGCCTTCATATGTGTTTCTTTTGGATCAACTTGAAACCTTGTAACCATACTAGCAACTTTCATAATGCCAGGCCTTGATGTTGTTTAGTACAATAGGCCTTGATGTTGTTTTGTGTTTGTTTTGTGTTTTTGGAGCAAATGTAGACTTATTTGACCAAGTTAAGAGCGTCATCATATAGAAGAGCCAATTGGGTATCTCTAGTTTAAATTTGGTGAAATTTGGCTAAGTTATAGCCAGTCAGAAAAATCCTAAGTTCACGAACTTTTTAGTTCGTCGACAACTCAGTTTGCCGATGGGTGACTTCACCGATATGCCTATATACAAGTTCACTTTTAACATACAAAGACTTCACCATTGTCTCCCAGTGTTGAGGAAAATCATTATCAGCAATGTTTCAAGTTTTAGAACCTTATTGGCAAAATCATGGGTTTTCAAACTTGCAAGTTTGCCAATGCTTCATTTCACCAACAAGCCTTGCCAAGATGGAGTCAAAGTCCATTGGTTTGTGGAGATGCAAAATTTCTGATAGAAGATGATTAGCTCGCGGGTTCTGAAATGGCCAATAAGCCATTTAAGAATGGAGTTCATGTTTTCCCAAATTTGCCGATAATGTTGAAGTCAAACTGTTGACCAATCCCAAGTTTCAAAAAGTTAAATTTTGCTAATAGAAGTGGATCACTTAGTCGACAAACCTTCATATTTTCTAACAATTTCGTGACTTCTAAAAATTGTTTATTTGCCAACAGGGTTCAAGAAAGCTGAATTTTGCCGATAAAAGGCAATTGAAGACTTTGGTGGTTCAGGAAAGTTAAGTTTTGCCAATAACATGCTGCGACAAATTTTAATATCGTAAGGTGGACTTTTTACCAAGAAAGTTAGGGTTTCAAAGGCAACGCCAATAAAGTACTCCAAGGTTCAAGGATATTATAATTTGTTGATAGCTAAAGACTTACACCAGTAAGAGGGTAATTTATGAAATCATTATTTTTCTGATATCCGCCTTAGAGCTCGAACGTATATAGTATCAATTGTTGTACAAATTACGGATGTCTAAGGCAACAATCTAATTCTTTGACTGTTTAACTGTTTGGTGATAGTTAAAGGTTATGTGGCTATTATGTAACCATCCACTTGGCAATTTTTCTAATCTATTTGGTAACCATTGAACCACTTGGCGATCGTTAAGTTTTGTTAAGAAATAGTTGTTTCTTTAGTTTCTTGTGAAATGGTCGACTTTTCAATTTTCTCCCTAGTTGATGTATAAATTGGAAACATTTGGGATATTATGGGGGGTTGGCCATCGAGAGAAGGAAGAGAGGCTTAGCCTGAGAGCAGGAGGAAACTTGTAGAGAATGCAAGATAAAGTGTGAGGCTGTGAGACTATGGGAGATTTGGTCTCGGTGTTGATGAAAAGAGATTTGGTGTTGTAAGCACATAATTAGTTGAGTATTGCATTGTAAATCCTGAGGTTGATTCCCGAAAGGCCAATATGTTTGTAAAATTTTTGGTGTTGTGAATTTTAATAAAATAGTTTCAGATTTGTTTATGAGTTCATGTTTCTATTGTGTTGTTGAGCTGCGTGATTGGGTTTCTTGATAAGGTCCCCTGGTCACGACTGCACCACACACAACATATGACATTTCAACATGATTATTGTGAAGACCTTCATAAGGTGTTTGTGGTCCTATATACTAAGTAAATAAAACAAGTCTCAAGCCTATTGGAAAAGGAACCATTCAGCTCAAGTTGCTTAGACTTCAAAATTGTGTACTTCACAATGTATTGTATCTTCCTCAATGTGATAAAATTTATTATCACTAGTTTTTATTTGGGAATAAGGTCACTCCATTTTATTGGAAGATGAACAAATGGTAGTATGAAATAAGTCAAATAATCAAGTCGCATTTACTAGTTAAGAAGATGGAAAGTTACTAACACTAAAAGGAGATTTTACTATTTCAAATAGTTTTGCCTACCTTACTGAAGAAGGTAATCTTTCGACTAGTCTTTTATGACATGCAAGATTTGGACATGTTAATTATAATAGCATTCAAATCAAGATAAATAATGGTATTATAGGCTTGCTCACGTTTCCCAAGACAAAATTGAAAAATGTAAAGTTTGCATTCTAACAAAACAACATAGAGATCATTTTCCTAGTTCAACTTGGAAAGCACAAAGAGAGTTATAGATCATTCACTCTAATTTGTGTGGGCCCTTACTAGTAAGTTCTATGGGAGGAAATTAGTATTTCATGGCATTCATTGATTATCATAGTAGAATGAATTGGATTTATTTCTTGTAGAAGAAACTTGAAGCTTTTGAAAGGATTTATTGCTCGTAGAAGAAATTTGAAGCTTTTGAAACTTTTAAAAAGTTTCACATTATGATTGAAAATGAAGCTCAAATTTGAATTGCCACTCTTCAAATAGACAATGGTGGAGAGTTAACATAATTTTTTTTAGGATTACCTTAATCAAAATGAGATTAATAATAATCTCACTATTCTAGTTACTCCACCAATAAAATGGTGTAGTTGAAAGAATGAATAAAACTATCATTAATCTGGTTAGGGAAATGTTATATTTCAAAGGAATATAATTACATATTTGGGTAGAAGTAGCAAAAGCAATAGTTTATCTATGCAATAGATCCTCTTCACCAAGTGATCCATATGAATTTTGGTTTGGTCATCTTCCATCTATTTAACGTCTTAGGATTTTTGGATCCACCTGGTATGCTTTGATTCTGAAGGAGAAAAGAAGTATGTTGGATCACTGAAGTCATAAATGTATCTTTCTAGGATATTTAGATTCCTCAAAATCATATAGGTTGTATGATGAAGCTAATAAGAAATTTCTAATTACTCATGATGTTATATTTTGTGAAACATCCAAAAATATTATTAGCACATTGAATGCCAATTACAACACCTTAAAAGTTTTGCCAAGTTTGTCCCTTGGAATGTGCATCTTTGGGAGATTCCTTACTTTGAGGGGGTATAAGTAATTTGGAACCATATTTTTTGGAACCACATTTAGAATCTCTAACCCAAAATTTGAAGAAGAAATCCTCTCTCATGAAAAATTTTAAACTTCACATGAAGAATTTAAGCCTTCTCATGAATAATTTCAAACTTCTTCCAATGAACATGGGATTCAAGAAACTACATAGGCATAGTTGGAATTTGATGGAGCTTTTGATCAAGAAATAGAAGCATCAATAATCCAACCTCGATCTTCACAAAAATGGGCAAAACATTTCCAACAAACTCTTAAAATTTTGAGGCTTGGTGAGATTTGAAAGATAGGAACACGAAGTTCATACAAGGTTAGGCAACATGTTCAATCCAATGAAGAAGTTAGCTGGGAGTCTATTGACGAAATCAATATAAAAGTAGACTCAACCAACTTTCTTTATATCTAAGCTAAAAATATTGAAGTGTGGAGGAAGGCTATGCAATTTGAGTATGATTCTCTTTTAAAAAATGACACTTGGGAGTTGGTTGATCCTCAGCTAGGTTTTAAACCTACTGGTTGGAAGTGGGTATTTCAAAACAAGTATAAATCAAATAGATCTCACTTGAAAAACATAAAAAAGGTTTGTCACAAAGGGATATGCTCAAAAGAGGGCATAGATTATGAATAAACCATTGCACCTACAACAAAGTGGAACATCATTCATGCTTTAGTGGCCCTATTAGGACAAAATGGTTGGAAAGTTCATCAAATAGATGTGAAAACTGCATTCTTGAATGGTGATCTCAAGGAAACAATGTATATGACTCAACTAGAAGGATATGCAATCAAAGGTTAAGAACAAGGATGCAAGCTTATCAAATCATTGTATGGTTTAAAGGAAACCCCACAAGCATGGTATGAAAAACTTACTAAGAACCTCTTGAAAATGAATTTCAAGAAATGTGAATTTGATGATGCAACTTTTTACCAAAAGGTTGATAGAAGAGTTGTGTATTTAGTTGTTATGTGAATTATTTTTCATAACTAGTCAAATGAAAAGTGCATTGTATCTATGAAAGAAGAATTGAATAAAGGGTTTGAAATGACTAACTTGGGGAACCTTCAGTATTATTTGGGTATTGAAGTGATTCAAAAGCACAAGTATATCTTCATCACCCAATAAAATATATTGGTGAACTTCTAAGAAGATTTAGAATGTTAAACTACAAACCACTCAATACTCCTATGGAGCAAAGTTTGAAACTCAAATCAGATGATATTGAAAAGTTTGTTGATGTAACTAAGTACAAGCAACTTTTTGGAAGTCTGATTTATGCAACAACAACATGACCAAACATTATTTTTGTTGTTGGAGTCATACCTAGATTCATGTGACATCCTAGAGAAAATTATTAGCTAGCCATAAAGAGAGTTCTTCAATATTTGAAGGGAACTCATACCTATGGGCTTAGATACTCCAAGGCAACAAAATTTACATTTTGATTATGCAGGTGACTTGGAAGATGGAAAATCTACTTCAAGTTTCCTAATGTATCTATGGTTGGCAAGCATTTCTTAGAAATATAAGAAATAGTCAATGCCAACTTTGTCTTCAACAAAAGTAGAATATATGACAGCTTCGAAGGTAATAAGGGAAATATTATGGCTTGGAAGGATTCTTGAATATTTGCAAGAGCACCAAGTTTTAGCAACACCTCCCCTAGTTGATAATCAACTTGTAATCAAAATGGCCAAAAATATGATCTTTCATGATTGAACCAAAAACATTAACACAAAGTTTCATTTGATTTGACATCATGTGAAAGATGGTAGTTTACAACTCAAGTGTTGTCCAATTACAAACCAACCAACAAATATTCTCACCAAAGTACTTGTATGAGAGAAGTTTAAGAAGTTCAAAGGACTAAATGGTTTGACAATAACCCCTTCAAATTAAGGGGAAGCATAAATATTAATCTAAATACAAGTTAATCCTATGGGTTAACACATTCAATTTTTTTGTAGTTTTATTTCTTTGTGGTCATTTAACTTCATTGTCCTATAAATAAACTTGTAGATCTTCATTTTGACAAACAACAATAAATTTTCCATTCTATTCTACTTTTCCAATCTTGGCTTGACACATTTGTATATTTGAAAACTAGGGACAAAGCACAGAGCATTTGAGAAAAAGAACATGTAGAACATAGAACAACGACAATGACAAAGGTAAATTTATTTCAAACAAATGGACCACCCTATTTCCATATATATGAGAAATTTAATACATATTGTGATATTTGGATTAAAAAATTATAAAACCAAAACAAAACAAAACCTAAGAAATAAAATGCTATAATGTTAATATTTGTGCAAGGTAAAGATACTTGAAATGAACAACATGACTTGCTAGTCTTTACATTGCAAATACATAGGTACTCTGGGGTCAAATCTCCATAAATCTTTATCAAATAATTATACATTTATTTGATTATAGGTTTTAATAACTTTGTGTTGTTTTTATGGAGATAGTTTTAATCCAATAAACTAGTAGATCAACTTTAAAAATCTATTATAAATTTATTATTTGGACATAACGTAAGAATTTTGCTCCAATAAATAGTTCACTGTAAAACTATAAAAAATATTAAAGTAGAGACTATGTTTTACAACATAATAACTTTGTACAAAATGGAATATATTTATATTTTAGGGTTTTTAAGTTTATCATGGGACCACTAGTTTCTTAAAAGAATTCAATTAAATTTTCACATTAATTGTTGCTAAAAAATAATTATGAGACTATGAGCTTCCTAAAATTGTTTAGATTAAAGTTTTAGGCTTTCCTACTATTATAAAATATTCCTAAAAATTCTCAACACCTACTCAAATATTTTAAGAAGCCTCTCCATAAAACCACTACCTTAGGCTATGGTGCCAGGTACTCAAATATTTTAAGAAGTCTCTCCATAAAACCACTACCTTAGGCTATGGTGCCATGGAGCTTCCTAAAATATTTTAGGAGGCACTACTGAGAATTTTTAGGAGCATTTCACAAGTTCCATGAATTTATAGCATGAACAAACTTAAAACTTTAATCTCAAAATTTTTAGGAAGCTAGTGATCTCATGTTTTTTTATAACAAATAATGCTAACAATTTTAGTTGAATTATTTTTAGCAATTATTAATTTTAAAAATTGTAGATGCATGACATGTGATAAAAAATCTCTTAAACTAGTGAAGGGACTAAGAGGTATCCATTCCACCAAAGTCACTTGGGGTACAATCCCGACCTCATCTCTTATGATGTTGGGGCATTGCACTCAACAAGACTTGATCTCTAGTGGGCTCATTCAAAACCATTCAACTTCACCAGTAGACCAAGGGCCCATTGATAGGATCCTATTTTCAAGGACAATATTCTAATTTATTTTGTAGTATATTTTTTCATCTCATAAAACCTCTATCTCATAAAAATAGAACCTAAACCCTCTCCATATAAGAACCACATACTTAACCCCTTTTGCAACCCTCTTCTCTCCATTTCTTTTACACTGTTTTACATGAGATTTATAATTTTCCCCTTAAACTTAGCATTAAAAAATAGAATATTTGGTTGAAAAACCAAATTCTTTCAACTCGTAGTCTTTTATGTAAATTGCAACCTTTATATCCTATATTTCTATATTGATATTCTATTCTGTTAGATATTATGTCTTTTACTTATTCTGTCTTATTCACAACTTTAAATATTTCTTTTAACTTTCCCTTAAGAATAATCTTTAAAAAGGAACGTTTACATAAAGAATATACTTTTATTTTTTTCTTCTTAATATTCCTTAAATTATCTCGCACTATTATATTTCATAATGATAGCACAAGGAAATGTTACCCTTTTAAAGACTAGTTGAATCAAGTAAATTATAAATTAGAGTGAAAATAAAATATAAAAAGTTCTAAAATTTAGTGGTTCTACATTTGATTCATATTTAGAAAAATTGAGGTAATAATAACACTAAATATGAATACACCTAAAACTAGAGGATAAATCATTATGGTTATATAAAAAATTAAGGAAATAAATATTATGTGCATACATGGAATCAAATTAGGGGAGAGGACCCAATAGATGAGTGTGCACACTTAAGCCTACAATTAAATATATTAGAAGAACTAGTAGTTGAAAGAAAATCTATAGAAAAAAATTAATAAGGCACCAATACTTTGCACATAGACATGTGTACCTACACCTTTCAAGGTGTATAAAGTAGAAGACAATATGGTTGCAATAGAGTACCACTTGCACATTTATAAGAGTCTTTGAAAATAAAGAACATCGTTTTTCAATAAATTACGTGTGCACATTTTATAAAATCCATCTTTTTAAAAAGAAATAGAAGTCAAATCAGTTCAAGTTAGATATCTACATGACTAATTAATAGTCTCTAGGGTATCACAAATAAATGTACATCTCCTCTACTTAGACTTTCAAGTGTACATTTATCCATACTTTTGTTTTTTTTATAAAGATAATGCGTCTGGTAAACTTTTTAACATGACTGGTGATGCTGGTGCGACACGTCCTCCGACTCCATAGGAACACTTTTTTCCCAGAGCTATGAACCGGTGAGGCCACAACACGGGGGACCTCATCCCCAAGCATGAACACTTTGCATTAACGCTACAACTTCAAATCCGTGAGCTTGTTGGCCTAGCAAAGGCATAAATCCTGTGAGCTCGTTGGCCTAGCAAAGGCATAAAGCATGCGAGCTCGTTGGCCCAACGGGGGTTTGAACCTTGGTGGCTGCCACTACAACCAAGCAACTTAACCACTGAACCACACCCTTAACGACAATCCATACTTATTCTTACTTCTACTTGACATCTTATGCTGATTGTTGTAGAGTTAAAAGAGCACCAAAGGCTAATGAATGATGATAATTCAACAAGGATTGTGCTCTTGGGAATAAAACTAGTGTTTGCAATATATTTGTTGAGATAATATTCAATTTCATATCAGGAGCTTTAGGGAGATGAATAAAAGGAAAACTGAAGGGATAAATGATAATAGTTATCCATCTCTCATATTATTAGTTTGATTTTGAGAATCTCTCATTATAGTCCTCAACACAATAAAATTTTCATGAGATTAATATAGTCAACCAATTGTAAAAATTATTTATAGCCTAATTACTTATCATGCAATAGGGGAAACTATGCCCTCCCTAAATCTAACACTTTGGGATATATTCTTACAACATGTTTGTAACCTCTTTAAAAATCCTAAGATACATGAGGGCTTTTGATTTGAGTTCCAAGGATTTATCCCAATTAGAAAATAAGTCAAGAGCAACATCAAGGAGATTAAGTGCTAAATAGATCTCATTAGATTCTTGGTTTCCTAGTAATGCATGTGCATGACTCAAATATTTTTTCTGCAAGCTGCATTGAAACCATATTTGAAATAAGAAAAAAGTAAATTCATCAAAATATTAAACTTGATCTAAAACTTATTGAGATAGAAAAACATGGAAATATAATAACTAACTACAAAATAGGTATTTTGATGTCCCAAATTTTGGCATAGAAATAGCTTGAATATTATAACTTCATCTACATTATGCATTTCTAAAAATGAAAAACATTAACAAATAAAACCACCCTAAAAGCCCAATCAAGCAATTTGCATTTGGTAGCTTGGTCAAACATTTGGAGTTAAATGGAGTCATACACATTAAAGTTTAAAACTTGTTCACCATGTAACATCAAAATAACTAAAAAAGTTCAAATGATACTCTTGTAAGTTTTACTTTGGAAAAAGAAGCTTCATTTGAAATGCTTCAACAAAGATTTATATAATTAAAGTTATGAAAAAACAATTATCTATCATCCAAAATGCCTCAAAGAATCATTCAAAACCAACAATAATCCACTAGATATTTGAAAAAATGCATGAAAGAAAAAGATCGATTTTCTAATAGATGTTGATTCACATTCAAATTCTTAGATCCAATCATTAAATTCTTTGTAGACTTGAATTTTTTAAATTTATGGCTTCAATTCAATAAAGAGATAAACTATCTTCTAATATTCATAACTCATTATTAATTTAGGATATGATGATTATTAATTTTTTTATCTTTATTTCAATCCTAAATTATGGTAGGGTATGCTTTTATCTGTACACCATCACTTTGGATTGTGATCCATTATTGTAGATAAGTATGACTACACATTAAGATACCAACAAATTCAATTGCCTTTCAAATAATACCATTACCTATATTGCACTTGAGTACCTTCTATTGCGAGAAAAACTCTACACCCTACCAAGAGCATCCTAAAAACAAATAATCTCTTAAACTCTACAAATGAGAACTATATTTTGAAAACTTAGTATATTTTTGCAATTATTGCATCCTTTGAAAAGGGGTCAATATAACTTGCATGGAGGTGGAAGTTATAGTTAAACAAGCCTTTATGTAATTTTTAAGTCAAATTATTTTTTTTAATACACAAATTTATGGAGAGGATAGATCACAAATAAGAGATTTTTGGAAGATACTTTATAGAGCAAGAACTTTCTTAAAGAATAGGGATCAATGAGATCTGTTGTTTTCCTTGAAAATTTATTGTTCTTCCATAATTTTATTTTCTTTCCATTTCAATAATTTCTAAGTTTAAACACTCATATGTGAAGTCTCAGAACAATGTTCATATAGGTAGAGAAGCACTTTTCCCTACCATTGATATAAATGTTGAAAACAAAACTATATCATTAATCTAAAATAGAAATAGTCAGATAATGGTCACCCATTATAGTATTGCCTTGACACAAGTTTTATCTAAATTATCCTTTTCATTATGTCTTTCATTGCAACTCAAAATTTTACTATGTCGATCTTCATAGAAGGAGAAAACTTACAACATTGTAATTGTAGACACCTAAAATTGTCCATATGTCACCTTGCGACACATTTATCCTACGCCGCTTTCATGTCCTCTTCTATCACCTAGTTAATTAAATAAATTACTTTTATTTAATTAACCCCTTTACCATAATTCCCAAATTAATTAAATAAATTATATTTAATTAATTAATCCACTCTTATCCCTTTTAGCCAAATTAATTAAATAACTTATATTTAATTAATTTATCCTCCCACATCATCTGTCTCCAATAATTAATTAAATAATTCTATTATTTAATTAATTATTTTCCATTTGTCCTCATCCTTTTCCCCTTGTCACATGTCTAGCTAAAGTTAGTTAGCCAGATTCATTGAACCTAGACACTTGCACAAAAGTCAAAACTAAGTTTTCATCTCAACCACTCATCTCATACTACATCTCTCAATCCTCGCCATTCACATAAGGATGCCCTAGAAGCTTCTATATTGCACCTCTTAATCTCCACCATCCATTGCATATTGCACCTCTTAATCCTAGCCTCCCATCCTATTATACAAGCATCTATAAATCAAACATCAACCAAGCCATTATCATCTTGAATCTGAATGTAAAGTTATGTTGTCAATGTGAGCAACCAACATATTAAAACATTATCAAATATCATTGGAGCATATCTATCATTTTCATTGCAACAAGGGATATTAGGGTAATATTGTTTGTTATTTCTATTTCATTACTTTAGCTCTTGATATATGTTTAAAATGGAATAGGTACTTTGATGCATATTGTTCCTTTATTTTCATTCCATAGTTTTGCATACACAATCATCATTATCTTTAATAACAACTTAGATTCTAGGACTACATTGATTTTTAACTCTCATATAAATAGAAGAATGAGGAAACAAGAACTTATCTTTCTACCATGACCTCTATGAAACTACAAATGCAATATAATTCCTTTAATAGGAAATTTACAGTTAGCTTAACCATGCATCAAAGCAACAACAACCTCATCTAGATTAAACACATAGTAGCATGTATAAATTGTGCTCTCTCTCTCTCATATAAATAGAAGAATGAGGAAATAATAACTCAATGGACAAGAACTTATCTTTCCACCATGACCTCTATGAAACTACAAATGCAATATAATTCCTTTAATAAGGAGTTTACAACTAGCTTAACCATGCATCAAAGCAACAACAACTTCATGGACCAAACACAGTAGCATGTAAATATCTCTCTCTCTCTCTCTCTCTCATGTGGCAGTCTTTCCTTCACTTTTTTTCCTTACAAATGAGATAAACAACTTGTAGTTTTCACTCTAGAACAATTATTGGGTCATCCTCAAATATATAAAAGCACACATGGGTTCAACCATATAGTTTCCACCATATTTTTCTGATCAAGCACTTTTATTATTAATAATCTGAGTATGTGTAGCTTGATCAAACCTTGGAATGACATTCTCTCTAGCAAGAGGAGCCCCCAACTTTTCTTGTTGCAAGAACTTATTTAATAAGCTTCTCCAGTGAGCATTAGGCATCTCCTAGCTACTCATAATATTTCATTTCAATGCAAGTAAAGTTTAAAACAACTCCATGTCTTGCATACATTTGGGCTACATAAAAATACCCATCTTTGAATCAAGTATTATAGTATGCAACAACAAGCTCAAAGGGATGATATTTAGATACATAATGGTTTAGTGCTAGAGCCATGGAAAATTGTTCTAGCTTCTATTAGGATTCTCTCTCCAGGTCAAGGAGCATACCAAGATACCCTCTAGGAAAATTTCACCATAAGTAGTGTTATAGCCACCATCACACTTGAAAAAGGATGTGTCCTTTGGCCAATTGTTGTAGTGACTAGCATCACATGGTCCTTCATAACTCCACTGCTCTTTTCCTATCCCAAAACATAAAATGGGATCAAGACATAAGATGGGAAGAAAATAATATTGGCAAGATCAAGTAAATAAGATTAAAAATGAAGGCACTACTATTTGGCATTCAAAGGTAAAGTCATTCTTCTTGGAAAATTAATGTTACAATCCATAATAAGGAGATATATCTTAAGAGTTGAGAGTATTATGTTTGAGAAGATAAGCAACTTAAAACAATAGGAGAAGGCTAGATAACCCTTTTAAAGTCAAGGTAAGTTTTAAGGCTATACATTAAAAAAATCAATTCCTAAAATAAGCCACTAAACTTGACTTTGAAAACTACTCAAAATTTGAAGCTTCCATTTTGTATTGTCTAGGGAAAGGCATTATAATCATATTCCATTAATAGTAAGAAAAACATAATTATTGCTTATAATTTTTAAATAAACCAAATACAAGTGTCATGAGGTTTTGAAATCAATAAATATGTAGCTAAAAATAACTTTAGAAAGAGGAACAAACATTTGTGTAGGTGAAAAAATAGCAAATGTTTGGATTTTATGAAGCTACAAACACAATGGCTCTACAATCCTTTCAAACAAAAAACCATTTACATAGACATTGTAGAAACTAAATAATGGCATGAATCTTGAATAAGGGTAATCACATGTATTTCCCTTTAATGTTCTATCTATCATGCTAAAAAACATGTCCTAATACCTTGTTTTGCCTTTTCCAGTAAAAAATGATTATTTTTCCAAGAGACTTTTCCAATACATTCTATTTATCATAACATTGAAATGTTGTAATCATGGGGAACCTCCATGTACCATTAGCCTCTAGATAAGATGTATACCATAACTCCCCTATAGTTCCCATTGCTAAAGGTAGAGGTGGAGGTGGTGGAGTTGGAGCAAGGTAGGTGGGTGAACAAGTATGGAAGCCCTAAAAGAGGGGCATGGGCTTGGAGCATTTTAGTAATAGAAAGACATTGTAGGGACTAAGGGAAGGAAGGGGGAGAGATTTTTGTGGATGATGAAGCTAAGGCTCATGTGCATGGAAGTACAAGTGGGCATGTGGGGGCCTAAGAGAGTGAGGAGGAAAAAGGCATAGTCAATGGAAAGCACCTTGTAGTGACTCTAGAGGAGGTGTAGCATTATCAAATTTTTGTAGTACACAACTCCATGATACTTCTGAGTTTTGACACCCCCATCTATAAATCAATAGTCACACTCATGTTTCCTCAAAAGGTCTTACACATTCTACTACTTTCCACTGCAACTATCAATATCATCATCTTCCATACAAAAGAAAATTGGATCTATTTCATTTGACTAATCTCTATGCTCTAATTTATTTTCTTATATCATCTCCTACAAATTCATCTAACAAAGCTAATCCCTATGAAGTGGCCAAGGAGAGTGATGTTTGTAGTTAGTGGGAAGAGTGTTTAAATGTTAGGTATTAGGTTTCAATGTGAAACCTAAAGGGTCTCACATTATATTTTATTCAACTATTATTTATTAATAAAACATGCATTAAAGTTATTAAAATGTGGGATATTAAAATTTTACTCTAGATTTAATAAATAAAATGTGTAACCTAATGTTTATGAAATCCATGAATATAAGTGAAACTACGTGGCCATTCATATACAAATAGAAGGTTCATTAAATTTTTTGTTAGGCATAATGCACATGGGTACTGATCACCACTTCAAATGACCAAATAAGGACCATTATCTATGTAATGAGTCATCTCGTATTCATTTTACTACTTAGAACATTAATTAATAGCTTTAAGGTGTTAACTCACATATGGAGGTGTACTAAATTTTTTAGGAAAAATCAATGTACTATTTGAGAGCTTGAGGTGCATGAAGTTAGGGTACATGGCTACTCTCCTTTAATCCAAACCTTATAGAAGTTCTAAGTCAACCCATATGATATTGCTCACTCTTTATTTTGTATTTAATTCATTTACCATGTGTTTGTATCTTATTATTTGTGAAAAATTTACTTTTTAGTTGTTAATTGATAGTATTGCCCCTTTTGAATCAGATCATCTATTTTCTAAACTTGTAAACACCTTAGTGATCCTACTGCTAGAAAAAATGGTAATTATGCGTGTTATTTTTGCTCACATGAATTTGCATGTTTCATTCTTGTACTAATTTTGGCTTGAGAACTCTTGATCTATTTGTATTTAAATGTTCCCAACATAGAAAAACCCCAATTTCCTTTACTAATTATGGATCTTACGTTATTAATAGAATGGAAAAAATCTTAGCAAGGGTCCTTTTGGTATTTCTCTTTCAAACTCTTTGCTCTTGCCTCTCTTCACACACATATAATAGCAGGTCTAAGCTCTCATTTGGGGTCTAAGCTATCATTTGGGAGAATTGTATCAAGAAGCCAAGTATCTTTACATGTTTTCCTACAACACAAATCTCATACAACCTCTAAAATTTTCAAATCACCATTATAACTAGCTTCAAAGATTTACAATTAGTCACAAATCCAACATCCTCTTTTGTTTTATGCCCCCTTAGTCCTTGTGTTTGGATCTTCTAGCTTTCTTCCATTAAGAGTATCCAAAGTTGGTAAGAGAGTGAATACCTTACAACTTGGTTTGTGAGGACAAATTTCACATCTTGGATTATTCAATAACCTAGGTGTGGAATTCATTTTGTTTAATTTTACACTAGTTTATTTGTTAAAGCAAATAATAATAGTTGTTAGATTAGTCTAGTTATTATATTGCTCTAGTTTTGTTACACTCTACATCAAAACTCAGATTTAGGATAAAACAATTGACTTTCTTAGATTAATTTTGTTTTTAAAAATGTCACTTTTAGAACAACATTGTAAAGCTCTTTCAAGCATTCAAACAATAGAACAAGAATAGCATATCAACTAAATCTTTTTCAACAAAACAATAAAGTAACGAATAAACCAAACACCTATCTTTGCCAACTTTTATAGTGGAAAAATTAAAACTATCATATTTATCTCAATTAATAAAAGTACTAATTTGATTACAAAGAAATATAAAAGAAACATTGAATTTTTTAGTGATCAATCACATTCATTCTTTGCATTGTTGTTCAAATTACATTTAAACAAGAAGAGAAAATAACTGCATAGTGCTAATTTTTTTTTTTTTTTAAAAGTGGTAGAACTGTTGGATCTAGGGCATACAACTGAGAGGGGGGGGTGAATCAGTTGTATACAAACTTGCTTCTATTTCAAACACTTGATTCGTCTTGTTAGTTAACAGCATATCAATTAATCATCCATGAAAGTAAAACACATAAACACAAGAGCAGATAAACATCAACACAATGAACACCAAGATTTTGACGTGGAAAACCCGGTTAAGGGAAAAACCACGGGGTGATTAACCCAAGGATTATTCTCTGTTAAAAGAATAAGAAAAAGAATGGCACTTGCCAATTAGGGCTCACTGCCCGAGCACACTGCTCACAAAGAGGCCCACTGCCTACAAGGAGACACACTGTCTATAAAGTGATAAGAATCACGGTCTTGAACTGGAGAATGACATCTTTACCATGTCCGGATCAGTTCCATTTAAGCCCAAAAACCTCTGCTCTGCCTTCCGCACTTCTCTTCGCTACACCACTCTCATCCACACAATCCACACTACAAAATGAACTCACAAACCTTTGTTTATACAAGACATCGACTTAGGAACAATCATCTAAGTCAGCAATCAACCATAAGAATATCCACAAGATGAATAACACATCCGGTCGGCCATCACAAGAACATTCGCAGGATGAACAACTCATCCGGTCGACTAAATAGAGCAAGAACTTCATCTGGAAGATTATCTTCAATTCTGGGCTCTACCATCAATGCGGACCAACAACACAACCTAAACATGGTCCACGAACATTTCCAAGCCTGCCTAAATGACCAGGTACATCCGCACTTCCTCTACTTACTGGAATCTCTTCTCTTCCTTATCCGAAACTTCAAGAACACAGTCTGTCGCCACTGTCACAATGCAAAAGGTTTCAGACCTCCAAATCATACACAACTTGAGATGACACATCACAAGGACATCCCAAACACTCCTTCCAATCTGCAGATTAGGATTATACAATTCCGGACCTCACCGGACCTTTCTGTGATCCTCTGTCACCTCTGAACACTTGCCGGAACCGGTTCCACACCGATAGCCACAACTCCTTCAGATCTTCATGCGGACCTCTGAAATCTTAACTGAAGCATCTTAAGACTCATATATACAAACCCTTTAATCCGCATCCTCCGGTTCGCATCCTATACAATACATTTGCCTTCTTCTCATCACTGTTCTTCATTGTTCCTGACTAAGGCTAATTTTCTCAATATCCTCAGCACACTGCTCATCAAATCCCTCTTGTCAATGCAATATGAGTATGTTGACATCAATGACAACACTGGTTCACCTCATACTTGCAACAAGAACCACTTAAAATTATATTAAAAAAGAGAAATACAAAATGCCAGATTCAAGGGGGCATACCAGCAGGAAAGAATCGACAAAGAAAACCTCCGGTTGTAGCCCAATTTTTGCAATTACATAACAAAATTGACTCAACAAGATGAGTCAATCCATAAATTTATAGTCTGTGTCTCAAAACTTAGCAAAATTCATTCTGAAATAAAAAAGTAGAACACAACAGCTAACAATCGACGACCAGAATCAAAACAAAAACTTCGCTAGCACTGAAAACAGGAGAAACCCTGTTAGTCTTCAACATCAATAACCTGCGGAGCACGAGCCTCATCTTCTGTTGGCTGGGGAGGTGGAGGTGGAGGAGGAGGAACATAATTCAGCAAGAAGTGTAGGGCATTAAAAATTTCTGTAGCAGAATCAGCTAATTGATTCCCCAACTCTTGTCTGTGACAGTGAATGGAATTCTGGAAGGAAATAACAATTATTTTGAAGGCCATGCATGAATGCATTAAAGAGGCAATGGAGCTCTCATCATTCTAGCAATATTTCTTTCACATACATACAAGTTCATAAAATTAAAAAAAATAAACAAAAATATAGTCATTTTAGTAGTTTCTAGTATTTAAATTAAATTCATTTAAGCATAATAAACACATATGAAAATACAAAAAAGTAGTTTAATTTCACTATTTATTTTAATAGTGTCCATTTCAATATTTAACATATTTTCAAAAAATTAGAGTTAATATTTCTAAGCATTTAAAATCATTCAAAAAATACATAAAAATCAATTCATTTCAATTGTTATTTCAATGCTTAGATTAATTTAGAACATTCATTACAAATTCAAAAACATAACAACAAACTTGTAGGATGATGTAGTGGCATCACTCTCCCTCACATTTTGGTTGATATTTTGTTTCAATTTCTGTAGTTTTTGGTGTTTTGTTGTGTCTTGGTGCAACTCCTGTCACTTTGCGTAGCTTTGAACCTCCTATCACCCTTATGACAACAACTTGTTGGCTAGTATATTTTATTTCTGTCAACCATTGCTGAGGCATTAAATTTCTATTATTTAGCTAAAGGTTGCAGTAACTAGTCAACTCCAGATTTAGAAAGGCAAAAAGGCCTTAGATCATGCAACTAAAGAAATGGATCCAGTTGGCAGATTGGATCGACTAATATAGAAACAATACTAAACCTTCTTTATGGGCAATGATGCTTTGGGCATAAACATTTTCTTTCTGCAATATCATTCTATCTTTGGCACTGTGGATGTTCATCTTTGGCAGCGACTAGTATAATTTCTTCTGAGCATAAACATCGTGATATTTCCTCTTGCAGCGACTGTTTCATTTTGTCCTGGCCATTGGATTTGTGCTTACTCTATTTGCTATTCGTGGTTAGTCTTGCATTCCCTGGAGCGACCGTCTTATATCCATTTGCTACAGTCTGCAATAATGGTAGATCATGGGCATCGTGGTTTTCCTGGCAGTAGCAACGTGTAGGAAACATTTATTTCCTATTTGTTGTATCCTTTTGTATGGTTCCATTCGCATGGAGATAGAGGGGTCGACGACTATAAAAAGAGGGGATCGTTAGTAATAGAAGGTGGATTGGGGGGAGTAAGGTCGATGGCTGTGAGTAGAGGAAGCCGATCCTTGATAGATGAAGATGAAAAGAGTTTGAAAGAACATAGATTGGATGGTGTAAGGGTTGATATAGGAGTATCCTGATAGGATTTTGGCATTTTGGGTTGTTGTCTTTGCTACATATGAGAGGTCGACCATATGGCCGATACATGCTTTTGTTATGCACAAAAATTTTAATGAATAAAGAAAATCTCTTTTGAATTACTTCCTGTCACTCTTGTTTAGAGTTTCCTATCATTGTGAAGGTTTTGTCTTATGTTTTCAATCACTATTTCAGAATTCTCTTGGGTTGAGTTTCATGACAACAGGATTTGGGTCCGAATCTATAATCTCTCCTATCAGTTTGGTATTAGAGGCAGGTTGGTTTTTAGTGCATGGGTAGAGCACTGAGAGTGAGACAACCTGTGCTAAGACTAGTGGGTGTGGGAAAAGAGTCAAGTGGTTGTGTCTGGAGTAAACCCAAGGAAATTGTTGCAGAGGGTAGAGAAGGAAGCACGAAAGATTGGTTGTAGAGTGTGAGTTGGCAAAATAGTGAGGATGAGGATTGTAGCTAGAAGACCCGTTGTTATACCATCGTGGGACAAATATTGGGATGGTGTAGAAAAGATAAAGTTTAATGAGAAATTGAAAAAGATTTCAAGTCGAATGGATGCATTAGAGAAGTATTATTTTCCAAATGGTGTTGTGATTGTAAGAAATAAGAAAGTGGAGGATAGCAAGCTGGCAATAGGCATAGAAGACATTGACGACAAGAATGTAGAGAATGCTAATGAAGACTGTGAACATTTTAAGGATGATGTTGGAGCAACAGTGATCCAAGGAGAGGAAGAAAAAAAAAAGAATGATGAGAATGATATAGAAAAAGAATTTGAAGGAAGAATAGCAGCTGAAGACAATGAAGAGGATTTGTGGAGATAGTTTACAGCTATTGAAGAAGAATGGGATGAAAAGATGGAAGGCTTGAGAAAGTGTGGGACAGCCAAGGACACCTCGAGGGAGGTGGAAGACATTGAGACAAAAGTTGTTGCAGAAGATGAAGCTAAAGATGATTTGTGGTTGCCATAGATGGCCATGGAGGAAGAGTGGCTGAAAGAAATATATGAACATATCGAGTATGATATAGGAATGGTAAGTGTTGATGATGTAATTAGTGATGCTGATTTTTTTTGTATGTTTAGTATGGATGAAAAGAGAAGTAGAGATTGGAGGTGGACAATAAGAGGTACATACAACCTTGTGGGGAGAGTAAATAATGATGCCCAACTAGATTGGAGGAATATGACATATGGTCCAGAAAGATTGTGGAAAAAGCGAAAGAAGATAGAGGAACACATGTGCCGGAGCACATGATTTTTGTCCCCTGGGGAGTTTGATGCAGTGGCATCACTCTCCCTCACATTTTGGTTCATATTTTGTTTCAATTTCTATAGTTTTTGGTGTTTTGTTGTGTTTTAGTGCAGCTCCTATCACTTTGCGTAGCCTTGAACCTCTTGTCACCCTTATGACAACAACTTGTTGGTGAGTATATTTTATTTCTATCAACCATTGCTGAGGCATTAAATTTATATTATTTAGCTAAAGGTTGCAGTAACCAGTCAACTCCAACTTTAGAAAGGTAAAAAGGCCTTAGACTGTGCAATTAAAGAAATGGATCCAACTGGTAGATTGTATCAACTAATATAGACACAACACTAAACCTTCTTTATGGGTGATGATACTCTGGGCATAAACGTTTTCTTTCTGCAATAGCATTCTATCTTTGGCATCGTGGATGATCATCTTTGGCAATGACTGATATAATTTCTTCTAAGCATAGACATTGTGATATTTCCTCTAGCGGTGACTGTTTCATTTTGTTCTAGCCATTGGATTTGTGCTTACTCTATTTGTTCTTTGTGGTTAGTCTTGCATTCCCTGGAGCGATCGTCTTATATCCATTTGCTACAGTCCACAATAATGGTAGATCATGGGTATTGTGGTTTTCTTGGCAGTAGCAACATGCAAGAAACATTTATTTCCCATTTGTTGTATCCTTTTGCATGGTTCTATTCGCATGGAGATAGAGGGGTCGATGACTATAAAAAAGGGGATCATCAGTAACAGAAGGCAGATTGGGGTGAGTAAGGTGGACGGTTGTGAGTAGAGGAAGTCAATTCTTGATAGATGAAGATGAGGAGAGTTTGAAAGAAGACAGATTGGATGGTGTAAGGGTCAATATAGGAGTATCCTGATAAGATTTTGGCATTTTGGGTTGTTGTCTTTGCTGCATATGAGAGGCCGACCATATGGCCAATACATGATTTTGTTATGCACATAAATTTTAATGAATAAATAAAATCTCTTTTGAATTACTTCTTGTCACTCTTGTTTAGAGTTTCCTGTCATTGTGAAGATTTTGTCTTATGTTTTCTGTCACTATTTTAGAATTCTCTTGGGTTGAGTTTCCTGACAACGGGATTTGGGTTTGAATATGTAATCTCTCCTAACATAGGACCTTTTTATTTAAGCAAGGTGAGCTCCTAAACTTAGTTTTAAATGATCATGTATTCAACAAGTAAACATCAATGAATGCTCACAATAGAAAGTTCAATTGCAAACTAAAGTCAATAGAAAGCACACAAACTAAGGCTTCAAAGTAGTTTTTGTCCATATATTCTCTATCTTGAACATACTTGGCATATCTCACCTATGTGTACAAGAGTTAGAGAGGATTTGGTGGAGATTATTTTGGAGTTAATGGTGAACTTTCCAACTCTCTTAGCCATCAAAGAAAACAATCTCAAACATTAGAGAAAATAAAACATGAGAATGACCTAATATAATAAATTAAAATAACTTAGTTAAATGAGATATTTGAGTGAGAGACCACCCACTTGGCTGATGTCCTTGAATCTATAAGACAAAATCTAAATAAACTCCATTAAGAAGTCAATGCTTCACAAACAATGACAAACACCCATACCACCATCACCACACCTCGAACAAACATTCTTGTCATCCACAAGGTCCTACTTTCTCGTGAAGAGAGTGATCTATCCAAATCCCCACCATTACACCCATTGCTACATCACAAACAACAATAGTATACCACATATCTAATCAACATCAAAGTTTAGAGTTGTGTCACACTTTGGGCCAACAAAATGGTTTTAGGTGAAATAGTTTCCCCCCAAGTAGTTTCATCTAAAACCACATGGCCCCTACATGGAATAAAGAATTTTAAATGAAATTCTTTCAATTGAAAATATTAAATCGATATAATTTCATATCAACTTTGAAACATATATTTATATAGAATATTTTGATCGAAAATATTTAGGGAAAAAAAAATTAGTTGAAACTCTTTCACCCAAAAATGTTTAGGTGATAGCCTAACCCCTCCTTTAGAATAAATTCAACAAAAAATAAACTTCAACTCTAGATTTCTCCAACCAAGGGTATTTTCATTAAAATCTAAAAATACCATTTCGTAGAGCTCAAAGTTTGGAATTTGACAAATTGTTTTAATATTTTAATTACTTTTATTATGATTTTTTTAATTTATTACAAGTAGGTCATTAGAATCAAATATGAGGCTAATTAATAATTTAAAAAAATATTAAAATATTTTTTTAAAGTTTTAAAAAAATATGGTGCATAAGAAGAGAGAATCCTCTCGAAAAGGATATATAGTTTTTAAAGATAAAAAAATTAGACAAAAGCTTACATCCCATCTAAACTATGAAATTTTGAGTAAATTTGACTTTAAAAAATAAATATTCATTGAGAATTAGTTTTTTTCTCCACACACTAGATTTTTAAGTTATCTATGTAAAAAAAATCAAAGAAAAAAAATTAAATTTACTATATTTGCTACGTCTCGTTGACCTCACTTTTTCATTTTTTCAGCAGTTAAAATATTCTCTTAAATTAATAAAAAACTATATCCATCTAATTTTTAAAAAAATTATAAACATAAACTACACTAATAATCCCACTTCTTATTAGTTTATATCATTTTAAAATTCAAAATATACATGTCACTATTAGACACTCCAAGTTGAAAAATATATAAATGTGTTGGCCATTTCCTTTATAAAAGTGGGAGACAATTCTAAACTTTCACCTTCCCACCTTTGATGATTCACACACCATAATGGTGAGTCAAGTTTGGAAAACATATATTTTACTGAACCTAACATGAAGAACAAATCCTTTTGGGATGAGTTCTCCAACTTTAATAGCTTCTCCTTGAGAACATGTACATATGCCTCACAAATAAAAACACAAATATGTTGTAATAAGGGTTTTTTCCTATCCATGCCTCCATAGGGATCTTGTCAACAATACCTGATGTAGGAACCTATTAATCAAGTAAAAAGTTGTAGCAAATGCTTCTACCCAAAACTTCTACTTAAGATAGCTCCACAAAACATACTCCTAGCCATCTACATCAAAATCATGTTCATTCTTTTTGTAACTCCATTCTATTAAGAATTATATGGAGTTGTCTTATGCATCTTAATATTTGTGCTTCTTATAGAATCTATCAAAATCTATAGAATAAACTCACCACCATTTCCAATCCTCAAAATCTTAATCTTCTACCAGTCCAATTTTTCAAAAGATCCTTCAACTCCTTAAATTAACTAAAGACTTTAGATTTACTCCTAAGGAAATACACCTATGTCCTAGAATAATCATCTATAAAAAATACAATTAAGAGAAAGAAATCAAAGGAACATTAATAGGACCAAATAAATCTAAATGAATCAAATCTAAAATCCTCGAAGATTTGTGAGAACTAGAATAAAAATTAATACATTTAAGTTTATCATTATACAATATTCACAAAAACCAAATTCAAGAGTACAATCATTCAACCCATCAATAAGATTTTTATTTTTTAGGGTCCTTAGACCCTTCTCACCTATATGGACCATTATCTAGTGTGATAGCATTATTTTATCTACAAGTAACTTGCTCTTAGAATTAATATCTTGCTTATGTACTTAGAAAGTATGGACATTGGAAGTAGATACAACACTCTTATTTGTTGTTGGTTCTAATGTTGAAGGTGTAGATTTTATAGATCTCTTTGCTATATGAATAGAACTATTGTACTGAATAGTGCACACATCTAATTGAAATAGAGTGCCCACATGAACACCCTTAGTAATCACAATATCTCTTCACACCATCTTTCACCCTCCACCAGAAAGGGCAACCTATATACCTACATCACTAAAATTTCCAACTAATAACAGGTTCTATGCCAAACCAAAGATATGTAAAACACCATTGATCCCCTTCACTCATCCATTAGGGGATTTGATAAAGAATTTATCATGGGAAATAATGCTTAGTTTAGAATAATCACCAAGAAGCACTTTCCTTCATATTCTTCATCCTTTAAAAACCACCCCCAATGGTAGGTCATATGGAAGGATGCCCTAGAGTTTACCAACCAAACACTTTTAGATGCATGTTGTTCCAAGGCTACAACAAAGGCATCTCTACTATCATCTTGGGAAAATATATTAGACTCATCATCAGATTCAATATTTTCCCTCTTTTCATATCCTTACAATCTTTTTTGAAGTGCCTAATCTTGTCATGGTTCAAACACTTATCCTTGGACCTTCCAAGAGATTTTGATCTCCCATGAGATTTAGGTCTAATCTTTTATTTCTTCTTTCCTTTCTCCTTCAATCTTCCATAAATAGATAGGTCCTCCTTAGTAGATTCATAATCTTTTCAATGTATCTCCTCTAAGATTAAAGTAATCATTACCTCATCCATCTGAAGCTTCATGGAAGTACTCCCAATTTCCATCACTAAGTGATCCCATGAGTCTAGAAAAGAACATAAAAGTGTCACATAGCAATCCTCCTCCCCCATCTTCACTCCAACATAGTGCAAATGGGTCATGATCATATTAAATGCATTCAAATGCTTAATCAAATATTCACTATCATCCATTCTCAAGGAATACAGATTCTTTCTCAAGAAAAAAATTTAACTAGGGATTTATCCTAGTATAAGTCTCCCAACTTTTTCTAAAGAGCTTGTGAGGTGGTTTCTTCATGTACGTTCAACAAAACTAAATCTTCCAGGTAGAGCCTAATTAGGCTCTTTACCTTTCAATTTAATACATCTCAATTAACTTGTGACATTGCAACTAGTTTGGATCTAGATACAACAACCCATAGAGCTATATCTACGAGCATATCTTGCATCTAGATTTTCCACAACTCAAAGTTTCAATGAACCTCTCCATCTCTATCATTGATGTACTTTCCATTTTTCTACAATAAGATCTCCTTTTGTGCAAGCTCCCACTCAAAGAAAGATTAAATCAAAAACCTTGTCCCTAACACCTAAGAGCTGAGTTGGTCAAGCTTTAATACTAAATGAATGGAACCAGAGGTGCAAAATATGCTTCCTACACTAATCCATGAGAGGAGGTATGTGTAAAAATTAAATTGATCATATAGTTACAAGAAAATAAATAAATAAACAATATACCATAACACAATCCCTTAAAAGATCTCTTTCTATGCAAGCTCCTATGCAAACCAAGATTAGAACAAAAAACCTTGTCCCTAACACCTAGGACCCAAGGTAATTAAGCTCTTATACCAAATTAAAGCAAGTAGAGATACACAATACACTTCCTAAACTAATCTATGGGAGGAGGTATTTGTAAAACTTATATTGATCATACATTTACAAGGAAATAAACTTGAATGTGATATACCATAACATAGTGATTTACATGGGGGAAAACTCTTTTAGGAGAAAAAACCCACACTCCAAAGCAATTCCATGTATTATTTAGTAATCAACAATTACATTACACTTAAAGAGTCTAAGCCTTTATAGAAGTATCACCAACCAAAGATCTCAAGAAAACCCAATAAATAGGAGAAGAAATGTACGAAACCGTCAAATAAGTAATTATGAAACCACGAGCTAAAACCAACCAAAATGTAGCATCCAAATCCCTAGTCAAAATCCAATTCCCAAATCCCAAGATCAATCCACAAGATAAAAATAACATATTCCTTACACCTCTCATAATCCACTCACCAACTTGGGCAATCCATTTTGGCTCCATTATCTCCATTCAAATATATTTTATGATGTGTCATAACATGCATCATAAGTTGGTCAACAAGTGAAACTCCCTCTTACAAATCTCTTATGTGTCATATATGCTCTAAAATTTTTAATGTGGGGGGGCTAAATTCCAAAGGCCATAAATTTTGATCAAGTAAGCAGATTGAGCCATTTTTTAAATTGAAGGTCTTAGAGCATTCTATGTCACCATAACCTTCTTTCTTTAGTTAAGGCCCGTTTTGATACCTTTTGGGGACAAAATTAATCTCTATAGCCTAGAAAAAATATTTTTTGTGTTTTATAGCCCACAATCTACATTTTTGTGTTCTTAACATTAGGATGCAACATTGAGACACCTTTCCTAACACCCAAGAACGAGGTTGATCATAAATTGATACCAAATGAAAGGAAGCTAAGGTGTATAAAGTCTTCCTAAACTAATCTAAGAGGGGATATTAGTACAAACTATGATGTAGGAAAGCATCAACACAATAAAATCACTCACCATAACACATGATGTATCCTAAAAATCCTTTTTAGTAATAAACCTTACAAACTTTAAACTAATGTATTTATCATCAACGATATTAGCTACAATACAATCTAGTCAAGGAGCCTTCACATGAGATAAAACCAACACTTATATTTGGAGTAATATCAGTAGGCTAACAATACCTACAATATACACTATGTAAACTCCGTCATAAACACCCAATAAATAGAGAAACCAATACATGAAACCACTAAAATGGAACCACAAAACCATGAGCTAATACCACCCAAAAGTGTTGCCCAAATCCTAAGGAGAACCCTCAGACTAAATATAATATATTACTTACATCTGTCATAACATGTCATAGTTATCCTTCCAACTTGGGTGCTTGAATTTTATCTTATCCAAACCCTTCAAAGATGTTTTATAATAGTCATGATGGCATGTCATAGGTTGTTCAATATTCTTGGTCAATATGTGTAACTCTCTCTTATAGATCTCTTATGTGTCATAAATGCTTACATTTATAATGTGGGGGGCTAACTTTTGGAGGCCATAAATTTTGGTCTAAGAAGTTGATTGATCCCCATTTTTAATTGAATATCTCATATAGATCCACATCACTATAACTATCTTTAGTTGGTTAAAATCCATTTCATTATTCTTGAAGCCAAAAATGACCTCGCCCAAAAATTACATTTTTAGTGTTATAAACATTAAGACATAAGGTTGAGACACCTTTCCTAACACATGGTACATTGGGTTCTTTGCTAAAAAAATTTCACTTTGATTGTCATAGTTAATTATCATCAATCCGCTCTCAAAACCAATTCCAACACACAACGCTTGTAACCACATTGCTTCTTTGCAAGCATGTGTTGCATCCATATACTTATCTCTATTGTAGGTCGTCTTTTAATCATCCAACTTATTTCCCCTCCAAACAAAGTAAATACATAGTCTCTTGTTGATCTTCAACTATCAAGATCTCTAACCCAATCAACATTCATAAATTCCTATATTCAACAACTTACCAATGTTATTAGTCCCATGATAACGAATGTAGTAATATAAATTTCCTCTTAAGTACTTAAAAAATCTTTTCACATGAGTCTAATATTCTTTTCAAGGATTTTACATGAACCTACAAAGAACTCCCACTACTTGGGTAATGTCTTATTGAGTATTGGCCATGGTATACATTAGGCTTCCTATTGCACTAGCATAATGAACATTGCACATGTCCTCCAAATCCTCTTGAGAATTAGGACAATGTTCCAAAGATAAGTTAATGCCTACATATAAAGGGATGTTTATAGATTTACTATCATGTCTATTAAATCTTAGCCATATCGTATCAATGTATTTCCTTTGGTCCCACCACAACTTCCTATTATCCTTGTCTCTATTGATTTGCATACCTATTATGTACTTAGCAACTCCTAAGTCCTTCATATTGAACTTCTTTAAAATTTAAGCTTTGGGTTCCCTAATCATTGCCTTATTATTTCTATTTGTTAACATACATCATCAACACATAAACAGTAATAAAAATGTGATCACCAACTTGCTTGTAATAAACTTAGTGATTAGGTTTACTCCTAGTAAATCCTAGTTCCAAAGCATATGAATCAAAATTTTGATATAATAGATATGTGGTGATTGTTTCAAAACATACAAAGACCTTTTCAATATATAGACTAGACCTTTTTTCCCTTAAGTTCAAATTCTTTAGGTTGTTTCATGTTAATTTCCTCCTATAGATGTCCATGTAAGAATGTAGTTTTGACATCCATTTTCTCTACTTCAAAATAAAAAGTAGTAGAAATAGACAACATACATCTAATGGAGTTTAATTTTATCTATAGGAGAAAAATATCACCATAGTCTTTCCTTCAATATAGGAACACATTTGTTTTACCAATCTTGCATTATACCTTTTGTGTGTACCATTTGTGCTAAACTTACTTTTGTACATCCATTTACAACCAATAGATTTTATTCATTTAGGTAGATCAACCAATTCCTATATCTCACATTTGTCCAAGACCAACATCTCCTACTTCACGGTCTTCTTCTAAGAGTTGTTTTCTGTAGAAGTTAGAGCTTCCTTCATAGAGCTTGGTCCACCATTGGCACAAGATAGAGAAAAAACAAAATAGATATCTAGTGGACTATACCTACCTAGTTGTTTTTGTTATCTTGTATACCTTCTCATAGGTGGTGTAGAGCCCACCTCATCAGAATTCTAATCTTCATCCTTAGAATTAGCCACTAATATTCCTCCCCAACGTTCTTCCTCTCCATCCTCATTGTATTTTCACAAATTTGTTCATTTGCAGATGTATCCTCCTATTCTATTTTATTATTAAAATGCATATTATTGCTCTCCTTTTTTCTTTGGTTGTTTATCCTTGGTTAAAAAACTCTTTATTCTATGAAAACATCTCTTGAATAGATAACTTTTAGATTTAAAGGATTTCAGATCTTATAGCCTTTTACATTTCAACATAACATGAAAATATATTTTTTTCACTTTAAAATATAACTTAGATCATCTTTCTTTAGGAATGTGACCATATTCCCCACAACCAAAAACCCTAAGATGTTGAAATGATAATCTTTTTACTTGTCCACATTTCATATGGTGTTTTATCCTCAAGCATAGGAGACTTGTTTATCAAATAATAAGTAGTACTTACCACTTCAACCCCCAAAAAAATTCTAGCCCTACATTGCTCAACATACTTTTGGCTATATCCATCAAGGTTATGTTCATCCTTTCAACTACCTCATTCAATTGCAGTGTGTAAGGGTGTAATTTTTTAATTTTATAATTCTAGTGTGTTTGTAAAACTATCCAATCTCCTTAGAGAAATACCTACCTCTGTCATTTGACCTCAACACTTGTATTTTTCTATTTATATGATTTTCTACAAGTTCCTTAAACTTCTTAAGTTTAAAGAAAACCTTAGACTTCTACCTAAGAAAATAAACACATGTTTTTTTAGAACAATTATTAATGAAAGATTCATAGTATTAAGACTTACCAATAGAAGAGACATCCATAGGACCAAACATGTACTGTGAATCACTTCTAAAATCTAACATGTTCTAGTACTTTCTAAAGCAAACTTTACCCTATTTTTCTTTCCAAACACACAAAGTTCAAAGACCTCAAAACTAACAAATTAATCTAAAAGAGCAATCACCATGTCTAAATACTGACAAGGGTTTTCAAACATTTTTAACCTATGTGACTTAGTTTGTGGTGCCACAACATACTTGATTTAGTTTTAGTTGCATTTGTTGAATTAGATGGAGTGAATTCTTCCAACATAAAGAGAGGACCATGCCTTATCCCTTTATATAGCACCAAATTCCCTCTAGCCAACATGCAACCCTTCTTATCAAAGGTGATATGCACTCCAAAGCAAATCATCTTAGAAACATCAATAATATTTCTTACTAGATCTAGAATACACATCACAACTAAGAGAAACTTCACTCTCCCATCACTAAAAGGTAATTTTACCTTTGCTTAGCCAACTATTTTGAGAGTTTTTATCACTAAGGAAAACCTATCCTCCATCACACTTATTATACTCAAAATACTACTCCTTATGAGGAGACATGTAAAATCATGCACCTGATTCAATTAGCCAAGAATAATCACCAACAATGTTTGCAAAGCTAAAAGCATCACTACTAATCACATCATTGTTTGAGGATTTATCCAAGGAATCATTAAATCTATATTTCTTCATAGATTTACTCCTCCATGTGTGTTTGTTGCAGGCATGAAGCTATCATCTATCCAGCTTAGGAGTTGAAGGATCTTTATCCTCTTGATGGTTTCATCACATAGATGATATCATTATTGTTTATCATCATTTGGATAATCATTATTATCATTTGATTTCAGCCTCTTCCCCCATAAGGGTATGCACACACTCTCTATCAATCAATAGTGTTGGGAAGATTGAATGCTATCCTAGAATTTGACTAAGGCAAGTCCCTAAACACTATAACCCCCCAAACTCTCTCTTGTCATCTTGTGTGCAGGTTATAGAAGCGAGATCTAGAGAATGTGAAGATACAGGAAGATTGAGTGAAGATTAGGGTTTCAGGATCTAACAACAGTCACAGAATATTCCTCTATCCAAGACTTGGGTGGTGGTACCCTAGTCTTTTTGTCCTTTCTAACTTCAGATCTTGTACCAAGGTAACATTTGCAACATCTTTCTAGTTTATAGTTTTTGCAGATTCCTTTAATCAGGACCTAGGCGGTCCTAAATTGGTCCTCTGACACCTCTACTTTTAGGAGACATGTTTTATCATCTTCGTAATCATCCCTGTGCAATTGGTTATTGGATTATTGTACTTATTGTGTTATAAGTTGATCTTTATGGAACTAGGGTTTCATGCATTAGTAACCTAGGGTTTGATAAAAAGGTTGAAATAAATCTGATCCATCTATAACATACATGAGTACAAGATTTGTAGCTAAGTCCTCCTCCATTTGGTAGTGATTTGGCTCGGTCTTGTCCTTGAATGTTATATGGAAAAGGGTTTCATCTAATGGGCATTCTAGTTGTCATCATTCTCCTTTTTCATACCTAACATTTTAGTGAACCCATAGCTTCAAACATTTCCATCTTGTTGATTGTTCAAATCAGATCTTGCATTAATTCATTACATATTTATCAATGTTCATTTGAAAATCTTGCATAATTTTAGAAAAAGTGCATATTTAGGCATTCAAAAAGCTTGAATTTTGGTAAAATTTGGCATTAGGTTTTAAAAATTCTCTTGCATGATCATATTAGTGGCATGAAATATTCATCAAATCTTATTTGGCAATCTTATCACTCATGAGTACACCCTAGAGAGTAATTTTCAAACTCCCTTACTCATTTGATAAGCATGGAAACAATCCAGAGCCTGTGGGTTGCTCATAGATAGGAGTGAGTCTCTATAGAGGGCTGGTTCCCTTGGATTTATCACCTAAAACTAACGTTGTCTACTATATTCTGCTAGGGAAAGGGTTGAGAAAGGACATAAACTGAACCTATATCTTATGGAGGTGATTCACCAAAAGTTTAGGACTTAAATTGCTACTAGTTGACACACAAATTTTAAGAAAACTAGTTGTTCTGCACACAACTCAGACTCATTTTATGTTTACAACTTAGTATGTTATAGGAAGGCTTGATATCTTACAGTTTTAGGAAGGAAACTTTATGTATTTCACAACCAGGATTATTTTTTTTATCATGACACAACTTATAACTCACAGAGGCATGCATTATTTTGTGACAAAGGCATTAAATATGTCATAACCCCTATTCTCAATAATTAATTTTTGATTTAATATTACTATTTTAATGATCATTGACTAATTTTGACTCATGTGCGTGACAAGAATACACTCTTGACAGAGAGAAAGTATCATCAAGGAGGAGGTGTCTAGCCGACTGATGGCGACTGTGGTGAAAGAAATCTGCACATACAGGCACCTAGTTTGCATTATAGTTGCATTGTCATTGCATAAATTAATTATGTTGATAAATTACTTTCTCATTTTGGTAGAAAAGAAAATCATCTTGTGCTTATAGTGACCATTTAATTAATTGTACATGAGCGCTTCAAGATTTATTTAATTAATTGTTAGTTAAATATTAAAGTGCTCTTAGTAAAATAAAAGTAGTTTTAAATTAATTATATATTGATTTTATTTGAAATTATATGTGAAGGAAGAATTATATTTATTATTATTTCTTTTTTTAGAGATAAAGGTGTGGCAAATTAATTAATAGAATTGTTTTTAGTTATTAAATTTATACAATTTTTGAAAATAGAATATGTATTTCTATTTGATAACAATAGAGTGTTGATATGTGGCGACTGATCATGCAAGTACTGTACACTAGTTATGTATGTGGTGACTGACCATGCAAGTATTGTACACTAGTTATGTATCCCTCTTTTTGCATGATCGGAGTCGGTTGTTAATTTTTGTTAACCGACAAAAGAAAAATGACATTGCAAAACCCAAATTCTAGAAGCTTCCAAAAAGCTTGTTATAAGCAGCTAGGATGTATGTTATGGCAATGTATTCGTGAGATTGTAATCTATTTTGCACTGGATAATAAAATCATTGGATGGCTGAGTTTCTGTAAATGTAGCCCATATTGGGTGAACCATGTTAAATTTCTGTGTTGATCTCTTTTGTGTTATTCCTCATTGTTATATTTGGGTTATTTAATCTGGATATAATTGTTAATGTTTATTGCTTTGATCTGCCTGAACCCTAACAATTGGTATCAGAGCAGGTTGTGTTTGATTATCGTCTACAGGAAGATCTCACGGTTGAGTGGGAGTCTCATAGTTAAGTGGGAGTCTCACGGGTAAATTGAAGGTAGATAAATTTAATGGGTAGAACTATCAGTTATGGAAGATGCAGATGGAGGATTGTCTCTATCAAAAGGATTTATGGAGACCATTGGAAGGAAAAGCCAAGAAACTGGCAGCAATGACTGATTAGGATTGGTAACTTTTGGACAGAAAGGCATTAGGAACCATTCGGTTGTGCCTGGCACCATTTGTGGCATTCAATATAATAGAAGCAAAGACAACAAATGAATTGATGAAAGCTTTGGCCAAATTGTATGAAAAACCCTCAGCCTATAATAAGGTATTTCTCATGAAGCATTTGTTTAATCTGAAAATGATTGAAGGTGGATTTGTGTCAGATCATTTAAATGAGTTTAATATGATTACCAGTCAATTAACTTCTGTAAAAGTGAGTTTTGATAAAGACATGAGGGCTCTCTTGGTTTTATGTTCTTTGCCAGAAAGTTGGAATAGCTTGGTAATGGTTGTAAGTAACTCTGTCTCTAGTTCAAATACTTTGAAATTTGATGATGTTGTTGGTGTTACCCTTAGTGAGGAAATTGCCAGCTGAGACTTCAACATATGGTAATGCTTTGACTGTAGAGAATAGGGGAAGAACAAAGGAGAGGAAAAATCCCAACAAATCGCAGGTAGTCACAAGGGAAGTCGAAGAAAGGTAGATCTAAATCTAGAGGAAGAATAGATTGTTGGCACTATGGAAAGCCAGGACACTTGAAGAAGGATTGCTGGTATTGAAAGGGGAAACAAGGAGACGGACAACATGATGAAAGTAAGGAAGCTAATGTTGCAAGTAATAAATTACATGATGCTTTAATTCTATGTTTAGATAATGCTAATGATTCCTGGGTAATAGATTTAGGGCCTTCATTTCATACCACACCCATAGGAAATATTTTGTAGATTATGTTCAAGGTGATTCTGGACAGGTATATTTGGGTGATGATGAGCCTTGTCAGATTGTTGAAAAAGGAAAGATAAAAATCAAGTTGTAGAATGGAAATGAATGGTTGCTATAGGAGGTAAGGTACGTTCCAAATTTGAGAAGGAATTTAATTTCTGCTGGACAACTGGGTAGTGAAGGTTGCATAGTTACCTTTTCAGACAAGTCTGGAAGGTCACTAAAGGTACATTAGTAGTAACTAAAGGTGAAAAGGTAGGCACATTGTATTTGTGTACTGGTAATACTTATTCTACCTTAGCTGCTATAGAAATAGTTGCTACTGAGATAGTTATAACACTTGTTGCAGGGACAAAAATAGAATTGTGGCACCATAGACTTGGGCACATGAGTGAGAAAGGGATGAAGATCCTTCACTCTAAAAAGTTGCTACCAGGTCTAGAGCAGATTGACTTGGAGTTCTGTGAAAATTGTGTTTATGGAAAACATAAAAGAGTCTGATTTCTCAAAGTTGGGAAAGACAAGAAGAGTGAAAAATTAGAGCTTGTGTATTCAAATGTATGGGGACCAGCTCAAGTATCTTCTCTTGGTGGCTCTTGCTATTATGTTACTTTTATTGATGATGCAACTAGGAAAACATGGGTGTATTTCCTAAAACAAAAATTAGAAGTATTTGAAACTTTTAAAAGGTGGAAAGCTTTGGTTGAGAATGAGATAGGGAAAAAGTTGAAGTGTCTCAGATCTGATAATGGAGGTGAGTATTACAGCAGAGAATTTGAGAATTACTGTTCATATAATGGAATCCGTAGGTAGAAAATGGTGTGTCCGAGAGGATGAATAGGACCATTATGGAGTGTGCAAGGAGCATGAGATTGCATGTTGGACTACCTTTACACTTTTGGGCAAATGTTGTACATACTGTTGTTTATTTAATAAATAGGGGACCTTCAAATCCTTTGGATAGTGGGATTCCAGAGGAGGCATGGACGGGTAAAAAGGTAAACTATTCATTTCTGAAAACCTTTGGTTGTGAAGCTTTTATCCATGTTATTGAAAATAGAACCAAGCTTGAGGCTAAGTCTAAAAAATGTACCTTCATTGGATATGGAATAGATGAGTTTGGTTATCGGTTATGGGATTATGAAAATCATAAAATCATTAGGAGCAAAGATGTTATATCAATGAGGTCATGTATAAGGATCAGCTGTAGGAAAAGAAACATGAATAGGCCAAAAAGGAATATGTGGTGCTGGATGAGATTCCAAAATATAAAATGCCAGTGGTACCTGATGCTCAGCAACAACAAGTTATCCCACAGATTCCTGCAAGTGTTAGATGTTGTACAAGGATAACTAGACCTCCATAAATATTTTCTCCATCATTATATTCTATATTATTAACTAATTCTGGTGATCCTAAAATTTATGAAGAAGTAATGCAGGTAGATACCAAAAAGCATTGGGAGCTAGGCATGAAAGAGGAAATGGATTCCTTGCTACAGAATCAGACTTGGGACTTAGTCCAATTGCCTGCAGGTAAAAGAGCCTTGCCAAATAAATGGGTTTACAGGTTGAAGGAAGAAGATGGAGGAAAGAAAAGATATAAGGCCAAACTTGTGGTAAAAAGTTTTGCATAGAAAAATGGTATAGATTTTGATGAAATATTTTCTCCGGTTGTAAAGATGACTTCTATTAGAACTATTCTAAGTCTTGTGGCTACGAAAGACTTGCATCTTGAACAACTAGATGTGAAAACACCTTTCTCCATGGGGATTTGGAAGAGGAAATATACATGCAGCAACCACAGGGATATGAGGTCAAGGGTAAGGAGGATTTTATGTGTCGGTTAAAGAAGAGTTTGTATGGCCTGAAGCAAGCACCTTGGCAATGGTATTTAAAATTTGATAGTTTTATGGCTGAACAAGGTTGCAAAAGATGCCATTTTTATAATTGTGTTTATTTCAAGAAATTGGGTTATGGCAGCTATATTATCCTGTTGCTTTATGTTGATGACATGCTTGTTGCCAGGTCTAACATGCAACATATTAATGAACTTAAGCAGAAATTAGCAAATTCATTTGCTATGAAGGATTTGGGTGTAGCAAAACAAATCCTTGGTATGAGGATCACACAGGACTGGACAAACAGAAAATTATTTTTGTCTCAAAGTGAGTATGTAGAGAAGGTGTTGAAAAGGTTTAACATGTAGAATGCAACAACAGTTAGTACACCTTTGCATAGTCATTTTAAGTTGACTAAGGAGATGTGTCTAAAGACACAAGAGGAGGAAGACAAAATGTCTAAGATACCATATGCATCAACAGTTGGTAGCTTGATGTATGCAATGGTATGCACAAGGCCAGATATTGCACATGTAGTGGGAGTTGTGAGCAGGTGTATGAGCAATCCAGGAATGGAACATTGGAATGCTATAAAATAGATTCTTTGATATTTGAGAGGTACTACTTCAAAGAAACTATGTTTTGGAGGAACAAATTCTGCTCTAAAAGGATATGTTGACTCTGATCTGGTGGGTGATATTGATAGCAGAAGGAGTACTATAGGGTATGTTTTTACTATAGGAGGTACTGCAGTCAGTTGGATTTCAAGACTGCAAAAGGTTGTTGCACTTTCAACCACTAAAGCTGAGTATGTTGTTGCTACAGAAGCTAGCAAGGAGATGATTTGGTTACAACATTTTTTTGGAGGAATTGGGGCAACAACAAGAAGATAGCCCTTTGTACATTGATAGCTAGAGTGCCAGTCATCTTGTTAAGAATTCAGCTTTGTATTCAAAAACTAAGCACATATAGCTCAGATACCATTTCATCCGGTCAGTTTTGGAGGATGCGCAATTGAAGCTAGAGAAAATTCACACAATTTAGAATCTTGCAAATATGTTCACAAAGGTAGTTACACGGGAGAAACTGATTTCCTCATTAGTTTCCATTGGCCTTTATGACTAATAATAGTGGACATTAGAAACCAGCTAGGCTTGTAATCCAGTGGGAGTTGCAAGTGCAGTGGTGTCATTCTAGGATCAGTCTCCAAGTGGGAGGTATGTGGCGACTGATCATGCAAGTACTATACACTATTTATGTATCCCTCTTTTTGCACGATCGGAGTCAATTGTTAATTTTTGTTAACCGACAAAAGAAAAATGACATTGCAAAACCCTAATTCTAGAAGCTTCCAAAAATCTTGTTATAAGCAGCTGGGATGTATGTTACAGCAATGTATTCGCGAGATTGTAATATGTTTTGTACTGGATAATAAAATCATTGGATGGCTGAGTTTCTGTAGATGTAGCCCATATTGGGTGAACCACATTAAATTTATGTGTTAATCTCTTTTGTGTTATTCCTCATTATTATATTTGGGTTATTTAATCTACATATAATTATTAGTGTTTATTGCTTTGATATGCCTGAACCATAACATAGAGATAATTTATAGAAAAAGAAAAACAAAACTTAGAAATAAAACAAAAAAAAAGAGGAGAAACAAAACAAAAGATGGAAATAAAGAAAACATAGAAAAAGACACAAAATTAGAAAAAACAAAAATAAAGCAAAAATAAAAGCTGGGAAAAAGATAGAAAGAAGTAAGGTTGAGAAGGAAAGAATTCATTTTAAAAAGAAAAAAAAAAACCCTTCTCACTCTCAACCACCATATTCATTCAAATTCTTCTAAAAAAAAGAGAACAGAGGCAAGAGAAAATTTCAGACTTAGCAAAGGAAGCAAAAGAGGAATGGGCAGAAGGAGAGGGAACCAAAAGGGATTCAAGGGCACTGGGAAGTGTATTAAATAGGTTTTTATTCAATCTGAAATGTCATATTTTGGATGTATGGAATTGTTTTATTGTTTGAAACTGTGTGATTGATTGGATTTCTTTGCCATAGTTTTATAGCAAAAGGGAAAGATTATTATTATTTTTATTATCGCTATTATCAGTATTACTGTTATTATTTTGTAATATTATATATATTACTGTTCATAATCTTTATACTATATAAACTGGCAATTGTGAAACACCGTTATTTTCTTTATATCTAATATTATATTTATATATATATATATAATTATGGTTATTAATTTTCATATTAATGGTATTAATATTGTTACTATTTTATTATTACCAGTATTGAGAATTTTATTATGTATACCTGATATTATTTTCCATTCTGATGTTAATATATTTTGTTTTGATGTTATTTTATTACTGTATTAATACGAGTTTTGATTTTGATTTCTGATATAATATAAAACCGTTTTCAAATATTAAATACATTAAATTTCATACTGTAATATATATATATATATAAAGAAATGCAATTGTTTTTTGGGCCTGTAGCCACCCATCGGCGGCCATAGAAGATGCCCGTGGGAGTTCTACGGCCTCCCACAGGCCCCTTACGGCCTGTCGGAAGGCTCACAGCCCTCCCATGATGACCTTAACTGGGGGGCCGCAGCCTTAAGGCTATGATGCTCCCCTTGAGGCCATCGCCTCAACTCAGCCACTCATCTTTTGTTTATAAAATTTAAAACTTAAACCTCTTTTCTATTAGGCTACCTATATGAAATACTTCTAATTTGTATTTAAACTTCTTTGACGTATATCATTACTGTGTATGTATATGCCTATAGCAGTCAGTTATATATATATATACACACACACACTGCTGTTTCATTATGAATTATATCATTGCTGTATATGTATATGTGTTTAACAGTCGGTCATATATATATATATATCGTTGTTTCACTAATTGAGATATATATATTATTTTATATACTATTGCCCCAACATAGTATTGTTAGTGCATATATTCAATGCTGTGGATTTTGTATATTAGATTTATCTTTAACAAGTTACAATAGGAAAAAGATATACATTTGTATAATTAATTACGATGCTTTTCATATTGGAGAAACAAATATTTATCTGTATTCAAATGACTTGTAATGACTTTGGAAAATATGTTATCATAATTGTGAAATAGTAGGAAAAACTAGTAAATCAATTATTTTTATATCACCTAACTAGAAACCAACCTTTCTTTTGATGGATTATATCATATCACTGAAATTGTAAACAAGAATGATGTAACTTCACTCATTGTGTTAGTTTACTATGATTAGATTAATTTCAATAACATTAGTAGAACAAGGTGAAACTGTTTATGAAAACTTGAAGGACTGTATAAACCAATAATGTATCGTTGAACAAACTCTTTCTTTCCATAACCAAAATGGCACATTGTTAGTAACTGTTATAAACTCTTAAACAAACTATTCCTTTGATTTATGAGAAAGGGTATCTTGAGAAGAACAAGTGGAGGTAACTGCCAAAATATTGAAAGGATGGAAAAGAGGATGATCTTCCTAATCTTGTTGGTAAACTATATTCTAGGAGATTGCTTTATATGATTAAAAGAAGATTGTGGTTTTTGATATACCTATCCTTGGATTAAGTAAAATGCATGAGTATTGGTTGTTCACTAAAAGTTTTGGTATTGAAAATATAAATAGTAGTATGCCAGAGGTTATAGATTCTCAGACAGAGGCACATGCTTGAGTCATGCTTGTAGGCCCATTGTGGTATTAGATGTGTGTTATGTCTTACGAATGATGTCCTATGTTTTGGAATTATGTATGCACTTCTTTTTTTGCATTGTTGGGAAAGGGACCTAAATTGACCTTCATAGATAAATGATTTCAACTTCTAATTCCTTGATTGTGACCATGATATATGAACTTGAGATTAAGAATGAATGACTGTTCCTTGAGAGGAATAATATCTCATTGCATATGAATGTTATCTTTCTTGAAAATATGTATGAGGTGTGGATGCATTTTCCATTCTTGTATTTATGTATATTAAGTTAAAAAGAGCACCAGATTCCTTTACCTAAGCTAACTTCAGTTTGCTAGACCCCTCGTGAAGGGTCAGGCTTCCCAGTTGGGTAGCACGGGGAAGCTCAATGCTTCATGGCAGGGTGGAGATCACCATGATTAGACTCTCTCTCAGGTTCCATGGTGCACATGCAGAAATACATTTTTATATTTCTACTATGTTATTCTTGTATAAGCCTACATGGCTAAATCTTGTAAAGGCATGACCTTGTTTTGATATACTTATTGATTCAGTGATGTATGTAATCCTATTTGGATATAATGATGAAAGTTATTTAATTATGTTTATTTTTCCACTCCATTTTATAAATAATTTATTCTATTTATTATTTTGGCAATGAATTGTTTTTTCAAAGGATATTTTTAGTAAGTGAGTTTTATGGACCTTACAAAATATGACATTTTGTTTAAGGATTTCATTGAACATCACATAAACATACATTCATACTCATTCATACACAATGAAAACAAGAGTTGAGAAGGTGAAATGCTTGAACTTTATTGAAAAAATGAATCCTTATAGCTGAATAAATCTGAAAATGACTTGTATTGCTTTGAAAGTGCTTACAACAATGTTGTCATAAATTGAATGTCTGTTTTTTGAGTTACAGTACTATTTTCTTGCTAATACAATGCAATAAACAAGAGAGAACTAGTGAAAAACTAAGTCTAAGGGTCCTATATCTCATCACAAACATTAGAGAGAATATAGGAGCTTCCTTTTACAAAAAATGAATGCTCAAAAGTTGGTCAACCTACTTTAAATGCCCAAGAAGATTCCTAGTTTGATGTTGATTCCATGCTTCTAAATGCTTGGAAAAAGTCTTCTAGCTATCCCATGTGTCTCCAGACTATTCCTATATGCCTGGAAAGAGGTCAAAACTACCCCTAGATGACCTCAAACTACCCACAAATTGCTCTAGCTGCTGTCCTTATCACCCATCTTCTCATAAAAGACTTAAATTGCCCACAACTTCCACTTTGCACAACAATAGGGGGTATGGAAAGAGTTGGTCTACTTTTGGAGTCTTCCAATTGCTCAAAACTACCTCATAAAGGCTTAAAAACATCTGTCACTCCACCAACTACCCCTACTGGGTCTTGAACAGGGTTAAAACAACTTGTATGAGTCCTTAGCCTAAGTTTTACAACTTCAAAATGTTTAGAAACTTCATTTTTTTCTATCTCTACCTCTTTGGTTGAAATACACAGTGTGTATTTCAACCTTCTCCTAATTTCCATGTTTTATGAGGTTTGAAACCACCTTGGCATTGCCTTCTTACTGCTCATCTCAGTTTGCTTACATGCTTCTATTTTCTGATGAACTATTGTCCCTCACAGACCTTCATTTATGTTTCTTGATGCCTATTAGGACTGTTTCTTGAAGGTCTGTCAAGTACTTTTTGACTATTTTATGACTAAAAATAGTCATTCTAGATGATTGTTCCTCTCATCATTGTGACAGTCCTAACTATCCCTTCATACTCTTTAGGACTGCTTGTTCTACTCTTTTGTGGCATGATTGTCTTTTTCCAATTTCTCTGTGTTTGATTGAGCTTAAGGCAAAAATCATGACAAACTCAAAACAAAAAGAAGAAATACCTTTCACTGTTGACTTCATCTCCATTTTCTCTATATCCTTGACTACCACACCTTCCTTGTAGACCTACTTGGAAACAAGAACATTATTCTTTTAAACACTGATTGGAAAGGCTTCTTCATGTCTCTACTGGCACTACTCAAAGACTGTTCAACACATCATATGGAAATGCTCAACTTAGTTCATATGATTGTTATTTATGAAATGTATAGGATTGTTTGCTCAATCAAGGTCTTCATGCCTAGCTTGACTGTTAAGGTCTTCTTATGGGCATGACTGTTCTATGAGATCTTTGAGCACCAACTTCATGAGTGTATTCACTCTGTGTCTTTCTCATGTTTTTAATAATAGACGACTATTCTTTTGTTATCATTAGTGACTATCTTCTTTTTAGACCTTTGTGCTTGTTTGTTAAGAGCCTCTTATTAGGCTTGATGTTGATGATTGTTCAATATTAGGTTTGTATCTCTATGATACCTCATTCAACCATCTGCCCCTTTGTGCATCATTGTCTGCTTTTCATCTGCTCCCTGTTCTACCTTCTTTGGGACAGTCATTGTGAAATGTAAGAAAACATAATGTATAGTCACTTTTAGACTATCTTTTGACTGTTGCAAGTCCTTTGTGACTATTGCCTTTGTTTTGTATCATAACCTTTTTCCTTGACATGACCCTTGATCTCCTTATATTGACAATGCTTGAAAATGTTACGATATTACTTGATAAAGCCTTACAGACTTGTGAGCTATGGTGATTGAAGATGCCTCTGAGTACACTTGTTAATGGCCACATAAACCTACTACATTATTTACTCTTCTATTTTTGCCAAACCACTGTAGTCACATAGATCTTACAATGAAAACCATCAAACTCTCCACAAGTTCTTTCTATCTGTAGCAGGTTTCTCAAATCTTGAAAAACTATCTCTATTCAATACTAACCCTTTATGAAACCTCTGTGATAGGTTTTTGATCCCTTCATGCACAATCCTTTTATGTTTCAAGGGGTATTCTTCATTCAAGTGTGAGATTTTGGGAGTGAAAAGACCTTTTATACATAAACATGGAACATATGAGGGTTTTTGAAAAACCTTGACAACTTCAAAGGTCATTATATGGATTTGTAGGTATCTAATAGACTTTGTAATAGAGACATTCCCTATGACAATGTTCTTAAAAAATCCATAGTCACATGGATAGGGTAGAGTGACCCTAAACCTTCATGAAGGTAAACTATGTGCAAGCTTTCAAGAAAACTTCAGAGGACACATCAAAACTCACCTATGATTCTTGAAGTGCCTCTACTTTTGAGAATGTGGAATGTTGATTGACTATGGAAATAACTATGGTCTTCTATAAGGCAGTAATATTCTCCATGGTCCCCTATTAAAACACTTCACAAAACCATTTCAAAAACTTCACAGTCTTGGACACTCTATTTCTTAGAGAAAAGTGATATCTGATGCATATGTGTTGTTTCTTTTGAATGGGAAAGTCTTTATTTTTTGGATTCTTCCATGGTCTCAGCCACCTGTTAAACTTATCTTAGATTGTGAGCTTCTTTTCTAGCCTCTGTTATCTTGACATACCTGTTAGACTTAGGGCACACAACTGAGAGGGGGAGTGAATCATTTGTGCAAAACTTTCTCCAATTAAACACTTAAATCTTCTTAGTTATTAGCAGTATATTAATCATGAAACATAATGCATTTAAATCAAAAGCAAAAACACATCAACACATAAGACACCAAGATTTTAACGTGGAAAACCCAGTTAAGGGAAAAACCATGGGGTGATTAACCCAATATTGTGTTCTTTGTTAGAAGAATAGAAAGAACAAATGGCACATGCCAATTAGGGCTCACTGCCTAAACACACTGCTCACAGGAGGCTCACTACCTACAAGAGACACACTGTCTACAAGAAATAAGTATCACATACATGAACTGGGGAATAGCATCTTCACCATGCTTGAATCAGTTCCATTTAAGCCCAATACTTTTGCTTTGCCTTTCACTCTCCTCCTTGCTACCACACTCTCATCTCCATAAAGATAACTTTGAAATGACTTCATAATCCCTTATTTATACAAGACATCAACTTAGGAATGATCATCTAAGTCGGCAAACATCAACAAGAACATCCGCAAGATGTGTAACTTATCCCGTTGGCCTGTCTCAGGAAGAACACCATCATCCAGAAGTTGTTCTTCAAATGTGAACTCCAACTTTAATGCAGACCACCAACATGAACTGGACATGATCCAAAGACCACCGCAAGCTTGCCTGAATCACCAAGAACATCCACACTTCATCTTCTTACTGAGATCCTTCTCTCCTTTATCCAGAACCTCAAGAACACAGTCTGTCATCACTGTCACAAAGGAATAGATGCTTGCGGACCTTCAAACCATGAACCAACCAAGTTGACACTCCAAAAAGACTTCCTCAACACTCCCTTAAATCCACAGAATAGGAAAATGTAATTCCGGATCTCACCAGACCTGTCTGTATCACTCTGTCACTACTGAACATCTGTCGGAACCAGTTTTACTAGAGTGACCACAACTTCTTCAGATCTTCATGTGAACCTCTGAAATCTCTACTGGATCACCTTAAGACACATATCTACAAACCCTTTAATCTGTATCCTCTGATCCTCATCCCATCTTGGACTTTTACCTTATTGTCATCACTATTCTTCACTGTTGTAGATTGAGACTAATTTTCTCAATATCCTCAGCACACAACTCATCCAATCCTTATTATTAATGCAACAGGAGTATGTTGACATCAATGACAACACCGGTTAGGCCCATACTTGCAACAATCTCCCCCGTTGTCATTGATGGCAACATATGATGTGAAAAACTATTTTAACCATCAAGACAAGAACTTCTCCTTACTGTCACAACTCCCCCTATCAGCAACAACCATTCACATGTCTTCTCTCCCTTTACTACTCCCCCTTTGATCAGTAACCACTTGTTTTTCACATTTCTTCTCTCCCCCTTTGACATCGATGGCAAAGGGCACATACTTGCAATTTCAACACTTTGAAACATACCTGCTAGTCCCCCTGAGTAGCAGCTCCCCATCATCAATCTGGATCACAAAATATGATTGTGATATCCATCGGACTAATGCACCTTAGTGCACCTTAGTTCATCACCAGAAGGGCAATAACCCCTAGCTTCTCCCTGAGATACTCAAAAGAATCCTTAGGTAGAGGTTTAGTAAATATGTCTGCTATCTGATCCTTGGAAGGTACAAACTCCAATCTGACTTCATTCTTGTTCACTTGCTCTCTCAAAAAGTGAAACTTGATGGATATGTGTTTAGTCTTTGAGTGCAACACCGGACTCTTAGAAATATTTATTGCACTTGAATTATCACAGAAAATTGTGATAGGTTCCTCATACTCCACTTTGATATCTCTTAGCATCTGCTTCATCCACAAAACTTGAGTGCAACTACCTATTGCTGCAATATATTCTGCATTAGTTGTAGATAGAGATATTGCCTCTTGTTTCTTGCTTAGCCAAGAAACCAATCTTTTCCCCAAAAACAAAGCTCCACCACTGGTACTCTTCCAATCATCCACATCTCCTACCCAATCCGCATTTGTATATGCATGAAGAGAGAAATCATGATCTCTAGGATACCACAAACCATACTCAACTGTCCCCTTTAGATATCTAAAAATTTTGACACAAGAAATTTCCCAAGTGGAAAACCCTCCTGGGTATAAAAACCACTCAAACTGCCTCACTGGCTTAAAAGAAATCTTTCAGATTTACAACTGTCTCACTGACATATACAATTCTGCCTCACTGGCATATTGTTCTTCTCTGCAAGTCTCACTGACTTTCAATATCAAAAATTCAATGAAAAAGACAACTCAGGGGGTTTCCCTGTTTCAATAAGAACAACACCTTATTTCTCCTTTTCAAAAATCAAACAAATGTATATTTTCTCTACAAGACAATCTCAAAATTCAATTCACAATTTCATAAACTTTCTTACTGCAATACTAAACAGTTCACCTTCTCTAAAAATTGTTATCTTTCAAAACTTCAACCTTCTTTGAGAAAAATATTGATCTTGTTTAAACATTGAAGACTCCATCTTTTATTGCACCATCACTCTTCAAAAATATGTATCATTGTCCAAGAAGATGTCTCTTCATATCAAAACATACTTGCAATCCATAAAAATGCATCTCACAACAAATTATTCCATCTTCTGAAACTCTCTCACCCTCCAAGATCATATAACATCTCCTTATAAACACATCTGCAAAATTAAAACAAATCTCACACACAAAAGAATAAATATTCATCTTCCAATTCTTATTATAACCGGTTCAGCTTCCCACACATACTCATCTATTTTTCTCTTTAAAAAAATACATTCTTTTTCAAAACAAAAAAGAAACAAAAGCCAATTCTCGAAGATCTCTTCACATTCTGCAAAACTAGGAAACTTTCCAATTTGAAATATGTCTTTAGTGCCTCTTTAACTTCTGTGAAGGATAGTTGAAAAGGCATGTTTTATTGCCTTTTAAAACACAGTGGACATCAAATTTACCAAGGTTAACTGATCGTTGGAGATTCTTTCTAAATTAAACCTTATCCCTCCGATCTTCGATGCTTGCCACTTGGAGGTTCAAACGTAGTCGTCGATCCACATTTCCCACGGAGCACAAAAGCCAACAACCTGTTGACCAGGCACCCTAGGCATCAGGGCCGGTAATAACAACGATTCTCCACCCCTTAAGTCATTACTTAAGTGACTACCACCGCCTCAGCTGGTCAATGAAAAATTAAAACAAAAAGGCTTTGACAGGTATAGGGAAGGTTTAAAGTAATGACTTAGTCAATTTAGGATATTTGCCATACACATGAATGTTTGTCTCTTTGAACCTTTGTAGAAAATTAACAAAGATATGTGTGACCTAGTTTAACAAGAGAGGATACTGATAGACAAAATGAGATATGAAGACATTATCAGGACACACTTATAAACAGTGGCATAAGAGACAATAGTGAAGAACTTTAACTTCAACAATAACATTTAGCATTTGAATGATCAGGGAATCTTTCATTTTGACATGAGACACACCATACAACACATGAAAAAGGCAGACCACTGAAAGGAATGTAACAAATGACAATGACAAGTGAACATAAAAATGCAAACTTGAAAATCACATGTCACATCTTGAAACAATGAAGACAATAATGTTATTTAAGATTAAGCAATTGTGATCCACTAAGACGACCAAGTCACAGCAACTTCACTCAAGATCAAAACTAAGAGATCACTACCATACTAACCCACTGAAAGATCTGAGAGGAGAGATCACCACCATGTCACTGAAAGACTTTTACTAAGATGACCAAACTATTCACACCATTTCATTGAAGAGCAAATGTCCCTGAAATATCACTACCATTATCACCAACATTTTGACATCAATGAAATGACAATATGGTCAATAGTACTACAATCATCTAGGAATAGTCATCAATTAACAACATGAAGTATCTATCACCTTGAATACTCTTGATTCTTGCCAGACCACAAAGATCAGTATGAACTAAGTCCAATAATCTAGTAGAAGATAGTTCCTTACTTTTGAATGTGACTTTGCTCAGCTTACCCAACTGACATTCTTTGCACAAGCTGTTAGTAGGTTTCACCAATTTTGGAAGATCTCTTACAGCCTGAGTATTGCTTATCTTGATGATATTATCAAAATTCACATGACACATCCTCCTATGCCACAACCAACTTTGATCAATTTAAACAAACAAGCAACTTTTGCCAGTACCAACCAAGTGAAAGATATTACCTTTAGTTTGAGTACCGGATGCAATCTCTATTCTGGAACTCTCAAAGATCTTGCATATTCCATTCTTGAACTGGAGATCATAGCCTTTGTCCACCAACTGTCCAACACTGAGAAGATTGTGCTTCAATCCTTCAACATACAGTACATTACCAGTTTTGTTTCTTCCATCATGAGAAATAGTTCCTCTACCTCTGATTCTACCAGCAGAATTGTCACCAAACTTTACCACTCCTTCATACCTTTCCAAATCTACAAACTTATTTTTGTCACCTGTCATATGGTGAGAGCATCCACTGTCAATGACCCAATCATCCTTCTCTTCAATTTGGGCAGCCAGAGCTCTTTCCACAGTCTTATGATTGATAGATACAGAGGACATTGGATCTTCTTCCTTGATGGCAATGAACACCCATTCATTTATGGATTTGTTTCCTATCTCTGATTCATTATCTATTACTCCTTCATTGTCATCATCTTCATGTACATAGTAACAGTTCTTTTGGAACCTTGGCTTGTTAGGATTTTGCCTTAAAAACCTTTCCGGACACCTTGAAGCAAAATGACCAATCTTATTGCAGTTAAAACACTTAAAAGGAAATTTTCCTTCATACTTACCGGATCCTCTTGGCAGCCTCTTTGCAATAAGGGCTTCAAGTTGAGCAGTTTCTACTTCTTCTTCTTCTAGGTCTTTTCTTGCTTTTTCATACCATGATAGTTTCCTTGATGAGTTCTCTCCCAGATCAAACCTTTGTTTACCTTTTACAGAGGCACTGGCTTTGAATGCAAATTTAGTCATGGGGGGGTCATCTCCAAACTCTTTCATTTCAAATGCAACCAATTGATCTCTTGTGATAGTTGTATGGGCTCTAAATTCTTCAATGGCAGCAGCCTTGATTTTGTAAGAAGCAGGTAGGGATCTAAGAATTTTGCCAACAATCTCATTTTCATCCAAGACTCCACCAACATTTCTGATTCCACAAACAAGCTCATTCACTCTTGGCATAAAAGTAGTAATATTTTCATCATCTCTCATTTTTAGATTTTCAAATTTCCCTTTCAAACTCTGTAACCTTGCACATTTAACATACTGGTCTCCTTCATGCAAAAGTTCCAGTTTTTTCCAAATCTCAAAAGCAGTTGGTAGGTCAATAACATTTGAGAGCTCTAAATCAGATAATGCACTTAGAAAAGCCTCTATAGTCCGCAGATTGTTTTCAACATTTGTGATTTCATTTAGGGTTTTCAGAACACCCTGTGGAGGTACATACTATATTGTAACCATGGTCCAGTACGCCATTCCCATACACTGCAAGTGATATTTCATGCGACCTTTCCAAAGAGAAAAATTGGTTCCATCAAACTTTAGACTATCCTTCTTGTAAGATGACTTCCTGGATCTCCTCAAGCGGTTAAGCTCCTTTTAGAGGAACTTGGCTCTGATACCAATTGTTAGACTTAGGGCACACAACTAAAAGGGGGGGTGAATCAGTTGTGCAAAACATTCTCCAATTAAACACTTAAATCTTCTTAGTGATTAGCAGTATATTAATCATGAAACATAATGCCTTTAAATCAAAAGTAGAAACACATCAACACATGACACCAAGATTTTGACGTGGAAAACCCAGTTAAGGGAAAAACCACGGGGTGATTAACCCAAGATTTTATTATCTGTTAGAAGAATAGAAAGAACAAATGGCACATGCCAATTAGGTCTCAATGCCTGAGCACACTGCTCACAGGAGGCTCACTGCCTACAAGAGACACACTGTCTACAAGAAATAAGTATCACATACATGAACTGGGGAATAGCATCTTCACCATGCTTGAATCAGTTCCATTTAAGCCCAATACTTCTGCTCTACCTTTTGCTCTCCTCCTTGCTACCACACTCTCATCTCCACAAAGACAACTTTGAAATGACTTCGTAATCCCTTATTTATACAAGACATCAACTCAGGAATGATCATCTAAGTCGACAAACATCAACAAGAACATCTGCAAGATGTGTAACTTATCTGGTTGACCTGTCTCAGGAAGAACACCATCATACGGAAGTTGTTCTTCAAATGCAAACTCTAACTTTAATGCACACCACCAACATGAACTGGACATGATCCAAAGACCACCACAAGCTTGCCTAAATCACCAAGAGCATCCACACTTCATCTTCTTACTGAGATCCTTCTCTCCTTTATCTGGAACCTCAAGAACACAGTCTGTCATCACTGTCATAAAGGAATAGATGCTTGCGGACCTTCAAACCACGAACCAATCGAGTTGACACTCCACAAAGACTTCCTCAACACTCCCTTAAATTTGTAGAATAGGAAAATGTAATTCCGGATCTCACCGGACCTGTCTGTATCACTCTGTCACCACTGAACATCTACCAGAACTAGTTTTACTAGAGCAACCACAACTTCTTCAGATCTTCATGCGGACCTCTGAAATCTCTACTGGATCACCTTAAGACACATATCTACAAACTCTTTAATCTGCATCCTATGATCCTCATCCCATCTTGGACTTTTACCTTATTGTCATCATTGTTCTTCACTGTTGCATATTGAGACTAATTTTCTCAATATCCTCAGCACACAGCTCATCCAATCCTTATTATTAATGCAACAGGAGTATGTTGACATCAATGACAACACCGCTTAGGCCCATACTTGCAACAATACCCTCTTCCACATTCTCATTCCTGCATCGAAACCCAAAACACTCTTCCAAAGCTACATTGGTTCCATGACACCATCTCTTGTTGATCACTGTACGTTATTCTCACTCAGAAAGCAATACAGAGACCTTCATAGATCTAAAAACATGAAAAGAGTGAAGGTAGAAACACAATATAAACTTGATTAGTGAACATGCAACTGAAACTAATGGATTCCTCAAGACTCTTATCAGTCTTCAAAAGAGTTTGAATCTTTGATGCCTTTGAAAACTCTCCTTCACGAACTTGAGGGTCTGCAAAAAGGAAAAACAAGAAACCCTAGACTAGAGAAAAACCTACAAGTCTTAAACCAACAACAAGACTTAATCTCCCTCCTAAAACCACGATCAAGAACATGATTTAAGTTTCAAAAATGCATTACCTCCAACATGTATGTGGTCCTTTTGGAAAAAATAAGGTTTATTTTAAACCTTTTGAAAGATTTTCAACCATTTTCTAATGTACAAGACATTTTATGCACTACAAAACTCCTAAAGGTTTTTTTTCTTTTCTTTTAAACCTTATTCTAAAACCTTTGAAGACTTAAGAACTACTTAGAAAACAAGAACAAAGGAACTATTAACCTTGGCAAATGGAAAACATTCTAAGACATTTAAAAGACTTTAAGATCTCATTCCAAGACATGGGACTTTTAGCCTTTTGAAAATACATCCTGTTAACATATCTTGAACAAAGATGAAATATGTTAACAGGCATAGTAATCTTGCATCATTTCATATCCTTGATTTGAAAATTAATACTTTTGCAATTACACCTTGTGTATTTCAGCAAGCATAACTACCTTAATATTCATAATCATACTGATCATATCATTGGTTAGCACATTGAGTGTTATAAAATTTTGTATGAGTTGTATAACCCACTGCCCTAACACCAACATCTTTGTAAGAAGAAGTTGTAGATTGATGGGTTCTAGTGCTTTCAATAGCAATGATATGCAAACATCGAAAAATCCATTACTCAATTACTTTACAAAAGGTGAATCAACATCTTTGCAAAATGTCACTAATGCCAATATATCAGAAGAGCAAACATTTCATGACTTTGAAGAAATAAGTGACATAGTTTCACATGTGTCTAAAGCTCAAATCAAGAAATTAGACAAATAACTAGCTAATTTTCAAGAATTTATGGGAAATGAACATCTAGCTCAAGAAGCAGTACCTATTGTTGAAGGTATAAGAGGATTATTGCAAGAAGGACAAGAAGCTATTGGCATACTTTGTGGAATATCCCATATATTGGATAACAACATTATATCAGTCGATAACTGCATGAATATCATAAAAATGTGTCATCACCGAATCAAAATGGCACACAAGTATTGGCACCCATACTGACTATAGGAGTATCCACTTATACATAAACAATTCTCACTACTACTACACAAGCTTGTAGTAATGCTACAACTAACATGGGAACATCTAATGCAAACAATTACAAATCAGTAAACTACAATTACCAAAAGTTATTACCCTGTACATGTCCATACCCATGAATAACTATTCTCAACCACGCCTCACTTCCAATATTGCACCATTAAATAACATGGTATCCAATATGTAAACCACATCACCTAGTGATGCAATCCTAAACCAAATTTTACAAAGTATGACATCCGTGCATCAAAAGGTAGTGAATATGACCACTGCTTCATCTCAACCCAATATACCAACATATCATGCTCACAGTCCTTTATCTTACACAATTTTACAAGCTCAAATGCTTGCCAAATTTGAGACTCCCTGCCTTGAAAAGTACAGTGGCAAAGGTGATCCTAATAATCATGTGGTCGCATTCACAACAATGTGTAGTGATTTCTTCTTTGATGAGGCATTGTTAGCAAAACTCTTTCCACAATCTCTTAAAGATACAACTTTGGAATGGTCTTCTCCTTACCTACTAATTGAATACATTCATTCTCACATCTAGTTGATCAATTCTTGTAATATTTTCCAAGCAAACATTGGACCTCCTGTCTCATTGGTTAACTTGGTCCATTGTAAACAAGGTCCAAAAGAGAAATTAATGGAATTCATTAGTCAGTATCAAGCTCTCTTTACACAAATACAATATCTGATTATAGATGAGGATGTTCAAAAAGTAATCATTACAAATCTACAATTGAACATACGCGACAAGATATTATTGATGAAGCATAGTTCTTTCCAACATCTATGCACAACTCTCTGTGATTACCAACTTTCGATTAGTCAATATGAGAATAATAATTCATTGACTTCGATTGGTCAATCCGAAGCTGGAACATCTCAAAAATAATTCAAGAGGCATAACAAGAATTTCATCAAGATTAATGGGCAACAGTCGAACAACTTTCAATCGCAAGTAGAAACCATTTCAAATTGGACCCCATTCAAATTTAGGTAGCAATAGAGACAATTCACTCCATTATCAGATTCTCTTCATTCAATAATGATTCAAGTAGTAACCAACAATCATTTGAAGCTTCCTCCTTCTCATCCAATAGATAGTAGCAAGATGAAAGGACCTTTATTTGATGCTAATGTCTTTTGCTAGTATCAAGATCAATAAGACATGACACTGAAAGATGTATGCATCTTAAACATGAAATTCAAGACCTCATCGATTCTAACATAATACAAGTGACTGGTGTGAATGACAATGGAAGTAAATCAATTGCTCCTCTGAACCAGAATCTAGAAATCTTTACTAATCCTTTTCCTAAGCACAACATCAACAACATGGTAGAAGAACAAAATGAAATGGAGCTTGAAGTTGAATTTCTTAAATATGATGAAATAGTTGGACTGATAGAACCAGATAAGGTGGAAAAAGAAGATTAGCCTAAACTCAAGGCTCCACCTTATTCACAATCAAAAGGTATCTATGCTAAGGTTCCATTGGCAATGTGTGTTGTCATTGATGTCAACTCAATATGTGTCAACCTGAGGTTAGAGATAATGAAGCTGATGGACAGTGGAAGATTTGAGAGAGACGGTTTGACTCAAGTCAACATGGTTAGACATGTCAATCCAAAAGACCTAGTAGATGAAGGAAAACTGTCTAAGTATGAGAAATAATGATGATCAACCTGAGGTCTAAATATGATGCGGAGGTGAGTACATATGTTCTAACATGTTCCCAACATGCCTACATTAATATTCTACCATCTGGTGTACCACACTTAGAGACAAGTTGCAGAAGTTTCGCTAAGGCTTTCATAGTGTATCTCCTAAGATAGAGCTACAGTATTTTGGTCCGCATTCCTCTGTAGTGCAATATTTAGTCTTGCGGTATCAAAGATAAGTTGACTGATATATGAACATGTTATATCTAAGATTTCACTCATTACACCTTCAGCAAAGAAAGTTATTAATGACAGAGTTCCAGATTGTGACTTGACAGTATAAAGCAATGATGGGGACCCATTAGAATGCTCTGCATTCCTTTGGATGAGAATTTGTGCCCATGCAGTTTTGCAAATATGTTTGGAGATGTGTAATGCACACTACCTTGTAGTATCATGTGCTCTAATGGTGTGCAAGGTTGACTTTCAAATGACAGAAGTAACACAGACTGTTTTGGATGTAGAAGTACTCTATAGAACACATGCTTGAGTACTTGTGGAAGATGGAGAAGGTATAGAACAACCATATGAGTGTTTGTAGAGACTCTACATACTTCATAGTATCTCAGGATTGAACCGTATGCAATTCTCTCTTATTTCCTATACCGCACAAGGTGTTCAAGTCACCTTGAGTTGTGTATACATGAGTACTGATCATAGTGCAACTAAGTCAAATGTCTTTGCATTCCTCCAAAAATTATAGATATGATTGTGTGGATCTAAGAATATGTTCATAATGTTGCACAATTTCATTCATGAGTATTTCAGTTGACTTGGTGGTCTGCAATGCAATATCCTAAGTTTTGATGTGTCACAGTCAATCTAGAACGCCATGTTTTCATTAGTTCAACATGTTTCTTGTTTTACAGATGCATATATTGGTTAGATACTTTAGGAGAATGGTGTATGAATAGTATTGAGAAGATACATGGTTGAAATCTTGGTCCACATAATGTTTTTGGCTTCTCCTCGGTGATGTGAAGATGATCAATTAGTAGTAGTACTGTTGTTTGGGTTGACAGTCCAATTTCTTTCATGTACGATGGACCCTGATCAGTGGTTTTAAATGAAGGATATGTTATGATTTAATCAACCTTGTTGTGTCGTGTGAAGTGATCTACAACTCAAAATGTATTTGGTCCAAGCCGACCCATACAAAATTACACGTTTCATCTTAAGGTCTTCTTGGTGCTGACTTAATTGAGGTTTTAAGTGGTTGCGAAGGATATATATAGAAGAATAAATTCATTTATGGATTATATATGAGAGTACAAATGTGATAGAGCAAAATGAGCAGTATGAAGTGTGTGAGGTTAATATGATGGAGTAAATGTGCACAAAAAGAGGACTGCAACATCAGCATAAGTCAGATGCTTCTTTCATAGCAATTCATAGTTATGTTATCATTGTAATTCTTTGTAGTAGTGAGATTTCTTCAGGGAGTAGTAGCTTCCTTGGGTTGTAGCCTTAAAACAATGTCGTAAACTTTTATAAGCAGTGAGCATTAATTGTGAGCTAACACTCACTGTGGTTTTTCCCTTTTTTGGGTTTTCCACGTAAAAATCCTAGTGTCAATGTGTTGATTAATGTGGTGCATGTTTTACTTTCTACTCTCTAAGTAATTTGATTTGTTCTACAAATAAAGTAGTTAAGTTTTGTATGTGTTGATTCACCCCCCTCTTAGCATCTTAGTGTGTTCAACAATTGGTATCAGAGCTAAGTGCCTTTGAGAAGCCCAACAGCTGAGGTAGATCATGCACTTGAACACATGGAATCTGAAGCTATGCCTGATGATGTGTTTATTCTGGAACTAGATCTAGAAGCAATGGAACTTGAAGGTTGGGACCTCAACCTAGATGAAGTTGATCTTGAAGGAGAACTCCGGTCAGCCCTAGAGGATCTGGATTAAGAAAGAGAACTAAATCAAGAATACGAGGAAATGCTTGAAAAATGAAAGGAGACAATTGTGGAATTGAAGACAAAGGCTAAAGAATCAAAAGAGGAAAGTGGCAAACTGAAAGCTCAAACAGAAGGAGATAAAGGAGGTGACATTAAACTCAAGGAGGTAGAAGATATGATCTCTAATTTGAAAGTCATGGTTGAAGAAGGCAAGAGGATTGAAGACTACCTAAATATCAAGCTCATTGAGAAAGCTATCGAATGTTCAAAACTTGAGGAAGACGTTGTCACTTTGAGAAAAGAATTGGAAAAAGTAAAAGAACATATTGACAAGGGGTTAAAATTGAAAGGAGGTTTTGAGATTCTTGATGAACTAATCAACTCTCAAAATCCATCAAACAAAAATCTAGACTTGGTTTTAAAAAAGGGAAAAGTTCTATAATTACCGCTTCTACAAACTTGTATGATAACTTCAAAGCAGAAGGAAAGTCTGAAACAAAGGAAGAAAAGGCCTACACTGAAGATCCCAAAAGGAATACCTCTGAAGATGCAAAAGAAGATGAATTCATTCATGTCTAGAGACAAAGAAAGAATAAGAAGAAGAATTTCAGAAAGCCCACTCCTAAACAAAATGCTCCTACCAGGTACTCTCAAGCTTTCAATGGTAATTTCTATGCTTGTGATAAGTTTGGTCACAAGGCTATTGAATGTATAAGAAAGACGAATCAGAATTCATTTAGGCCTCCTAGGTACAATGTTGTGATCTCTCATGGTCAGTGTCATGCTTGTAGCAAGGTTAGTCATAAGGCTAATGGGTACATAAGCAAAATGATGAGGAATGGTTTCATGAACAAGAACAATTCTAGGACATCAAGCTGGTCTTCTATGGTTATTGTTACACATGTAACAAGTATGGTCATAAGGATGCTGATTTCAAATCTAATGTAAGAGGTGGTTGTGATCCGTAGGCCAATACCACCTGCTACAATTGCAATAAATCAGGACACATTGCAAGGTTCTGCAAGGGAAAAAGTGTAAGGTGCTTTGCTCCTCAAAAGAAGGTTGATATTGCTCCACAAAGAAGGAAATGAATAGGACATGGAGGAAGAAGGAAGAAAATGAAGTAAAGGAAGGATTTGCACCTCTACTTGGTGTAGATGGATCTTCTAGAAACTAAAGGAGGAAGTATTGGTTCAAAGGGAGTTACAACTGCAAATATTTCTCGACCCCTAAATGCATAAGATGTTTAATTCCTCAACATGTTGGCTAAAAGTGATGTGAACATGTTTAGTTGATGGTATGATGATGTTTGACCAAATTTCCAAAGCAAATGGACTCTTTGCAGAGGATTTTTGATTGATCATAGATCTCTGTATAATAAAAAGATGATTAGGTCTAGAATAGAGATTGCAATCAATGCGTAGTAGCCAGGGTTGGTGAGAAGTCTATTTAGGTGATACTTGATCAAATTTGATTTCATTTGAATGAATTTGAGTGTGAAACAAAAAGCAAAAAATATGAAATCAAAATTAGAGGAAATGCTTGACACTCCTCAGGATCCTGCAGGAGTAGCCCAGACCTCTTCTGCTACACAAGCATCTAAAAGGACAAGTAGGTCTACCTCTGCTATTGTGACCTCTTCAAAATTCTCTAGACCCACTCCTACACCTCCTAGCAGGAAAAGAACTACCACTGAAGTGTTGGTACAAACTAATACTACGGAGACAGAAACATAGACCTAAGGTCCAAGCAAAGAGAGGAAAGATCAATCCGGTGAACATAGAAGATGACAAAGATGATTAAGAAGAAGAGGAAGAATCCAATATTCTTGAAAGAAGAAGGAAAAGAGCAAGAGAAGGACATGAAGAAGCAAAAACCACCAAGGGAAAAGGAAAAGCAAATAAATCAAAAGAAACTTCTCAAGAAGAATAGGAGCATGAGCCTTTACAACTTGAGGCCACTGTGAATGCTATAGTACAACATGTTTCTCTAAAACAAGTTGCAGATCTCTATGATAAGATGCCTACTGATGATAAAGCCACAATTGTGGAATCAATAATCAGGTATATGATGGCCTTCAATGTGGCCTTAATTGAGTTCATTGATCAACTTCCTATAAGCCTTGCAGACCTACCCACCAACAAGAGAAATGAAGCCATGGGAAAAGAGGATGAGATGAGAAAACATGTAATTGAAAAGGTTGGTCCATCCATCACTGATGAAGAAAAGATCAAAATTTCTCAAAAACAAGCAAAAAATTCAAAACAAAAAGAAGAATAAATATTCTATTGGGAAAATACCAGGAAGAAATAGAGAGATTGGAGAAGGAGACATTAGAGAAAACTACAAAAATTATTGAGGAAATGAAGAATGCTAAGGTAACAGTCGAGGAACAAGTTCCTCTAGATATACCAGATGTACCTCTTCAGAATCTAGATCTGTTAGCCTTTAATGACGAAGTGGATAAAGGAGACATGACTGAGAAAGATAAGGAGATTGTTCCTCTAGAAAATATTGAAGCACAAAACTCAAGAGATTAAAGTGAAATAAATATATCCCCTCCTGCAAATACTGAGACACAAAATACATAGGGTCAAGATAAAGTAAGTACACCCCCTCTAGATTCTAGTGCAAAACATGACAACCCTCCTTCGGAGAATACATGGAAAGATGAGCAAAGAAAATAGGATAACCCTGAGGTAGAACAAGAACATAAACTTTAGGATGAATCAAAAAAGAGAGGAGAAACAAGATGAAAAAGGCAAGAGTGAAACAAAGGAGAATCAAGATGAGGAAGTTAAGGACACTTTTGGGGATATAGGTTAGAGTTCTTCAGGGTTAGACTCTTTTAAAGACCTATTAGATTTTTAGATGCAATTCCAACCAATGATTACACCACAACATCTAAAAATTCCTACTCATGAAGGGCAAGTAGACTTGTCAAACATTTCACCCCTTCACAAACTTCAACTTGGTGATATAATGCATGCTTCTGCAAGGAAGGATTTCCTGCAAGAAAACCTAAAGAAGACTAGTCTAGTTGAGGATGCAATGAAATTGATTTAAGAAGGTTTACCAAAGGTAAGCATTGATTCCTCTATCTCTGGAGAAAAATTTGAAGCTATTATAGGATTCTTTTAAGGATCATTCTTCTCATGTTGAAAAGAAAGCAGAACAAGTGGCATTAAGAAAGATGAATGATAAAAGGTTGGCTGAGATATCTGATAAGTGTGTCAATGCACAAAATAAGCTACAAGAAAATTTGAAATGTTCAAAGGATGCATCAATGAAGCCACTACTTTATACCTATTCTATATGAAATGACCTAATTCTAACAAGAATATCAAATCTTAGATTCAATCCACTGAGTCACAAATCTTCAAATTGGCCGAAGTATATGACTTGTCAAAAGACAAGAATGGAGCAACCAGGGAACAAGTTGAAAAACTTCATGCACAAATCTCACAGCTACAGGACCAAAGAGAACATATAAAGAAGTAGTTTGGTCAGCTGAGAGAAGTAGTAAATTTGAGACTGGCTTCATTATCTAGATTACTAGGTGAGGCAGAAAATATTGAGCAGAAGATGAAGACACCTAGCAGTATAGATGAGGTTGAGGACTTATATGTGTATTTTTAATGCCAAAATCACATCCTTACCTCAGAGAAAGAAATTTAAGAATCTATTCTAACACAAATCAAGGTAATATACACATCCATTCTACCTTTTAAATGAGTTGCAAGAGTATTGTAGATAAGAAAATTTTGAATGTATATAGACTTGCAAAGGATAATAGTGTACATAGCATCAATTTTTGAGGCATCTTCACCTCAAGGGGAGTACTATTTGTATAAATCATATAATAAGGGGGAGCTTATACAATTTTGAATGATGTTAGGCCCTTTGTCCTTGATGTCAAAGGGGGGGAGAGAGAAATATGCATCTAAGGGGGAGTGTTTGTACACATATTTTTTGAGTATTGCCATCAATGACAAAGGGGGAGATTGTTGGCAATGTGTGTTGTCATTGATGTCAACTCAATATGTGTCAATTTGAGGTTAGAGATAATGAAATTGATGGATAGTGGAAGATTCGAGAGAGATGGTTTGGCTCAGGTTAGCATGGTTAGACATGCCAGTCCGAAAGACCTAGCAGATGAAGAAAAACTGTCTAAGTATGAGAAAGAATGTTGATCAGCCTGAGGTCTAAATATGATGCAGAGGTGAGTACATATGTTATAACATGTTCGCAGCATGCCTACATTAATATTCTACCATCTGGTGTACCACACTTAGAGACAAGTTGCAAAAGTTTGGCTAAGGATTTCATAGTGTATTTCCTAAGGTAGAGCTACAATATTTTAGTCTGCTTCCTTTGAAGTGCAAGATTTGGTCTTGCAGTTTCATAGATAAGCTAACTGATATATGAACATGTTATATCCAATATTTTAGCTCATTACACCTTCAACAAAGAAGTTTATCAATGACAAAGTTTCAGATTGTGATTTAACAATGTAAAGCAATGATGGAGACCAATTGAAATGCTTTGCATTCCTCTAGATGAGAAGTTGTACCCATGCGGTTTTGTAAATATGTTTGGAGATGTTTAATGCATACTACCTTGCAATATCAAGTGATCTAACAGTCTGCAAGGTTGACTTTCAAATGACAGAAGTAACACAGACTGTTCTGGATACAGAAGTACTCTATAGAACACATGTTTGAGTACTTGCAAAAGATGGAGAAGGTATATAACAACCATATGAGTGTCTATGGAGACTCTACATACTTCATAGTATCTCAGGATTGAACCGCATGCAATTCTCTCTTATTTCATGTACCGTACAAGGTGTTCAAGTCACCTTGAGTTATGTGTATACATGAATACTGATCATAATGCAACTAAGTCAAATGTCTCTGCATTCCTCTGGAAATGATTGATATGATTGTGTGAATCTAAAAATATAGTCATAATGTTGCTCAAGTTCACTCACAAGTATTTCAGTTGACTTGATGGTCCATAATGCAATATCCTAAGTTTTGATGTGTCACAGTCAATCAGAATGCCCTATTTTCATTAGTTTGACATGTTTCTTGTTTTACGAATGCATATATTGGTTAGATACCTTAAGATAATGGTGTATGGATAGTTTTGAGAAGATACATGGTTGAAATCTTGGTCCACATAATGCTTTTGGCTTCTCCCCGGTGATGTGAAGATGATCAGTTAGTAGTAGTACTGTTGTTTGGCCAGTCCAGTTTCTTTCATGTGCGATAGATCCTAATCAATGGTTTTGAAATTGAAGGATGTGTTATGATGTAATTAACCTTTTTGTGTTGTGTGAAGTGATCCATAGCTTAAAATGTATTTTTTCCAAGCCGACCCATACAGATTTACATGTTTCATCTTAAAATCTTTCTGGTGCCAACTTAATTGAGGTTTTAAGTGGTTGCGGAGGATATTTATAGAAGAACAAATTCATTTGTGGATTATATATGAGAGTACAAATTTGATAGAGTAGAATGAGAAATATGAAGTGTGCAAAGTTAGTATGATGGAGTAATTATGCAGAAAAGAGGATTGCAACATTAGCATAATTCAGATGCTTCTTTCATAGCAGTTCATAGTTATGTTATCATTGTAATTATTTGTAGCAATGAGATTTATTCATGAAGTAGTAGCTTCCTTGGGTTGTAGCCCTAAAATAATGTTGTAAACTTTTATAAGTAGTGAGCATTATATTGTGAGCTAACACTCACCGTGGTTTTTCCTGTTTTTGGGTTTTCCACATAAAAATCCTGGTGTCAATGTGTTGATTAATGTGGTGCATGTTTTACTTTCATCTCTCTAAGAAATTTGATTTGTTCTACAGATAAAGAAGTTAAGTTTTTGTATATGTTGATTCACCCCCCTCTTAGCATCTCAATGTGTTCAACAAGTTCCTCCTCTGTGATCCATTCAAGGATCAGAAGATAACCAAAATGCACAAGATATGTAAAAGGAATAGACTACATACAATCACAATAAGAAAGAGAAATATATAATGATGAAAAGTATCCCATTTCATCATGAAAATCTCATTCATCAGGCAAAGCAAAATAAGAAAGCAAAAGAAAGAAAAAGAGCGAGGCACGAGTCATCAAAATCCAACGAAAAAAGTAATGATTCACCTCCTTGCAATCATTAGAAGATTTAAAACATACAAGAATTTATGTATCAAGCACCGTATGACTGTTGTGAAAATCAAACAGGTATGAATCCCTCATCCATTCCACCACACTTGATGGAGCACCTCTCCAAGATGCTCACAAGTTTGGCCTCCTCTTAGATAAATATATTTATATATGTTATTGTGTTGTGTTCCCTGTGTAGTGTTAAATGTTTGTTTAGGTCTCCTTGGATGATCCTTGACACTCTTGTAAGGCCAAGGATACAAGGAGACCGCCTCCGTCGTGACATTCCTTCTATTTGTTTCTCTATTCTTCTATTCTTCTCTTGTTGCAATTGTTGTGTGTGCTGCCTTGGGGGCATAACATTGTGGAGGATGTCTTGGGGGCATCTTCCCACATTGGGACCATAAGTCATTTTTGTCTCCTCTCCCATTTTTTTGTTATTTCATTCTTCTATTGTACTTGTGGCCCTACTAGTCGACAGATGACGACAACAAATATACACTTCTAATAAGGATTGTGTGTCCCTAAACAAGAAAATAAAAATTGACCCAGTCCATATATGAATACGGGGGTAATTTGTTACTAACGTTTGACTAGTAGAATTACTTTGTGTTGTGATGTGATCATGTATCATATTGTGAAATTGTTGTAACAAGCCTTTGCAATACCCTAAATCTGCATCTATGCACTTTGGATTGCTTTTGTCCCACCTTGTAGCTACACTCAGTTCTGAGATACCTGAAGTATAACCTCACGGCTATACTCGATTCTAAACCCATAAGTATAGCCTTGGTTTGTTTTAGTGGCATGTTTCCTTATTTCTGTATTAGTGTCATGAGATGATTTGGTTATTATCTTAGAATAGATTTTCTAACCAAAGATTATTATTGATCAATTGTTGTTAGAAAATGATATTGATGTGCTTCTATTGTGATTGTTGGGAACAATTCAACAATTGTAAGCACATGTCACTTTGGGGCATGGGCTTTGTGAAAGCTCTTATTCCCTTGCGTGTTTTAACTTTACCTTAAACATGATTGCTATTAGTAAGCAGGAGCAACCACTTTAAGGTGGGAGCATATATTGTGGTAAATTCTTGGATATCCTAGACATTGTGATAAATTGTGTTTGCGTATACTTCCTTTTCATCGTAAGGCATCTCTACGACACAGGTGAGGTTGTATACTTTGTACGTATGCTTCCTTTTCACCGTAAGGCATCTCTGCAATGCAGGTGGGGTTGTATGCTTTTGAAATCCCTTATGCGGAAGGCCGGATTATGTCTTCCCTTGAGTTGGTTACACATCCTTTTGAAAAAGTCCTCTCGTGGGAAGTGGGGTTGGGTCTTGAGTTACTCACCCTTAAGTGTGTCTTTGGTGGTCATGGTAGTGTAGCCCGATCGTCAGGTGTGTTTGGCATGTCTTAGATGGTAGAGTGTAGCGATGAACTCCTCCCCATCACCCATGTTTGCTTTGTATAAGACATATAGTGGGTCAATGACATACTCTACGGCACTTGTGTATTCTGTGTGTTTGTCATGTGTTTTATGTGTTTTGTGGAGGTGCGTAGAGATGAGCTCCCCCCATGTCGTGTGTCTTGCATGTTTTGTGGAGACACATAGTTATGAGCTCCACCACATTGTGTGTTTTGTGTGCTTTGATGGTGACGCATAGTGATGAGCTCCCCCCATCGCCCGTTAGTATAGTATAATTGTTTAATCATGTCTTCTCTTCATGTATACCTTGTGTATTGTGTGACTGTGTTCATGTCTTCTCTATGTTCTGCATTATTGTCAAGTTTTTTCTTATGTTTGCCTAAGCTTGGGGGCTAGAGATGGTCTTCCAAACTTAGGGTGTTTTTTTGCTCTAGTGTCTGATGTGCTTGATGTGTTTTTTAATGTACTTTAACTCATGTACTGATCATAAGATCATACACATATTAAAGTGGGGGCTAAATGTTATGGAGTAAAAAGTGTCCACTTGTCTTTTTACCTCCTTGTTTAGCTCCTAGGTCCCATTTATGACATTATACATTCTAAATGTTCATCCCGATATAAAATTGCCCGACACCAAGGTAAATTGGGGATATGGGCCCCTTCACTTATCTTATCTCGAACCCACAAAGAGCTAAAAGACTTGGGAGGTCCCGCCCAAGTCCCTCCTAATTGGTCATAGAAAAATTAAGTATTGGTCACCTTACACCTCTCTAGAGGTTTCTCCTTGTCGACCCTTTTGGTTTAATTTGATGATTGTTAGTGGGAAAGCATATATAAGTGTGTTTTTGAATTCATTATGAACCTAGATAGAGATAGTCAACTTGAGATATTAAAGGAAAGCAAGCAAGAGCATTCATTGTGATTCTAGAGTGGATTTGTGTGTTGTTATTGTGTGTTTGTTGCAGGCATGAAGCTATCATCTATCCACCTTAGGAGTTGAAGGATCTTCATCCTCTTGAGGGTTTCATCACATAGGTGATATCATTGTTGTTTATCATCATTTGGATCATCATTATTATCATCTAATTTTGGCCTCTACCCCCACGAGGGCATGCACTCTCTATCAATCAATGGTGTTGGGAAGCTTGAATGCTATCTTAGAATTTGACTGAGGGAAGTCCCTAAACACCATAACCCCCCAAACCCTCTCTTTTCATCTTATGTGCAGGTTACAAGAGCGCGATCCAAAGAATGTGAAGATATAGGAAGATTGAGTGAAGATTAGGGTTTCAAGATCTGACAATAGTCACAAAATATTCTTCTATCCAAGACTTAGGCGGTGACACCTTAGTCTTTCTGCCCTTTCTGACTTCAAATCTGGTATCAAGGTAGCATTTGCAACATCTCTCCAATTTACAGTTTCTGTAGATTCCTTCAATTAGGACCTAGGCGGTCCCAAATTGGTCCTTTGACACCTCTGCTTTCAGGAGACAGGTTTTATCATCTTCCTATTCATCCCTATGCAATTGTTTACTAGATTTTTGTTGTACTTACTCTGTTATAAGTTGATCTTTGTGGAACTAGGGTTTCATGCATTGTTAACCTAGGGTTTGATAAAAAGGTTGAAACAAATATGATCCATCTATAACATACCTGAGTACAAGATTTATAGCTAAGTCCTCCTCCATTTGGTAGTGATTTGGCTCGGTCTTGTCCTTGAATGTTATATGGGAAAGGGTTTGATCTAGTGTGCATTCTAGTTGTCATTATTCTCCTTTTTCACACCTACAAGAGTCATCTATGGCCTTTCTCCTAATCTCTTCACTTAGCAAAAATTTGATAGTATCCTTAATTTTAGGTGAAGAATAGTTTCCACCGATTGTTATAGTTAAATTTTCCCATGAATTAGGTAAAGAACAAAGTAAAATAATACACTTATTCTCTTCTTCTAATATTATTCCAATTAAAATTAGGTAAGTCAAGATTAGATTGAATGCATTGAGATGACCATTTATAGCACTGCTTTCATTTTTAAAGAATATAACTTTATTTTTAAGAACTATTTATTTACTAGAATCTTAGACCGATATAAAGTTCCTATCTTTTTCACAATAAAAAAGTTATTTATTCTTTTGATTCATTCATCAAAATAAGATCTAAAAAATATAAACAAATAATACTTCTAGCTTTCTTATCTAGTTTAATTTAATCCTTATATAACATACTAGAAGGCTTTCTTGATGAATATACCATATTCCATTCCACCAAGAGGTCTTCAACCTCCAACTTCCATAATTCAAAAGTCTAACCATTGAATCTTTCAATATCAAATCTTGATGTACTTGCCATGAATTCAACAACAAGATTCTTGAATTATCATAGAATCGATAAAATATCCTAGTGCAATAAAAACACACATGGTGAGAAAAGGCACCCCTTTTTGTCAAACAAATCCCCAATGTTCGGCACAAATCTTCAACGTATGGCTCTAATACCAAATGTGGGAAATTTTGGTAACTTGATTAACCTAGAAATTTAGATTATAAGATCAAATTATAGTTTTATTATGTATTTTTTATCAATTCATTTAGCAAAACATTATGGAAGAACAAGATATTTAAACACAATATCTACAATTCACATGAGACACAAGGTCTAACTTGGGAAACCCTTTCAAGAAAAAACCTAGCAACAAAAGAGAGCCAAATATTATATTAATATATAAACATAGTATCTAAATACAATACAATCATCTCCGTATGTCACATATCTTAATCTAAAAGCATCTAATGCACAACCCCTATACATGTACTTCTCAATCACATATTCCACATAACACCATTGAAGCATCGATTAGTAACTCAACATCATCTCATCAACCTTCTCCATTCCATGTCTCAGATCAGATGCAGATCAAGTTGTTCCAAAAATCCCAATGAACTCCACATTCTAACCACCTTTGGAATACCAAGCATCACACAACTAAATAAGGACCTTATCATGACATCATCACTACCACATTTTAAACTTGTGATTTATCCCAACTAATAAAATACTTATGAATTTAGATACTCTAGAAATTTGTGCAAGTCATTAGTAATTGACCAAACATTTTCTACATGAATAATAGTGAAATAGAATCTTCATAGTACCACCAATACTGTTTCAATCTCTTATGGTAGTAGAGAAAAAACTCTCATGAGTTTTAATACTCTAGAGTGCATTTTACAACATCTACATGTTCTTTGTTGTCACTACATGTACTCCATCAATACCACATATACTCCAATAATGTACTCTATATAAGATGCAATGTATAATAGCCAAATCTCATGTGGTTGTGACCATGGCTTCAACAAGGTATAACACATCTATAGGCCAAACCAAAAATTCTAACTCCTACCATATTTGTAATGAAAAAAATTGCATAATAGATTAATATAATAGGAAATATGTTGTAAATACTTGATAATAATATGCCACTTTCAGGGGGAAACCTCCAAAAGTCTCCATTAAAGAACACAATTCATAATTCTAATAATGACTAACCTCTACCTCATATATATAATATAATCAAGCCTTGGATATCACCCAGGCTTACTTAAATCCCATAATATATCACATAGGCCAACCTAAATACCTATATAAGTATATTAATGTTTATATAACTTAATTAAGAGTTAAGGTAGCCACAAGTCGACTACTCATAACCCCATACCAATGTAAGATTAAGGGTGTATCATGCCCCCTCTTCAGAGAAGCATTGTACTCAATGCTGATCAAATGTGGATGTTTCTGCACAAAATTTGCATCTTCCCACATGGCCTCTTCAATTGGTAAATTCTTCCACTAAATGAGATACTTAGTGATTTTCCTAGTCCTCAACTTCTTTGTGTGCATTTGGAGAATTATCTCTAGATCCAAAATGATTCTTTCTTCTTCATCTAACTCTGGTAACACAATTTGTATAGGAATATGTTGACAAATTACCTTCTTCAAACAAGAAACATGAAAAAATGGATGTATCTTTGTTGTAGGAGGTAACTCAAGCTTGTAGGCTACACTACCAATCTTCTGTAGAATCTGGTATGGCCCATAATATTTTAGTGACAACTTATTATTGTTTACTTGTTGCTCTAGGGACATTTTCTTATAGGGTTGTAATCTCAATAAAACCCAATCACCCACCTCAAAACTCCTTTTAGTAAAATGTTGGTCTACCTATTGTTTCATTCTATTTTGTGCCATGGCCAAATTTTCCTTGAGTCCTAAAAGTACCTATTGTTGATGATTCATGTGATTCTCCATTGCTTGAACTTTTGGTGTCACCTTTAATGCGGATGTGATGGATGGAGGATGGTATCCACATAATGTCATAAATGGGGATATTTTTGTAGAAGTATGGAAGGAAGTGTTATACCACCATTCTGCAAGTGGTAGCCAATCCAACCACTGAAATTCCATTGATGTCAAAGGGGGAGAGAAATTATGTGAAAAACTAGTTGCTGATGAAAGGGGAGCAGTAAAGATAGTGGTTGCAGAAGAGAAAGGGGGAGAAGTTTTTGTCTTGATGGTTGAATCAGTTTTTCACATCATATGTTGCCATCAGTGACAAAGGGGGAGATTGTTGCAAATATGTGCCTAATCAATGTTGTCATTGATGTCAACATATTCTTGTTGCCATTGGTGTCAACTGTATTTTATTTTGTTGTCTGTTTAGAAGACTGGAATGTTGAGGATATTGAGAAAATTAATAAGGATCAATGTATGCGGACCATATGGCTGAGTAGAGGATTGTCTTAAGAAGCTCCAGTTAATAATTGAAGGGTTCGCATGAAGATTTGAAGAAGCTATGGCCATCTGAGTAGAACTAGTTTTGCAATTTTTAGAAGAGACAAAGTAACAAGAAAGAGGTCCGGATTGTTCCAAAAATATAAAATGATGATATGTGGATCTAGAGACATGTTTGGGAAGTCAATGTGTATCATCTAGTCAAGTGGTTCATGGTTTGGAGATCCGCAAGCAATCTTTCTTATGTAACAGTCATTGCAGACAATGTTCTTGAGGTTCCGGATGAAGATTCAAGTGATTCTAATAATTTGGAGGAGTGTGGATGTTTTTGTTGAATTCAATGTGCTTGTGAAGGTCTCTGGATCATGTGACTACTATGTTGGAGGTTCACATTGAAGTTTGAGCTCGTTGGTGAAGATTTCCTTCTTGGTGTTGTTGTTCTTTCTAGTCTTGGTCGACCGGATGATTCAAGAGTGTTGAAGATGATCTAAGACCAATTCGATGGAGCATGGTGTGTTGATCAAGGAAGATTTGAGTCCTAGTTATGTTTGGCTGATAGCTTAGTGACTCGCATTAAGTCAAATGTTTGTAGTGCCAACCTTGATGTTTATTCCAAGGTTGATTAAGCACATAAAGGCATGTAGTTGAGTTGTTGAAAATCCATCCTTGTGCGAAAATAATATAATCTGAAGAAAGAATCAAAGGCATAGCAGAGCAGAGGAGAAGTAGAAGAACAAGAACTATTTTGATGAAGAGTTAGAGAATAAATATTTGGGGCAGAGCAGAAGTTTTGTGAGCATTCAATGAAACTAAACCAAGCATGAAGGAGATGCTATTTATCAGTTAAATTCTTTTTGTATTAAACATAAATTCTATAGGCAGTGAGCCTCTCTTGAGCAATGAACTCTGGGTAGTGAGCTCGAAGGCATGTGCCTTCTCTTTTCTTCTAAGTACTTTTAACAGGGTACAAATCTTATGGGTTAACCCCCACCGTGGTTTTTCCTTAACCGGGTTTCCACGTAAAAATCTTGGTGTTATGTGTTCTTAGTTTATTTTTGCTCATGTGTTGTTGATTCATGCTTTAATGTTTACATTATTAATCTGATTGTAAGTTGATAAAGAAGGTTAAAAGTAGAAAAGGTTAAATTTGTGAGACAACTAATTCACCCCCCCTCTCAATTGTCCGAACTAATTCTAATAGTTCCAAGTATAAGAAAGCCATGACCACCTTTTGTTGACAAGGAACATGGTGAATATCAAAGAATTGTTCCATTTGGTAGAGCCAATTGGTAGGATCTTGACCATCAAACTTTTTTATATCCATCTTTGGTATGAAGTTCCTAGCCATAGAATGATTGGAGTGTTGATCCATCTTGAGATCTGATTCAAACCCAAACCACCCTTCCCTTAGGAGACTCCTCTTCCTCCCAATCCTAGTGGTGTGAATCCCTTTGTTTGGGATCTCTAGGATGTTTTCCACCATATATCTCTGCATTATTCCCTTCAATACCACATGACTTAACCATCACTTTCTCTAACCCTTGCATTCGTTCTGAAATTAACATGATTTTATCCTTCATCTTGTTGTTTTCTTTCTAAATTTTTTCAAATATATATTCATTCTCTTTATGAGCAACAGATGAACTAATTTTCCACATCCTCATTGCTTGAAGATTTTCCAGGTGTGGCAGCATTCTTTTTGCCTCTTGTTGTAGGCACTACCATGATAGGAAAAATAATTTTGGAATAAATCACACAAAACAAATCCAATCAATCTAAAAATTTTACTATAACTTACTAGGGCCTAGATCTCTTCCTAAAAAATTCTCCCAAAAATTTTTAATTTGCAACCTTGAGAGTGAAATTGGTGGAAACCTTAATTTCATAATAACTTTCTCAAATATGCTCCAAATGGCCTCAAATCTAGACTCTAGAAGCTTTAATATGTCCTTGAAAAACCCACTAAAAATATTGAAAATATTTGCCAAAATAAGAGATATGCACTTCCAAACATGACCAAAAAAAATTGCCTTATTTTTTTGTCTTCATGCTGCCAAGATCATGCTCTGATACCACTTGTAATGAAACAACTTACACAATAGATGAATATAATAGGAAATATGTTGTAAATACTTAATAATAGTATGCCACTTTGAGGAGGTAACCTCCAAAAGTCTCCAATGAAGAACATAATTCACAATCCTGATAATGACTAACCTCTACCTCCTATATATACCATACTCAAGCCTTGGATATCACTCAAGCCAGCTTAGATACCACAATATATCACCTAGGCCTACCTAAATATCTATATAAGTATATATTAATGATTGTATAACTTAATTAAGAGTTAAGGTAGCTACACATTGACTACTCATAACCCCATACCAATGTAAGATTAAGGGCATATCAGCATTTTACCACACAACTTACCAACACTATTCTATTATCTACAATTAAACTTCTACATAACAAGAACTCTATATCGGTGAATAACATACCAAAATCCCAAAAACCAAGACCATAGTTAGAGCCTCTAGAGAACAACTTGAGGCACAAAGAACATCGTTGACCAATCCATAGGCTTTCTCTTGATCATAGTCCCCTTTATGTGACTTCTTGGTTAGGATGCCTATGGTTGATCTCATTTGACTGCATAGTATGTTGAAGCTATTAAACACACTTGGTGAACTTGACATTTTCCAAACCAAATAAATGTCTTTACCACCAAATGAACTCCCTTGTCTACTATAGAATCCCACTTAAGGTCCATCTTTGAGACTTCTCTTTATGTGATCCTAGAGCCCTAGTTTGAGTTCACTTTTAGATGTCTTATCAGAACTTTATGGCTTGCTCTAGTATGACCCATTAAATCTTGTGTGGATTTTACCTCATCAAGTTTTATACATATGCATATCTAGTGAACCTAACATGAATTCACCACCTTTTTTTTCCTTCACCAATCATGATTGCTTTATCTTCCTCAGATATGTTCAAGTTCAAACAAACTTTTTTAACACTTGAAGATTACTCTTAGGATGAGATTTTAGGCAACTTGTCTCCTTCATGCAAAAGTTCTAATTTTTCCCAAATCTCATATGCAGTTTTTAGATCAATAACATTTGTCAGCTCAGAATCAGATAAGGCACTTAGTAGAGTTTCTTTAGCCTGAAGATTGTTTTCAGCATCTCCGGTTTCATCTACAGTTCTCAGACCATTCTGTGGAAGAACATACTTCTTTGAGGTTATGATCCAATATTGCATTCCCATACATTGCAAGTGACATTCCATGTGGCTTTTCCAAAGAGTTTAATTTGTTCCATCAAACCTTGAACTATCCTTCTTGTAGAATGACATCCTAGATCTCCTCAAGTGGTTAAGCTCTTTTAGAGGAACTAAGCTCTGATACCAATTGTTAGATTTAGGACAGACAATTGAGAGGGGGGGTGAATCATTTGTCCAAAACTTTCTTTCAATTAATCACTTAAATCCTCTTTGTAACTCAACAGCATAATAATAAACCAATCATGGAAACATAATGCATTAATCAAGAGCATAAACACATTAACACATAAGACACCAAGATTTAACGTGGAAAACCTGGTTAAGGGAAAAACCACGGGGTGACTAACCCAAGATTGTATTCTCTATTAAAAGAATAAGAACAAATGGCACATGCCAATTAGGGCTCACTTCCCGAGCACACTACTCACAAGAGGCCCACTACCTACAAGAGACACACTGTCTACAGAAAAAATAAATATTACATACTTGAACTGAAGAATAGCATCTTCACCATGCTTGAGTTAGTTCCATTTAAGCCCATTACTTCTGCTCTATCTTTCTCTCTACTCCTCTTTACCACACAATCATCTCCACCAATATACTTTTGAAATGACTTCACAACCTCTTATTTATACAAGACATTTGACTTTAGGATAATCATCCAAGTCAGCATACATTATAGAGAAAATACATAAATGCAACATGACTAGTTACAAAGACTTCACGCAGATCAACACGTTGTCAGCCACTCAGATCTGAGACTTCAATCTTCCTTTAGGAACATGCCATTCTTCATAGAACATCTTCAAGATCATCCGCAGGGTGTGTAACTCATCTGGTCGACCAGACTTAGGAAGAACATCATCATCCAAAAGTAATTTCTTTAGAGCTCAATCTTTAATGCAGACCACCAACACAAACTAGACACAATCCAAAGACCTCCACAAGCTTGCCTGAATCACCAAGAACATCCACACTACTTCTGCTTATTGAAATCATCCTCTCTTTCATCTGAAACCTCAAGAACACAGTCTGTCATCACTGTCATATTGGAATAGATGCTTGTGGACATGTAGACCATGAAACAATTGAGTTGTCAGTTCACATTGACTTCCTAAACACTCCACCAAATCCGCAGAGCAAGATATTGCATTTTCGGATCTCAACGGACGTATCTGTGTCACTCTATTACCTCTGAACATCTGCCAAAACTAGTTTTACTCAAGTGGCCATAACTCCTTCAGAACTTCATGCAGACCTCTCAAATCTTTACCGGATCATCTGAAGACACATATCTACAAGCCCTTTGATGTGCATCCTCTGATCTTCATCTTATCTGGGATCTTCACCTCACTGTCTTCACAGTTCTTCTCTATTTCTGATAGGACTAATTTTCTCAATATCCTCAACATACAACTCATCCAATCCTTATCATGAATGCAACAGGAGTAAGTTGACATCAATGACAACACCGGTTAGGCCCATACTTGCAACAAGAAGCATGTTGAAGCATGTGAAGATGTATCTGGGTCCAAGCTAAGCCATGAAGTGTGCTTCTTTCACTTATTTTCTCCACAAGTTTGTTTAGGTCCAGACCTAATTTGAATTATGTATGTTTGCTGACCTTGGAGACTATTCCAATGGTTGTAGATTTTAATTCTGACCTTGATGTACATTCCAAGGTTGTTGATTGGTATAAATAAATGTAATGAATATGTGGGTTGGTGTGGGGGATGCGAAGATGCACAAATGAGAGTGTGTGTGTAAGGGCAACGAAGGTAATTGGTATTGTGCTTCAATGAAACTGAACTCAGACATGTTGTAGATGCTATTATATCAGTTCATGGCAATGAGCCACCCTCCTGGTACTGAGCCAACCCTCGGTAGTGACCCACCCTAATGCCAGTGAGCCCTATTTGTAGTGAGCATTTCTTTGGATAGTGAGTCCTTGGGCAGTGAGTCATCTGGTAGTGAGCCTCTTTTGTTATTCGGTATTGTTACTACATTATATTGTGAGCTAACACTCACCATGGTTTTTCCCTTTTAGGGTTTTCCACATAAAAATATGGTGTTCATGTGTGTATGGTGTTAATGTATTTAAGTTATGTTTCTACACTTCATGTTAATCTTCATAACATATTAAGAGGTTAAAGTAAGTGAATGTGTTTTTTGGGAAAAGTTAAAGTTTTTGATATAACTAATTCACCCCCCCTCTCAGTTGTCTTGTGCCTTCAACAATTGGTATCAGAGCTTGGTTCCTTGGAAGAAAGCCTAACAGATTAAGGTAGATCTAGCATGGAGCACAAAGATATTCCTCAGTTTGATAGATCTGATTATGCCTTCTGGAAGGTATGAATGCAAATTTATCTTGTTTCCATTGGTTTTAATGTATAGAAAATAGTTGAAGATGAATACAAAATACCTAATGGTGGTCCAAGGACTGCAAGTGAGATTAGGGCCTATGAGATTAATGGTAAAGCTAAAAATGCTCTATTAAATGCTTTATCTAACACTAAAATGATGAAAGTTGTGGATCTGGAAACTACTCATGAGATCTGGGAAAAGTTGAAAAGTATTTATGAAGGTGATGCATTTGTCAAGAAGGCCAAGTTGTAGAAATTGAAGACCAGTTATGAAACTATGTGGATGTCTAAAGATGAGAACATAACAAGTTACATTCAGAAGATTGATGAAGTAGTTAGCGGTATCAAGGGTCTTGGTGGAAGGATAGACGATATGGATGTTGTAGATAAGGTACTCAAAACTCTTCCCAAATCTTATAGTCACAAGTTATCTGCCATTGAAGAATTGTTTGATATGAATAAGCTTTCAAAAGATCAATTGCTTGGTAAATTGACTGCTTTTGAAATGAGAGAATTTGGTGCTACTAATGGCCCTATAAAAATTGAGACTACTTTTAAAGCCAAGGAAGAAAAGACTGCTATATCAGATAAATATGATATGGAATCAGATGAAGAAGACCTTGATGAGCTTGAGGCAAAATTGGTAAGCAGAATGAAAAGAGGCAGTGGAAAATTCAAAGGTAGGTTACCTTTCAAATGTTTTAATTGTGGTAAAATTGGTCACTATGCTTCAAGATGTCCTAACAGAACTTTGAAGATCAAAAACCATGAAAATAAATCTAGATGGTGAGAAAGAGCTACTATGTTATAGATGATGATGGTGTAACTGATGATGACCCTGATTCTGAAGATGGTAATAGTAGTGAATGTTTGTTTATTTCCCAAAGAGAAGAACATGTTTCTTCTTATCTTGCAAGTTGTATGAAGAAAGGAAGTCCAGAAGAAGAAAAGGAGATATCTACATTTCATGCTAAAGAGGAAAAGGATGAATGAGTCATTGACAATGGGTGTTCAAATCAAATGACTGGAGATAAGAGTAAGTTTTTTCAAATTGGAAAGGTATGATGGAGGACTAGTTAGATTTGGTGATGATGTAGCTAGTAAGATCTATGGAAATGGGTCAATTACTTTTGATGGCAAGCATTATACAGATGATGTTCTTAATGTCAAAGGCCTAAAGCATAATCTTCTGAGAGTTGGATAGATGTGTGACAAAGGATATAATCTAATATTTAAAGATAATAGATGTGAGATAAGGAAAATCTCTAGATCATTAATTGTTGCTAGTAAGAAGACTCATGGTAATGTATATCATTCGAAAGGTACTGACAATTGTTGTTTGCTGGCTCAAACAAATGAATAATGGATATGGCATAAGAGAATGTGTCATATTAACTTTGATAATCTAGAGAGAATAATCTCTACTCAAACTGTAATAGACCTACCTAAGATTGTGAAGCCTACTAATGCCATCTGCAAACAATGTCAGTTTGGGAAACAAACAAAGATAAGTTTCAAGAGCAAGGAACAATCCTCTACTAATTTGTTGGAGTTGGTGCATACATACCTATGTGCTCCTACAAGAACAAGAAGTCTACAAGGTGACAGGAATTTCATGCTTCTTATTGATGATTACTCAAGAATGACATGAGTTACTTTCCTTAGAGAAAAATCAAAAGCCCTAGAAAATTTCAAGGCATTTAAACCAATGGTTGAAAATGAAATGAATTTGAGAATTAAGTGTCTGAGGTCTAACAGAGGTGCTGAGTTTACTTCAAATTAAATCAATGCTTTTTTTGAAGAACATGGGATAAAGAGACAATTGTTTGCCCCCAGAACTCCTCAACAAAATGGAATAGTTGAAAGGAAGAATAGAATAGTTCAAGAAGGTGCTAGAACAATGATCAAAGAAGTTGATCTTCTGGAATTCTATTGGAAAGAAGCTATTCATACTATTGGCTACATTCAGAATAGAGTACAAGTCAAAGCAAATGGAACAAAGACACCTTATGAGTTGTGGTATGGAAGAACTCCTACTCAGGTATTTCAAAGTTTTTGGAAGAAAATGTTATATCAAAAGAGATGAAGAATTGGGAAAGTTTGATGCTAGATGTGATGAAGGTATATTCCTTAGGTACTATACTAAGAGCAAAGCCTACTGGTGTTATAACAAAAGATTCAGGAAAATTATTGAAAGTGCAAATATGAAGGTAGATGAAGATGTTCAGAAAGTCTCAGAACCAAATGGATACATGTCAGATGGATCTGTTGATTAAGAGATAGTTGGAGAAAAAGACTAGGAAATTTAGAATGAAGTGCAAGTTGTTCTAGAAGAAGAAGCTCAAGTTGAAGAACAAGAAGCTCCAGAAAGAGTTCCTAAAACCCCCAGGTATGTGCAAAGAAATCATTCTGAAGATCAAATCATTGGTGACAAGAGGAGAGGAGTATTGACAAGAAAAGGAGATATAGAAGAATAGGCAAATCTCTGCTTGATTTCAAAAGTTGAACCTAAGATAGTTTCTGAAGCATGTAAAGATGAGCACTCGGTCAAGGCAATGGAAGAAGAATTGATGCAGATTGAAAAGAAAAAAAAATTGGGAACTTGTCCCTAGGCCTGTAGATAAGAATGTGATTGGAACAAGGTGGGTTTTCAGGAATAAGTTGAATGAGATTGGAGAAGTGGTAAGAAATAAAGCTAGACTTGTATGCAAAGGCTACTCACAAGTGGAAGGAATAGATTATGAAGAAACTTTTGCTCCACTGGCAAGACTGGAAGCTATTCAATTTTTTCTGGCCTATGCAGCACATAAAGATTTCAAAGTATATCTGATGGATGTGAAGTCTACTTTTCTGAATGGAGAGATGGAAGAGGAAGTATATATAGAGCAACCAGATGGATTTCAATTATCAGACAAACTAGATATGGTATGCATATTGAAGAAGGAATTGTATGGATTGAAGCAAGCTCCTAGAGCTTGGTATGTAAGATTGGATAATTATTTGCTGCAACAGGGATTTAGTAAAGGGTCTGCAGATAGTATCTTGTACATCAAGGTAAGCAAAGATCAAATCCTGATTGTTGAAGTCTATGTAGATGATATAATCTTTGGTGGAAATGAAGGTATGTGTAAGAACTTTGCAGATGAGATGTAAAAAGAATTTGAGATGTCAATGTGTGGTGAGATGAACTTCTTTCTTGGACTGCAAATTAATCAAACAGATAAGGGCATTTTCATTTCATAGTCTATATATGTCAACGAGTTGTTGAAGAAGTTTGGAATGGAATAATCTAAACTAATTTCTACTCCCATGATAACTGGTTGTAAGCTGAGAAAAGATGATGAATCTCCTAGGGCTGACCAGAGGAAGTATAGGTCTATGATTGAAGGATTACCAAACCTAACTACTACAAGACTTGATATCATGCATGCAGTTTGTCTTGTGGCCAGATTTCAAGAAGATCCTAAAGAGTCACATGTTCTGGCAGTAAAGAGGATTTTCAGGTACTTGAAAAGCACTTTTTATTATGGTTTGTGGAATCCCAAGAATAATGACTGCAACCTAAGTGCATACATAGATGCAGATTGGGCCGGATGTGTAGATGACAAGAAAAGTACAAGTGGTGGTGTGTTCTTTCTTGGAGAAAGAGGTGTTTCATGGAAAAGCAAGAAGCGGGATTCAGTATCCTTATCTACTGTAGAAGCATAATGCATTGCAGTAGCATCATGTTGCACACAAGTGTTGTGGATGAGACAAACTTTGAAGGACATTCAAGTTGAGCATGAAGACCAAATTCCTATTTTCTATGATAACACTAGTGCCATTAACATCTCAAAGAACCTGGTGATGCATTCAAGAACTAAGCATATTTCTATTAGATAACACTTTCTAAGAGAGAAGGTTGCAGAGAAAGAAGTGAAGCTTGAGTATGTGCCTACAAAAGCTTAGGTTGCTAACATATTCACCAAAGCTCTTCCTAAGGACACATTTGAGTATCTCTGGGAGAAGTTAGGGGTTATTTCCCCTCCTTTTTTGAGCTAGATGCATAAAGAAGTGCATCAGTCCAGTGTGGTTTAGGAGTTATTCTTTTCTGGACTGATGATGGGGTCTACCTCTCAGGGGGAGCAGGTAGTGATACTAAAGAATGTTGTAGACTGAAGGAAGCATTTAGGGCAGTTAAGAACAAGTGCAAGTATGTGTAGTAGAAAGAGATGTATTGCTTTTTTCCATTGATGTCAAACAGGGAGATGGTTCATGTGAAAAACTTAGACAAAAAGAAAGCATCCAATGATCAAAGAGAGTTCAGATGTATAAAGAGAAAGGGGGATTTCTAATGTAGAGTTGTGTCTTGATAGTGGAACATGTTGTTCAGTTTTTCAAATCATATGTTGCCATCAATGACAAAGGGGGAGATTGTTGCAAGTATGTGGTAATAGGTGTTGTCATTGATGTCAACATGTTTGTGTTGTCATTAGTGTCAATTGTGCTCTTGTTTTGCTACTTGATTGTGATGAGTTCATTTCTTTGTGTTGCATTATATAAGTGTTGAAGATGATAATAATATGTTCCTAATATTTAGTATCCAAGTGCTTTTGAGAAAATTTGGTTCATACTGAAGACAGAGTTGTGAAGATGTACTCTGGCTTATTAGATACTGTCTGATTTTTGCTCTGCATTTCCTCTGTGTTGGAGACCGGAGTGTGAGATTTGGATATATTTCAGAGAAGTGTTTGAAGATGCTAAATCTAGAATTTGGTGCTCCAAATCGCTATGTAGTAGAAGTTCTATTCACCAGTTTGAAGGTTGTGTCTGGCAGCATTTACAGTGTGACATGGAGAAAGTATTTTGTTCCGCATTTCTCCATAGTTTGGTCTTTGGTCTTGCAGTTCTAGACTTATGTTTATAAGGTCCTTAGCTATCTTCATTCCAAAGGATTTATGATTTGGTGCTCCAAAAAGAAAGTTACTGATTAGCAGAGTTCATGAGTGTTTGTTGTGAGCAATCTATATTCTGTCTTCAAGTGATATTTATTGTCTTCAACGGAGATCTGTTAAGGCTGGATTTGTCATCTCCCAGGTGATTTTATGTTGTTTGTGGATGTCTCCAGTTTGTATAGAAGGTGTATGCTTGATCTGTAAGCTATGATGAAGTTCTTGGAAGTGTGTGTTTAAGCATTCTTTGTGTTTTCACAAGTTTGGTTGACTTGGATGAGAACACTCTTTGTGAATGTGTTTCATGGATTATAGAAGCATGTTGAAGCCTAAGAAGATGTATTTGGGTTTGAGCTAAGTAGTCAGGTGTTCTTCTTTCACTCATTTGCTCTGCAAGTTTGTTTAGGTCCAAACCTAATTTGAATTATGTTTGATTGCCGACCTTGGAGACTGTTCCAATGGTTGTAGCTTGTAATGCTGACCTTGATGTACATTCCAAGGTTGATGATTTGTATAAATAAATGTAATGAATCTGTGTGTTGGTTTGGATGATGCAAAGATGCCCAGATGAGTGTGTGTGTAAGGGCAATGAAGATGATTGGTATTGTGCTTCAATGGAATTGAACTCAGGCATGGTGTAGATGCTATTATATCAATTCATGGTAGTTAGCCACCCCTCCTGGCAGTGAGCCAACCCTCAGTAGTGAGCCACCCCTCAGTAGTGAGCCACCCTAATGGTAGTGAGCCCTATTTGCAGTGAACATTTTTTTGGAGAGTGAGTCCTTGGGCAGTGAGTCCTCTGGTAGTGAGCCTCTTTTGTTATTCAGTATTGTTACTGCATTATATTGTGAGCTAACACTCACTATGGTTTTCCCTTTTAGGGTTTTCCATGTAAAAATCTGGTGTTCATGTGTGTATGGTGTTGATGTGTTTATATTTTGTTTCTACAATTCACGTTTAATATTCATAATAGATTAAGAGGTTAAAGTAAGTGAATGTGAATGTGATATTGTTTGAGAAAAGTTAAAGTTTTTTATACAACTGATTCACCCCTCCTCTCAGTTGTCTTGTGCCTTGAACAATTGGTATCAAAGCTTGGTTCCTTGGAAGATATCCTAACAGCTTAAGGTAGATCTGGGATGGCGCACAAAGACATTCCTTAGTTTGATGGATCTGACTATGCCTTTTAGAAGGTATGAATGCAAAGTTATCTTGTTTCCATTGGTTTTAATGTCTGGAGAATAGTTGAAGATGAATACAAAATACCTAATGGTGGTCCAAGGACTGCAAGTGAGCTTAGGGCCTATGAGATTAATGGCAAAGCTAAAAATGTTGTATTATATGCTTTATCTAACACTAAAATGGTGAAAGTTGTGGATCTGGAAACTACTCATGAGATCTGGGAAATTTTGAAAAGTATTTATGAAGGTGATACATCTTTCAAGAAGGTCGATTTGCAAAAATTGAAGACCATATATGAAACTATGTGGATGTCTAAAGATGAGAACATAACAAGTTACATTAAGAAGATTGATGAAGTAGTTAGTAGTATTAAGGGGCTTGGTGGAAAGATAGATGATATGGATGTTGTAGATAAGGTACTCAAAACTCTTCCCAAATCTTATAGTCACAAGGTATCTACCATTGAATAATTGTTTGATATGAATAATCTTTCAAAAGATCAATTGCTTGGTAAACTGACTACTTTTGAAATGAGAGAATTTGGTGCTATTAATGACCCTATAAAAATTGAGATTGCTTTTAAAGACAAGGAAGAAAAGATTGCTAGATCAGATAAATATGCTATGGAATTAGATGAAGAAGACCGTGATGAGCTTGAGGAAAAATTTGGAAGAAGAATGAAAAGAGGCAGTGGAAAATTCAAAGGTAAGTTATCTTTCAAATGTTTCAATTGTGGTAAAATTGGTCACTATGCTTCAAGATGTCCTGACAAAACTTTGAAGATCAAAAATCATGAAAATAAAGGTAAGACACCTAAGAAAGAGTTACTATCTTGGAGATGATGATAGTGTAACTAATGATGAACCTGATTCTGAATATGGTAATGGTAGTGAATGCTTGTTTATTGCCCTAAGAGAAGAACTTGTTTCTGCTAATCTCGCAAGTTGTATGAAGAAAGGAAGTCTGGAAGAAGAAAAGGAGATATCTACATTTCATGCTAAAGAGGAAAAGGATGAATGGGTCATTGACAGCGAGTGTTCAAATCACATGACTAGAGATAAGAGTAAGTTTGTCAATTTGGAAAGGTATGGTGGAGGACTAGTTAGATCTGGTGATGATGCAGCTGGTAAAATATGTGGAAAAGGGTCAATTACTTTTGATGACAAGCATTATACATATGATCTTCTTTATGTCAAAGGCCTAAAGCATAATATTCTGAGTATTGGATAGATGTGTAATAAAGGATATAATCTAATATTCGAAGACAATGAATGTGAGATAAGGAAAAGTTCCAGAACATTAATTGTTGCTGGTAAGAAGACTCATGGTAATGTTTATCATTCGAAAGGTACTAACAATTGTTTGGTAGCTCAGAAAAATGAATAATGGACATGGCATAGGAAAATGTGTCATATTAACTTTGATAATCTGGAGAGAATAATCTCTACTCAAGTTGTAACAGACCTACCTAAGATTGTGAAGCCTACTAATGTCATCTGCCAAAAATATCAGTTTGGGAAACAAACAAAGATAAGTTTCAAGAGAAAGGAACAATCCTCTACTAATCTATTGGAGTTGGTTCATACAAACCTGTGTGGTCCTACAAGAACAAGAAGTCTATAAGGTGACAAGTATTTCACGCTTCTTATTGATGATTATTCAAGAATGACATGGGTTACTTTCCTTAGAAAAAAATTAGAAGCCCTAGAAAAGTTCAAGGCATTTAAAGAAATGGTTGAAAATGAAATGGATGTGAGAATAAAGTGTTTGAGATTTGATAGAGGTGGTGAGTTTACTTCAAATGAATTCAATGCTTTTTGTGAAGAACATGGGATAAAGAGACAACTGTTTGCCCCTAGAACTCCTCAGCAAAATGGAGTAGTTGAAAGGAAGAATAGAATAGTTTAGGAAGTTCCTAGAATAATGATCAAAGAAGCTGATCTTTTGGAAGTCAATTGGAAAAGAATTTATTCATATTGTTGTCTACATTCAGAACAGTGTACAAGTTAAAGCAAATGGAGCAAAGACACCTTATGAGTTGTGGTATTTAAGAACTCCTACTGTCAAGTATTTCAAAGTTTTTGGAAGCAAATTATTAGAAGAGATGAAGAATTGGGAAAGTTTGATGCTAGATGTGATGAAGGTATATTCCTTGGGTACTCTACTAAGAGCAAAGCCTACCGGTGCTATAAAAAAAGACTAAGGAAAATTATTGAAAGTGCAAATGTGAAGGTAGATGAAGATGTTCAAAAAATCTTAGAGCCAAACAGATACATGTCAGATGGATCTATTGATTCAAAGATAGTTGGAGAAAAAGACAAGTAAATTTAGATTGAAGTGCAAGTTGTTCCAGAAGAAGAAGCTCAAGTTGAAGAACAAGAAGCTCCATAAAGAGTTCCTAAAACCCCCAATTATGTACAAATAAATCATTCTAAAGATCAAATCATTGGTGACAAGAGGAGAGGAGTATTGACAAGAAAAGAAGTTGTAGAAGAACAGGAAAATCTCTACTTGATTTCAAAAGTTGAACCTAAGATAGTTTTTGAGGCATGTAAAGATGAGCACTGCATCAAGGCATTGGAAGAAGAATTGATGCAAATTAAAAAGAAAAAAACTTGGGAACTTGTCCGTAGGAGGCCTACAGATAAGAATGTGATTGGAACAAAGTGGGTTTTTAGGAATAAGTTGAATGAGATTGGAGAAGTGGTAAGAAATAAAGCTAGACTTGTATGCAAAGGCTACTCACAAGTGGAAGGAATAGATTATGAAGAAACTTTTGCTTCAGTGGCAAGACTGGAAGCTATTAGATTGTTTCTGGCCTATACAACACATATAGATTTCAAAGTATATCAGATGGATGTGAAGTGTGCTTTTCTGAATGGATAGTTGGAAGAGGAAGTATATATAGAGCAACCGTATGGATTTCAATTAATATCAGACTAACCAAATATGGTATGCAGATTGAAGAAGGCATTGTATGGACTGAAGAAAGCTCCTAGAGCTTGGTATTTAATATTGGATAAGTATTTGCTGCAGCAAGGATTCAGTAAAGGGTCTGCAGAGAGTAACTTGCACATCAAGGTAAGCAAAGATCAAATCTTGATTGTTGAAGTCTATGTAGATGATATTTAATCTTTGGTGGAAATGAAGGTATGTGTAAGAACTTTGCAGATGAGATGCAAAAGGAATTTGAGATGTCAATGTGTGGTGGTGAGATGAACTTCTTTCTTGGACTGTAAATTAATCAGACAAATAAGGTTATTTTCATTTCACAGTCTAAGTATGTCAAAGAGTTGTTGAAGAAGTTTGGAATGGAAGAATCTAAACTAGTTTGCACTCCCATGATAACTAGTTGTAAGTTGAGAAAAGATGATGAATCTCATAAGGCTGCTTAGAGCAAGTATAGGTCTATGATTGGAGGATTGTTATACCTAACTGCTACCAGACCTAATATCATGCATGTGGTTTGTCTTGTGGTCAAATTTCAAGCATATCCTAAAGAGTCACATGTTATGGCAGTAAAGAGGATTTTTAGGTACTTGAAAGGCACTTATGATTATGATTTGTGGTATTCTAAGACAAGAAAAGTAGATTAGATTGGGTCGGATGTGTAGATGACAGGAAAAGTACAAGTGGTGGTGTGTTCTTTCTTGGAGAAAGAGGTGTGGTATGGCAAATCAAGAAGCAGGATTTAGTATCCTTATCTATTGTAGAAGCAGAATACATTGCAGCAACATCATGTTGCACAAAGTGTTGTGGATGACACAAAATCTGAAGGACTATGAAGTTGAGTATGAAGATCCAACTCCTATTTTATGTGATAACACTAGTCCCATTAACATCTCAAAGAACCCAGTGATGCATTCAAGGACTAAGCATATATCTATCAAATTTCACTTTCTAAGAGAGAAGGTTGCAGAGAAAGAATTGAAGCTTGAGTATGTGCCTACAAAAGATTAGGTTGCTGACATATTCACTAAAGCTCTTCCTAAGGAAACATTTGAGTATCTCTGGGAGAAGTTAGGGGTTATTTCCCCTCCTTTGTTGAACTAGATGCAAAAGGAAGTGCATCAGTCCAGTGTGGTTCAAGAGTTATTCTTTTTTAGACTGATGATGGGGTCTACCTCTCAGGGGGAGCAGGTAGTGATACTAAAGAATGTTGCAGACTGAAGGAAGCATTCAAAGTAGTTAACAACAAGTGCAAGTATGTGCAGGAGAAAGATGTCAAAGGGGGAGAGAGTTCATGTGAAAAATGCAGAGAAAAAGAAAGTATTCAGTGATCAGAGAGAGTTCAAATGTGTAAAGATAATGAGGGAGTTCTGATGTAGAGTTGTGTCTTGATGGTGGAACATGTTCAGTTTTTCACATCATATGTTTCTAACAATGACAAAGGGGGAGATTGTTGCAAGTATGTGCTAATAGGTGTTGTCATTGATGTCAACATGTTTGTGTTGTCATTAGTGTCAACTGTGCTCTTGTTTTACTACTTGATTGTGATGAGTCAGTTGCTTTGTATTGCATTATAAAAGTGCTAAAGATTATAAGAATATGTTCCTAATATTGAGTATCCAAGTGCTTTTGAGAAAATTTGGTTCATATTGAAGACATAGTTGTGACGATGTACTCTGGCTTATTCGATATTATCTACATTTTGTTTCACATTTCTTCTATGTTGGAGACCGGAGTGTGAGATTTGGATATATTTTAGAGAATTTGGTGGTCCTGATCATTGTGCAGCAGATGTTCTATTCACCGGTTTGAAGACTGTGTTTGGTAGCATTTACAGTGTGACAAGGAGAAAGTGTTTTGTTCTACATTTCTCCGTAGTTTGGTCTTTGGTCTTGTGGTTCTGGACTTATGTTTATAAGGTCCTTAGCTATCTTAATTCCAAAAGATTTGTGATTTGGTACTCTGGAAAGCAAGTTACTAATTAGCAGAGTTCAACAATGTTTGTTGTGAGCAATCTATATTATGTCTTCAAGTGAGATCTGTTGTGGCTGGATTTGTCAGCTCCCAGATGATTTTATGTTGTTCGTTGATGTCTCTAGATTATATTGAAGGTGTATGTTTGATCCACAAGCTATGATGAAGTTCTTGGAAGCGTGTGTTTAAGCATTCTTTGTGTTTGCATAAGTTTGGCTGACTTGGATGAGAACACTCTTTGCGGATGTGTTTCATGGATTGTAGAAGCATGTTGTAGCATGTGAAGATGTATTTGGGTATGAGCTAAGCTGTGAAGCATTCTTCTTTCATTCATTTGCTCTGCAAGTTTGTTTAGGTCCAGACCTAGTTTGAATTATGTATGTTTGCCAACCTTGGAGACTGTTTCAATGGTTGTAGATTGTAATGCCAACCTTGATGTACATTCCAAGGTTGATGATTGGTATAAATAAATGTAATGAATCTATGTGTTGGTGTGGGGGATGTGAAGATGCATAGATGAGAGTGTGTGTGTAAGGGCAGTGAAGGTGATTGGTATTGTGCTTCAATGGAACTAAACTCAGGCATGTTGTAGATGCTATTATATCAGTTCATGGCAGTGAGCCACCCCTCTTGGTAGTGATCCAACCCTCGGTAGTGAACCACCCTAATGGCAGTGAGCCCTATTTCTAATGAGCATTTCTTTGGATAGTAAGTCCTTGGGTAGTGAGCCTCTTTTGTTATTCAATATTGTTACTAAATTATATTATGGGATAACACTCATCGTGGTTTTTTCCTTTTAGGTTTTTCCACGTAAAAATCTAGTGTTTATGTGTGTATGGTGTTGATGTGTTTAAGCTTTGCTTCTGCATTTCATGTTTAATCTTCATAACAGATTAAGAGGTTAAAGTAAGTGAATGTCAATGTGATATTGTTTGGGAAAAGTTAAAGTTTTTGATATAATTGATTCACCCCCCCTCTCAGTTGTCTTGTGCCTTCAACAATTAGTATCAAAGCTTGGTTCTCTGGAAGAAAGCGTAATAGCTTAAGGTAGATCTGGGATGGCGCACAAAGATATTCCTCAATTTGATGGATCTAACTATACCTTCTGGAAGGTACGAATGCAAAGTTATATTGTTTCCATTAGTTTTAATGTCTGGAGAATAGTTGAATATGAATATAAAATACCTAATGATGGTCCAAGGACTGTAAGTAAGATTAGGGTCTTTGAGGTCAATGGCAAATCTAAAAATGCCCTATTAAATGCTTTATCTAACATTGAAATGGCGAAAGTTGTGGATCTGGAAACTGCTCATGAAATCTAGGAAAAGTTGAAAAGTATTTATGAAGGTGATGCACCTGTCAAGAAGGCCAAGTTGCAAAAATTGAACACCAAATATGAAACTATGTGGATGTCTAAAGATGAGAACATAACAAGTTACATTCAGAAGATTGATGAAGTAGTTAGCAGTATCAAGGGTCTTGGTGGAAAGATAGATGATATGGATGTTGTAGATAAGGTACTCAGAACTCTTCCCAAATCTTATAGTCACAAGGTATCTACCATTGAAGAATTGTCTGATATGAATAAGCTTTCAAAAGATCAATTGCTTGGTAAACTGACTGCTTTTGAAATGAGAGAATTTGGTACTACTAATGGCCCTGTAAAAATTGAGACTGCTTTTAAAGCCAAGGTAGAAAAGATTGCTAGATTAGATAAATATGCTATGGAATCAAATGAAGAAGATTGTGATGAGTTTGAGGCAAAATTTGCAAGCAAAATGAAAAGAGGCAGTGGAAAATTCAAAGGTAATTTACCTTTCAAATGTTTCAATTGTGGTAAAATTGGTCACTATGCTTCAAGATGTCCTAACAGAACTTTGAAGATCAAAAACCATGAAAATAAAGGTAAGATGGTAAGAAAGATTTACTATGTTGGAGATAATGATGGTTTAACTGATGATGAACTTGATTCTAAAGATGGTAAAGGTAGTGAATGCTTGCTTATTACCCTAAGAGAAGAACTTGTTTCTGCTAATCTCGCAAGTTGTATGAAGAAAGGAAGTCCAGAAGAAGAAAAAGAGATATTTGCACTTCATGCCAAAGAGGAAAATGATGAATGGGTCATTGATAGCGGGTGTTCAAATCACATCACTGGAGATAAGAGTAAGTTTTTCAAATTGGAAAGGTATGATGGAGGACTAGTTAGATCTGGTGATGATGCAGCTGGTAAGATCTGTGGAAAAGGTCAATTACTTTTGATGGAAAGCATTATATAGATGGTGTTCTTTATGTCAAAGGCCTAAAGCATAATCTTCTAAGTGTTGGACAGATGTGTGACCAAGGATATAATCTGATATTTAAAGACAATGGATGTGAGATAAGGAAAAGCTTCAGAACATTCATTGTTGCCAGTAAGAAGACTCAGTAATATTTATAATTTGAAAGGTACTGACAATTGTTGTTTTCTAGCTTAGACAAATGAATGCTATATATGGCATAGGAGAAGGTGTCCTATTAACTTTGATAATGTTGTGAGAATAATCTCTACTCAAGTTGTAAGAGACCTACCTAAGATTGTAAATCCTGCTAATGCCATCTGCAAAGAATGTCAATTTGGGAAACAAACAAAGATAAGTTTCAAGAGCAAGGAACAATCCTCTACTAATCTATTAGATTTGGTGCATTCAAACCTATGTGGTCCTACAAGAACAAGAATACTATAAGGTGACAGGTATTTCATGCTTCTTATAGATGATTATTCAAGAATGACATGGGTTACTTTCCTTAGAGAAAAATTAGAAGCCCTAGACAAGTTCAAGGCATTCAAAGCAATGGTTGAAAATGAAATGGATTTGAGAATCAAGTGTCTGAGATCTGACAAAGGTGGTGAGTATACTTCAAATGAATTCAATGCTTTTTGTGAAAAACATGGGATAAAGAGACAACTGTTTGCCCCCAGAACTCCTCAGCAAAATGGAGTAGTTGAAAGGAAGAATAGAACAATTTAGGAAGCTACTAGAACAATGATCAAAGAAGCTAATCTTATTGAAGCCTATTGGAAAGAAGCTATTCATACTTTTGTCTACATTCAGAACAAAGTACAAGTTAGAACAAATGGAACAAAGACACCTTATGAGCTGTGGTATGGAAGAACTCCTATTGTCAAGTATTTCAAAGTTTTTGGAAGCAAATGTTATATCAGAAGAGATAAAGAATTGGGAAAGTTTGATGCTAGATGTGATGAAGGTATATTCCTTGGGTACTCTACTAAGAGCAAAGCCTACTGGTGTTATAACAAAAGATTGAGGAAAATTATTGAAAGTGCAAATATGAAGGTACATGAAGATGTTCAGAAAGTCGTATAGCGAAATGGATACATGTCAAATGGATCTGCTAATTCAGAGATGGTTGGAGAAAAAGACAAGGAAATTTATATTGAAGTGCAAGTTGTTCCAGAAGAAGAAGCTCAAGTTGAAGAACAAGAACCTCCAGAAAGAGTTCCTAAAACCCCCTGGTATGTACAAAGAAATCATTCTGAAAATCAAATCATTAGTGACAAGAGGAGAGGAGTATTGACAAGAAAAGGAGTTGCAGAAGAATAGGCAAAACTCTGATTGATTTCAAAAGTTGAACCTAAGATAGTTTCTAAAGCAGGTAAAAATGAGCACTAGGTCAAGGAAATGGAAGAAGAATTGATGTAGATTGAAAAGAACAAAACTTGGGAACTTGTCCCTAGGCCTGCAGATAAGAATGTGATTGGAACAAAGTGGGTTTTCACGAATAAGTTGAATTAGATTAGAGAAGTGGTAAGAAATAAAGCTAGACTTGTATGCAAAGGCTACTCACAAGTGGAAGGAATAGATTATGAAGAAACTTTTGCTCCAGTGGCTATACTAGAAGCTATTGGATTGTTTCTGGCCTATACAACACATAAATATTTCAAAGTATATCAGATGGATGTGAAGTCTACTTTTCTAAATGGAGAGTTGGAAGAGGAAGTATATATAGAGCAACCGGATGGATTTCAATTAATATTAGACAAACTAGATGTGGTATGCAAATTGAAGAAGGCATTGTATGGACTGAAGTAAGCTCCTAGAGCTTGGTATGCAATATTGGATAAGTATTTGCTGCAGCAGGGATTCAGTAAAGGGTCTGCAGACAATAACTTGTACATCAAGGTAAGCAAAGATCAAATCCTGATTGTTGAAGTCTATGTAGATGATATAATCTTTGGTAGAAATGAAGGTATGTGTAAGAACTTTGCAGATGAGATGCAAAAAGAATTTGAGATGTCAATGTGTGGTGAGATGAACTTCTTTCTTGGACTGCAAATTAATCAGACAAATAAGGGCATTTTCATTTCACAGTCTAAGTATGTCAAGGAGTTGTTGAAGAAGTTTGGAATGGAAGAATCTAAACCAATTTGTACTCCCATGATAATTGGTTGTAAGCTGAGCAAAGATGATGAATCTATTAAGGTTGATCATAGGAAGTTTAGGTCTATGATTGGAGGATTGCTATACCTAACTACTACCAGACCTGATATCATGCATGCAGTTTGTCTTGTGGCCAGATTTCAAGCAAATCCTAAAGAGTCGCATGTTATGGCAGTAAAGAGGACTTCCAGGTACTTGAAAGGCACTTTTGATTACGGTTTGTGGTATCCCAAGAACAATGACTTCAACCTAAGTGGATACACAGATGCAAATTGGGTTGGATGTGTAGATGACAGGAAAAGTACAAGAGGTGGTGTGTTCTTTCTTGGAGAAAGAGGTGTGTCATGGCAAAGCAAGAAGCATGATTCAATATCCTTATCGTTTGGAATTAAGGTGTCTCAACCTTTGCAAATTCCTAATGTTGTATTCATTTATCCCATGTTGAGTTAGCAAAGTCAGCACCTTGTGTATATGCAACAGGGTAAATTTTGGTGACTTTGGCAGCCGCGGTTTCCCCCTTGAATAATTAACAGGGGTTTGGGGGTAGTGCCCCCAAGACAAGGTCAAGGGGCATAGCCCCTTGTGGGGTCTAGGGACAGCGCCCCTGGCGTGCTCCATGTCACAGTACAGGGCGGGGTCGAGGGGCAGCGGGGCTCAGGGGCAACGCCCTCGAAACCTCAAATGATTTTTAATTAATGACAAGTGTCGGTGAGTATCTCTACATGAGAGAAAGGCATCTTTGGGCGGTCAAGGGAGGTTATGACATGTAAGAGGAATATGATATTTTTAGTCAGTGTATGATAGATTCTATGACAGTTTTAAGGTGCGTAAGAGCATCTGTCATAACCTATCTTGGGACCAGGTGCCCACTTCGGGATGGGATGTTGGACAAGTGTCCTTAGGCATGGGTTTTGGGGCATGAGTCCAAGATGGATGCCCATCTCTAGAAGGTTCCATATTTGCCTTGTAAACTCTATATAAACAAGTGCTTGGATGGGAGATAGATAACTTTGGTACAAGTACTGTTATGCTGCCAGAATATCTCTAGATTCGACATTCAAAGACTCCTGAAAGAGCAGTGGCTCTGAAACTGTATTGTAATCTGTTATTGTTTACTGTAATACATTTGAGCTATGTTTTGGAGTGTGGGGTTTTTCACCCGTAAGGGTTTTCCCACGTATATATTGTCTCTCTTCTTCTATCTTCTTTCTGGTTCTTGTGTTTTGTTGCAATATCTCATGTTAATGGTTTAACATTACTGTAATAGTTAGGATAAAGTTGAATTTGCATAGCCCTCTCCTCATTAGATTAGTGTAGAAAGCGTTTTCCATACACCTAGCTTCCTTTCACTTATCTACTACAGAAGCATAATACATTGCAGCAGCATCATGATGCACACAAGTGTTGTGGATGAGCCAAACTCTAAAGGGCATTCAAGTTGAGTATGAAGATCTAATTCCTAATTTCTTTGATAACACTAGTGCCATTAACATTTCAAAGAATCCAGTGATGCATTCAAGCACTAATCATATTTCTATCAAATATCACTTTCTGAGAGAGAAGGTTGTAAACAAAGAAGTGAATCTTGAGTATGTACCTACAAAAGACCAGGTTGTGACATATTCACTAAAGCTCTTCCTAAGGAGACATTTGAGTATCTCCAGGAGAAGTTAGGGGTTATTGCCCCTCCTTTGTTGAACTAGATGCATAAAGAAGTGCATCAGTCCAGTGCGGTTCAGGAGTTATTCTTTTCTGGACTGATGATGGGGTCTACCTCTCAAGGGGAGTAGGTAGTGATACTAAAGAATGTTGCAGACTAAAGGAAGCATTCATGGAAGTTAAGAACAAGTGCAAGTATGTGCAGTAGAAAGAGATGTATTGCCCTTTTCCATTGATCGCAAAGGGGGAGAGAGTTCATGTGAAAAACTCAAAGAAAAATAAAGCATTCAATGATCAGAGAGAGTTCAGATGTGTAAAGAGAAAGGGGGAGTTCTGATGTAGAGTTGTGTCTTGATGGTGGAACATGTTGTTCAATTTTTCACATCATATGTTTCCATCAATGACAAAGGGGGAGATTGTTTCTAGTATGTGCTATTAGGTGTTGTCATTGATGTCAACATGTTTGTGTTGTCATTAGTGTCAACTGTGCTCTTGTTTTGCTACTTGATTGTGATGAGTTAGTTACTTTGTATTGCATTATATAAGTGTTGAAGATGATAAGAATATGTTCCTGATATTGAGTATCCAAGTGCTTTTGAGAAAATTTGGTTCATATTGAAAACAAAGTTGTGAAGATGTACTCTAGCTTATTGGATACTGTCTGCATTTTGCTCTGCATTTCTTCTATGTTGGAGATAGGAGTGTGAGATTTGGATATATTTAAGAGAAGTGTTTGAAGGTACTAAATCCAAAATTTGGTGGGCTAGATCGTTATGCAGCAGAAGTTCTATTCACCAGTTTCAAGACTGTGCCTGGCAGCATTTGCAGTGTGACAGGGAGAAAGTATTTTGCTCCGCATTTATCCATAGTTTGGTCTTTGGTCTTGTGGTTATGGACTTATGTTTATAAGGTCCTTAGCTATCTTCATTCTAGAGGATTTGTGATTTGGTGCTCCAGAAAATAAGTTACTGATTAGTAGAGTTTGGTAGTGTTGTAAGCAATTTGTATTATGTCTTCAAGTGATATTTGTTGTCTTCAAGTGAGATCTATTGCGGCTAGATTTTTCAGCTCCCAGGTGATTTTATGTTGTTTGTGGATGTCTCTAGATTGTATTGAAGGCATATGCTTGATTTGCAAGCTATGATGAAGTTCTTGGAAGTGTGTGTTTAAGCATTCTTTGTGTTTGCACAAGTTTGGCCGACTTGGATGATAACACTCTTTGCGGATGTGTTTCATGGATTGTAGAAGCATGTTGAAGCATGTGAAGATGTATTTTGGTCTAAGCTAAGCCATGATGTGTTCTTCTTTCACTCATTTTCTTTGCAAATTTGTTTAGGTCTAGACCTAATTTGAATTATGTGTGTTTGCCAACCTTGGAGATTGTTCCAATGGTTGTAGATTGTAATGCCAACCTTGATGTACATTCCAAGGTTGATGATTGGTATAAATAAATGTAACGAATCCATGTGTTGGTGTGGGGGATGCGAAGATGTAGAGATGAGAGTGTGTGTGGTTGGACAACGAAGGTGATTGGTATTGTGCTTCAATGGAACTGAACTCAGGCATGTTGTAGATGCTATTATATCAGTTCATGGCAGTAAGCCACCCCTTCTGGCAGTGAGCCAACCCTCTGTTGTGAACCACCCCTTGACAGTGAGCCCTATTTACAGTGAGCATTTCTTTAGACACTGAGTCCATGGACAATGAGCCCTCTGGCAATGAGCCTCTTTTGTTATTTGATATTGTTACTACATTATATTGTGAGCTAACACTCACCGTGGTTTTTCCCTTTTAAATTTTTCCACATAAAAATTTGGTGTTCATGTGTGTATGGTGTTGATGTGTTTAAGTTTTGTTTTTGCAGTTCATGTTTAATCTTCATAACAGATTAAGAGGTTAAAGTAAGTGAATGTGAATGTGATATTGTTTGATAAAAGTTAAAGTTTTTGATACAACAAATTCACCTCCCCCCTCTCACTTGTCTTGTGCCTTCAACATCTCTTTGGTAAGGGTTTCTGCTGAGATAGGCAGACTTCTATCAATGGTTTTGTTTCTCCCAGTCTCCTCTAGAAGCTTCTCCACTAGTTGGGGGTTGTAAATTCTTGGTTTGAAAGCTAAAGTAAAGGTTGGGGAGAGTTAAAATTTATAGATGGCATAGATTAGGCTCTGGTGAAGAGGCATGGATTTCTCTCCCAACAAAACCCTCTAAACTGAATCCTCAAGGGATGTGAAGAGCTAGTAAGGGAATTTAATTGTCATATCATGCCTAAAGTGATTGAGCAGAGGGAAAAGGTAAGAATAAAACCTCTTAAATCTACCCTCTAAAGTAACATACTTCATAAGAACTTTGGCCACCCTTTTCTAAACGTTAGGAAGATCTTCACGGTTGAACACATTCTAGAGTCTACTGACATTTTCACCTTCTTAGAGAAGCTTCTTCATGTCCTCTTGGTAATTTCCTCTAACTTTCTTCAGTAGCTTGATGCCCTCCATTATTAAGCCTATCACCTGTGTAATTATCTCCTCGGTGACCCTGAACGAGATGCCCCTGACATAAACCACCCCCGCCCTCCAAGAATTACCATTAAACTCCCTGGACAACAGAGTGTCAAACCCATTCATTGCTTGAATGTATTCGGTAAAATTTCCCCTTTCTAATATATTCCACAGCTCAGCATCATTCCTTATGTTGTGTCGACTCTATTTGAATAAGGTCACCATCTATGTCTGCAATCCCAGAGTTCTGAACAACCAACCTAAGTGCACTATTCAAAGACAGAATAAGGAGAATAATCCAAAAATAATGGGAGAGAAAAGAATTAAGAGCGGGTCTTAACTCACCATTATAATTATCATTCCTTTGGTTCATAGCCCTCATGTGAGTAGTCTCCTTTGCAGAGACGTTCATATCCTTAGGTGTGGTTGATTTCATCATCATAGATTATGGTTTTCATCGAGTCCAGGGTGACCTCTCCAATTTTCTAGTTTATAATGTCTTCAACCTTAGTTCCTAAATTAGCTAGGGCATCCACTTTATCATTCCCTTGTCTATAGACATGTCTAAACTCCACTTTGTCTAGTGTTGCCAATCTTTGTTTGCTAAATTCTATTATGTCCTTGAGGGCCCAATTAGGATTGGATTTGGAACTAAGCATGTTTATAATATTTTTGGAGTCCCCCTCCACAATCAATTTCTTAATACTCTGTTTCACAGCCATTATGATACCTTGATAAGTTGTCATGGCTTCAATGAGGTTGCTAGTTTGAGTCCCCAAGTTTTCAGCAAAAGCTCCCAGCACCTTTCCTTCATTGTCTCTTAAGAGACCACTCCCACCTACCTAACTCGGGTTCCCTTTTGAAGCCCATGGGTCTCTATGTTTGAGTTATCTCCTAGATAGATTTTTTCATTATAAATTTTTATATCAGTTAGAATATAATACGTGTATATCATATGTCTTGACATACCACTATCTAGGATCCACACATATTATTAGATGAAAAAAGGGTGGTATAGAGAACAATGGTTTTATTTTGATTTTAAGAGTAGTTCTAATTTTGGGACTAATTCTAATTTTGGAATTGATCCTAGTTTGAATATTCTCTTTTTACTATTTTTAAGGATTTTGTTATTGAAAGATCTTTTATTATCCTTCTTAATATAGCAATCCATCTCTTTATGATCCATTTTGTATTACATATTTGATAAATTTGTGTTTTTAGTTTTTTAGTGAATTTAGAGTGTTTATTTTGTTTATTTTCTTTTTTAATGTTCTTTTGTTGAATTAAATGTTTAGAAGATCTTTCTTTGGAATCACAACTAGACATCACTTGTTCTTCTTAAGTAGAGCTAATAGATCAAGAATATCTTGTTTATTTTAATATTTCAAGTTTTTTTTGTTGTTTACTTTGATGAGATACTTCACTATTTTCTCATCTCCTTTCATAAGCATAGTGAAAAGATCAAATATCAATTTGATCATTTTAGAGAGTCTAGAATCCTCGTACATAGTTTCGAGAAGTTTTCATTCTTCACTAGGTGATTCTTGGTTTTCAATGTGAAGGAGAAATTCATCTCTAACACTTCTTAGGATGATTGACATTGACTCTTAGGTTCTATGACGGAAAGCATTATAAGATCTATATTTGCATACCTACAATAGACAATTTCTTAGATCCATTTACAATGGTCCATAAGTTCCTGGTCATAAATTCAACCTTCAATCTAATTTTTCATAAAGAACAATTATTTTCATTAAGCATATAAATTTTATTAATTAAATATATGGAAACCTATAGTAAATTCAATTCTATTTTAGTGTCCTTTTTTAAAACAAATTACTAATCTTTTTGAAAAAAATTATTGCTAATTTAAATTTTTATTAAAAAATTGCATATAAATCTTGTTATGAAAAAAAGATCTCCTTATATAAAAAAGCATTATAAATTTTCAGGATTTTATAACCCTAAAGTTTATAATATAAAAATTCAATTATTTTTTAACTATTTTTTAAGTATTTCATTTTGCAAAATTTCAATTATTGTTTAGAGAGGTCATGAATATCATAAAGGCGGTCGTGTATAGTATAATGAATGAGGGCCACAAATAGTGATTGTGATTTCATATCAATGGTCATAGTTTTTGAAAGGGTCATCACCCTTACTCATTTTTAAAAAATTAACTAGGGCAGAGGACCTGGTAGTTGTACATGTACCAATAGTCGTCCACCTATGGCACACCTTACCCCCCAATTAGATCTATGAAAAGAACCAATACATGTGTACAAATATTACAAAAAGTTGATAAGGAACCAATACATGTGCACATATACATGTGTAATAATACATTTCACATGTCACATCAAAGAAACAACCAATCATATGGTGACACATAAGGCAAAAGTAAGGCGATTAGTAATGGGTGCATTGGTGCGCATGTTTTGGTCCAATTATTTTTTGGGTGTTTTTGGACAACTCGGTGAAGATGTAGCTAATTAGGCTACACCATTGATACCCAGAACCCCAAACAATAGCTTTAAGCTCTTAAGTCACATACGAAGAAATCCAAAAAATTCATCGAAATCTGATGTACCATTTAGGAGCTTAAGATGTGCGAAGCTAGGGTAAGCGACTACTGGATCCTATCCCCTAGCAACAACCAACCAAGGGGTAACATGATATATTTTGTAATACTGTAAATTATAATATTGGGTCGGTATTTATGGAAGTTTGTTGAAGGTTTCTATTTTTTTAATTTATGGAAGTTTGTTTAAGGTTTCTATTTTTTATTTTTATTTTTAAATTTTATATTTAGCCGATAGGCTTTTATATGTGAGCATTATAGTGCTCAGAATTGTCTCACGCCGTAAAAAAAATTATGCCAAAAAATTTTCTAAACTCATCAATTGTTCCTATCAGCGTATTCCTTGAACCTCCTATGGGTGAAAGTGCTAGTATATATTTTATGAAAGTCAGTCTTATTTGAGTATATTTGTATTTGAAATTTAAAATTTTTTATTATATTTGATTATAAAATTGATTAGTGCCAAATGGCCGACAATGACAATCCTTTACAACTTTAATGTGTCAGGAATCTTATTGTCCTGTTCCATCTCCGATATGATAGTTGGCCCCATCCCAACTTCCATGTGAACTAGAAGTGTTTGATGGCGAAGGATGGGAAGGCTTGTCAAATCCATACTTATATATTTCACACCATCCAACTGGTTTCCATCTGGCATGAATTTGAAACCTTTGTCGAATATTCCAATCTTGTTGGTCGTTATCAAAATGCATAGTGGGAGAAAAATATGATTCCCACCTCAATCTCATATTGATCACTATGCGAGTGACCAAATCTTGACTTATTGATTCATCAAGATTAGCAACAGAAGGTCCAGCAAACTTGAAAAAGTCTTTAATCTATTTTGAGATAGGAGCAGAACATGTAATAGACCAGGTGAAGAATGGTTTTCTGATAAGGTTCAGCAGTAGATGATACATATGGTCAGAATTTATACAGAGAATCTCAAATTGACCATATCCTTCTTCATAGAGATCAGGAGTAGAGATGCATCCAGTGTGTTCTAATGTTTCAGCAGCAGAGATAGCATTTTCAGGATATTTCTCTGCACTATTCGGTTCATTTGGTGGAACGAAGCATCATATGTTTTATCTTTGATGAATCCTGGAATACTAGAACAAGAACCAAGATTTTGCATGTAAACTCCTGGTAAAGAAGGTCTACTAAGGACATCTGCTACAACATTATCTTTACCAGAAATATGTTGAGCCTAATAATGTAGAGATTCAGGTATTCTTGCTATCGGAGGTATTTACCTCTACCATCTTTTCTGCCATGATCCTTTTCCTTGAAAGTAAGGAATCTGGTACAGTCAGTTCTGATAATAAAATGTTTCAGATGCGTTAACTTGAGAGCAAATTTCTTTAAATTCTTAATCACACTATAAATTTCCTTATCAGAGGAAATCTATTTCTTAACATCTGCAGGGAATGTGCCACTAGCATATTCTGCAAGTAATTTGACTACGTCTTTTACAAAGCACAAGTGTCCTCCCTAAGCATAATCTGAAGCATCTGTATACAAGATAAAATTATTAGTAATGGGAACATTAAGAACTGGCAGATTTTGTACCTTTTACTGAATGATTTTGACAGCATCAGTATGGACTTGAGACCATTGAGGTTTCTTCTTTGTCAGAAGTTGTTGTAAGGGTTCTCGATCGAAACCTGCACCAGGATAAAAATTATTTACATAATTTCAAATTCCTAAGAATCCTTGCAGCTCCTTAGTATTTAGAGGAGGCTGAAATTCAAGGATCTTAGATTTGATATGAGGTTGAACCTCAAGTTGTCCACCTTTAACAATCATCCCTAAAAACTTACAAGATTCTATGCACCATTGAATTTTTGATAGGGACAGAACAATCCCAGAATTTAAAGCTAATTTATAAAAAGTTTCAAGATGACATCTATGCTCATCAAAGTTTTTGCTAAAAATCAAAATGTCATCAATATAAACACAAAGAAAATCTTCATAGCCACTAAAGATTTTGTCCATCCTTTCTTGAAAATATGCAGGCACATTCATTAGGCCAAAAGGCATGACTCTCCATTCATAATGACCAAAGGGACAGTTGAAGGCAGTTTTGTAGTGGTCATCTTCCTTGACGCGTATCTGATAGAATCCTGATTTACAATTAAATTGAGAGAATATTTTTGAATTAGCAAGTTTCTCAAGTAGATATGACTTATCAAGAATGGGGTAAGGAAATGGAAGAGTGATAGCATTTAAAGGCCTATAATTAATGACCATCCTTTTCTTTTGCCTTCTTTTCTCATCTTCTTTACATACCATAAAAGCATAACAATTATATTCAGACTGAGAGTGTTTGATGTACTTCCCTTTTTTGAGCTCTTCTATAGCTTGGGCCATGTCTAGGTAGTCATGAGCAGGGATAGGTATCCTTTTTCCTATCTTGATCTTTACTCCATGCTATAATCTAATCTCCATCTCAAGCATCTCTTTTTCCCAAAATTTTTGAGAATCTTCTAAACAGACTGCTTCAATAAGTGTTCCTTTTAATTCTGGCAATGGATCAATAGTCTGGATCCTGTGGATAGTTGGATATTTCTCAGATGCATAGATTAGTCGAGGAGTACTAATCTTTTCTCCATTAAGTGTAAACATAATGCTTTTCTTTGTGCATCCATAAGGGGTATATCTATCAATGAAGTTACCTCCTAGCAAGACATCTACTGGCATTTGTTTCATAGCAAAGAAATCACATTTGAACTACCTGCCTTCAACTTGCAGGGCGTGTTGATGGCTATATCTATCACAAATGAATTCGTTCCCTTGTACATCATAGGCAGTATATGCAGTTTTCTGGGTCAATTGCTCCCAATTTCTTAATATGGGTTCTTTGCAAAATGATAGAGATGCACCAGTATCTACCTGAGCATCGTATTGTTTTCCATTAATTGTAACAGTAATATATTGGGAAAACTTGCCAGTAAGCAGGTGTACTAAGTATGATGGTTCCAGCTGTGGCTTTGGATCGGGTAAAACAGACATAACTAGTTTTACTTTGCTAGGATCGGCCATTGGTGTGGGTAATTCTAGTTCTTCTTCGTATAATTCTTGAATTTGTTCTTGGAACACAGAATGATCTGGGAATGGATATGTGGAGGATGAAGGAATATCTTCATCATATAAGTAGACAGGTGTGGAACATGGCTGGCAGGCTGGTGTAGGATAGACATTTTGTTGTTGAAAAGAAAAATTAGCTAAGGCTTTTGTAATAGAATCCTCTTTGGGTTGTTTCCTACTATATTTCCTATCTTTTCTTTCAGTAGTAACAATAGGAAAATCAATCGAAAACACTTGTACCTGATCAGGGAAAACCTGACAAGGCATATGAGTGTTAACTGCAGGAGGTCTGAATATAGGAGGATATCTAGTTTGTTCTTGGACAAAAGTTGGTTGCTATAAATCTGGCTGGTAGAAATCTTTGTGGAAAGAGTTCCTTCCTCTTCCTTTATTTCTCCATGTTTGATTCATCATGACTATCAGTTCTTCATAAGTATATTCGTCTAATTGTTGTTCTGCTTCTATGAGTGTATCAGCAAGATCTTCGAGAGCATCTGCGTCTTCGTCTTCATATTCATATTCATCTATGACAGGCTCATAGATGTTATCTTGCAGACAGAGATCTTCTTCTTCATCAATCACATCCCACCACGCTGTTGCAGCAGGGTCAGCATAAACAACTTTAACAGCTTTATTTTTGCAATTACAGTCAGCAGCTTTATGACTAGGTTTGTTACAAATATAGCTGATTATCCAGTTGCTCTGGGGGCATGGTTGTGAGCACTTGCACATATATTTATGCTTGGGAGCATAAGAGTGCTTTTTTGGAAAGGAACGCTTATGGAAATTGAGCTGGCACTTCTTGTACTTCTTGCGAGCTTTGCACTGGGATTTGGTAAAATGATTATAGCCATAGGATTCAATAAAAGGAGCAATCCGTTGGGCTTCATGTTTTGTAAACTTCTACTGATATTTGCATTCTTCTATAAACTGGAGGATCTGGGCCTTTGCATACTGAATAAGATCAGTAATGGGAGAGCTTTCAAGAGAGATTTCTCGTATTTCTAGATATCTTATAACATGATTAGCAATGTTATAAGGGAGACCTTCCAAATATTTGCTCTTAGCAAATTCAATTTTTTTTGGATCTTTCAGTTGATAAATCAACTATCTAAAATGTATGGAGTAATTTTTAAAATCCTTTAAATCACAACATTTCATAGACAGAATATCTTTCATCAATCTCTCTTTCCTACATACAAATTCAGGACATAACTCATCAGTCAACCATTCTAATAAAGAATTCATAGCTGGGAGTTGTTGTTGGTGTTGTTGGCCAGTAGCAGTGTCAGTTGTGATGACAATATTCTAGAAAACTCTGGATTCCTTTTCTTGATTAGAAATACCATTCCACCAATCAGCTAAGATACCCCAAAAATAAGTAACAACCATTTTTGTTATGTTTTCTTGTGGAGTACCTGATAAAGATGCTATGATAATAAAAGTATTTATCCATTTATTAATCAAATGGTAAGGATCTTCAAATTGATCAATGTCTAAATACCGTGGAGTAACTGGACAAGTTGTTTGCATCGTGAGAACTGAATCTAAAGTCTTCTTTGCTCTCTTTTCTTTTGATTGGAGAGGTTGTGGAACAACTATAGCATGTGAGACTAGTTTTTGTTCATGGTTTACTAACCAATCTAAAGATTGGGCTAAATCATGTAAAGAATCATCTACTTTATCAAACCTTGAATTGACAGTATTATTTACAGATTCTACCTGATTCCCTAAAGGCTGTTCAAGGTGAACCAGTGTAGACAAATCATTATCATTTTTATGTAAGTCAGATAATATTTGATCTGACTTAGTATGGAGTTGCTTCAAAGAATTTTTAGAATCTTTTATCTTAGCATTATTTTCCATAACAATATTGCCTATCCTATGGACATTATGGTGAATGGTGGCAACAGATTCCTTTAATGCTAAGATATCTTGATAGAAATCATCAACATTCTGTTGTAAATGAGCACAGAACATTGTAATATAATTTCTTTGTTTAAATTCTAAAGAAGGCTCTTTTTCTTCAGTGGTTCTAAGCTGAAATGCATACTGGAACACATTGATGTTCCCTTCAGGAGACTTATAATTTCCTTTTAATGGGGGCCATCTCCCATTGGTATAATATGCAACTTCTTGTTCCTTATACCATTCTAAAGTTTCTTCTCATGGCAATGTATGAACCATATTGCAAAAGGGATGATTAATATTTATAGCTTTACCCTTATTATTTTGCCTTCTACACCTAGACTCAATTTGTACTAGTTCAGGACCAGTGTTTAAAGGTTCATCTTCTACCTCAACATAGAGTTGAGCTTTCTTCTTTGAAGAATTGCTAAATGAAGATCTGGGTGTAGCAAAAGAATCTTCAAATGGATTATTGAACCTTCTAGAAGAAATACTTCTAGGAATAATATTAATCTGATTTTGTTGTATCTCATGCACAGGGTGAGTGGCTTCTAACAACCTAGGTGCTACATGTTGCATCCAATCAAGTTTCCAACCTTCAGGGATCTCAATAGTATTGATATGCCCTTTCTGGAGTTGGACTTCTCCATGAAGGGTTTTGGCATATGGTAGGTTTTCCAGTATATCTAGATTATTTGTATTCATCATGGAATACAATACTTGGACTTGGACTGAAGCATATTTAAATTTCCCAATCATATTTAAACCATACAGTGAACTAAACACTCCCTAGCAATTTAAAGAACTTATTTTAACCTCTTGACATCCTTTATCCCTTGTGGCAATAGTAAGATTAGGATAATAGGTGAAACAGACTGAATTTTTAGTAAGCTGAGATAGGTTAGACAACTGACGAGCATGGGAATAGTCAACTTGACGACGCTCACATAAAGCAAGATATGAAACAGGTTTAATATTATTAGGGACACAAGAACCTATAAGGACCCTAATAGCACCAGAATGTACAAAATTCACATCTTTATGACTCCTAATATAATCAATTTCTTCAACAGGAAGAACAGACATCTTTGTTTGGAAAGTTTGTAGGGGATCATATTCAAGGGTTAACTCGACATTTTGCATTCAAGGAATGACAAAAGGTTTGAAAGTAGACTTGAATATGATATTCTTAAGCAAACTAGGCTTTAAAACACTCTTCTTCTATACAGAATCAGCGGTAAGAAGGGGAGGTCTATAATTACTTGCCTTTCTATAACATCTTCAGATGTGTCTATATCAGGAACTTCTTCTGCTATCAGATCACCTTCCATCAGATTTATAGGAGGAAGCTCGAACACTCCTTCAACAAATGCCTCATTTACTCTTTCGATTCCAGTATGAGGATGAGAAAATCCTTGAAATTCTGCCATTTCTTTTAAGAAAGAGAAGATTGGTATATCTAAGAGAACTTACAAGGGTTTTATAGGAGAGCTAACAGAACCCTTACACCACCAAAGACATATACGGGTATAAAACTCAAATCCCAACACCGAAGTGAAACCCTACAGAGATAACTCTTTGCTTCTTAGATAAATTCTCCACTTCTTTACTAGAAATTAGATAGACAGCAGATTTCTTTCCCCAAAGAATCATCAGAGGCTCTGATACCACATACCATACACATAAAGCAAATAGCAACGAAGGCTGACGGCTGAATGGTTATAGCTTCTGATATTACTTAATTATAATAGCTTATAGAATTACGACTTATATGCAAGATATTTTTGATATCTCAGATCGCACTAAGCGCAGAGATGGAGCATACTTGGTAAGAGCGGGTGTAATGACCTCGTTGTAATCCCGACCTGCACAGTGATCCTGTGCGGCCACGTACGCTGGTGGGTCCCTGAGGCTGGGTGGTTGTGCACTGTGCCAACCAGCTGGTCCTCTACCCCTTAACACCAAGCAGGGCACCATTCACTAACATCTCGAGGTTTTGGCGCAATGGTAGTTCTTAAGGATTTTCTTATTTTTGAAATTATTTTAATATAAATATAGTGTAAAAATTGCGTATATGTTTATTTTCAAAAAATCATATTTGCAAGAAAAGAACAAAATGAATTTATTGGAATTTTATAAATCTTAATAAGGTATATGTTGAATTTTTCTTCTTTTCTTGTAATATAAGATTTTCCAGTTTCTTTTTTTTTAAGTGACATAGCTTATTAATGAATAATAATTAAATTTAATATAAAATATATTGTGCAAAAATAAAATGTGTGGCTCTAATACTATGTTAAGAACTTATATTTTTAGGTATGATATACTTAAGTTAAATATAAAATATATTGTGCAAAAATGAAAAGCGCAAAGCAAGAAATAAATGGAACTATTACACTAGAACATAAAGATTTATGGTGGGGAAAACCATTAAGTTAAATAACCCCACAAGCATCATTATCATTATAAAATTTACATCCATGTCTATACAATTAGAGACTCACATTCAAACCTAAGGTTTCCACAATCACTTCCTCCTTCCTACTCAATGGCCTTACACAAAACCTGTCACGCAGTAGTGAATATCAAATGTATTCACACAATAATCAAATTCTCTCATATGCAATAATATCTTACAATAGAATTCCCTAAAATATAGAGTGAGAATATAGGTTACACCCATTTGAGAAGTTACCATACATTTTTCTAAAGGCATAAGCATTTAATTAATAAATTAAATTGACATATTGCTCTAGCATTTATTATACTTTATAGTTAGAGCTTATAAACATTATGCTCTAACAGTTATCAACTACTACAAGCTTAAAATTGACATACATCAACATTGTGGCTTCAATTATTTAGAAACTCATTGTATCATCATATTCAAGACATCTTATATATTGTCTATCCTTGCTAGAGCATCCTAGTTTGTTGTCCAACTCAATTTGAGGTTGAATCTTGCATTTCCAAGTCACATACACTTTAGACCAACACACTCTTTGCTTGCTATAAGTGCTATAGATCTTGGCATTATTTCTTTTTGGTTCATATACTCTATTGCAACATTACTAAGTGATTGTTTGACTATCTTCTTCAATGCCGCTACTCCTTGACAATACTTTTATGCTTAGTAATATACTAGGACAGCTTGGTAGATGTTTGGAAACATTAGCATACGTTACATATTTGTTTGAAAATCATTCTAGAACACTTAAACATAATTCAAAGACTCATATTTTATTATGAGGCGTTTAGAACAATAGCCTATCATCTTTCAATCATTTGTTTGAATGCTAAGAACTTGTTTGATCATCACAAATTATTTAAGAATTGATTACTAGCTTCTCATTGAACATTTTAACATATGTGTTTGCATCTCAGAACTACTTTTGTATTTTGGACATATTATACTTTGTTTTCATATTAAAATTTGCATTATTGATCATATTGCTTATAAAACTTGCTTTATTTCTTGCATAAGAGCTTACTTTTATTGTTTAATCAAAAGCATAAAGGTGAACGAACTATATTAGTGAAAGAGCATATAGGAAAAAGCCATACAGGGAAGAGTGCAATTTAGATCTTGCATCCATACTAGTTGCATGCATATAGGACAAATTGTGTATTATAATTGCATGCTTAAACTAGTCTTATTTACTGTAGTAATCCTTGTTAATTTACATATCTTAAACAACCTCAAAAACTCAAAAAAATAATAGAAAACACTTAAAATCTTAAAGATAGTCTAGATGTTGTTTGTATCCCTACACTCTTATGTGTCTTAAGATTCAACCTGATATAACCAAGGAGTTAAGTCAATTTAGACACTTCCATAGAGTGCCTCCTATCATTGGTCTCTCCTAGTCAAGTGCAACCAAGAACTCAACCTACTAATCCTTGAGGACTTCCTCTAAATTTTCTTTTGTGGAGACCATAGTTGGAGCCTTCATAGGACACCTCGAAGCCCATGGAATATCATTGACCTATCCATAGGTTTTCTCTTAATTGTAGTCCCCTTTTGTGTGATTCATTTGTCAATATTTCAATGGTTGATTGTGTTTGCCCACACAACATGGTGAAGCCATTAAACGCACCTATTAAAACTTGACTTTTTCCAAACCAAATAGACTTCTCTATCACCAAGTGAACTCCCTTGGCCAATGTGGGATCTAACACTTGAGATCCCTCTTTGAAACTTTTTTGTGTGATCCTTGAGCCCTAATTTGATTCCATCTTTGGATCTCTTATTGGGACTCTATAGCTTTCTCTAGCATAACACAAGAAATTGCATGGAGTGGATTTTCCCTCAGCAAATTTTCTTTATACATACATACCCTTATGGGAGGTCAATGTTCCCCAACTATTTGTCATCTTCTCAAGGTCCTATTTATTCTAGAGGATTCCCATTATCATCATCATTATATATTATCATGTATTGAGAGTGGTGGTATGTTACATCTCTAGATTTTTATTCCATGTCATGTATAATGAAAAATACTCTTCTCTACATTCAATGTTCTATGTGACATGTGATAGACTATAATGTGTATGTGGTGTATTAGTTTTTATGGTCTAGTGTTGATGTGATTCACAACCTACAACTAATAGCAAGAAAATCATCTCAATGCTATACCAAAATATGATTTGTTTTTCCATAAACCAAAATACTTTGACATCATCTATGCAACCCACAAACAAATGCTCATATTTGTAAAAATGTATGTGTATCTAGATTGCTTGCAAAAAGTAGTTATTGAACTCACTTAATAACTATTGAATCTCTTGTATATATTATGTAATTGTCACTCTTGAATAAATGCAACAAAGCTTATATTTGAAAAAAAAAACATGGAATGAAACATCTATCTAAATCTTATTATGATTCTTGTTCTCTTTGTAGCGTAACATCCATCTTGAACAATTTTTGAATATGTCAATCTTACTAGTTCTATGTACCATAAGATTGTTTAATGGGAAATATAAATTTCTCCAACATTGTTCAATTTTGTTATGAAAATTTTCCATGTATTCCTTGCATATTACAATTGGTTGTCTGAATAAGACTTTACTAAGGTTCTTCAACAAATGATATTAATGTAAGTATTAAAATATGTTCTAAATTTTAGATCTCCAATATGAACTACTAAATCATGCAAATCCCAAAAAGGTATGCTTTAGAAACAGTTTTCCTTTAAAATAAACTATAATGTGAGGGAAGAGAGACTCTATCCAACTCTTAAGGATATGTATGGTGATAGCATTGCTACTTTCTTTATTTGCAATGGATATTGTAATAAAAATACATTAAATGGTACAAGGAATTTACAATTCTAATAAATTATTTGCCTCACATAAACATGAAGTGGAGTCCATGTAAGAACAAAGAAATGTTATTAAATATATCATCTTCTACAAAGTTATTTTATCAAAAGATACAAAAAATTTGACCTTGGTTGTTTTATAAAATAGTTGTAAGTCTTATCCTTGGTCAAGCATTATATTGGCATAATTTTTTTTTATCATATGTTACTAAAGGCATTATAGAATGCCATTATAAATTGAAAATGGCAACTTATCTTCAATAAGCCAATCATTGATTTCATGTTTAATTACATTGATTGTGGTATTAGAGGTAAGTGGCATTTGTAAGAACTTCACAAGAATTGCCTCTATAAGGCAACTAAGTTTCATAGTAGATTGCATTTAGTAGAGGTTATAAGTTGCATAGAGGAACTTTGACTTTTTTAAGGTTTTTTACGACAATAACCCAGCTAGGTGATTCTAATGGTAGCTGCAAAACCTTTAGGTGAGATCTAACGGGATTAAAGTATTATTGTTTGATTGTGTTATGTCTAGGACCATAAATCCTACAAATACAAGCAACATGAATTTCATTGATGTGCACTTTTTGAACTATCTAAACAACCTTTCATCTTATCTTCAAATCAAGTTCCATATACGTAATAGTTGCATGACTTATGTGTTCTACATATTTGCATACCAACTACTAAGATTGTCAAAAAGAAAATTGATGCAAAACAACAAAACTTAATGTATTTGAAACATTCAGTTAAGGCTTAGAGTCATTTATGTAGATGCTATTGTTTCTTTTGTTGCTCTTATTGGTATCTTGTCATCATCAAAATTATTGCCACAACATTAATCAACCCTTGTGGATAGTTTTGAAACCCTTGCAATACACTAATAGTTGGGACTAGCTATCATGGTGGTCCAAGATAAGAAATCAATGTCCAATTGTGAGTCAAAACATTTACATAGATTTTAAATAATATAATTGAAATAAGAATTAATGAACGTTTTCTCAAGTTATGGTTGTAGGTTAAAAAATATCAACGACCTATAGATAAGCTTTGATTGTACACTTTTTAACCAAAAAAATAGATTAACAAGAGATTCAATAAACAAATAGGCTAAATAAATCACAAATATTTAGATGATAGCATCATCTAACTAATAGACTAGTACTATGAGAGTAGGCCAAATAAATCACAAATATGTAGGTGATAGAATCATTTAACTAATAGACTAGTACCATGAGAATGTAAGGAAAATAATTATGAAAAATGAAAAAATAGATTTGCTTCTATAACTAATCATTGAGTCAACCCTCTAATGCAAAGGACCATATTACTTGCAAATGAAAGATGGCCATTAATGCAACTCAGTCTATGTGTTTCCTGCTCTCTGTAGATTTGAATGGTAAATCCATTGCGGGAGGGCAAATCTCTCAGGATTTGTGCACCATTTTCCCTGGTGTCATTGCAAGTCTAGGATCTGGAAGCGATGGTGGTCCGATAGAGCCAGTTACTCGAGGCGGCACTTTGAGATCCCCCATTCATAGAAGCATTAGTATTCCCTGCGCAGATGCTACTAGCACGAGGGCTCAAGGCCACCCGTAAAAGTCATTCTTGGAGGTTGTGAATAGCTCGGGTGCCCAACAAAGTGGCCACCCATCACAGTGTGGCCGCCCATCGTAGAGTGGGGTCTTTTGGCCATTGCCATGTGCACGTTCATCCGTGGTGGTAGTATGCATCCAAGACATTTTAGAGAATGAGGTGCTCTATCTTAATAACGGGGTGATTTGCAGATTTAACGGTTTATGACCTCTTCTCGATGTCCACCATTGGGTCCAAGAATCATGGAAGCCTATTGTGGAGGGAAAGAGTGAGCTCTTCCCCTGTGCAAGGGGTTTCTTCATTATGACCTTTGCATCCTCGAAGAAATGGGATTTAGTGCTGGACAACAGGGTTTGGAATCAAACCATGAGCTCTTTCCTTCAATCCTCTCATTGAGTCGCTTAATATTAGACCAATATGGGTAAGGCTTCTGAATCTCCCTCTCCAGTATTGGGAGGATTCATGCTACGAGGGCATCGGCAATGTTATTGGTCACTTCTTAAAGGTAGACTCCACTACCTCATTTATGGGACACTCTACGGTTGCTTGCATCTTGGTGGATATTGACATCTCCAAACCCCTTCTTGGAGATGTTTTGATTGTAGGAGAAAGGCCTTGGACACAACAGTTAGATTATGAGGGCCTTCCCTTTATATGCAAGCGATGTTTCTCTGTCGGTCACTTGGCCTCCAGTTGTCCTCACTCTCGCCGCAAGGGTATGGCAACTTGGTGGAAGAATGCCCATGACGATCACTTGACTATCAACACTTTCCCAGATGATGAATCCTCCCAGGGGGACGAGCCTTCCCAGGATACTTTGCTCATTCCGCATGTGGTGCCTGAGGGGGCTGGCAGATGAGTCTGCAGCGAACCCCACGACGTCTCTTGAATCTAATTCTCCTTTGTTAGATCCCATTGTGCCTTCAACTCTTCTTGCTTCTAGGTTGGCTACTTTGCATGAGACCTCTTTGGTTGTAGCTTCAGGTGAGGATCCCCCAGTCTCACCTCACTCTAAGGATTTTGACTAGGAGTTTTCCTAAACAGTGGTTCAACGAAGGAAGGACTCCCCAACTCCGTTGCTTCTCTGCACCCTAGGGTCAAAGGAGTTAGGTTTGTTAGATCAAGATATGGTGTTATGTAGGTCCTTTGGTTGGTTTTGTTGTTTTACAACTGGGTTGTTGTGTCATTATGTTGTTTTTTGGAGGCTTTCTTGTAAAGGGATCAAGACCCTTGGTTCCTGCTTATCTTAACCAAAAACATTCTATAAGCTTAACAACCTATATAGGTTATCTTAAGCCAACAAGCCAATCTATCGTAGCAGGTTTGCATTCTAACATGTGAGATCAACTTTGAGTGTTGTGCTTTACTAGGAAAATATCAGATTTTTAGAGATATTATAAGGTTAACGTTTTGATTTTATGAGCACATTTTTTCTGAATATTGGGGATTGTGTCCACCAGGGTTATTGCCCTTATCTCATGTTCGAGCTATACCTGAGAAAATATTAATTTGTTTTGGAATGCCCACTAAAATTGAAAATATACACTTGTAAAAACAGCATAACAACATACCTATTAATTGCCAACTAATTAAATTGTGGAAAGATCAATTGAAAATGTGTACGTATTTTTATCCTAATAATGTGTTTGTTTAGGAGTAAGTTTCATCAATTTAATCTGAAATTTTACTAATCCAATTTCGATTTATTCTTTCATTGCTAGATACACATGCACTCAATTTATATCGAGGGAAAATGGGTTTTAGACCCTGACGACATGTGGTCCTATAATTAATCAAATTTCTTGGCATTCCACAGAAAGTGAAGATATTGTGAAAAAAATGTTGAGTCTTTATCCACAAAATATTTCTTGCATTGTATTGGAAAAGAAGTTATCACAAATTAGATATTTGCATTAATTCGTTCACATTACATGGAATTGTAAAAATTGATAAAACTCATGCTTCAACCCAGGATAAGAGCAAGACCACTGCTCCATATTTGCAATGTTTTCATCAGTCCATCCATCTTCCTCTCGTGAGGGCAATATTTGCAAGGTGGTTGCTTCATATTTACAATCCCTCTCCCTCTCCCTCTCCAGGGGCATTATTTGCAAGGTTGTTGCTTTAAATATGCAGCTCCATCCATCTCTCTCTACAAGGGATCCATCCATCAAACTCCCTCTTCTTCTCCAAGGGAAATATTTTCAAGGTTGTTCCATATTTACAACACCCTCCCTTAGTCCCTCTCTCCCATCCTCTTCCTCTCCCTCTGCAAGGGCAATATTTGCAAGCTTGATGCTCCGTATTTGCAACTCCCTCCCTTCCCTCTTCAAGGGCAATATTTGCAAGGTTGTTGCTCCATATTGACAACTCCATTCCTCCCCCTCTCCAAGAAAAATATTTACAAGGTTGTTGCTCCATATTTGCAACTCCCTCTCCCTCTCCAAGGGCAATATTTGCAAGGTCGTTGCTCCATATTGACAACTCCATCCCTCCCCCTCTCCAACAAAAATATTTGCAAGGTTGTTGCTCCATATTTGCAACTCCCTGTCCCTCTCCAAGGGCAATATTTGCATGGTTTGCCTCCCTTCCTTCCCTCTATCTATCTATCATCTATTTATAGACATACATGGAAAGAGGAAGGAAACCAGGGAAGTACCTTAAGCATCTGACAGTTTAAGGAAATGTAAAAGAATAGGAAATAGAAACATCCACTACTTCAGAAATTGTCCTACATAAATGCAGACTAATTGCATATATTTGAATCAAGTATTCAATGCCCACTAACTCTTTATTTTACAATCATGTAAACAAAAGAAACAAACTAAAAGAATAACACCATGTTGTCCGTTTAGTTCCTAAAGGATATAGGTAAGTTTTATGATGACAAAATGAAAGCTTAAACACGTGAAGTTGAATGCCCACTGCTTTAACACCTCAAAAAACTCAGTCAGCCTGAACAAGATACATTTAAAAGAAGAAAAAGAAGCAGCAGCAGCTCTAACTGCAATACAAGTTATATTAATCCCAAGTGCTTTTTGTACAAAGAGACATTGCTCCCGTACATATTCATATTTCCCAGCAAAACAAAGCATGACTATACTATACACCAACCAAAATGAATAAACCATTAATCTTATGATGGAAACTTGAATTCACGGAGTTCTTTTACGTCCAATCTAATGGAGGGGCCCATTGTTGCACATATGTAGGCAGATCTCCAGTAGATCCCCTTAGACCCAGTTGGCTTGTTAGCATCAACAGATTTCTGCAAAAATTGAAGGGTATGTCAGTTGCGTTTAAAGTTAATAGACTTTGGCAGTCTAAAAGAAACAAGATACGAGTCAAAATTCAACTTTTTTATCATCAAAAAACAAAAGCAAAAAAAATCGTCACTGAACCACATTTGCAAACAGCGCAACTGTGAGAGTTTCCATTGAAGGGTAACACTTACAACTGCAGCAATTAGATTCGCAAGAAGATCCTCATCAGCAAAGTCTGTCTTCCCAAATGGAATATGAGTAATTCCTGTCTTATCTGCCCGATATTCTACTTTACCCTTTTTGAATTCTGATATAGCCTGAAAGGGGCAAGCATTCACGACCACATTAATAGGCAAGCAAATATTTAATATCCAAAGCATATGACACTTTCAGCCTATCTAGTTTTGGTGCTACACATAATTTTGCAAACAAATTCAGTGGCATAGAAATTACATTATCAGACTTAATGCCTAAAGATACGGAGTAAGAGAAGGCTAGCAGAAAAAATTGGAATGGAACTTTTAATGGGTAAAGAACAAACCAAAAAGACACAAACACATATACATAGTCATCTTGATAACATATTACACTCAAATTAAGGGAGGTGAAGCCAAATGAAGAATCCTTATTTTTAAATAGAGACTAAATATATTTAAAAAGGGAAAGAGTTATGAGATTAGCTCAGCCCCCAGCCATGCCAATGGGCATGAAGGTGACAGAATCGGTAGTTTCATGCTACAAACTGGAAATAGATCTGCATGTTAGGTCCATTAGAAAAAAAAATAATCTGTGGAGAGAACATCAAGGTAAACTGATGCATGAATTATCTTATTAGAACCTTGGGGGTAAGGATTGAATTACAGCCATCAGTGAGGATCAGATAATGGCACCAAACCTTTGATAGATACATGCCATTTGACATTTATCAACTTGTTCACCTATTGGGATTTGAGATTGCTAAATGTGGGCTCCAGCCTCCAACCAAATTGCCTTAACCATCACACTCATGTATCAATAAGATTAGGCAGGTCCTTCTAACAATCAAAAATAGCAACCACAGGACACCACCAGATGAACATATAAGATTAACTGACTTCCCTTACGGTGCCACCAAGACCAAGGACCGAAAATCCATGTGGGGCCGCCATGAGGGCTGCCAAGAACAGGAACTAAAGAATCTTGTTGCATGGCCACCGTATGAACTCCCAAGACTACTTATAGATGATTGCTCATACAGCCACCATAAGGGCTCCCATGACCAAGGATAGAAAAGAAACTTCAACAATGAAGTCATAAGTGGGAATTGTTAACAAATTATTAATAGACACTTCTAAGCCACTCATGTTGAGCTCATGTATAAATATGTTCATTATAAAGACAGATACAGCATAACTAAGCATAGATACACATAAGAAGCAATTAAAATGCACCAGAGAACGTCTCACTTCTAATGAGAAAATGCAGAGATCCTTTAGCATAGCATAAGCATCTTGGTAATGCATTACACTCATTAAGAGAGGTGAAGATGTATAGAGACTAAATATATTAAAAAAAGGAAAGAGTTATGAGATCAGCTCAGTCCCCAGACATTCCAATGAGCATGGAGGTGACAGATTCAGTAGTTTCATGCTTACCTATATTGCTTGATAAGACAAAGAAGTTTGTGCAAAAGACAACAGAAAACAGAGCTACAAACAGGAAATACATCTGCATTTTAGGTCCATTAATAAAAACAGTGAAGTGAACATAAAGGTAAACTAATGTATGAAGAATCTTATTAGAACCTTGGGGGTAAGAATTGAATTATAGCCATCGGTGAGGAACAGATAATGGCATAAAACCTTCCATAAATACATGCCATTTGACATTTATAAACTTGTTCACCCATAAGGATTTAATATCACTAATTGCGGGCTCCAGCCTCCAAGCAAGTTGCCTTAACCATCACATTTATGTATCAATAAGATTAGGAAGGTCCTTTTAATAATCAACAATAACAACCACTGGGCCACCAAATGCAGATATGAGATGAACTGACTTCCCTTATAGTGCCACCAAATGCAAATCCAAGATCAAGGACCTAAAATCCATGTGGGGCAGCCATGAGGGCTGCTAATAACAGGAATGGAAGAATCCTGTTGCATGGCCACCATATGAACTCCCAAGACCAATAATAGATGATTGCTTGTACCCACCATAAGGGCTCGAGGATAGAAAGGAAACTTCAGCAAAAAAGTCATAAGAGGGAGCTGTTAACAAATAATTCATAGATATTTCTAGGTCATTCATCTTGACCTTGTGTATAAATATGTTCATCATAACGACAGATACAGCATAACTAGAGCATAGATAGACATAAGAAGCAATTATAATGCACCAGAGAGCATCTCAGTCCTAATGAGAAAATGTAGATGTCCTTTACCATAGCATACGCATCTTGATAACACATTACACTCATATTAAGGGAGGTGAAGATGTATGAAGAATCCTTTTTTATAAATAGAGACTAAAATATATTTTAAAAAAGGAAAGAGTTACGAGATCAACTCAGCCCCAGCCATGCCAATGAGCATGGCGGTGACGGAATTAGTAGTGTCATGCTTGCCTGTATTGCTTGACAAGACAAAAGAAGTTTGTACAAAAGACAGAACAGAAAACAGGGCTACAAACTGGAAATAGATCTGCATTTTAGGTCCATTAGAAAAAAAAATCAGTGAAGTGAACAGCAACGTAAACTGATGTATGAAGGATCTTATTATAACCTTGCGGGTAAGGATTGAATTACAGCCATTGGCAAGGAACAGATAATGGCTCAATACGTCTCATAGATACATGCCATTTGACACTCATCAACTTAATCACCTGTTGGGATTTGAGATTGCTAATTGCAGGCTCCAGCCTCCAACCAAATTGCCTTAACCATCATACACATGTATCAATAAAATTAGGATGATCAACAATAACAACCATGGGGCTACCAAATGCACATGTAAAATTAGTTGACTTCCTTTATGGTGCCACCAAATGCAAATCCAAGATCAAAGACCTTAAATCCATGGGGGCCCGCCATGAGGACTGCCAAGAACAGGAATGGAAGAATCCTGTTTCATGGCCACTGTATTAACTCCCAAGACCGATAATAGATGATTGCTTATACAGCCACCATAAGGGCTGCCATGATGAAGGATAGAAAGGAAACTTCAACAATAAAGTCATAGGAGGGAGTTACTATCAAATAATTCATAGATACTTCTAGGTCATTCATCTTGGGCTCATGTACAAATATGTTCATCATAAAGATGGATACAGCATAGCTAGAGCATAGATAGACATAAGAAGCTAATACAATGAACTAAAGAATGTACCAGTCCTAATGAGAAAATGTATAGGTCCTTTCCCATAGCATAAGCATTCAATTCACCCTTCCAAATCTCATCAATCCTCATGATTTGGAGAATTTTCCCTTTATTTGATGTTCCTCATCTATGCCTTTACAAGACTGACTTTGTAGTATGGATAGAAAAGAAGAATACTCCCAGCATGGAAAGTTTCATACTTTTCTATCAGACTGCATTATTTTTATAGCATAAGGCATTTTATGTCATGGAGTGCCTTCCCTGTACCTACAAATGGACCAAAAACAGCAAAGATGTTTAGTAGTGTTCATGAATGAGAAATATGTGGGCTTAGTACCAAGGCTAACCATTAACAGACCCATTCGTAGAAGAGACTTTATGTTCACCAGTACTGTTGAACTGCTGTGTTCTAATTTTAATTTTGACTTCAACTTATCACTGGATCAATGCTGAAACAACAAATTACACAGACAAAAGGCTTAGTTATTTGACAATTTGTTAGAATGTTGATAATGAAGAGAAAGCTTCTCAAAAAAAGCTGTGTGAGAATTTTTAATCAATGACTTGAGTTACATTCATGATTCCATGATCCATCATCAGGATGAAGAAACGCATCATGACAGTGTTATCACGATATGTGATCCAAAATGTTGATTAGAAAACTCACAATTTTTTCCAGAAGTTCTTTCTTTGATTTTCATTTTTTTAAAAAGGTAAATTATATATTAAAAAGGTAAGAAACTGTATACAAAACTCAAACCCCGGATCCTACCTAAGGTTTAGAAGAGAGCTAAAGATAAGAGAAAAAAACAGCAGAGACGAGAGAAGTCTGTCGATAGGAAACAAACAGAAAGCAGAAAAATGATATCCAATATTCATAGAGATACATGATATTAAAACAGAAGTGGAGAGAATAAATATCAAGTAACAAAGTCCAGATTACAACATCAGCTATAGACTCCTTTAGCTGCAAAGATTGGGAGGGATACCCTAGTTGGTGTAGGGTTTCTTCATTGCCATATAGATTCTGAAAACTTTAGATCATTAATTAGGATGTTGATGTTTATTTATGTTACATCAATTTATTTGATAAAGAACGTAGAGTTTCTTCATTGGCATATGGACTGTGAAAACTTTTGATCTTTAATTAGGATGTTGATGTTTATTTATGCTACATTGATTTATTTGATGAAGAAATTAATTCATGTACTGAAAATAAACTGACTCATTAAACATTGGATAACCAACTTCCTAATCAACATCACACAATATAAAGCATATGTATCAGAGGATACATAATAAAGTTCAAAGGCTATCAGAAAATGAGATGGATCCATATGTAAAAAGGCGAGGAACATATACAAAAATCAAACCCAGGATTGAACCCAAGGTTTGGAAGACGGTTAAATATAAATAAAACACAGCAAAGACAAGAAGTAATTCGATAGGAAGTGCACAGAAAGCAGAGCATAAACAAGCTGAAGTATATAAAGCTAACCAGATATCCAATATTCATAGAGATGCATTATATCAAAGCAAGAGTGGAGAGAAGTACTATCAAGTTACAAAGTTCAGATTACAACATCAACAATAGAATCCTTTAACTCCAAAGGTTGGGAGGGGTTCCCTAGCTGGTGTTGGGTTTCGTCCTTGTCATATGGACTGTGAAAACTTTAGATCATTAATTAGGATATTGATGTTTATTTATGTTACATTGCTTTATTTGATAAAGAACCTAGGTTTTCTTCATTGTCATATGGGCTGTGAAAATGTAGGATCTTGATGTTTATTTATGTTACTTTGATTTATTTGATGAAGAAATTAAATCATGTAATAATAATAAACTCATTTAACATTGGATAACCAACTTCCTAATCAACACCCCACAATATAAAACATATGCACAAGAGGATACATAATAAAGTTCAAAGTCAATCAGAAAATGAATAAAAATAAGGAGTCTATGAAATGTATCTTGCAGGAAAGAAGCATAAGTGATGCTTGAAATAGTGTCATCTGAGCAGATCAGATACTTGATCTCATTCAAAGTAGTATTTGTGGTCCTATAAAAATAAAGTTTTTAGGTCAAGCAAATTATTTTAATATTTTATCACTTTCATTAATAATCATTCCAGAAAGATTTGAATGCATTTCTAAAATATAAGACACTGGTATTTGAATATTTTCAAAATTTTAAAGCTTTCATAGAAAACCAAAGTAGGATTTGTATTGAAGCCCTAAAAAAACAAACACGAGAGGTGTTCGTGCACATAATTCAGCATGTACATAGTACATACCAAGTTCGGTTTAAAAATAACTCGAATCACTTTTTATCTTTACATGATTCAAAGATCAAGGGTTGTGGCTTTCTTCCTACGTTAAGGTAATAAATGGTAATGATTTAGTCTCAAGTTGATCCATGTGATCACACTTGATTGGACCACCCATTTGCGTCTGTTTACCGCCTAAGTGGTCTAATAAGTTCCACACAGAGTACCCAGAAAGGATATTTTCATTACCATAGTGCACTGAAATAAATTACATTGTACGAGAATAATAATCAAAAAGAATAACAGCCAGGATTGGTACTTAAAAGATCAACTGCATATATTATTCAGAGTAGTAAGTCTAAATACAATTCAAAAACTCCATGCCCATACAATGGCGTCACAAGAACATATATAGTTTGGCCGACGGTTGCCAACCGTCGCCAACCATTGTACCGATCGGGAGTAACTACTCGCCGAAACTAAAACATAAACATATTTCCCGAAATCACTAACAAAACATATTTTGCCAAAAGTACTAAACTATGTAAAGTACGCCTAACATCATCCCCCCCAAAAAACTTGTCGTCTTCCAGACGACTACAAACAAGAGCCCAAATGAACTAGGAAGTAGGAGGGTCAGTGGACGTCCCTGGAGGTGTGGATGCTGTCCGTGCCGATCCAGGAGTCCCCTGCTGAGGTTGAACTAACCGCCGAAGTCTGTAAACCTCCTCAGTCCTTTGTTTCAGATGTGTTGAGGCCACGATGTGCTTGTCTCTGGTGAGACGTACCATCTGGACAGCCTCGGCCAACTGCTGTTTTGTTTTCTCTTGTGTCGCCTGAGATTCGGCCAACTCCTTCCTTGTGGTTTCGAGTTCGACTCTCAGTGCCTCAGCCTTGTTCCTTTCCGACTGTGTGAGCTCGGCTTCCTGTGCCAACTGCCGCTGGAAGTGCACCTGTTGCTCATCAATTTTTTCCCTCAGCTGTTTACTCATAGTTGCAGCCTCCTCCAGCCGTTTGTTGCACCGTTCTGTCTTTTGAAAATCCTCCTGTCGAGCATAGTACAAAGCTCTGAACTGGTCCTCAATGCTATGAAGGGCTGCCAGTAGCTCACTGTCTGCATCTCCCACTCCCAAGTCTGGTCTCTCTGGTTTCCATGCCCTCTGCATCTCCTCGGTAATTACTTCTGGCCAACCCTTATTCCAGAATACCCGTAAGAACTCCGTCTCAACATTCTTGACAAAATGTTCAATTCGTTGTACCTCTGCACGTATTACTGGCGAAGAGTATTGGGGGTTGACCCTGGTAGCAATATCAGATACCCTCTGAAGGATGGTTCCCATAGACCCCAAATCCTGTGCATACCGGAGAATGGTACCGAGTGGGTCACTCTCATCTGGCGCACTCATATGTACTGTCAACCCAGCTGGCTCATCCGAGCGAGAAGTATCCTCTGTATCATCAGCACTCTCTGTCCTGCTCGTGCCTTCCTCCTCTGAGCTGCCTGTGGCTGTGCCTTCTTCCTTGGCTTCCGAGTCACTAATCGTGATGGCAACATCAACTGCTTTCTCCTCCTCGGACTGTACCATCTCACCTTCAAGTGCAGGTGGCGGTAAGAGAGATCGAGTGGGGCTTAGAGGAGGAATGTCTGCCAACTCTGAAGGCATGCCTAGTAGCTGAAGCCAAGCATCTCCCTGTAGTGAGCTGTCTGCATGTGCTATACTCTCTGGAGATCTAGTCTCGAATGGGGTAATCTGCCCTGATGGGAGAGGAACTGGTACGGTGTTATCTCCCTTCATCCTCATGACCTGCCCCCAAGAGACGTGTGTGGTACTAGGCCGAACTAGAATTTCTGCTTGAGTGCGTGTCCAAGTGTAAGTGTGCATGCTTCTTTGCCAGTGAAAAATCCCATCTGTTTTCCCCTACTGGTACTATAGGACTGGGGCTGGCAGGGTTGCCAGGAGTGGCTGAGGCTGACGAGGCCTCAATGCAATCCCCCTCAGCACCTTGTGCACTATACGAAGCTTCTGACGAAGTCTCCGGTAACTCCCGCTGCTTTCTCTTTTTGCTACTCCGAGATTCTTCTCCCTTCCCGCCCTGTGCAGGAGCCTTCAGGTTTGTCCATCGGAAGACGGTCGGCCATGTAGGGTCATACTGTGCATCTGGCTGAAACGGAGCTCGCGCCAATGAGGGGACGTGAGTGCAGATGGCGTCCAGGAACAGTGCAATGGCCTGCTGAGTCATGTAGAATGACTTGTGAGTCATTTTCATGAACTCGTGAATCTTGTCGGAGAGAACTGCTGCCCAATTGTACATTGCACCCTGGCTAAGGCCAACCATATAATCTGCCATCCAAAATGGAATGTCTGACGAGCGTGACGCTCCCGTTAGCCGTCCCCGGATGACATCCATTATGCACCGCCATTCCTCATTTGCCAAGTGATCTCGGCGAAGTCCTCTATTTCCTGCAGCCTTTATTTGGTTCTTTTCTTTCTCGCTCAGGTCTGGTCGGCAAACCTTTGCCATAATGCTGTCCTTGTGTCTTCCGGTCATTTTCTGTTTGCCGACTGTAAATCCTTGGCGCGGTATACCCATCACTCTCTCGAAGTCCTGTGGCGAGAATGTAATTTTGACGGATACATTCATGAACCTGATGATCGTGTGTTTTGCTTGGGGATTGTAATTCGCCACCATGTTCTTCAATATTGCCTCAAACTCTCGGAAATTGAAATAGGGCATTTGTATTACCTTGTCTACTTGTGCCTTCTGCAGTGCCTTCTTGAGAGGATGATCGTCAGCATGGCTGTTCCACCACTGTTTGCACTCGCTGGCCGTAAGACTTTCCCACTGCAAGGAATCCACTGTGATTTTGTCCTTGTCTTTCCCTTTCCCTTTTGACTGCTTCTTCTGTGCTGATGAACCCACGTCAATTTGTGGTGTCTGTGCTGGTTTTTCTTCCACAATTACCTTTGCTGCCATCTTTTTGTCTTCCGCCCGACCTGATATCTGAAGTTGCTTTCCCCTGTCCTGAGCTCTAGTAACCCTGTTGCTTGGCAAAAACGACATTCCGACGCTTTTATACTCCCTCTGTTTAGTTATGACAATTATTTTCGCTTTCGATTGTACGGCCTCGCTGAGAGAATCCGCCACCACAGCAGCTAGACTGGCAGAGAAAAGTCCGTACGGCAGAAAAGAATTTAGCAACCGTACGGCTTGGCTTGGTACGGCAGATTCATACGGACGCCCAAAAGATCCGATCCTGTACCAGAGAGGTCGTACGGCCAAGACTCAGTACGCCAGAAATCCGTACGGCCAAGCAAGAATCCGTACTAGGCAATTTCGTACGGCCAAAGCAAGAATCCGTATGCCCAACAATTCCGTACGGCCAAGAATCCGTACTAGACAAATTTGTACACCAAGCAGGAGTCCGTACTAGATCAATTCGTACGGCCAAGCAGGAATCCGTACGCCAAGAATCCGTACGGCAGCTTCAACCTCTGGTCCGTACGACACTTTTCCATACGGTGGCTTATCTTTTGGTTCATACGGCAGCTAAGGGATATCTGATTCGTACGGTCAGCAATAGTACGAATGGTTTGGCACGTACGGCCTTTATGGGATTCGTACGGCCTTTCCGTACGGTTTGCCTTTAAATTTTTTATTTTTTTTTTAAAAAATTTTTTTCTATTCGATTTTGCTTTTTCCCTTACCTGACATGCCTAGTCCAAATTTCTGGAACTTTTCGTCCTCCCGGTTCTCCAGGATCTCGATTTCTGTCAGCTGACGGAAGATGCAGTTTATGTAGCCTTTCTGTCTCAGGCAATCGTTCGAGCAACATCTATCAATTTCCTCTAATTCCCATATCTGGTCGAAGATCGTTGATTGATCTCTTACCCACGTCAGATTCCACCCCATTGGCTCCTGGACCCACTGAAATGTTTTTCCGTCTTCATTCATCTTCACATTCCCGTTCCTGCATCTATATTTTGCTTTCCAGAGCCGACTCCTTGGAAGCTATATGTGGGGTAGTCCAACTGGCCAATTCTTCCTTCTTAATTCCCAGACTTCATCACAGTAGGGTGATCTTTCTGTAATGAACATTGCTTCCGCCAAGTATTTCCTTCTTGGCAGTTCCCTGACCTCCTTTGGTAGTAGGAACTCAAATTTGTCCCGCACTTGATTGCATTCTTTTATCCAGTTGTTCCAATTCTCTTCTTCTTCTTCCTCTTCTTCGGGGTAGTTCTTGTTAATCCATTTACCACCATAGTCTTCATCGATTTGGCCTTCTCGGGCTACCATCCGCACTGGCTTTGGTGCAAAGAATCCCGTGACTAGTTCAAACTGAGTGCTTGCAAATACCATTCCGTCAACTTTTTCTGTCTCCTCTTGTTTGCCTCTTTCCTCCTTTACGCCGTGGTTTGTTAATGCGAATCCCAGCATGTTGATTTGTATTGTTTCTCTCTTTCTCTCTTTGTAAATCTTCAGTTTCGACCCGTTCACTGCTTCGTTGATTGGACTTCCATCGAGATTATCTAGCTTTATAGCTCCATTGTCCATCAATTCCCGTATTCTGAACGGTCCTAACCACCGAATTTTGAACTTCCCAGGTTTGATTTCGTTACGGCCGTTATATTTCAGGACTAACTGCCCAGGCCGGAACTCCATTTTCCGTAGATGTTTGTCGTGCCAATACTTCCGGCGTTTCTGCATGATTTCCGTCGACCATTGAGCCAAAATTCTCTTCTCGTCCAATTTAGTCAACTGGAATAGTCTTTCCTCCAGGCTCTCAGTATCTCCTAGTCTGTTTTCCACTGCAATTCTCAGACTTGGGACAAGGTATTCTGCTGGTACTACCGCTTCTTGCCCATACATCAACTGGAAAGGTGTGTGTCCAGTCGTTACCTTATAAGTGGTTCGGTAAGCCCATAGCACCGCTGGTAACCTTTCTTCCCAGTCCGATCCTTCGATTCCGCATGACTTGTGGATTACTGAAACGAGTACTTTATTTGTTGACTCTGCCTGTCCATTTGCCCTTGGATAGTACGGACTTGATAGGGTGTGCAGGATTTTGAATTCCGTAGTCATGAGTCGGATGACGTGGTTGACAAAATGTCCCCCACGGTCACTCGTCAATTGGATCGGAATTCCATATCTCGTCACAATCTGTTCGTATAGGAACTTCGCCGTGCTTACTGCAGTATTATCCTCTAGTGCCTTTGCTTCAGCCCACTTCGTTAAGTACTCTGTAGCCACTATTATGTACCGACATCGGTGTAGCTGGCTGACCTTCAGAGGTCCTACAAAATCCAGCCCCCATCTTTCGAAAAGCTCTTGAGGTTGTGATGGCCAGAGTGGCATATAATCCCTCTTCAATGGTTTTCCTACCCTCTGACAAGTGTCACATTGAGTTACCCATTCCCGGGCATCTGTGTGTAACGTCGGCCACCATAGGCCGGCGAGTAGGACTTTCCGTGCCATGGCGTCGGGACCCATATGTCCTCCTGCCAGTCCCTCGTGGGCTTCTGCCAATACCCCCCTTATCTCTTCTTCCATCACACACCTCCGGAGGATTTGATCGGGGCCCATTTTGTAGAGCAGCCCGTTTATCAGTTGAAATGTCTTACTCTTCAGTGCAATCTTCCGTCGTTCACTTGTAGACATTTCTGGCGGGAACGTTGAAGTGGACAAGTACTCACCAATTTTCTCGTACCATGGCGGCAAGGCAGCAATGTGGAATAGGTGGGCATCCGGAAAGTCCTCATTGACTCCATCTCCTGGTTCTCCGGATTTGATCCTTGAGAGCTGGTCGGCAATTACATGGCTTTTTCCCGGTCGTACAATAATGGTGAAAGTAAATTCTTGCAGTAGCAACAACCACCTACTGATTCTGCCTTGAATAATTGGTTTGTTGACTAGATACATTAGAGCTTGATGATCCACATAAAAAGTGAATGGTGTTGCCAAGAGGTAATGCCTGAATTTCTGTACGGAGTACACCATTCCCAGAGCCTCCCTTTCTGTAGTACTGTAGTTCCGTTCCGCCTTGGAGAGCAACCGACTGGCAAAGTATACTGGATGATCCAACCCATGGGATCCGACCTGTGCAAGAGTGGCACCAATTGCAAAGTTTGATGCGTCTACGTGCACGTGGAATTCCTTGTCCCAGTTTGGATAGGCTAGGATAGGTGCACTGATGAGTCTTGTTTTTAGTTCTTTAAAAGCTTTCTGTTGCTCCTCCAACCAGACAAACTGCACCCCTTTCCTTGTCAACATGTCGAGTGGTTGTGATACCTGGGCAAAATTTTTGATAAATCTTCGGTAATAACCGACATGGCCGAGAAAGGACTTTACTCCGGTGACATCTTCTGGAGCCTCCATTTCTACAATTACCCGAATCTTGTCCGGGTCTGCTTTTAATCCTGCTTGGCATACGATATGGCCCAGAAGTTTTCCTTGGGACACCATGAATCTGCACTTCTTCGGGTTTAAGGCCAACCGTGCGGCTCTGCAACGCTCCATGCATTCGGTGAGGGCTTTAAGGTGTGTTTGCTGGTCGCTGTAAATTGACCAATCATCGAGGAATGCCTTGAAGTTTCCCACCGACATTTTGTCAAATATATGTAGGATAATCCTCTGAAATGTGGCTGGTGCATTGCACAGACCGAACGGCATCCGGTTGTATGCATATACTCCATTTTCAATCACAAATGTTGTTTTCAGTTTGTCTTCCTCGGCGATGCTAATCTGGTTATATCCCGAAAATCCATCCATAAAGGAATATATTTCGTGACCGGCCACCTCTTCCAAAATGGAGTCTGTGAATGGGATGGGGAAGGGGTCTTTGATTGTTACTGCATTGAGGCATCTGAAATCTACGCAAATCCTAATTTGTCCCCCTTCCTTTTTAAGTGAGATCACAATCGGTGACACCCACTCACTCGTTTCCACCTCGAATATTATTCCTGCCTCAAGCATTTTTTCAATTTCCTCTTGTACTTTTGCCGCATAGTTCTTGTTCATGCGGTATGGCCTTTTCCGTACTGGACGTGCTCCTGGTATGAGTGGAATTCTGTGGATGCATAGTTCTGGTGGTATCCCCTTCAGGTCCTTGTATGTCCAGGCAAATACATCTTTGTACTCTAGGAAGATTCTGAATGCTGCTGCCTTAAGTACGGGATCCCAGTCGTCGCCGACCAGAATTATTTTCGGGTCACTTTCCTCGCCGAGATTAACTTTCTTCGTTATCGGCTCTTCGTACATAATCTTCTTTTCCGGTTCAAACTGATGTGCCGACGTACTGTCTACTTCTGCATTCCCTTCCTTATATTCCCCGTACGCCGCTGGGAACATGTGGGCTACTTCCTTCCCCTTTCCATTTGCTCATTCCAATGTGTCACCGTCGTCTTTTTGCTCACTCGTTCCCGAGTTTTCACCGATTTCTTTTATTGAAATCATGTTGCACTGTGGCGGAAAAAACTCGTAGTCTTCCATCTGCCAATGGAATAGCCCGCTGAACGAATTTGTTTCATCTTCTAAGCATTCTTGTAATTTCAGCACCCCTTCCTCATCGGGCTCCATCGGTCCATTCCTACTTACTGTCGAGTCCCCTCCATCCGAGTCAGAATCTGACGCCAACTCTTCACTGACGGTTTGTGTCTTCAAATCAATGACAAACTTCCTACGTCCATTTTCGATGGACAGAGTGTTTTTCTTCCAGTTGTGGTTGGCCTTGGCGGCTATTAGCCATCCTCGGCCGAGTAATGCATCATATGATGCATTTTGTGCTGTTATGACTACAAAATTTAACAAGAATTGCTGGGTGCCAATTCTTACCTTTTGAGCCATTAGCACTCCCAGCGCCTTGATCCCGTGCTGGTCGGCTCCCACTAACTGGAAGTTTTGTGGCCATAAAGTAGGCTTCCCGAGGCTCTTCCAGGTCGCTTCTGGTAGTACGTTTACTCCGGATCCCCCGTCGACTATAGTATTTGTCAAATTTCGCCCAAGGATTTCCATGCGTACTACAGCCGGTTTCTTCCCAGTATCAATCGCCAGCAACCTCGGGTCGAGTACTTGTTCTCCTGTTGGCGGTGGTTCTACTATGACATCTTCCGTTGTGAGGTTTTGGTCTTCGTGCGGGTTGTCCTCCAGTACCTTGGATATTGCTACTTTTAACTGAGGCAAGCTTTGGAGAAGGTCTGCCAATTTGATTGGTACGGTAGTTTGCAATACTTGACTTGCTATGTTCTTATCTGATTCCGATCGTATCGCCTTTTTGTCTGAGTTCTTCCGTTCAGTTCTCATGGCAACTTCTACTTCTTTCCGTGCCTCTCGGAGTCTTTCTTTTTCCGTACGAGGATCTGGGTAAGTGGCCTTTTTCCACTGTGCTCGGGTGATAGCCCGGATTTCTTCCTCATCTTCCCTGAGATTGATAAGGTTCACTCCTTTCTGCTTCGGACAGTCTTTTTCCTCGTGATCCCCAGGTCCACACCATTTGCACAATGCATTCACTGTGTTCTGATTGTTGCTGGGGCATTCTCTGGCGAAGTGTCCCCACTCGTTGCACTGCCGGCACTGTATCATTGGTCGCCCCTTGCTGTCGTACTGCAATCTATTTCTGGGGCTGTTATTGTTAAACCTTCTGTTGTTATTCCTGTATCCTCCCGGGGATGCGTTCGGACTATTTTGAGGTTTCGGTGGTGTGATCGGCGGAGTTGATGATTCTCCTTGGGTGAACAGCACTTGGGTACTTCTTGCTTTCAAGTTGAATGGACATTCCTTGATTGAATGTCCCATTACCTGACAAATGTCACAAAATAATTTTCTCGGGCAATTTGCCTTTATGTGACCCTCGCCATTGCACTCTGTGCACCACAACTCTCGACCTTCTCTCGTTGTCTCTTTATCTGTTTTCATTTCCTTCATCATGCGGATCATGTCCCTTCTCAGTGCCTGAATGGTTTTCGACTCGTTCTCACTGCTGTCATCCCCCGTACTGTCATCATCTTCAGTTCTTCTTTTACTTCGGGATGATGTTTTGCTTTCGCTTTCTATGTCCATTGCCCGATTGTATGCTTCTGCGTACGACGATGGGGGCACCACTTTCATCTTTTTTCTTAATGACGAAACTAGCCCTTCAATGAACCATCTTTTCTTCAGTCCATCGGCTGGCTGTGTTTCCAGTTTCCCGAGTAACTCTTTGAGCCTTCTATTATATGCCCTTACGTTCTCATTCTTCCCTTGTTTGGTATTGTAGATTTCAGCGACAATCTCGTTGTCGTCTCTGAGAAGTTTAAATTCGTTCTCGAAGGCTTTCCTTAGTTCGTCCCATGAGGTCTTTTGTGCTGCTTCTAGTTCTGTGTACCAGTCAATGGCAATACCTCTTAGCGTCGCTGGAAACGCTTTTACCCAGTAATCTTCGTCCTCTTGTCCGTTTGCCACCCAAATGGTTTCACACGTCTTACAGTGTCGAACAGGATCCTCTGACCCGTTCCCCATGAATTTCGGCAACTTCTGCCTTTCACTTGCCGGTGGGGTCACCATCTTTTTCCCGAGGTACCCTCTTTGTGTTTTTGACCCGACTGGACTGGTTCTACCGTGTCGTTCCGGTGTCTCCCCGACACTGCCGGCCACGTACGGTTCCTTCCCACTTCCGGTTCCGGCGTCCTCTACACTTCGAGTTTCCTCTGGCTCTCCTTGGTTTTCCCTCTGGGCAGGGGTCTCGGGCTCAGGTCCTCTGTTCCGCGGCCTTTCGTCTGAAATGGACAATGCCACAATCCGACGTATACTATTCTCTAATTCTTCTGTCAGATTATTTTCTTTTCCTTTATTGGTTATTGGCGTTCTAAAACTATGTTCATCACCTCCTTGATCTACCTCTTCATGCTGTTCATTTTCTTTTTCAACAATCTGTTTCAATCTTTTTCTACGTTCTTCTTGTTCCTTTAGTCTTAATGATTTTCTTAGTATTTCTTCTGGTGTTGCGTGCCCTACTGGTAATTTATTCTTGTCCTTATTCAGTTGTATGGGCATTAATTATGCTTACCCTTTCTCAATTGTACGGTGTGCGACGGCGATCACCGTCCCGTTCCTCCTCTTCTTGTTTCAAACGTTCTTCATATCTTCTGAGAATTTGTTGTCGTCGCACTTCCCTCTCTCTTTCTTCTCGAATATCTTGGAAGGCTATCAAGTTCCTTGCCAGAAGTTGGGGAATGCGGTCCAGAAGATTATCCACTTCGCTATTAACACGTAGGTTCTCTGAAATAACCTCCTGTGGAACTTCTCGACGGATAGACTCGTCACGCACGTATTGTCCAACTGATAGTAACCACAGTTTGACTAATTCCTGAGTTACTTCATCTTCCCGACTTCTGGGTTCATTCTCTTCTCTATCGCTTTCCTCGCGTTCTTCTTGAATTTCTTGTATTATTTGTTCTACGTGCTTTCTGTCTCGTACCTCTTCGTCGGTATTGACCGGTTGTCCCATTATGCTTCCATTCTCCCATCTGGATGTTTCACCGGATTCGCTTAGGCAACGGCGCCAAAATGTTTACCGCCTAAGTGGTCTAATAAGTTCCACACAGAGTACCCAGAAAGGATATTTTCATTACCATAGTGCACTGAAATAAATTACATTGTACGAGAATAATAATCAAAAAGAATAACAGCCAGGATTGGTACTTAAAAGATCAACTGCATATATTATTCAGAGTAGTAAGTCTAAATACAATTCAAAAACTCCATGCCCATACAATGGCGTCACAAGAACATATATAGTTTGGCCGACGATTGCCAACCGTCGCCAACCATTGTACCGATCGGGAGTAACTACTCGCCGAAACTAAAACATAAACATATTTCCCGAAATCACTAACAAAACATATTTTGCCAAAAGTACTAAACTATGTAAAGTACGCCTAACAGCGTCCACTTTGATTAGAACATTTTCCCACATGTTCTTATCTCCACCTACCAAACATTATCTTCACCTACATTATCTTATGATTTATCCACTTGCCTACTTGGAACTTTGCCCTTATTCACGCAAAAATTGCTTGAAATACAAGATGAGGGGATTTCCTGCTTAAATGCTTTCAGCAGTTATTCAATGACAACTTGGCTTCCCGGCGCTACATTCTAGATACAACAGGGTCTACATAGGTTGGCCCAGCCCAATCCTCTCATAACTAGGGTTGGATCCTTGCAGTTCTATGAACACCAGTGATAGGAGTCAAATTGTCTCACAGCGTTCCAAACCCAACTCATGTACCACTTTCATTGGCAAACAACCAAACCCTTGGGACCTTCAATAAGAGCTCTTGAAGTTGAGAGTCACCACCATGTTATCTCCATCATACCTTCGATCTTTTGAGCATTTTCTTGCCAGTTGTGGGTAGAAAATTTCTTTTACAGAGCCAACTTCATGCACGGAAGTGAAAGGGAACTTAAATATTATCAAAGGGAAAGAAGAAAAGACCCGGAACAGTCGGAAAATATTATGGGGCAGCAAGGCACAGAAATTCCCAAAAAAGACAAAGAAGCAATGGGTCACAATAACAGGGATGCAGATGATGCTCAGTTTGAGAGGCTTGTTCAAGGCCAAGAACGGTTAGCTGATATGATGGCACAGTTTGTCTCTACCATGCAAAATAATAATATACAGAGATCTCCCAATGGGGAAGGCAGTTCATCAAGGGCAAATATTCACCAAAACACTCTAAGGACAGTCATTGGTTATGTTGCAAAGCCTTTCCAGCCCAATTTCATTCGTAAGGAAGAAGCAGTTGTTGAGCCAGAGATTCAAACATCCATAGCAAATGACATAGCAACTAGTTACGAGGAGTATACGCTCCTACCAACTAAAATTAGGGAGGCAATAATGCTCACTAATTTTATGGGTTCGAAGAAACACAGGGGTGATCAAAGAGTTGAAATAAGGCCACAAACAAATCCAAGGGATCTCCAACAGGCATTGGAGAAATTGACACTTCCTACATATGATGCATCTAGTAAGTGTACAACACGTTCCTGGATATAGAAATTGGACAAATTTTTATCATTGAGACCTATGACGGAGGATGAAGCTATCAAATTCGCCACCCTTCATCTTTAAGGTGTAGCAGGAGTGGTGGTATCACAGGTTGATCACTCAAGGACACAATCATATACACACTTATGCTGAGTTGAGTAACAGGTTGATTGAGATATTTGATAGAGTTGATCCGAAAATTCATTTTTGAGAATTAGCTCAACTCAAACAAACACATACAGTTGATGCCTATGATGCTGATTTTCAAAAGCTTTCAGTTATGGTGCCTGATGTGTCGGAAAGGAGGCTTGTGGTATTGTTTAATGAAGGCTTAGTTGAACCTCTTAGAGGATTAGTAAAGGCTTTCAACCCTACTTCTCTACAAGAAGCTATTAAAAAGGCTTTGGATCTTGAAACTTCAGCCCCTAGAGGAAGATTTCAGCCCATAGGACAGCAAAGATCAGCACCCTATGGGCAGTCCAAATCAGTTCCATATGGGCAGCCAAGAACCACTACTTTTGGGCAGCAAAAGAAACCATTTCAACAAGATTATCAAAATAAAGAGTTACCAACAACCACCAAGCTGATCGAGTGATTTCACCCAGAGGTCACCATTGTGCCGAATGTTAAGTTTTACAGATTGTATTGATACAAAGTTATTTTATTTTCAGATTTTTGTGATCAAATACTCCTACTAGATTACAAAATAATTGCACAGCAAATTATTCCAGACTTAGAGACTGAAATTTATATTTAATTTTGCTGGCCAAATAAAACCAAGACTGGACATACCCTTTTTATCAGCAAGGACAGCCATATATGGTAGGCCGTACCAAGTATTAATTTCCATAGTGGCCATACCAAGTATTAATTTCCATGGTGGTCGTACCAAGGGAGACAAGGTGTTTGAAGTCATGAAGGAAGCGATTGGAATTTTTGAAGGTTTTATCTAATATTTTATTTTCTATACAAAATATAGCTGAATATGTATTCAATAAAATTCAGAATTAATAACAAAGAACCTGAATTATTTTTTGTAGTGGCTGAGATCACAAACAAATTCCTCTAAGTTGTACGGCACCAGCTGGGGCTGCCTTTTTAATTCATAACCCACAATATGAAGCAGCGACCAACTTGGATTTAATAAATATCTTCAAATAGGGTGCGGCTGATGTGTGGGGTCCCCAAACCTTCAAAAATTCCAATCGCTTCCTTCATGACTTCAAACGCCTTGTCTCCCTTGAAATTAATACTTGGTACGGCCTACCATATATGGCTGTCCTTGCTGATAAAAAGGGTGCGTCCAGTCTTGGTTTTATTTGGCCAGCAAAAATTAAATATAAATTTCAGTCTCTAATTTTGGAATAATTTGTTGTGCAATTATTTTGTAATCTAGCAGGAGTATTTGATCACAAAAATGAAAAATCTGAAAATAAAATAACTTTGTATCAGGACAATTTGTAAAACTTAACATTCGGCACAATGGTGACCTCTGAGTGAAATCACTTGATCAGCTTGGTGGGTTTTGTCTATGAAACTGTTTGCTAGCAGGGTTTTCGTCCTCTGAGAAAAAGTTGAACAATTTGTCCAAGCTCTGCAAATAAGGGTTTTGGAATTTGATAATGAATAGAATGAATCTTCTTTTTCCATCAATTCTTTTTAATCCCTTTTCCATCCAAACCCTAAAAGTAATTAATATTACTTTTAATTTAATATTCATCTTTTTCCAACTTATAATTATTAATTACCTTTTAGGTAATTAATATTACTTTTAATTGAATATTCACCTTTTTTTCCAACTTATAATTATTATTTGTCTTTTTGGCTATTATCCAATATTTACTTTTGGCCCATTTAATAATAATAAATTGTCATTTTTCCAAAGTTATAACTTAAAGTACCTTTTTGGACAACTTAATAATTATTAATATATTACTCCCCTATTAAACCCCCCTTTAGACTACGTGGAATAAAAATAGGCTTTGGGTCCTCTGACTTAATTTAATTCAAAAAAGGGGACATTATAGTCTGCCCTTCTCAAAATTGCTTGCCCTCAAGCAATTGCAAACTGGGGTGCTCAAGAATCTTTGCACCCTCCCAAGTAGCATCTTCAGTGGGTAGATCCTTCCATCGTACTAGATACTCTGTAATCGTTATGTTTCTTAATTTCTTTTCTTTGACATTCGGGATAGCTTCAAAACCTAGTATGAGTTTGCCTTCATCATCTAAAGGAGGCAACTTGATAGAAGGACTAACATGCTGCCCCAATGCCCTTTTAAGGCATGATACATGGAATGCATTATATATTTTGTTGTGCTCTGGCAACTCAAACTCATAGGCAAGCTCACCAATCCTCCTATTGACCCTGTATGGCCCATAAAAATGGGGTTTGAGCTTCTCAACTCCACTCTTCTAAATAGAAGATTGTCTATAAGGTTGCAGTCTTAAGAAACCCATGTCACCCACCTCAAAATTCCTCTCTATACGATGCTTGTCTACATATAGTTTTTGCTAGTTTTGAGCATATTGGAGATTTTCTTTCAATATACCCAATATGTCTTGGCTTTGTGCAACCAAATCTTGAGCTCCTGGGACTCTACTGTCAGCAATAACCAAGTCTACAAAGGAAAGGACATCATAACCATATAATGCTTTGAAAGGTGACATACCAATAGACATATGGTACATGGTATTGTAGCAATGCTCTCCAATGTAAAGTCATTTAACCCAAGCTGATTGTTGCCCCTCCACATAATTTGTCAAGTACCCTCAATCCATTTATTAACAATTTATGTTTGTCCATTCGTTTGAAGATGATAACTAACACTTGGAGTTAATTATGTACCTACCAGGTGAAAAAGCTCTAGCCAAAACAAGCTAAGGAACCGGTTGTCCTTGTCACTCACAATGTTTTTAGGCAACCTAAGTAGCCTAAAAACTTCTCTAAAAAATAAATCAGCAACCTGAGAAGCCATAAACTCAGTAGAAATGGCGAAGAAATCAGCATAAACCACCAAATAAATACAACTCTTACCCTAAACCTTGGGAAATTCTGTGATGAAATCCATGGAGATACTCCCATTTTTTATTTGATATAGGCAAAAGCTGCAATAAACCTGTTGGAAAAATACGGTCTACTTTATTTTGCTGACAAGTAATACAATCTTTGATGTATTGGAGGACTTCTCCCTTGAGCCCTCTCCAAAAGAATTTGTCCCTAACCTACTTGTAAGCCTTGAAATACCCTGGGTGACCAGCCAAGGGCGTATCATGGACAGCCCTCAAGACTTTGCTTTTAATTTTTTATTCTAATCATATCCTTGTAGAGGACGAGGTCATCAACCACCTTGTACCTATCATCATGTATTTTGCCTTCAAGGATCTCATTAGTGAAGTCATTTTTTGCATACTCTGCTACTATCAACACTTTCCAATCAGCAGAGATCTTAGACATAGAACATAAATAAGGCTTTCTAGATAATGCATCAGCTACCACATTATTTTTGCCTTTACATATTCTATATCAAAATCATAAGCTTGAAGCTTACTCACCCACTTTTATTGTCTATCATTTAAATCCTTTTGGTTGAGAAAAAACCTCCAACTATTGTGATCAATCTTGACCACAAATCTGCCACATACTAAGTATTGTTGGAATTTGGCTAAGGCATGCACGATAGCCAACATCTCCTTGTCATAAATAGGAAATCTACATTCTATATCTTTTAATTTCCAACTTTCAAAGGCAATGGGATGCCCCTTTTGCATTAAATACCCTAGGTGACCAGCCAAGGGCGAATCATGGACAGCCCTCAAGACTTTGCTTTTAATTTTTTATTCTGGGACTAAATAGATCATATCCTTGTAGAGGACGAGGTCATCAACCACCTTGTACCTGTCATCCTGTATTTTGCCTTCAAGGATCTCATTAGTGAAGTCATTTTTTGCATACTCTGCTATTATCAACACTTTCCAATCAGCAGAGATCTTAGACATAGAACATAAATAAGGCTTTCTAGATAAAGCATCAGCTACCACATTATTTTTGCCTTTACATATTCTATATCAAAATCATAAGCTTGAAGCTTACCCACTTTTATTGTCTATCATTTAAATCCTTTTGGTTGAGAAAAAACCTCCAATTATTGTGATCAATCTTGACCACAAATCTGCCACATACTAAGTATTGTTGGAATTTGGCTAAGGCATGCATGATAGCCAACATCTCCTTGTCATAAATAGGAAATCTACGTTCTATATCTTTTAATTTCCAACTTTCAAAGGCAATGGGATGCCCCTTTTGCATTAAAACAGCCCCTATTCCTTCCCCTCTCCTTCCTCTGATGCATCACATTCAAAGACAAATGGAATAGAGAAATCTAGAACAACAAGTACTGGACAAGAACTCATTACCTCTTTGAGATTTTCAAATGTGGCTTGGGCTGATTCAAACCATTTGAAAGCTCCTTTCTTTGTTAGTTCAGTCAACATAACAAGTTGTGAAAATCCTTTCACAAATCTCCTATAATAGCTGCAAAGTCCCAAAAATCCTCTCAACTGTGTCAAAGAAGTGGGTGGTGGCGAATCTCTTATTGCCTGAATCTTCTCTTGATCTACCTGTACTCCCTGTGCATTATTAACATGTCCCAAGTATAAAATTTTGTTGCTCAAGAATTTCCAGCATTGTATTCAAGTGTTCCAAGAGCTCTTCCCAAGTTTTACTGTACACCAATATGTCATCAAAGAACACTAAAACGAACTTCCTCAATTGCTTCCTCAAAATATGATTCATGCATGATTGAAAAGTAGTCGGAGCATTCGTTAAACCAAAAAGCATAACCAAGAATTCGAAGCGCCCAAAATGACATTTGAAAGCCATTTTGTGTACATCCTTATCTCTTACCTTGATTTAGTGATAACCGAATCTCAAGTCAATTTTTGAAAAATAAACTGCTCCATGCAATTCATCGATCAACTCATCGACCCTCAATATTGGGTACCTGTTTTTAATAGTCTTTTGATTCAATGCACGATAATCTATACACATCCTCATAGTACCATCCTTCTTAACTAGTACTACAAGAGAAGCAAAGGGACTAGAACTAGGACGTATGTGCCCTATCTCCAATAATTCCTTGATTGTTTTTTTCTATTTCTTCTTTGAAAGCTCTAGGATGGCGATAAGGAGTAGTCATAACAAGTTTAGAACCTATTTCAAGCTCTATGATATGATAAAACTCTTTATCAGGTGGCAATCCTGGAGGTAAATCACTGAACGTTGAACCATGTCTATCTAAAACAGACTGAATGTCGACATGATAAGATCTCTTATCATTGGATGTAGATGTATCTTTCATATAGCAATGAGCAACCCACTCTACCTTTCCCTTACGGAAAGCTCTCTCCATGCTCTTAGCAGTAACTCAAGTAGGAGCTCCATTGGTCATGCCACAAAGCACAATCTATTTACCTTCATGTTGGAATTTCAGCTCCATGGTTTTGTAATTGTGTAAATTCCCCAAGGGAATGGAGCCATTGTACCCCCAGAACCATATTTGTTTCTCCTATGCCAACTACATAGAAGTCATTAGTAATTTTGTGTTTACCAAGTGTAATGTCCAACCCTTTGACCCTCCTAGTACATGGTATGGTAAATTCATTTGCCACAGTAACATTAAATCCCCGAAAGTCCTCTATTGATAGCCTTCTCTGCTTTACCAAACTCTCATCAATGAAATTGTGGGTTGCCTCACTATCAATCAATACAGTCACCTTATGTCCTTTCAAGACTCCACGAACTCTAAATGGGTGATACCTGGGTGCACCTGAGAGTGTAGCAAGGGTACCACTGGAAGTCTTCTCCCCTTCAATAACTTATGCTTCTGCTTCTTCCTCTCCTGATTCTTCATGTTCTTCCACTTCTTCCTCATACTCGGAAATTACCTCAATGTAATGCCCCTGTCCTTTTGGAAGACACCTACAGCCTGGTTCCCAAGGCTCTTTGCATGAGAAGCAAAGTTTCTTTCTTTGGAGTTCATTCCTTGTTTCAATTTCCTTGGTGGTTGTCAGTAACTCTTTATTTTGATAACCCTGCTGAAATGGTTTCTTTTGCTGCCCAAAAGTAGTGGTTTTTGGCTGTCCATAATTATTTGTCATTGGCTGCCCATATGGAACTGATTTAAACTGCCCATAGAGTGTTGATCTTTGCTGTCCTGTGGGCTGAAATCTTCCTCTAAGGGCTGAAGTTTCAAGATCCAAAGTTTTTTTAATAGCCTCTTGTAGAGAGGTAGGGTTGAAAGCCCTTACTAATCCTCTAAGAGGTTCAACTAAGCTTTCATTGAACAATACCACAAGCCTCCTTTTCAACACATCAAGCACCATAACTGAAAGCTTTTGAAAATCAACAACATAGGCATCAACTGTATGTGTTTGTTTGAGTTGAGCTAATTCTCGAAAATGAATTTCCGGATCAACTCTATCAACTCTCTCAATCAACCTATTACTGAACTCAGCATAAGTGTGTAAATGATTGTTCTTGAGTGATCAACCCGTGATACCACCACTCATGTGCTACACCTTCAAGATGAAGGGTGGCAAATTTGATAGCTTCATCCTCCGTCATAGGTCTCAATGATAAAAATGTGTCCAATTTCTGTATTCAAGAATGTGTTGTACACTTACTAGATCCATCATATGTAGGAAGTGTCAATTTCCCCAATGCCTGTTGGAGATCCCTTGGATTTGTTTGTGTCCTTATTTCAACTCTTTGATCACCCCTATTTTTCTTCAAACCCATAAAATTAGTGAGTGTTATTGCCTCCCTAATTTCAGTTGGTAGGAGCCTATACTCCTCATAACTGGTTGCTATGTCATCTACTATGGATGTCTGAATCTCTAGCTCAACAACTGCTTCTTCCCTACAGATGAAATTGGGTTGGAAAGGTCTCGCAGCAGAACCAATGACTGTCCTCGGAGTGTTTTGGTGAATATTTGCTCCTAATGAACTGCCTTCCCCATTGGGAGATATTTGTATATTATTATTTTGCATGGTAGAGACAAGTTGTGCCATCATAGGCCTTGAACAAGCCTCTCAAACTAAGCATCATTTGCATCCCTGTTATTGTGACCCATTGCTTCTTTGTCTTTTCTTGGAATTTTTGTGCCTTGCTGCCCTGTAATATTTTCTGAATGTTTCGGGTCTTTTCTTCTTTCCCTCTGATAATATCTAAGTTCCCTTTCACTTCCGTGCATGAAGTTGATTCTGTAAAAAAAAAAATTCTACCCACAACTAGCAAGAAAATGACTCTAATACCGCTGCAATATCCCTTCTAACAATTTTTTTATATTCTGATTTTTTTTGGAATTTTTTGATAAACATGCAATTTTAACAATCATACAATATTTATCCTATAAAAAAAATCTGATTAAGATAATAATGAAAATTATAAAAGAAGGTACATAGGAACCTCTTTTATCTAATATTTAATTTTCCATACAAAATACAGCTGAATATGTATCCAAAAAAATTTATAATTAATAACAAAGAACCTGAATATTTTTTCGTAGTTGTTGTAATGTCCCCTTTTTCGAATTAAATCAAATCAGAGGACCCGAAGCCTATTTTTATTCCCCATAGGCTAAAAGTGGTGTTTAACAAGGCAATAATATAATAATAATTTATTAAGTTGTCCAAAAAGGTACTTTAAGTCATAGGTGAAAAACTCGTCGAGTATTCAGCGAGTTTTAAAAATCTCGTGAGTTTTTTCACACGGCGAGTATTTCCAACAAGTACTCGCTGAAATGACTCACCGAGTGAAGGCAAAAACACTCACCGAAAAACTGGGCCATCCAAAAAAAAAAAAGACTTCCGCAGCCGCTAAAAAGGCAATTTCATTTCATTTTTTCACTCATCAGTTGCTCTCCTTTACGAAAAACACCCTCCCAAGCGTTTAGCACGTATTTGCAGCGATTTTCCATCAAGGAAACAAGATTTGAAGAGGATTTTGACCAAATTTCAAAGGCAAATTGGATTTCCAGGTAGGTTTTCTGATTTTTCTTTCTTTTTTTAAAATTTTTTCTTCATTTTTGCTGCATCTAAGTTTAAAAAAGATCATGAATGTAGTATATGAAGGTTATAAATAGATTTATATTGATCAAAACAAGATTTATATTCATCAAAACAAGATTCATCACTCTTTTTTACATTTTTTCTGATTTTTTCATTGTTTTCACATTTTTTTTCAAACCCTAGTTATTTTTTTTATTTGAATCCATTTTTTTTAAGAAAATGTTTAGAATCTTAGATTAGTTTAAATTTTTACTAATTTAAAGTATTTTTCTGATTTTCTCATTGTTTTCACATTTTTTCAAACCCTAGTTTTTTTTTTTAATCCATTTTTTTTTAAGAAAATGCTTAGAATCTTAGTTTAAATTTTTACTAATTTAAAGTAATCTATATTGATTTAATCTAGTTTAGGTTGTTTTTTAATTTTCTATTAAAAAACTAACAAGTTGTGCTTTCACTTTGTATGTGTAGGTTAATTTATAATGGCAAATAGAGAAGGTTTTGCATCCGGTCCAGCCGCAGGCTCTGCCCCATCCGTGCCGCCATCATCATTTGTAGGCACTCATCCTGCAGGAGCTAGAGATCCTACTTGGAAATATGCCTATCAAGGACCGTACCCTAGCTTAGTTTATTGCATTAAATGCGAAAAAGTATTTCGTGGAGGCATAAACTACCTCAAATACCATCTTGCAGGCATCAATCATTGTGATGCCAAGGTTTGTCCTAACACCACTAAAGAAATAAAAAAACAAATGAATGTCATACTTGCAACCACAGAAGAAGAAAAATTACAAAGGGAGAGGGCAAAGGCAGCCATGCAAGCATCCATAGCTTCTTCTCAAGGTGCTCCAGTCAACCTTGAGTCGGATGATGATGCACTTCAGGGCATAGTGGGCTCTCTTCGTGGTCCACGTATCCAAAGCAAACCCACCACCACCGGGAACCCTTCATCTACTTCTAGTAGAGCACCAGGATCAGCACCTACACACACAGTACATGATTTTTTTGTGCCTAGAAACACACTTGGAGCAGAACCTTCCTTAGAGGCAACTAGGTGGAATAGGGAGGTGCATAAGCAAGCAGACATTGCTTGTGCTGATTTTTGGTATTTCAACAACATCCCTTTCAATGTGGCAAGTTCTCCTTATTGGCAGAATTTGGTTACTGCATTGACAATTGCAGGAAAAGGCTACAAGGCGCCTTCTCACATAGACTTGAGTGGGAGGTTAGTTAATTTAATTTTTTTGATAAATTTGTGTTCTTTAATTTATAGCAATTTATGATGAATTTAAGCTATTTTTTGTTTACAAATTAAAATTATGTACTTAATTTCACTTTGTACTTGTAAGTTGCTTTTGAATGCAAGTGATAGGGCAAGAGCAGAGGCAGAAGAACAAAGAAATGAATGGAAAAAATATGGCTGCACTATTCTTTCCGATGGGTGGACAGATGGTAAAGACCGCACCATCATTAATTTTTTGGTAGCTTGCAGCAATGAAGTGTTTTTTAAATCAGTGGATGCCTCCAACATAGTGAAAAATGCAGAAATTTTGGCTCAAATGTTGGAGCAAGTTTGCATGGAGGTTGGAATTGAAAATTTTGTGCAAATAATTACTGACAATGCAGCAACATATGTGGAAGCTAATAGAATCCTCCAAGATAGACACGCCATATTTTTTTGCACATTTTTTTGGTCATCTTGTGCGGCACATGTCCTTGACCTTCTTTTGGAGGACATAGGCAAACTTGATTGGGTCACACCGATTGTAGAGGATGCAAGGAGGATCACAAAATTTAGCTACAATCACCCTTGGGTTCTTCACTTGATGAGGGATTGCACCCAAGAGTTGGTGAGATCTGATGTGACAAGGTTTGCAACGATTTTCTTAACGTTGCAAAGCATTCTTGGTTCATTGACGGCTTTGAAACAAATGTTTGTGAGTCTAGCATGGGTAGACTCAACTTATTCGAAAAAACCAGAAGAAGAGAGGGTTGCATGCATAGTCTTCGACAACCTATTTGCACAAAGAGCTACAGAAATTGTGAAGGTAACTTCAAAACTTCGAATTTAAATTCAAATTGACTATTTTTTTTTAATGTCTTTCATTGTAAATTTGTAACTTTAATCTTTTTGCATTTTTATATTGTAGGTGTCGGAGCCCTTGGTTAGAGTTCTCTGCTAGGTAGATGGGGATAAAACCCCAATGGGGTATCTTTATGAGGCCATGGATAGGGCCAAGGAGGCTATAAGAAATTATTATAAAAGGAACAACCTCAAATTTGATCCCATATGAGAGATTATTGATAGGAGGTGAAACAATCAACTCCAACCCATCCATGTAGTAGGGTACTTCTTGAACCCCCATTTCTTCCATTCAGGCACCTTCTCAGATCCTAGTGGAGAGGTTATGGAGGGCCTCACTACTTGCATTCAGAGGATGACACCCCAAGCTAAGGTGTCAGACCTCATTGTTGATGAATTGCAAAATTACAGGGAAAGAAGGGGTAGGCTCTTTTCTTCAGACCTGGCTAAGCGAGAAATAAACAATCAGTCACCAAGTATAAAATTTCAAATTTACAAGTTACAACTATTGATAATTTGATAAAATATGTTTTGAACTTTTGACTTTCCTTTCTAAGTTTCTAACTTTTCAATATTTTTTTGTATAGTTTTGGTGGACAAATTGGGGTGGAAATACCCAAGGGAAAGAGTTGGTGAGATCCGGTGTGACAAGGTTTGCAACGATTTTCCTAACGTTGCAAAGCATTCTTGGTTCATTGACGGCTTTGAAACAAATGTTTGTGAGTCCAGCATGGGTAGACTCAACTTATTTGAAGAAGCTGGAAGAAGAGAGGGTTGCATGCATAGTCTTCAACAACCTATTTGCACAAAGAGCTACGGAGATTGTGAAGGTAACTTCAAAACTTCGAATTTAAATTCAAATTGAATATTTTTTTTTTATGTCTTTCATTGTAAATTTGTAACTTTAATCTTTTTGCATTTTTCTATTGTAGGTGTCGGAGCCCTTGGTTTGAGTTCTCCGCTTGGTAAATGGGGATAAAACCCCAATGGGGTATCTTTATGAGGCCATGGATAGGGCCAAGGAGGTTATAAGAAATTATTATAAAGGGAACAACCTCAAATTTGATCCCATATGGGAGATTATTGATAGGAGGTGGAACAATCAACTCGACCAACCCATCCATGTAGCAGGGTACTTCTTGAACCCCTGTTTCTTCCATTCAGGCACCTTCTCAGATCCTAGTGGAGAGGTTAAGGAGGGCCTCACTACTTGCATTTAGAGGATGACACCCCAAGCTGATGTGGCAGACCTCATTGTTGATGAATTGCAAAATTACAAGGAAAGAAGGGGTAGGCTCTTTTCTTCAAACCTAGCTAAGCGAGAAATAAACAATCAGTCACCAGGTATAAAATTTCAAATTTACAAGTTACAACTATTGATAATTTGATAAAATATGTTTTGAACTTTTGACTTTCCTTTCTAAGTTTCTAACTCTTCAATATTTTTTTGTAGAGGTTTGGTGGACAAATTGCGGTGGAAATACCCCAAATCTCCAAAGATTTGCCCTCCGTGTCGTATGCCAACCTTGTAGTGCATTCAACTATGAGTGCAATTGGAGTTTGTTTGAGGCCATCCACACGAAGAAGAGGAACAAACTAGCTCAAAAACGCCTCAATGACCTTGTCTATGTGCAATATAATCTTCAGTTGCGCACAAGAAAGGTAGAGGAAATATCAGGTGATCCAATTGATTTGGATAAGATAGATCCTTACAGTGATTGGACAAGGTGGGATAAGCAGCCTTCATTGTTTTCCGAGGATGATATCTATGATTTGGAGAGATAGGCAATGGAGGGGGGTGGATTGGGATTCTCATTGGATGACATTGAGGATGAGGAGACTAAGGAGGAGTCATTGCCACCAACATCTACATTCAGGATGGAGGTTGAGCCACAGCGTGTCATGCCAAGGATGGAGGAGCAACAACAGTCCTAGGACTAGACCCTCTAGTTCTACCTCTCCCCTAGTTTTCACTAGACATGGGAAGAGGAAAATGTAAATTTGTAAAATATATTAATGTTAGTATTTACTTTCAGTTTTACAAAAACAATTTGCTATTTTCATTTTGTTTCAAACTATCAGTATCAACACATTCCACATGAGGATGCCATTTTGTACCCAATTTGCTTTCAAATCAATCAAATACAACCAGGCTTAGCTTGTTTCTTTTATGTACTCATTTACTGATTCATTGGATGAATCTTATCATTGAATTTTGCAAAAAAAAATCTGTTTTTGATGAAATTTAAGCAATTTTCTAAGTTGCCGAGTTTTTTGTTGAGTTTTTGCCGAGTTTTTGTCGAGTCGTGTTTTTTGGGCTTGGCGAGTTTTTCAATTTGGCGAGTTTTTCAACTATGCTTTAAGTTATAACTTTAGAAAAAGGACACTTAATTTATTATTATTAAATCTTAATTTATTATTATTAAATGGGGCCAAAAGCAAATATAGGATACATGGCCAAAAAGGCAAATAATAATTATAAGTTGGAAAAAAAGGCGAATATTCAATTAAAAGAAATATTAATTACCTAAAAGGTAATTAATAATTATAAGTTGGAAAAAGATGAATATTCAATTAAAAATAATATTAATTACTTTTAGAGTTTGGATGGAAAAGGAATTAAAAAGCAATTGATGGAAAAAGAAGATTCATTCTATTCATTACCAAATTCCAAAACCCTTATTTGCAGAGCTTAGAAAAATTGTTCAACTTTTTCCCACAAGACGAAAAGCCTGCTGGCAAACAATCCCATAGACGAAAACCCACCTAGCTAATCAAGTGATTTCACTCAGAGGTCACCCTTGTGCTGATACAAAGTTATTTTATTTTCAGATTTTTGTGATCAAATACTGCTGCAAATTACAGAATAATTGCATAACAAATTATTCCGGACTTAGAGACCGGCATTTATATTTAATTTTGCTGGCCAAATAAAACCAAGACTGGATGTACCCTTTTTATCAGCAAGGACAGCCATATATGGTAGGCCTTACCAAGTATTAATTTCCATAGTGCTCATACCAAGGTATAACAGAAATCAAACACAAAATGATTACCAGGATTAGATAATGAAATAAGAAGCAAATGCCTTCTTATACAGGTTACAACAAACTAAAAATAGAGTAAGCTAAAAATAGCGAAAACTAATTAAAGCAAAAAGTCTAATCTAAGACTAACCTATTTTAAGTCGTTAAAACGACTTTATTACAAAAGTAAGTATTAAGTATTAAGTATTAAATATCTCCAATACCCCCTCTTAAGACTTACCGCACTAAAACAAAACAAACATAAGCAAACTAAAAACACTCAAAATCATAAATTCTTCAAAAGCTTTTCTCTGAAAACAGTTCTTCAACCAGGTAGACCTCCATCAAGCTATCTCATAACCCTCATAAAGGTATAGCTCCCAAGCTGAATTCCCAAGTTCCCAGATTATCACCTCCCCAAACTCCCAAATCACGAATCCCCCAAACCATTGAACAACAATCCATGTTGAGCTACACTCACAGAGCTCCATCATGTTGTCTCATGACCCTTGTAAGGGTATGACTCCCCAGATCTGTAGACTCCCAAGCTAATTTGGCAATTATCAATACTGAGCTTCAACTACATTGGATTCCTTTCTGTCTTCAAAAAACTAGGCTTCTTTAGAATGCATAAAAAGCAACTTCTCCACCATCGTCAGCATCTGGAGGATCTTCAACAATGGCTACATTAGCTTCTCTAATCTTTCCCTTGAAAACATCATTCGCCCGATTTCTACAATTTCAAGCTGTGACCCATTTTCTTGTCGTAGTAGCATTTTGTCCCCTTTCTGTCCTTATCAAATCTTCTACGATTTGTGTATAATGCTACCTCAAGATGAGGTTCATCTTCTGCATCTCCTGCAATAGTCCTCTTTTCTTCATCTATAAGAGCTGAAATCATATCTTCCAGAGTTTTAGTAGAAAGTTGACTAAGGGTAAAGATGACATTGCTGAATTTTGAAGGCAAACTATTCAATAAAATGGCTTTAGGATCCTCATCATCCACTATAGCACTGACTTCTGCTAGTTGTCGAAGAAGAGATCTCAGATTGTTTACGTGGCTTGACATAGTGACTCTCTCAGTCATCTTTAACTTGAAAAGATGAAGCTTTAAAGAAAATTTAGCATTAACCGCTTTTGCTGCAAACAATGTGTTCAAATTTTCCCAGATTTCCTTAAGATGATTTTGCGAGATCTATATAATGTAACTCTGAATCGGAAAGAGCAAGACCAATAATCGCTTTGGCTTTATCATCTCTGCTTTGCCATTCCACTACTTTACTAGCATCCGTAGGAAGTTTCTCATTTCCGTTCACAATTCCCCACATATTTTTGTGCATTAGTTGCATCTAGTTTTTAACTTTCTAGGTGTGGAAGTTGAAACCGGAATATTTATCCAATGGAAATTCCATTTCTGGTAAATAAACAAACCCAAAAAATGAACCCGAAAATTTTCAAAATACTTGCAAACTCTTTCCACAAACAGAATACAAATTCTGCCCTAGCTGTTTGGAAACCCTGAATTTTTTTTTCAAACCCTAGCAAAATTAAAACATGTGACCTGCTCTGATACCATATAACAGAAATCAAACACAGAATGATTACTAGGATATTCGATAATGAAATAAGAAGCAAATGTTTTATATGAGTTACAATGAACTAAAAATGGACTAAACTAAAAATAGACTAAGCTAAAAATAGCGAAAACTAATTAAAGCATAAAGTCTAATCTAAGACTAACCTATTTTAAGTCGTTAAAACAACTTTATTACAAAAGTAAGTATTAAATATATTATATCTCTAATACAAGGGAGACAAGGCGTTTGAAGTCATGAAGGAAGCAACTGGAATTTTTGAGGGTTTGGGGACCCCACACATCAGCCGCACCCTATTTGAAGATATTTATTAATTCCAAGTTGGTCGCTGCTTCATATTGTGGGTTATGAATTAAAAAGGCAGCCATAGCTGGTGTCGTATGGCTAAGAAGAATTTGTTTATGATCTCAGCCACTACAAAAAAAAATAGTTCAAGTTCTTTGTTATTAATTCTGAATTTTATTGAGCTGATAAGGGTGTGGTTCGATGGTTAAGTCGCTCGGTTGTAGTGGCAGCCACCAGAGTTCAAACCCCTGCTGGGCCAACAAGCTCGCAAGGCGTTACGCCTTCGCTGGGCCAACGAGCTCGTGGGTTTGAAGTGTTCTTTCTTGGGGATGAGGTCCCCCGTGTTGTGGCCTCACCGGTTCATAGCTCCGGGCAAAAGCGTTGTGTGGAGCTAGAGGGCGTGTCGCACCAGCGTCACCAGTCACGTTAAAAAGTTTACCAGGTGCATTATCTTTAAAAAAAAAAAATCTGAATTTTATTGGACACATATTCAGCTATATTTTGTATGGAAAATTAAATATTAGATAAAAGAGGTTCCTATGTACCTTCTTTTATAATTTTCAGTATTATCTCACCTCCAAGCTTTCCGATGGGATGAAAACCTCACCCTTAACGCCTGTGGTGCTTGTCCTTACCACCAAGCCGGTCTTTTGGTGTAGTGGCATATCACATTGGTATTAAAGCCGAGGTCTCAAGGTCGTGTCTTGCGGAGTGTGGTGGGTTTAACCCCGGCGGACATTCCTCCGTCGTGCTGGCCGGACGTTCCTCCAAACCCAGATGGTGGGGCACCCCATGTGTCCATCTCACCTCCAAGCTTTCCAATGGGAAGAAAACCTCACCCTTAACACTTGTGGTGCTTGTCCTTACCACTAGGCCGGTCTTTTGGTGTAGTGGCATATCACAAAGAACCCTTGCACATAGGACTCACGGATGACTATGACCAAATTGTCTCTGTTTAGAAGGCCTTAGGCATGTAGCATGGTAAACTTCAGGATATGCAATGATGTTTAGAATAAAACAGTACCATCCTACACCCAAAAATCTTGTGTTGTAAACTAAGGATATGTGGTTCAATTGGTTTGGTTCTGGTATCTGTTTTCTTCATTTCATATGTCAGAATTGAACTCAACTTATTGGTGGATTATCTGCATTAACCACATCAGATACTGAACATGTAAAAACTTTACATGTTATCAAAGCTTGTACACGACATCCCCTATACATAGATACCTTTAGTGGAAGAAGCCATACTAACATGTTTTTGGCAGCTTTTGTGAGATCCAAGTGTGTTTTGTAGGTCCTCACTATTACCAGATTTATCTTACAGTATTTGTAGCTCTTCACGCCTTTTCAGGTTCCTCAAACATATGGCAAGGAGAAGACCCATTTGGATTTGAAGATGCATTTTGCCTATATCCAACTATAACAACATGATCAGATTCCGTAAACATAATCTGGACTAAGGAAAGAGATCTGTTGAGGTGGTTCATAATTTCTCAATTTCTTTTGCCAGATCTGACTCTCTTTGTTCGAAGTTGAATACTTCAGAGTGCAAAATCCATGCAATTTGAGGACAATCTGACCAGTTAAATAGACTTAGCACAGTGAAATTGAGGGGGAAGCCTTTCATTTCACCAAAAAAGGTCCCCGAGATCTGGATTCCAAGAGATATTTGGGGGCATTACTTGAAGATTGAAATCACTAGAATTTGGATATATTATATGCAAAAATGAATTATGAGTAAGAAATCAGAAATAAAGATAACATTCATCTTTAAATCCCAAAGATGTATATACAACTATAATATAAGTTTATCAATCTGAACATTTTATTACAAAGATGTATATACAACTATAATATAAGTTTATCAATCTGAACATTTTATTAATTAAATTTTCTCAAAGGAGATAAACGGGTGTCTCTCTCTCTATCTAAATCTGTGTACATATGTAGTTGGTGATCAAGAAATCAAATTAACAATTATGGAAGATGGATGGTTGCTCTTCCACATGTGACTGTCATTTGTCAGTTACAGAGGAGCTGCATCAAGAAATAAATGTGGGGGCTTAACCCCACAAGGCAAGGGAACAAAGTTGAGTCTGAGATCTAGCACCTGCATCATCATGTGGTAACGGAAATGTTGTTGCCGCAACAACTTCAAGGCACTATAGTCCTCTGAGTTTTGAGCTTCCACCTAGATCACCCCAATTTCTTGGGAAATGATCAGGAAGGTCAATGGAGTTTTTCGTTGCTTTAACATAAGACTCCCCACGCTGTATTTTTAAATTTCAGAAAAAGCAAGATTTCTTACTTTTTGTATTAAAAAAAAATTGAATTGGAAAAAAAATTCAAAAAAAGAAAAAAGCAATTTAAGAATTTTAGGCAACACTTTTTGAAAATATAAAAAATAGAAATCATAAGACACGTGAAGCTTCTTGAAAAGCTATCTTTTCAGAAAACAAATAAATTAGTCAATGCTGCCCCACGAGGGGAGTGGACTTCAAGGTGCTGTCCCTCTCCTTGACACACCTCAAGGTCCTGCTAACACGGGCCACCTCCCTTCATGTAGCTTTTGACTTGCTCAATGCTTCATGTTTGATTTGAAAATCTCATTTGCCTCCTAAGGCAGTCAACATTTCCATGCCACCCGTGTGGAGCCACTCCATTTGGCACAAAGTTCAACACAGCCGCTCCTCATCTGCCACACAGCCAAACATCATGTTGAGAGCCCCACCACCTGAGAGGAGCTTAAGTCCCAAACAGCATGTCATATTGGGAACCAGGGGGTTTTTCGTAAGGGGGTTGTCCCTTTTAGACTGAGTGGGTGGTCAGGAAGATAAGCTTGGGATAGCTGCCAGGGAAGGCTAACAAGCTAGCCCTCAGCATCTGCAGTCTTGTATTGGCACCTACATATTCAATCAGGATTTTCTCAGTAGTCCATAATCTGTTTTCAACACAATTATTTTTTGGAATTAGCTTTCTTTTCATGCCTTTTGCATTTAGGTGGCCAATTTGTATTTTTCTATTGAATATTTTCCAGACAGAATGATCAATAGTTTCTGATTTCAGAACCTGCAGAGGTATAACTTAGTAATATGATGATAAATTTTGGTTCCATTTTTTGGTGTCTTTTCTGCATACAAGTTGTTTGCGTTATCAGATTCAGCACATTCTTCTTCCTTATGCATCTTCCCCAATATGGTGTCCAATCACCTTGAATTGTGGCACACAAATTCCAGTTATTATTTATTCTCATTCCACAAGGACTTGATGAAGAACAGAGAACTGTGGTGGATAACAATAGGGACAAATCTGTACCATTGAACGATGAGAAGAATAGAAAATAATTGAATTAATGATATGAAGGAAGAAATATTACTGGTATGTATGTTTCTTGGGAATTAAGGTTTGACAGTAAATGAATTGATGATCCTTATTCATCTCATGAAACTTTCAAGACATTATTTTTCAAAAAAAACACCACTAAAGCTCATCAATAGGAAACTTGGCTTCTGATACTTGATGGAGGTGATTTTGGACGCATATGAGATTATGTGTCCAGGTTCAAGCAACCATGGCTTCAGCTTTCAGACTGTGAAGTCAAAACTGAAAATGCACAAATTATTCTAACCCTTATTTCAAAGTTGTGTGCACCCATTTCCATATTCTTCCCCACTTTTTATTCAACGCAAGATGCTTTAGGAAAAGCTTATCAAATAAATACTTTGATATTTTGTGATCAACTAACAAAAGAGCAAGACAAGCTCTTGCAGATGAGTGAACTTGATTCATGAGTGTTGAAACTCAGACTCAGTGAACCATTTTTTGACTCGGACTCGGACTTTGTGATAAAACTCGGTAAATCTTGGAAATTAAAAATAATAATGTAATATATTAAAAAAATAAAAATAAAAATAAAAAATCTTTACAATGGGAAAAGTTTGATCTTTTCAATGGTTTTTTTGAAAAGTTTTGAGTTGATTTTCTGTTTTATTGGCTGACTCAGCCAAGTCTGACAGTCAGGACTCACAAGTTTCAGCAGACTCACAAGTCTCGGCTGTCAGACTTGGTCAAATTTGCAAGTCTCAGCTGTCAGACTTGGCCGAATCTGCAAGTCTCGGCTACAGACTCGCCAATTCTCAACAGAATGAAAGTTGTAAGCCCTCAATATTCAGTGAAGGTTTGTCCATTATCTTTAAAAGAGTAATATAATGTGTAAGAGCTTTAAAACAATCATTAGAATTTTGAACCCACATAAAAAACAGCTTCTATACCATTTGCTGTCCTACTATTACCAATAAGTTAATAACTTTCAAGCCCTATTGTCTATGAACCCGGGCATTCCCTAGCTACCAAAAAAACATACAGCCTAGTGTGCTTTATATTTACAAAGACATAATCATATACTAGATTCTCTGCGCTGACTGCTAAGTACCTTATCAAAATTGAAAAAACCATTCTTCACCTAGGGAACAATATCCATTGTTAGTTGGGAGCTCTCTTTGGACCACTGATGTTGTCATTGTCCTCATTGTCATGCCTAGGCTGCCAGTTGGGAGTGGCTTGTACAGCATGAGGACTGAATATTGGAACTTTCCATTCTGAGCTTCCTATGGTAGCTTCAACTGGCTCTCTGCCTGAACAGCTTGTCTTTTGTGTTTTGAAGCAGCCCCAGACTGTACTGCAACATTTGAGCAAATCTCCTTTTTGCATTTTCAAATAACAAGGGCTTTTCAGTTTCTTCAAGCCTCTGTTCGGACTGCTGGATGTTGGAGTACAAGAGCTCCACACATTTGTCAAGGGCCTCAATTTGTTTTGGCTTCTGTTGAACACAGCGCACCAGATTAGCAATGCATTTCTCCACAGAGATTCCAATTATGGATCCCTTTCTATTGAATACTTCTGTATTTCTGGAGAGTGAGAGTCATATCAGTTATATCAGCAACCAAAGTCAGATCATAAGCAGGGAATTCATTAGTCTTGTGAGAGCTGGGGATTGCCTTCTTTGGGGTTAGAAGTGTGGCTAGGGGTATGTTCCAAAGGAGAAGCCACATTTCCATGGAGCTGATGGGCCATTTAAGGCTGCTTTCCAATTCCCATGGGTGTACCATACCCACTCATTGGGGCATTCTGAGGGCCTTGAAGAATGAAATATCTATTAAGAACAGGAAATCAGGATCCAAAATTGCAATTATATCAATCATCCCTTGCCAATATAGGAACCTAGCATTATTGAATGAGATGCTAGAATAATACTAAAATTGGCAATAGCCTTTCTTGCCTAGTCATGAACACTACTCTTCCACCCTATGCTCTCCAAAGATGGTTGAGCTCTAGGTGTGGTACAAGGTGCAAGGGAAGTAATACATTGCCCCCACCTATGTTAGGTTTTTTTGATGTACAAGGTGTGCAAATATCTAAACAAGGCTCTTGTGTAAGATCGTCCTAGTTCAAAAGTCCAATTCTGTCTCAATATATGACAATCCAAGTGTTGTCATTGATTTCTCAATTTTAATTTCTGCATAGGCATCAAGAGACAACAAAGCTTGGCAGGTAACATCGAAGGGGCAGTTTTCACAATCCATAATGACATGCCCTGGCACCTTTGGCAAATGCCATTTGAAGCAGTGAATGCTCCCACCGCATTCGACACCACAAAAATTGCATTTCAATCTGTTGGAAATAGTCATGTGTTTGCAATAGGACCATGCAAAATCCCTTTTATGCAGCATGATTAGCTAAAATCAGCCAAAAAATGCATAGGAATAGCCATTAGGGTTACTTGAAAACCTAAAAACTGTCCTCACCCTAACCCTAAACCAAAAAGATAAGTTTAGATTTGGGGTTAGGCTTAAAAAAATTTAAAAAGTAAAAACTAAGCCTAAACTAAAAAATAGTTTAGAGTTAGGATTACAAACTAAAAATATATAAAAACTAACCCCAAACTAGAAAATTTAAATGCCCTAACCCTAACTATAAACTCAAAATTAATTTGGAGTTAGGATTACAACTTGGTATTTATTTATTTTTTAAAAATTAAAAATAAGGTTAGGTCTTGGTTAGACACCTAGGTTTTCAAGATATAAGATTTAACATTTGAAGAAAACCCTAGACATTAGGTTTAAAGCTTAAACATTATAGTTTATAACTTTAAACCCTAAATGCCTAACGACCATAACCCTCAAATAAATTAATAAACAAAAATACAAAAAAGGCCTTTAGGGTCTTATCTCTTTTGTGTGTGCTAATTGAATGAAAATCAAACTGACAACAAAAGAAGTATGAGTGCCTTGGGGTGTGCCCTAGTTGATCCAATGTTTGATAACAACAGAAATACTAATTTCAGTTTTTGACATGCAGTTGGGACTGTCATATCCCCATTCTGGGAATGATCACCTATGGTCTCCAGTCAGCATTCCATCTCACTCCGGGACATCTCGAGGACATCATGGGCCATGGAGATGGCTTATCACTTGGGTGTGTTGAGGATTGTCTTCTTCGGAGTCAGTACTTGGGAGGTCTGTTGTATGGTCTTGAGACTGAGGTTCGAGTTTCTCATATATGGATGCCATCACATCACTTTTGGATGCCTTCTATTGCATACTCGGCTTATGATGATTTGCCTTCTCTGGAGCTTTCATACGGATTCATATTGGAGTTTGGACTTCATCACATGGATGACTTTCATATGGATGCCTTGCCTTGGAAACATCACTTCATCTTTGATGCCTTGGAGATCACTATTCACCTTGGGCACATCAATAACACATTATTCTATTATCTCCCTAAGGCGCTCCTCATGATTCCATCATAAGGCTAAGGATAGTATATATTCCCCTTGGGCACTCATGAAGGAACAATAAAATAATAATTAATGTTTGATCTTCTTACTTAAGGTACAATTTACCATTGGCGCTTGAAGGAGAAAGAAAACTAATGAAATACTACTCTTCATTTGCTTTGATTTGGGCGCCTAGACTCCATAATGCTGGTCGGCCCTCTAAGGAGGATATTTGTAATAAAAAAAAAAGTAAAGTACTCATACCTAGGTCGGCCTAGAGGAATTGTGAAGATATAATGTGTATATATACCCACTCATTTGGTATTCCAAAGACATCATCAAGCACAAATCATTTGATATGTTTCTTATTCCTATGGCTAAGAATTTCAGTTATTTGTCATGCATTGAGGAGATGGCCCCTCAACCTTGAATGGTGATGACCCCATTCATCAAATCTGGAGCAGACTTGCAGATCAGCTTATGAGAAGCCATTAAAGACTTTCATTGGAGCAGAAGACATCCCTAAAAGGCAGCGAATATCTTCATTGGAGCAGAGATTCATATCAGCTTTGGAGAAGCATCATCCTTGGGTGAATACACTAGGGATTTGTCCCTCATTGGAGCGCACTTCATAGGGCAATATTTTGAAGGTTGGCGAACTGATCTGGAGCAGATTGGTATTGAGTTTCAGGCCTGCTAGGGTTCTCCAGTCGCTGCCCTGCTGTAGCAGACTTCCGCCATGTTGGAAAGGTGTTTATGAGGCTCACAACTGCCTTGGGAGAAGGGCGACTAAGCTCTAAGTGAGGTGCTATCTTTGATATATCATGGGAGACTTGTTTTATGTATTGGTTATCATAGTTGACAACATTTCCAAGCAATATTCAGACTTATATCAGATCTGTAACAGCAGATTAAATAATTATCTTTCGTGGTCTTTTCCATTCATGTTCACATGTGATTGGATGTTCTATATGCCCTCCTTGATAAGGCGAATACTTTAAGCATGATTCTATGTTGATAAATGTAAGTTGGATGCATGAATGTGTTTATTTCTAAGTCTGATTATCGGCAGCTAGGGTTAGGGCAGAATTGGAAAATTTGAAATTGCAGAATTTTAGGGCAGATCCCGTTGGGGATATGACAGTGGTATCAGAGCCATGATCTTGCCAGCCTATGGGTTTTGAGAGATTGCAAGAGCTGAAGCCATGGATGCTAGAAGACAAGGCAACTCTTTTAGAGAGGACATGGAGCGGATACGGCGTGATATTGAGAAGTCCAATCAGAATATTGAAAGGATGCTCCGAGCTTTGGAGAACAACAATGGAGGCAATAAAGGTGTTGTTCGTGTAGCAGAATCACCTCGTGATAGGAGGTCACATACACCTACAATGGACAGGCCTATGCGTCCTACCTTTCTGCCTAAAGAAGAAGAAGTGGAAGAAGAAGATGTACCCTTTAATGAAATCTTGATGGCTATGGTCGATGCGTATGATGCCCTACCTGAGTATGCAAAACAAAATCAGTTTTGAAGACTACATGAGCCAGAAGAGAGAAAGCCGAAGAGGAAGAAGCGATTATAAGAAGAAGAGTTCGTGGCATTATGAAGAATCATTTGATAATGATTGGCATAAGGAGGTCAACCAGCGATCAGCTAGCAGCCCTAGAGGAGAACTTGACACAATTACACTTCAGCTACACGAGACTAAGTTTGAAGAAGAGCTACATATTGAAGAAAAAGACTTATCTATTAAAGCCAAAGATAAAGAGCAGGAGACAGCTGAAGACAAATCAGGAGTGGAGATGATGATGATCACAAGGAGCAGCCATGAATCATGTCGTGCAGAAATACACAATGGGTCAGCAATTGAAGAAGTCAAAACCTTGGATACACATCAGCCCCATGAAGAGGAAATGGAAGAGCTGCAGCCCATGCATGTTGAAGCCCAAGCCCTAGAAGATGCCACTATAGAAGATAAGGGTTTGTATGAAGGAGCTTCATTGGAAGATCACATTCACCATGATCATATGAAAGAAGAACATGCCATCATGGAGTTTTTCATTCATCAAGGTATAGACTCATTGAACAATATTGTTTCATTACCTTTACATCATATTAGCATGGAATCAAATGATGGTGTAGGTACCCTTGAGATGGACTTGGTTCATAAGAAGGGAAGTGATCAAGGTATGTTGGACATTCCTATGGAAGAAGAAGAAGCAACACTCGTTGAGGTTCAATCACACCTGGAAGATCATATAGTAGTAGACTCTACTCACTACTTTGATGGAGATCCCTTGACAGAGCATTGTGGAGACTTCATACTTGAGCATCATGAAGAAGCTGATTCATGGAGGTATAATCAAGCTATGATTAGACCACATCCTGTGGATGAGACAATGGAGAACGAAGGGAAGGACGAGCAATCAAGAGAAGACCTCTACCTTGCACAATTTCAAAGGTTTCAAAGGACCGTGGCTATGATAGAGGATGACTACTTGCAGCCTTTTAAGGATCGTGATCATCTATTCAAATCATGCGAGATATATGTCCGGGCTTTGAGAAGGGAGGAAGACATGATGAATGCACTCACATACACATCAGAAATTCAGTCTTCTACAGCAGCCACATGCATGGGACAACTTGATGGAATGGATGATACACTTAGAGGTATGGATTGCAGTATTGAGGCAGAGTCTGAGATACATGTTACATCTGATTCTTCATTGGAAATTGGCCTTGATCCTGCCCCAGTCGATGATCACCTAGTAGAGGAGAAGGAAGAGATACAGATCTATGAAGAGACCTTCCGGGGACATGAGGTATGGTCTGATTTCCTGAAGTATAACAGCATTTACTTGCCTTCACTTCACCATGTTATATCAGCCATGTGGATCAGCAGTATAGCAGGCACTATCCGTGAAGACAATCAGATTCGATTGGCATTAGATGGAGAATTTGTAATTCAAAGACATGTGGACAGGTCTGACTGTCTGAGTTACAACAGCAGTCCACTTCATCATTTCATATCAGATATAAGGATCAGCTTTGAGGCCAATGTTTTCCATGGAGAAGCCTTGAATGGTGAAGTTGCAACAGCAATGATGATGAAGCTCAAGGAGGATAAAGACACTATAGGAAGGTGTGATAGAGACTCTGATTTTCTGAGTTGTAGCAGCAGTCCTTGGCACTTACATGATCACCTATTGGCAGCCCTTACACATGAGCATGAGTCAAGAGAGGTGTCTTCATTTGATGGCTTCCATGTCAAGCTAAGTGTTGTGTGGTTACACAACACGCGCCATTTGCCTTGACAAAACAAGGACTCAACTTTTCTTTCTGCTTGTGGCTTGCTTGTTTTCTGCTTTGGGCAGTTTGGTAAAATCAGTCGTGCATGTAACCTTGAAAGAGGGTGGATTTGCCACTATGATGAAGTCAGTTGTCAAAGTTAGTAGTTCCTATTGTTAACTTCATGGTTGGAAAGTATGCAAAATTCCAAGCAGGTTTGTCTTTTAGATCACCCCAAAATTGTCTAAGGGAAGAAAGTTATGTTAAGTCAAAGTTTAGTCAAACCTGATATTACCCAGGCGGGGGTTCATATTTCTAACATCAGTCATATTTGATAAAATCACCCAGATATAGAATCGTCACCTGACAATCACCAAGTGTGCAATATGCAGACGTCAAATTTAAATAAGAGTCGATACCTACCTGTCGAAGGACTTCGCATATCCCACAGGGGGTCATATTTCTAACATCAATCATCTTACGAATATCACCCTCTTCGCAAATATCACCCTATGTCAATATGACAATGACGTCATCCGATTCCAATGAACGAAAAAAATCACCCTGATGATGATATCATCGTTCCATCTGAACCACGGCGGGGTTATATATCCAATATCCGTCATATTTCTTAATATGGCGATGACGTCATTAAAACATGATAACTAAATGACATCGACGACATGATGATGTCACCCCGATCTTTTCCGAGGAAGGGGGGTCATATTTTAGATGCCCCTGATCTTAGTTCCATGACCCGATATACATCATGTTCAAACGTTGACCATATCACCTGATTCTTTGCACCCAGTTATCCTGCTCAAAAGCGAGGGGTCATATTATCCAGAGGGGTCATATTTCTGAATATCCCCTGATCTTTCTAAGATCCCCCCCCTTTTAACATTAAATGCAATTAAAAACGGTAGATCAACTCTCACCGATTACTAATACAAATTGAACACTTGGCGACATCTACGAATTCCATGCAAATGATCGACGGCTTTAATCAAGACAGCGCATTTTTACCCTAATCTATCCTATTGATCTGTTTTAAGGGTAAAATTCAAAGGTCATTTTCATTCACCTTGCGATAAATCAAGAAGTTACAGAGCTCCGAAGTCAAACCCTCAACAACTACCTGTCAACGGATCGGATCCTTCAACGTAACGGAACGGGTGATCTTACGCATTTACAGTCTTTCCCTATAATCACTCATCTAATCCAAAAGAAGGCATTATTAGGTAAGTAACTGTAAACCCGCCCATTGTCATTTTCTGTAATTTCAGGTAGAGTATTTGTCTTTACTAGGGTATGATCTTATGATAATGCGTAGAAAGGTAAAATGAGGAGTAATATACAAAACATACATGATATGATAGAGGTACATGATGTTGTAAGAATGCATATGGACACCGTAGGGTAAAATATATCATGTTTATTGCAGGAATCCATGGCAGATGTCAGGAGAAATAGGTCTGAGGCAGAGTTCCTCAAGCCCATGTTTGTGCAGCTAGAGGGGGTACAATTCAAATATGGAGTCATTGGTGATACACACCAGGGGGATACAAACCTGGCAGTATGGTCGACAAGATTGGACAATGATAAAGTATTAAAGATAATCCTATTCTGGATGGGGTGTTTGTCTCAAGTATGTGGCATGCAACTGGTTTTCCCTATGCTATAGATGCTCCGGAATTGGTAGTGGAGTGTAAGCAATTACAATGCAGAAACCAGGCGAGTAGAGAAGCATGGAAGGATATACGCCGACTTTTCAGTCAAGGGCATTACTGCCACTTTCAATTTGCCAGTCGAGAAAAAGATAGTGAATGTGGACTTGCGTAAATTGGAAACAGAGTATAACAATAACAAGAAGAATGCGAGGAAGAGGATGTACCAATGGAGATCAAAGAGTAGTACTTATACTACCTCAGCCAAGCCACCCGTGCATTTATACAAGTTTGACTTCGATGATGAGTACCAATATATGATTGCTATGTTGAGCAGGATGACGGACAGGCCTCATGCTGGAAATTTCGAGAATTGGATGTTTGGGATCATCTAGATGGTCTTATATGCAGACAACCAACCCCTATGGGCTAAGATCATCAGTGATTCATTGGATGACGGAATGAGGAGCCTGGGAGGACAAACGTGTTTATTCTACATGACTTCATATGTGGTGTATTCTTGTGCATATAAAGGAACATTTGATGCTTTGAAAATAGTGGGTAAGGCTAGTGGTGATGCTGATGATGCACACATATGGGATCATTATCCCCAATTGCAAAGGAAGGTATACCTCCAGGACTATAAACAAGTAAATGATGCATTCTCCATGCATCTGGTCAGAACCATGGAGGAGGATAGGACTAAAAGGCTGAGCATGGAAGCTCAAGAAATTATCTATCGACATGGAGCATGGTTTATCCAATTTGCTACTTTCTCGTATATTAGGATCGAGGGATTTGAGGGACAGCCTCTTATGTTGCCAAGATACCCTACTGACTGGGTCGTCTTGATGGAATTTGTTAGGCAGGTATCTACCATAGTTGAAGCCTATAAGGCACAGAAGAAGATACCTCCAGTTTTGTTTCCAGTATCCATGAGCTGGTACATGTGCCCAGATTCAGAAAGTATAAAACATGCCATCAAGGGGTTGAAATTGATGTATCTACAACCATTTCCTCTGGCCAGATCATATGATCCTTATGGTAGGATGCAGAAGGTACTGGGAAAACAGATACATCAAAAGCATCTAGAGGACTTTTGGACCAAATGTGATGATGAAGCTGAGGTGAGAAGAAGAAAATATCAAGGACTCACCTTGAATCAAATCAAAACCTTTGACTATATCTCGGTGCCAGCACAACTATGTAAAGATGATGGGAAAATAATGTCCAATGACTATGAGGACAAAAAGGTGTATGACACCATATCGGCCCCAGATCTTACACAACAGGAGGATATATCCTTAGATCAGCTGATAAATGGGGTGATCCAGCTAACCTAGGCTTGGGTAGATGCAGAGATAGCCAAACTGAAGAAAAGGGGCATTGCCCTTACGGTTGATACTAAGAAGAAGAGACAAGAAGTGTCTGATGAGGAATACGATGATTTCCTCACTGAAAAGAGAAAATCCAATGGGGAGAGATTACCCATAGAAAAACAAAAGAGGATCCCCCCTAATGGTAAGAAGGGTGAAAATGAACCAAAGGGGGTAATAATAGAAAGGATTGCCACCAAAGTTGTAGGTGCATCTACATTGGCTCAGGCATCTACATAATCAACACAACCTCTACCAGAAAAACCAAAAACTAGGAGAATTTTAAAGCCTACTGTTGAGATTACAGAGATGCAAGTGGAAGGCAGATCCTGCAACATGAATCGGAAGAGGGAGACCCCTTGGAAGAGGAACAATTAAATAAAGAGCCTGAAGATGATGACTTGCTGATAGAAAGCAAGAAGAGGGGGATGCCACTGATGTCACCGCCTAAGAAACAAAGAACAGCCATGAGGGGAGATGTCCATGTTGACCCCATCATGTTGAGAGGAGCAGGTTGTGAAGTTTTCAAGAAGGAACTGCAGCATCCTCTTCCCACAATAATTAAATTTAAAACCAAGAAAGCGGAAGAGTAAACAAGGGAAACGCTCGGGATAAGTAAGGGGGTTCCTTTCTCCTTAGATGATACAGTAGATTTATTTGATGATGAGGTGGTCCAAGAGGTGACCGCTCAGCATATGGAAACTCTAGCTGCCAAAACCCGAATGACTCCTCATGGAACTCCGTTAGCCCAGATGAGGGTGTTGGAAGAAGTAAAACAAACGGAGGAAATGAAACAAGGTAGCCCGGAAAGAGTAGCCCAACAAATAGGGCTGGACAATTTGGTTGATCAGGTTACTAGTCCTACAGCCATAGACTTAGCGTATAGGGGTGATATAAGCCCAAGCAAGGATGACGGTGCATCCAAGGAACATAAAAGGACTAAAGTGGCGGAGCATACAGAGAAGGACAATACTGCTCTTGATCAGTGTCAAGCTACACAACATGATGGCATATGAGGTAAAAATCCTGGAAGTCTTGGAAGGGAAAATAGAAGGTAAAATTGAGAATTAAGATGCAGATTTTGCTATTAAGGCTCTGCATGATAATTTCAAGCCAGTAGCAGATGACCCTCTCACCCACTTGACCGAAGAGGTAATGAATAGAATCATGAGACTAAAGGTTAAAGTGAAGACATACAATGAGACATTAAATAGCAGGAAAGGCAAAATGGAAGCTCTCAAGGCTAAGTTCCAATCTCATAAACATGCAATAGTAAAAGCTAAAATCCAAGATGGGGGAGAGGTTGATAAAATAGTGCAAACATATGAATCTATCAAGACAGCAGTAAAGGTCCACATGAAAGAGAATGTTTATCAGAGTGATAGTGATAATGAAAGTGATGAAGAAGAAGAGAACGATGAGCAAGAAGAAAATGAAGGACATGAAGAGTAAATGTAAATGCATCACTAAGTGAACATATGCATGGGACACTTATAAATGGTGGATCGTATAGATGGTTGCCAGCTGGCAACCTGTGCCACGAGTGAAAGGTTGACTAAGTCATAGGAGGATTGTCAGTCATTGATCTAAATTGATAAATCTTGACTGTTAGTCAATTGTAACTGCCTCCTCACCTTATTCTATAAAAGGTGCAGGGGTGCAATCTTTTAGTCATTCGAAACTTAAATGAAATTTGATTGTTGAAGAATTCAGGACTTATTTCAAAGTTATTGTGAATATACATATTTTGCATACTTAATGAAAGAGAAGCTATTTTGATTACAAATCATTGTAAATCTGAGTGGAATCTGGATATATGCATTGATTAGTTGCATCCCTTGGAGTGCTTTTCAGTCTGCATATATTGTTTTCATTCGTTGTTCCTTTAAAGTTAACATCAACCATACCTAGCTGTGGAACCACTTGGTGATTTATGGTTTGATTTCTTCTCTCCATGAATGTATCTTGTGTGTATGTGATTCAATAACTAAAGGTTCACTAAAATTAGAAGTATTCTTTTAAATTTCTTTGAATTTTATTACAGATCATCTCCATAATTGCAAATAACACACAATTAAAAGCAAATAAACCTGAAATATGCAAATATCCCGTAGGCAATTGAAAATACAGAGCATATTTTGAATGGAAGCATGTCAAATTGATAAATATCATGCAAATATAGATAAATATCCATGAAGAACACATAAATATCTACTTGTAGACACATCATTTAAATAAATATGCAGTGTAGAAGAATGTGTAAGTTCATGATGATCAATGATCAGAAGAATTGATCAAACTTACAAATATTACAGTGATCTTTGGAAATAGAGTAGAATTAACCTCTCTGTGGAGTGAATTTACAAAATACAGCGCAATACTGATCACCTAAGCAAACGTAAGACCCCTTGAAATGGAAAACAGCATGTCACATCAACCTCTGAGTAACATCAGACGATCATGACCTGATCAACGGAGCCTTGGAGTCATCAACTTATCTTAAGCTGATCGTACTTTACAAGATAATAAAGGTTTGTTGTGCAAATTTTTATGCATGTTGTTATGACTAATAATCATCATCAACACTAAGGTATGACTTCGAATTCTTCATTTGTTCACTTCATGTTGATGCCTCTTGGATAGAACACACAGCTGCCTTAATCCGGAGATTTGTGATGCATACCTTGGAGACTTTTGCTGTTGTGGAGCATGCTATGAAGGTACAGCTGAACCGTGATATTGCTATGATATGTGCCTTTGAGTTGCTAATGCATATGTTTCAGCTGAATGATGGCATAAGAGTTGAAAGGAAGCACGAAGACCTTGGTATTCCGGCCCTAGCTCATAGGGATCTACTCCTCACATTAATAGGAGATGGCTTCTACACTTCATGGTGCATTGACACTTGGCAATTTGGTGAGGCTACACTTAGTGGGACAGCCACTTACATCATGACTTCATTTGAAGAGGAAGTCATATGGGATTCAGTTTATGATGACTCTTTGATCGTTCATGGAGGAGGCACATAGTTGGATCATGCTATGATACAACTCCATCATTCTTTGGTGGTACTTGATGCTGCCCTATGCTTGACACTTGCACTGAATTACACTTCGGAGGTATGGATGATTCTTGCACTGAGGTATGATATTGTTTGCACCTCTACTTTGGAGGTGTTAGGGTTTGCCATACAATTGGCTTGTGACTTTGGAGTTGGACACATGGATGATGCCCTAGCACATGATGTTGTCTTGTACACTTGGAGGGTAGATGCTATTGCATGGTGCATGGGTTTCATGTTGTTGGCATTTGCTTGGGTATTGTACTACCTATTCATCCTTGAAGAGTGGCATTCGGATGATACTTCTTCATTCTATGCCTTTGGAGGGATGGTTGGCTATCATTTGGAGATTGTTTTTAGCTGGGAGTTAGCTGTTTTGGTTCACACCAATCACCTTGGAGGAGTCATTTCACACCTTGAGGCACCTACGTTGAGGATTTTGCACTTTGATGTGAGGCTGATGGAGGATTGGATTGATGATCATACTGTGGGATGTATTTTCCTCTTCATATCTGTCAGGATGATTTGGGATCCAAGTGGTGACATAGTTGGCACACTACTTCATAGGAATGTTGATGAGCATATAAGAGTAGCGTAGCAGAAGTCTGGGGACTTGTGGTCATGCCTTGAGGATCACACTCTTCATCACATGTTCTCCAAGACTCCTGGATGGACCTGCTTTTGTCCCTCAGGAGGTGGCACCTTGGGAGCATTGGAGGACATTGCACTTGTGGTTGCACACATAGTTCTTGGAGGATGCAACCACCAGTGGTTGTGTAGACCGGTCGCTAGGCATGCAAGCAGATGGAGATACATGTCACTTGACACTATCTCACAGCATTCACACTTGCCATTGCTTGAGGACAAGCAATTCCCAAGAAGGGAGGACTGTCATGTCCCCATTTTAGGAATGGTCACCTATGGTCTCCAACCAGCGTTCCATCTCACTCTGAGACGTCTCGAGGACATCATGGGCCATGGAGATGGCTTATCACTTGGGTGTGTTGAGGATTGTCTTCTTCGGAGTCAGTACTTGGGAGGTCTGTTGTATGGTCTTGAGACTAAGGTTCGAGTTTCTCATATATGGATGCCATCACATCACTTTTGGATGCCTTCTATTGGATACTCGGCTTATGATGATTTGCCTTCTCCGGAGCTTTCATACGGATTCATATTGGAGTTTGGACTTCATCACATGGATGAGTTTCATATGGATGCCTTGGAGATCACTATTCACCTTGGGCACATCAATAACACATTATTCTATTATCTACCTAAGGCGCTCCTCATGATTCCATCATAAGGCTAAGGATAGTATATATTCCCCTTGGGCGCTTATGAAGGAACAATAAAACAATAATTAACGTTTGATCTTCTTACTTAAGGGACAATTTACCATTGGCGCTTGAAGGAGAAAGAAAATGTTACATCGTTTTTTGCTTGAACAATTAAATATTAATTATGTTGTTAGTTGAGAACGACTTTCATATGAACGTGAAATTATTCGTTGGAAAAATATATATGATGATTTTTCTTTAATTGCAAATATTTTATTATTTATATATATGAAAATGGATTGATGAAAATGATATTAATTATTATTCGTACCATGGAAATGATTTAACCTTCCTTAATTGTCTAAGTGGATGCAGGACAAAACAAGTGGCTAAGAAAAAGGGATATCAACAAGGAGAGGTTGATTACAGGAATCGAAAAACAATAATTTAGCCAAAATCCTAAAGTCACCATAGCCTTGGCCAAGGCACATGAGTATATATATATATAAATATATTTAGTAGAGAAAAAGATTTATCTCTTTTGTTTATTTAATAAATTACTTTGAGTCTTACCTTGTGGAGCGATTGAAGTGTATGAGTTGAAATCTTGTTTGTAACTCCTCTTTCTTCTCCACTACGTAGAATAGTTTCTTTTGATCGACCATTCTTTCTTGGCATGCATTCTCTTTCATATAGGAGGATAGAGGGAACATCTGCCATTCCATTAAGCATTTTTTATTTTCTTTCTGAGTAAGGTGAACAGGGAGAAAAGAAGAAGGGAGAAAAGAAGAAGAGATCGAGTTGTAGTATCCTTGTGGAGTATTACCTTTTTGCGTGCATGTTGTTGGCGCCTTGTTTCTGAGAATTTCCCACTATGTTGTGCATTTATCAAGCGGCCTTTATTACCAATTGCATTGGATAGAACAGTCACGGCTAGTTTAACCCGACTTTCCAATCACTGGTCAGGCAAGATCTTAAATCTTCTTTAGCAGTTCGTTTAAAGTTTGATGATCATAGCAAATCGTATTATGTTATCTTTCGCTTGTTATGATTCTAAGCTTCCGAATCAGTCCTCTGAAATCGGTATTTGTATTTCTTTATTCAAGCTTCTAAGATTTCTAAAGCCGAGATACTTTTGATATTTGATTTACATCTGAAATACATGTATATGTATATATATACACACACACATATATATATACATGCTTAGAATCCATTTCTTTGACTGTCAGCCTGAGTATTATAATATACTAATAATAAGAGTTTGCTATACTCTTTTGAGCAATTTCTATCTGTGTTTCTGTTATGATTTTAATGCGAATAAAAGTTGTCAAGAAAGTCATGAATGATGCTATGTAAAAACCTGCATTCATAATAAAAAAAAGAAAGCATTAAGTTAATAACAATGTTGAGCAAGGGTGAAGGCTGACGACACAGTAGTGTCAGATATATGTATATGTATATCTACTAGAAAATCCTTGGCCAAGGTTACAATGCAGATAGGCATCTATCAGCGATCAAGTACCAGATATACCACTGGTCAGAATAATTTTTCTAGTTAGGAGGTACCTATAGGGAAAGATTGATCAGGAGGCATAGGTCTTGACACCAGGCTCAGAGGCGCATTGTTGTTAATTGATTCATGTCATCGCCCTCGTGAAGGGTCGGGTTTCTTCAGTTGAAGAAGCACGAGAGAGCAGTTGGTCTTGGTTGGGTGGTTAAAACCCTTGTTGATATTTCTTTTTCCAATATCCAGAGGAGGATCTACAAACAAAATCAGCAGGAAGCTATTCAAGTTGTACTTCTCTTAATCTCTCTTATTATTTGAAGTTCGTTGATGAAAGTTAGTTCAATTGTTTTGATTGCATATAATCAGTTAGAAAAGATTACTTCAGCTGAAAATGAAAGTTAGTTGCAAACATGAAATTGTTATTGCATAGAAAGTTAGTTAATCAAGTTAATCTTTCTGCTGAAATTCTGTTAATAGTTAATTTTACATTCTCTTAAATTAGAATGGGTGTAACATATGGTATCAGAGCTACCAGGTTCTACACTGAACCTTGGGGCTCATCATGCTTAGAACATTGTAAACAATTAATAATGTCTCTTCAGGATGGTTTTGATAAGAAAAACACCCCAGAAAAAGGTCCAGGACCCTGCATCCCGCCGACTATGGAAGATCAGACTATCTTATGATTACTCAAGTTGTTCGCCTCCAGCAGATTCGGAGACAATAGCCGAAGCTTTGCAAAGACTTCGGAGGGAGAGAAGGAAATGGATAGTCTCAGGAAAAGAGAAAGTAAAATCCGCCATAATTGCTGAAGTAAATAAGACCAAAACTGAAAATCAAACTAAACCAGAAACATCTGAGGGAGATCGAGTTCTGATTCCTAGCTATAAACTTATACCATATTCAAAGTTTAGTGATCAGGATGAACCTATCACTGATAAAGAAGATGATTCAGAAAACTGATCACAGAAAGTGGTGATTATTTTTTTTGTATTGAAATAAAATCTATCACAAGAAGTGATAGAAATTTTGTAATTACCTATCACAGGGAGTGATAGTCTTTCTTTATTAATAATTGAAAATTTTGTACCATTTGCACTTATTATGAGTTTCAAACTTTCAAATGATTATTTTTTTTATGCAAAAGAAGAATCCTTAAATGCAGTGGAGAACTGCTAAATAACAATAACTCACAACCGAAAAACTAATTAAAACTCTTAAATTTCTTTAGGAACTTCATTGGAATGGAATATTCCAGAAATGAGTTCAGGGAAGATCAGAACAATGGTCACATGGATAAACTGGATCAACTTTTAAACATGATGAAAACAACTCAGGACAGATTAGCCCATCTAGAAAGAAGGATGGAAGGGGCAATCTAAGACAAAAGAAGAAGGATCTGAGAATCATAGTGACCGACATGAAGATAACTCGAGAACCTTAAGCTTAGAACTCAAGAAGATTAGATTGGCTGATGAGTTAGCCAAGGACATGAAAAAAATTAAACTTCCTAAATTCGAGGGTTCTACTTCGGGAGATGCCGCGGAGGCATGGTTAACCGAAATGGAGAAGTATTTCGAACTTCGAGATTACTCTAATAATTCAAAAGCAGCATGGGCAGCTTACCAGTTGGCAAGAGAAGCTGCCACATGGTGGGAAAACAAGAGGGCTGAAATGGGATTGGCAGTAGTTGATGTGTCTTGGGAGCAATTTGTGAAGATATTCCGCCAAAGATGGCTGCCCTAGTTATTTTATGATAAAAAACTAATGGATTTTGAAAACCTCAAGCAGGGACTCTTAACTGTCAATGAGTACTGGGAAAAATATACCCGACTACTCAAGTATGTCCCACAGTATCGACAAGATGAAAACTTTCGAGTACGAAAGTTCATTATGAGGTTAAACAATCGTATTGGAGGTCCAGTGGATGTTTTGGCACCCCGAACTATGGATGAAGCCTATGAGAAAGTTGTTCGGCAGGAACAGAGGTTAAAGAAAGATGATTCTTTTAGAGACAGAAAGCATAACAGGGGTAAGTGAGACCAGAATCAACAAAATTTCAAGAAGGGATTTAAGAATAACCAGTTCAAAAAGAACAATAATAATCCTCAGAAGGATGAAAACTTCACCAATAAAAACACTGAAAATAAAGGACCACCAGGAGGATGTTTTAATTGTGGAGGAGAACACTATGCAAACCAGTGCCCCTCTAAGAGTCAGCAGGGACAGCAACAACGAAAACCCTTACCACCTCAGCAGACCGTGTTCCAGCAAAGAATTCATGTAGCCGTTGATAACAGACAAGTAGAGTACCAGGTTGCTCCTATAGAAACTCCAGGTATGCTTTATGGAAACCCAATAACTATTTTAATAGATACAGAAGCCACTAAATGTTTTATATCACCTAAGTTACTGGCAAGGTTCCCTAAAAGAACTGGGTTTATGGCTAAATCATGGATGGTAGAATATGCTAATCAGATGAGAGCTCAAGTAGAGCCGTGTCTGTTTGAAGCAAAGATTGAATTTCCAGGCTTCTCGACAGAGGTCAACCTTTATGTAGCACCTTCAGGGTCCTACGATGTAATCATTGGAATGAATTGGTTGAAAGAACATAGGGCTAAGGTCAATTGTTCTGATAAGGTAGTAGAATGCCTAGATGATTTAGGGAGTCCTATGCGGATTCAAGGGAAACAACGAGAAGTCAAGGTTCGACAAATTTCGGCTATGCAGCTGAAAAGAAATAGAAGGGATGCAAATTATTTGTAGTTAAGATGGAAGCGGTCAGTGAAGGGACAGAGCATTCCCAGAATAGAAAAAAAAAAGTTGGGAGTTGAAGAGGAGAAAGAAATCTTCGCTAAAAAATACCCTTATCTCCACGAATATCAAGATGTATTTCCCGAGGAACTACCTGGGTTACCACCTAGAAGAATTTTTTATTTTGCTATTGACCTTGTGCCAAAGGCCGAACCAGTTTCAAAAGTACCTTACCGTATGACCACACTAGAGCTGGTGGAGTTAAAAGCACAATTACAGGAATTAATGGATAAAGGCTTGATTCGGCCAAGTGTTTCACCATGGGGTGCCCCAGTTATTTTTGTTAAAAAGAAGGATGGGACTCTTCGTCTGCGTATAGACTACCGAATGTTAAATAAACTTACTATCAAGAACAAATATCCCTTACCTCGAATAGATGATCTGTTTGATCAGATAAAAGGGGCTGCAGTATTTTCTAAAATAGATTTGAGATCAGGATATCATCAACTCAGGTTGAAAGAAGAAGACATTCATAAGACAACTTTTAGAACTAGATATGGGTACTATGAGTTCACAGTTCTACCATTTGGGCTTACAAATGCCCCAGCCGCATTTATGAATTTGATGAACAGCGTGTTTAGAGATAGCTTGGATAAGTTTGTTTTGGTATTTTTAGATGACATTCTTATTTACTCCAAAAATGAGGAAGAACACCTGCAGCACCTTCGAATAGTTCTTCAGCGATTAAGGGAACACAAACTATATGGGAAATTATCAAAATGTACCTTCTTTCATAAAGAAATACAATATTTGGGGCATATTATATCAGCTAAAGGAATTGTAGTGGACCCTGCTAAGATCAAAGCCATAGTGGATTGGCCAATACCAAAGAATGTTCCTGAGGTTAGGAGTTTCATGGGATTGGCTGGGTACTATAGGAGATTTGTCAGAGATTTTTCTAGGATTGCTCATCCTATTACCTCTCTTCAAAGGAAAGGAAAAAGATTTGAATGGACTGAAAAATGTCAAGAGGCATTTGATCTATTAAAGGAAAAGCTAACAACCGCACCTGTATTGACAGTACCAGATCCTAATGGTCGTTTTGTAGTTATAACAGATGCATCGAGAGAAGGATTGGTCGGAGTATTAATGCAAGAAGGAAAAGTAGTAGCTTACGAATCCCAAAAGCTGAAACAATATGAGCAAAATTATGCACCCCATGATTTAGAGTTGGCAGCTATTGTCCATGCTCTGCAAATGTGGCAACATTATTTGTTGGGAAAAACTTTCGAACTCAAGACAAATCATCAAGGTTTGAAATATATTTACACACAACCCAATCTAAATGCTCGACAGAGGAGATAGGTGGAGTTAATCGTTGATTATGACTTTGAGATCAGTTATATTAAGGGCAAGGAAAACAGGTTAGCTGATGCCTTGAGCCGACGGAAGCATATAACGGCAATGGTATCTATTAACACCGATTTTAGAAACCAGGTGATTCAGAAATTGGAAGAAGATGAATATTACTTGCAAGTTAGGGAAGCTCTGCAGTCAAATCCTCAAGAGCATAAATATGAAGGTTTTCACATTGAGGCAGATGGACTTTTAAGATTTAAAGGTAGAATGTTTATTCCAAAGTCTTCTAAATTAAGGAAAAAGGTATGGAAAGAAGTTCACACCGCACCATATTGAGAACACCCCGAAGTAACCAAGATGTTGGTTGATGACAAACCTTTATATTTTTGGAGGGGAATGAAAAAAGACGCAGCAAGATTTGTGGCAGAATGTTTCAAATGTCAAAAGGTGAAAGTAGAGCATCAACATTTAGCAGGACTACTTCAGCTCCATAGCGTACTTGATTGGAAGTGGCAGATTACCAACATGGATTTTGTTCAAGGTTCACCTTTAACCGGGAATAGGCATAATGCCATATTGGTGGTAGTGGATAAACTCACAAAAGTGGCACATTTCATACCAGGAAATTTAACAAACGGAGCACCAGTGATTGCTCGAAAATTTGTACAGAAAATTTTCCGTCTTCACGAAATACCAAAAAAGATCATATCTGATAGGGATGCCCGGATGACCTCCAGATTTTGGCAAACCTTATTTTCAGTTTTGGAGACTCAGTTAAATATTAGTACAGCATATCATCCCAAGACAGATGGTCAAACGGAAAGGGTAAATCAAATTTTAGAAGATTTACTAAGAATGTACTGTATGGATCAACAATACAGATGGAAAGAATATTTACCCTTGGTAGAATTTGCCTATAACAATTCATATCAATCAGCAATAAAAATGGCACCTTTCAAGGCACTATATGGCAGGAAATGTAGAACCCCTATAAGCTGAAATAGGTGGGAAGACAAGATCATTTTAGGACCTGAGATGCTTCAAGAAATGGAAGAGCAAGTGAGAATAATCAGGTAGAGACTGAAAGAAGCCAATGACAGGCTAAAGAGTTATGCTGATGCAAAACATGTTCCCAGACAGTTTGTGGTGGGAGAAAAAGTTCTTTTGCGAGTGAAACCACAGAAGAGCTCTATAAAATTTGGGAAAGCCTCTAAGTTAGCCCTAAGATATGTGGGACCTTTTGAAGTTCTTGAAATCATCAATCCTGTGGCTTACAGAATTGCTCTACCCCCGACTCTCCCCAGAATTCATAATGTGTTTCATGTTTCTTATCTTAAGAAATATTATGTAGACTCTGAGCATATGATTGATTGGAAATCAATGCAGGTACAGGACCCTGGGGTGATCACAATAGAGCCACTCCAGGTACTCGAGATACGTAAGATACATAATCGCGAGGTGGTGCAATGTAAGGTCCAGTGGGACCAATATTCAGAAGAGAATGCCACCTGGGAAGACTATGATGAAATCTATCAGAAATTTCCCTATTTATTTCCAAACAATTGAGACTGATGTGAAAACTATGTGGTTAAACTTTTTATTGCTTATTGATAAGTAATCATCGAGGACGATGATTCTTGAGGGGAAGAATATGTTACATCCCTTTTTGCTTGAACAATTAAATATTAATTATGTTGCTAATTGAGAACAACTGCTTTCATATGAACGTGAAATTATTCATTGGAAAAATATATATGATGATTTTTCTTTAATTGCAAATATTTTATTATTTATATATATGAAAATGGATTGATAAAAATGATATTAATTATTATTCATACCATGGAAATGATTTAACCTTCCTTAATTGTCTAAGTGGATGCAGGACAAAACAGGTGGCTAAGAAAAAAGGATATCAACAAGGAGAGGGTGATTACAGGAATCGAAAAACAATAATTTAGCCAAAATCCTAAAGTCACTGTAGCCTTGGCCAATGCACATGAGTATATATAAATAAATATATTTAGTAGAGAAAAAGATTTATCTCTTTTGTTTATTTAATAAATTACTTTGAGTCTTACCTTGTGGAGCGATTGAAGTGTATGAGTTGAAATCTTGTTTGTAACTCCTCTTTCTTCTCCACTACGTGGAGCGGTTTCTTTTGATCAACCATTCTTTCTTGGCATGCATTCTCTTTCATATAAGAGAATAAAGGGAACATCCGCCATTCCATTAAGCATTTTTTATTTTCTTTCTGAGTAAGGCGGACAGGGAGAAAAGAAGAAGAGATCGAGCTGTAGTATCCTTGTGGAGTATTACCTTTTTGCATGCATGTTGTTGGCGCCTTGTTTCTGAGAATTTCCCACTGTGTTGTGCATTTATCAAGTGGCCTTTGTTACCGATTGCATTGGATAGAACAGTCGCAGCTAGTTTAACCCGAATTTCCAATCACTTGTCAGGCAAGATCTTAAATCTTCTTTAGTAGTTCGTTTAAAGTTTGATGATCATAGCAAATCGTATTATGTTATCTTTCGCTTGTTATTATTTTGAGCTTCCGAATCAATCCTCTGAAACCAGTATTCGTATTTCTTTATTCAAGCTTCTGAGATTTCTAAAGCCGAGATACTTTTGATATTTGATTTACGTCTGAAATACATGTATAAGTATATGTATATTTATACACATATATATGTTTATATATATACACATATACATATATGTTTATATATATACATGCTTAGAATCCATTTCTTTGACTGTCAGCCTGAGTATTATAATATACTGATAATAAGAGTTTGCTGTACTCTTTTGAGCAATTTTTGTCTGTGTTTCTGTTATGATTTTAATGCGAATGAAAGTTGTCAAGAAAGTCATGAATGATGCTATGTAAAAACCTGCATTCATAATAAAAAAAAGAAAGCATTAAGTTAATAACAATGTCGAGCAAGGGTGAAGGCTGACGACACAGTAGTGTCAGATATATATATATATGTATATATACTAGAAAATCCTTGGCCAAGGTTACGATGCAGACAAGGATCTGTCAGCGATCAAGTACCAGATATACCACTGGTCAGAATGATTTTTCCAGTTATGAGGTACCTATAGGGAAAGATCGATCAGGAGGTATATGTCTTGACACTAGGCTCAAAGGCGCATTGTTATTAATTGATTCCTGTTATCACCCTCGTGGAGGGTCAGGTTTCTTCAATTGAATAAGCACGGGAGAGCAGTTGGTCTTGGTTGGGTGGTTAAAACCCTTGTTGATATTTCTTTTTCCAATATCCAGAGGAGGATCTACAAACAAAATCAGCAAGAAGCTATTCAAGTTGTACTTCTCTTAATCTCTCTTATTATTTGAAGTTCGTTGAAGAAAGTTAATTAAATTGTTTTGATTGCATATAATCAGCTAGAAAAGATTACTTCAGCTGAAAATGAAAGTTAGTTGTAAACGTGAAATTGTTATTGCATAGAAAGTTAGTTAATCAAGTTAATCTTTCTGCTGAAATTCTGTTAATAGTTAATTTTATATTCTCTTAAATTAGAATGGGTGTAATAGAAAACTAATGAAATACTACTCTTCATTTGCTTTGATTTGGGCGCCTAGACTCCATAATGCTGGTCGGCCCTCTAAGGAGGATATTTGTAATAAAAAAAAAAGTAAAGTACTCATACCTAGGTCAGCCTAGAGGAATTGTGAAGATATAATGTGTATATATACCCACTCATTTGGTATTCCATAATTTTATATTCTCTTAAATTAGAATGGGTGTAACAGAAAACTAATGAAATACTACTCTTCATTTGCTTTGATTTGGGCGCCTAGACTCCATAATGCTGGTTGGCCCTCTAAGGAGGATATTTGTAATAAAAAAAAAATAAGTACTCATACCTAGGTCAGCCTAGAGGAATTGTGAAGATATAATGTGTATATATACCCACTCATTTGGTATTCCAAAGGCATCATCAAGCACAAATCATTTGATATGTTTCTTATTCCTATGGCTAAGAATTTCAGTTCTTTGTCATGCATTAAGGAGATGGCCCCTCAACCTTGAATGGTGATGACCCCATTCATCAAATCTGGAGCAGACTTGTATATCAGCTTATGAGAAGCCATTAAAGACTTTCATTGGAGCAGAAGACATCCCTAAAAGGCAGCGAATATCTTCATTGGAGAAGAGATTCATATCAGCTTTGGAGAAGCATTATCCTTGGGCGAATACACTAGGGATTTGTCCCTCATTGGAGCGCACTTCATAGGGCAACATTTTGAGGATTGGTGAACTGACCTGGAGCAGATTGGTATTGAGTTTCAGGCCTGCTAGGGTTCTCCAGTCGCTGCCCTGTTGTAGCAGACATCCGCCATGTTGGAAAGGTGTTTATGAGGCTCACATCTGCCTTGGGAGAAGGGCGACTAAGCTCTAAGTGAGGTGCTATCTTTGATATATCATGGGAGACTTGTTTTATGTATTGATTATCATAGTTGACAACATTTCCAAGTAATATTCAGACTTATATCAGATCTGTAACAGCAGATTAAATAATTATCTTTCGTGGTCTTTTTCATTCATGTTCACATGTGATTGGATGTTCTATATGCCCTCCTTGATAAGGCGAATACTTTAAGCATGATTCTATGTTGATAAATGTAAGTTGGATGCATGAATGTGTTTATTTCTAAGTCTGCTTATCGGCAGCTAAGGTTAGGGCAGAATTGGAAATTTTGAAATTGCAGAATTTTAGGGCAGATCCCGTTGGGGATATGACAGACTTGAGAAATCCCAAATCTGCAATGTAAAAATGAGTGAAATATTGAGAAAAAAAAGGTTTCCATAGGCAAAATTGAATAAACCAGTTTATTTGTGATTAAATCACGGTTTGATTGTGATTTTTGAATATATTACAATTTAATCCTGAATAAATTGGGAATAATCACTTCTTGAAAAACGTGGCCAGCTTTCTTTGTTAAAATGGAAATCCAGTTTGGATCAAATTGTCATTCTTTCTGGTTCATGATTAATCATGAGTAAATGACATTTTCTGCTTCTTCAAGACAAACAAAGGTCTACCTATGTCCTCCATATGCAGAAGCTTACTTTCAATGTGATGCTAAGATTTGGAGAAATTTACAGTTGATAGTTGCTACTGATATATTAATATTACAAACTATAAACGACTAACCAATTGACTATGAATATCAGCAGAACATATGGATCAGAAAATTCACATAAGATAGAGATGAAGAACAAATCAATATCATTTCTATGATATTAGAACCAGTAAACTAGATGTGACCAAGTGAGATAAGTTATGCTGAAATGCTAGGACCCATCCATAATCATAGATAAATAAATTTTAACAATTTCAAAATCTCAAATACACTTTGTGATAAGACCACCTTTTGAGTTTGCAACTGAATCTACATGTTGTACCATTTAAGTTGAGATTTATATTTGTATGATTATACACAGGAGAAGAAAACCACAGCTACTAAGGCTATGAACCATTGACCTAATCATAATCTTAGCAAAATGCAGCATAGTACCATATTTAAGAAACACATCAAGATAAAATGCTCATATGGTCTATACTTTCTTATTGATTAATAGATAACTGCATTTCGTGAAATTATATATTCTTCTAAATATTTATTCATCAGACACTTCAAATAGTTTGACAAAATCCTTCTTGAATTGTTATAATTTACCACATTAAACTGGTTGTGAAGCAAGTATGACAGAATTTATCCATCAAAAAGAATATAATAATAAAATCTTAGTATATAATTTATCACTTTCTTACTTGTTAAGCAAATATGAAAAAACTAATGAAAATTTCGGTATCAAATACTACTACAATGGCAACCCTTTAGCATACCTGTGGAATATCTGTGGTGACAGTGCCTGCTTTGGGATTTGGCATAAGTCCACGAGGGCCCAACAATTTCCCCAGAGGTGCAATCTGCGAACATTGGTACAAAAACATCTAACTTGGACAGCCGACAAGTAGACAGAAACAAAAAGGATGTAAAGATAGATGTATTATTGCTCTTCATATAAAGACAGGAGTGCCATTTACCTTATTCCAAGTCTAACACTAGTATTTCATATATCATTAATATTTCATCAATAAATTTAAAACTTTGGTTGAATTTACAAACAATAAACTTCCAGCATAAGATAATATAAGCAGCAAATACAAAACAGAGTCCCGGCATTTTTAACAGAGAGAACAAGAATTTGTATTGCTCTTTGTGGAACTATGCGGATCAAAGGTAAGCTATAACACCATAGAATCTGAAACTCAGCAGATTATTTATATGAACCGATGGCTATACATTTATAAACTAAACACAGTAATATAACGCAAAAGAGTCAATATGTTTATTTCCATTTGATGGCAAGGCATCATAATTCCTGGCATCATGATGTCAATATGTTTTGTTCTTGATGTAACTAGAAGTTCAAGTCTCCTTATTGTCATGTTATCAGGCTCATCTACTTTGATAGTTATTTATTTCTATAAAGAGCTGAAAATCTATTTACAATATCATGATACTGAAAAATCTGGTTGTGGAGAGCCAAAAGCATATAAAAGATGTCAGTCATTATTATTTCTAACCTGGAACAAAATGAATTTCTGACCATATCATTTTAGGATGCCAATTTATAGCTTGAATTTCCCACTTTGGATTGTATCCCTAACTCTCAAAATCTTGCAATCTATCTTCTTGTCATCTGGCTTATCCCAAAAGCTATTACTCCCGCCCCTTGGGTTGAGAGGTGTATAACTATGAAATGTACAAAAGATTATTCCATATGGGGAAAAGTTAGGGTTGAATTGTGTGAGCCTTTCTATATAAAATTATAATTATCTGTATATTACAGGACAGTATTGGGTATTTCTATGGTTTTAGAGTCGAATTGTTAAAGTAAAAAGAGCTTTATAATGATAAAGGGACTAGATGAATGCTTGTGTATACATTTTGCTCCCATTAAACAAGTCATGGTCAGGCATTTAATGTCCGAGGTCCATAGTAGCATGGCATTAACATGGCAAACTGAAAGTGTAAATGGGATTTATTTACTCATTTTTAAAAATGCTGAAATATTCGTAAAAATACAGGAAAAAAACCATTATTGTTATTTCATGCCAAATATAGTGTGTAGAAAGAGAAACAAACGTAAGACATAAATAAAGAATTTTTTCAATGTTCTCAATTACTCTAAGTTCTCAATTAAGCTCTATTCCCCAGGGACACGTCCCCTTCCTTTTTTTGGCCGTACCGGTACTGGGGACGTCCCAGGGACGTGGGGACGGCCAGGAAACGTCCCCTAACCGTCCCCGTTTCCCCGGGGACGTCCCCTTTTTTTTAAGGGGACTCAGGGGACGGCTAGCCGTCCCCGGTACGGCCGGGACGTCCCCTGACCATACCGGGGACAGCTAGCCGTCCCCTACGGCCCAGCAAACTCCCAACTCAAAAAATTAAAAAAAAAACACACTTTTAGCAGAAAACAAAGAAATAGTTAGCAAGGCTGCACTGAATTGTTTTTGTATTCATTGATCATTGCCATATTTTTTTTTTTCCTACTACAAATTTGTCAAATACTTGATGTACTGATCATTCCATCTCCTTCACTATTAGTGATGTAATCTACATGGGAACCATTGCATCTACATTTCCTTCCTACACAGCAATTTCTTGTCTAAGTTCTTTAGCTTGGATACACACAGTTCATCCATATGTTGTTTGTATGTGATTGATTAACTTGCGATTCTATTTTGCTGAAGCTCATATACTTTGAACTAGTCCAAGCCAATTATCATGTGACAAGTTGAAAACTAAGTTCAAGTGTAATGTTATGGTTATGTATGCATGTTTAAATGCTCTATAATGTCTATAATGAATGCCTTATCAATGTTATCATCTAAATATTTGAAATTTCCTTATTTTTTTTAAAAAACCTTATTTTAGTAGCCGTCCCCTAAAAAATGGCCAAAAAAAAATGCCGTCCCCGAAACTCGTCCCCCCGTCCCCGTCCGTCCCCGTCCCCGTCCCTGGTACTTGGGGGAACATAGCAATTAAGTTTAAAAACCCATGATTTAAATGAAAAAACGAGGTGTAATTGAAAAGCCATGAGTTTATAGGTAAAGGAGGAAGGTTTTTCCAGAGTTTTAAAAAAACCATACTGGTGAAAAAAACAGCCAGCTAATTCAAACCGGCATGGCCCGTCTTAGACTGCAATTAACCACCATTAACTTCAGGTTTCTCCCAGGTAATGCTATTATGGTCCAAACTATGTTGATCTCCTTGGGATAATGATCATAACAATTTATAAATTACATAATAACAGATTGTGGGAGTGCATAAAGATTTTCTTCATTAATAAACTAAAGAAAGCATAAATAAAAACAGTGCCTCTTATAACATTGAGATAGAAAGATTGTTTCATGAGGAATTTAGTAGCAATTATTTTCTAGTTTTCATAGCATCCTTCATAGTGTTTCTCTTCTCTTATACCCCATTTTTTACTCTTCTCTGTATTATTTTCTTCACAAATGGAGATGTTCATATGTTTTCAAATTTTGCCTACATTTTGTATGAGCACTTCACATCGTATTTCAGAAATTTAAGGAAACTCGTTTCTGATTTTTTTTGCCAAAGTAAACATTTACGCTTGATCTGTAATTGCGTATAGTCTATGACTGAAATATTCCCCAAACATACTTTTCAATGTTTCTTTTCTTAAACCAATATTCATATGACTGAAACTACAGTAACTACAGCTGGAATTACTAAAACCAAAGCTCAACTGAAAATTCCTTTACCTATGCAGAAAAAATGGAAACACATGCAAAGAACTGCAAATCAACAATCACACACACACAATAGATATACCAAATTTATATCAAGAAACCCTCTATGGGAAGAAAACTCAATTGGAAGGCATATGAGAGTTTTATTTCCTTTCACAATATATGTTCTACAGGTCTCTAGAGAGATTTTCTTCCTTTGGACTCTGAAGCATGGAACGACTTGTAAACCTCATTTTGTTTGCTTTATCACCACACCCTGCTCTGCCCTGCTCAGCCTTGCTCATTTTCCTCTGTACTGCTAAAGAGCATGCCAAAAGAATGCCTTGAGAGTGAAATGGCATGTATTTGTAGAGCAATAACTAATGGTTTGGTATCTGATACCCACAATTCCAAAAACATATCTCAGCCCTAGAATCCTGGAATCACAAGTCATTTTGCCTCTTGGATCATCCCATAACTCCACCATTCAGATGTCTTCATCAGCTATTAAATTTCCTAAATGGATCCGGTTTTGTTTGACTCCATGGCAAAGTGATCACAACCCAAAGGACACTTGTGTTGCAGATCAAAAAAGATGTGGCAACAAAATCTGAATATTATTACATATTTGGATTCCTCTCCAAAAATTCTGCAATTTCAAGAAAGACAGCACCTTGTTTCAAGTTCATAAACAAAAGTTATGGCTTCCAGAAGAAGAGAGAAAACTGTCAGAAAGTGGCAGTTTCATAACTATCAGTGGTGGTTATGTAACTACCAGTGACGGTTTTGAAATCACCGGGGCAGTTTTGATAATGCCCCCTGCTGCAAAGATGTGGTTTTGCTCTACATCAAGAAAATGTCCAGTGGCGTTCAAAATTCTTCATTCTTTCAACTTCTGGAAACTTTTGGACTTATATACGAGCTTGTGAAGCTACATATGCCATTGCAAATGCATTCAGAACATGAATTTGAGAGAACTGAAGAGCCCATTGAGGGGATTTGAGTGGAAATCCGTAGAATTTCGTAGTTCCTAGTGAACAGTTTATCATTGTAAGCTAATTTGACTTATAAGAGAGCTATGTTAGAGGTCTTCCGGTCTGACATCATTGAGACTTCAGCTGGTTATGTGCTCAAGTTGCCAAGGACTTTATTTATCATTAAGTGGTGGATTTTAAGTAAGTTGTAGCTCACATTTTGCTGGAGTTTTCTCCCACACATGCTTCTTTGAGGTAAATCCTTTGTCTTCTTAATTGTGCATGGTGTTTGCTTTCATTTACACATTGCAAGTTAAGTTGATTGGAAAATTTCCAAAACTTCATCTCTTTCTTAAATTTGTATGTTGATAACTAGTGTATGGAATATATATCCCAGTTTGTAGGTCAATTTTGCCCCTTAATCAATATTGTCAACTGCGGCTTTAGGCAGCAAAAAATATAGGATAAACTTCTTCCAAAACCTACCAATTGGACCATGTTGTTAACGGCAACAAGATGCCAGGCAAATATATATCTTTGGTTTTTGGAGGATCTAATATTGGTTGTCTTCACCTGGTCAATTACACTGCTGCGGATGAATGGCAGAAATGGCACTGTCCACTTATCATTCTCTTAACCTCTACCTACGTATTGATCCATTCCAGATCATGCTTCCCTAATGGGGAGGTTTTTGATCCCCAAAAGCTCATCTAAAAAGAGATAAGAAAATTTCTCCCTCTCATTCTCTATACAGCACCACTTTTCCTTTCTTGGAATTTGTGCCTTGTGACAAATATGCAATTATTCCTGACCTCATTTGGATGTAGGTCTATTTTTCAGCTGCAACATGGTATCCTCTGTCATCTCCTCTTGAGAAGCAAGTGGTACGTAGTCAAGTAAAAGTAAACTGTCATGTCCCAATATTAAGGCATTGTTTAAATTAAAGATTTAAACATCATGATAAGATAGAGAAGTCACTTTTGATGATAATCATGCATATAATAATATTTAATAAACATATATAATTATTAATATATAATAATATTAAATAATATTATTTTATTTAATTGTATTTATAAATAATAAATACAAATACAAATTTATATATCATTATAATTATAATTATTATAATACAATATATTATTAAATATATAATATATAAATATAAGCATGAAATAAAAATAATAATAATATAAATATAAATATTGATATAAATATTAAGGATTATAAATATTAATAATTAAATATTATCATAATATATATTATTATATAATAATAAATATAAATTAAAATCTTATTATTATTAAATATTATATATAAATAAATATACTTATGAGTCAAAACCCATAAGTTAGCGATCACTTAGCAAATAAGACAAGTCCCACAAAAAATGGAGCAAATAATATGAAATGGTGAGAATCATACTTAAGGTAATCGCTGATTACTAACAGTGAACAAAGTCAATATTAAAGGATATGAAACGATACGATCACATAAAAAGGCAAGTTTATGGTAAATAAGAATCGCCTAAACACTAGTCAGCAATCCTATTAAGTCATCACTGTTAAAGTAAACAGCAAACAAAAAATAAAGGATATGACGTTGGAAGGGTATAGCCTGTTGGCACCTTCAAATTTTGGCAAAATTTGAAGTGCCCATTACGAAAAAATCAATGGCAACACTCAGAAATGCACTTGAAATATCTGCCCTAGTGTAATGTCCCCTTCTAGTAAGCCAAAAATTTTCACCACCTTGCACAATTTCAACTTAGTAAAAGAGAGCATTAGTAATTTAATTATCATTTATGTCAACATACAATCATTAAGACTATAACATATTTGATCGTATTCACATTATATTTCATATAATTTATTTCATCATCATTCATTATGACATTCCTAATTCATAAACACATTCACATATATGTTATTCATTTTCATCACTTGTTCATGATATGGCTCGGGAGGGACTTAAAGTAGACTCAAGCGTTAACCAGCTCTAGATCACCAAGTATGACTTCATTAGGGAGATAGTCCAACCATCCTCTTACGGAGGCCCAAAGGCTTCACTCACACCCGGAGTCCCTCACCATTTGGCTCGTGGGATTTCACTCACACCCAGAGTACCTCATCCAGACGAGGGTCACCATCCGTAGAGCAAAATGAACTTTTACAAGTTCTTCTAGGCCCAAGGATTTCACCCACACGCGGGGTTCCTCATCACTTGGCTCGAGGGACTTCACTCACATCTGCAGTACCTTGTCCGGTTGAGGAATTACCTAGGCTAATTCCAACTACTCCCAACTACATCATACCCAAAAGGTGATAGAGGGGTTAATGGAAGAGTCCTAGTCACCTCCAAGCATATCATAAACTTGCCTTGTCATTGATTTCATAGATAGCATAATTGTTCTTATTAATATTTTACACATGATGCCTTATATTAGGACATCTTGGCCTTATATCAGAATTGGCCAATCATATTTCCACATGATCATATTTCATTATCATCATCATTGATTTCTTATACATAACTATGTTCATTTATCATGTTAGTCTATTCTTTCTATGCATATTCATTATCATATCTAAGATCAATCTATTATTCTATGTTCATTCACTCATGGTTAACATCAATTAATGATCATAAATGCAATCATTTAACTTGTAAGTCTCTTTATGTTCATAATATGAAGAATCAGAAATGTAAACACTACTTCTAATGCATCAATGGATTGATACTACAGTCAGCAAAATATATTTCTTCATCCTTATTATTATCAGTACTTAGCATGTGTTATTCTAATAGACAAAGCATAATATATACCAGATTTGGCATTATAAGGATAAGAGCATTAATGCATACCTTTAATCGTTGTCACAATTTAATGTAATCGATTTGCTGAAGGAGTTTGAATGTTCTTGCTATTGCAGTGTTATAAAATCAAGTAACCAGATTGGGCGACCATATTGAATGTGTTTTGAGAGCTTGTCTTGCAGATTCTGGTTTTTTTGTACTAATTCAGGCCTGATTTTAGAGGTCTCTGTGCAGTCTTACATGTGCAGCAGCTTATTCATATGGCAGGCAGTACCAACTTGCTCTTGGGCTTTGAATGCCTAGGGAGGATTGCTCAGAGTTGAGCAGTGCTGATCATGCACTTAACGGTGTCTAGGATGGAGGGAAAGTTGTGCGAAAGTATGAAGAGATATTCTGATGATTCGATGCTTTCAATCTTCTATATATATTTCTTTGTACCCTTTATGAAGTGATATGAAGCATCTCCTCATGAAACGCAGCCCCATTCATGACAAATCCAAACTTATTTATTAATTAGTGCTTTGTATATATTTATTTCTGCACACATTACTAATTGTTACCTCCATAAAACTGCTGAGCGCTTATTTGTATTAAGCGCTGCCTCTTATTAAGATCGTAGTCTTTTATGACCACTGCCTTATTTAGTTTGTAGATAAGACAATGAATTACTAATCGCATACTTTTCAAATTACCTCCTTTATGAATCGGACCTCCTATTCTCAATTTGTCTTTATATACAAGTCAGCACCTTCGCTGGCTTTCATTACCTTATCCATTGCTTTTATGATGTAATTTCTTTGTTTTTAGACTTGTCTCCTACCTCTTGTATGAGATACATATATTTATATTTTAAATATGCATATTCATATTATCATTATTTATATATTTATATTTATATTTATATAATATATATTAATATATTATATCATAATTAAAATTGATAATTTCATATTTGTATTTATATTTATTATTTATAAATACAATAAATATATTATATTATTTAATATGTTTATTAAATATTATTATATGCATGATCATCATAAAAAGTGACTTCTTCATCTTATCAGGATGTTTAAATCTTTAATTTTAAACTATGCCTTAATATTGGGACATGACACCCAGTGACCTACTTTGGAGGGTCATAATTTGATGCCTGTTCATTTTCATGCCAAATCATTTGGTGAACACACTCATCTGACATATGCAAGCAGGTATGTTTGATTTCAGACTCCCAGGATGTGATTTGATGGGTTTTGAAGCACCAAGTTGGAGGGTTCTGGGACTGTTTTGCTGTTTGCATATTCTCAGGCCTGCAAAGTAGCCTCTTGTTCAGATGGATATTTCACAATTGAGAGATCATCATAATGGATGGATTGGTATTCTGCATTCTCGTAACATTCATGTGCTCCTTGGTCCAATTTCAGAGCCTCAGGATCAAGTTTGGTATTTTTTCAAGGCCAAAACCAAATGCAGTTTGTCATATTTTGACATCTGCATTCCCAGAATGTTTCGAAGAGGTCAACTTTGACCCTTAATATCTTGTGAAGAAAGTGGATTGAAGGAAAGCCCTTTTGCACACATACTCAATGGACCCAAATGAATTAGTTTTTCCAGTGGCAGCTTCCTGGGAGGAGATTTGGTATTTTTTCAGGGTGGTGACTTGGTGAGCCCTAATTGCTTTTTGACAAGTGCAGATTCAGAAAAGGTTAAATGAGCCACTTTGAATGTTAATCTCTTGCACCTCGGGATGAGTTTTGTCAAACTGTTTGCTGTCATGAATTCTTGGATCAAATGTCTGCATGTTTGTGCATTTTCATACCTTCGGGAAATTGTTTGACTAGTTTTCCAAGATGATTTAGGAGGCCACCTGACTTGTTTTGGGTCACTGTGCAAGATACCAGAAAACAAATTCTAGTGACTACCCAATTCGTTTTTTCACCTCAGAAGCATACAAAGGCAGTCTCAGGTCAATTGAGGACAAAACTTGTTTCAAAACGAAAAAAAAAATAGCCGGGCCCATAAGGGGACCCAGCGTGTGTCACACGATTATGAAGTCATAAGATTAATTGATAATCTTTGTGTTACTTTGCTTCATGGTTAAAGCTTTCCACAACCCCTTCTGGTTGCCTTTTGGATGCATCAAAAATGTTCTCGCCCACTTCTCTTCCAAGGAGGAGTCAGTTTAAGGCTGCGGCAAAGTAGAGAGTTTCCAAAGGTTTAGATATCTTTTCAAATCTCACAAAGGTTGGAGAAAAGGGCAAAAGGATAGCAACAGGTTTGAAGGTTGTGATTGGAGAGCACATGTTTCTCTTTTCTGTCAAGGATCACAATCAAAAAGATTTAATGCCAATGCACGGGATTCCTCTGTTTCATAGGTTCGCCTTATCAAGTTTGAAGGCCATGGTCAATATTGGCTGGGTGTTATGTTTAAAGCAAGCCAAACAAGTATAAGACTCGCATATAGGTAGATAATATCCAGCTGCAAGAGTTTGGATTGTTTGCGTAGCAATGTGTTTTGAGTGGCCTGTTTGAATAGCCATAAGAATAGCTCAAGCCATATGAAATGCTAGCAATAAAGACAATGATGGCATAGCCATTTGATGACTAGTGCAACCAATATAAGAATTGTGCAGGCATGTTATAGCAAAGGTGTGAAGAATTATGGACGTGATGAAATCAAAGAGTTCAAAACATTTGTTAGAGACGAACTACAAATTCGTTGTGGAGATGTCGATCACAAAGCAGTTGTGAATACTATGGAAGCTTCATCCTCCACGCAAGCATGCAAGCCAAAGGCATATCCCTCAACCATGTGGGGCGAGGATTTTATCTCTTCCCTTGAAATGAGAAACGCAAAAGCCATGGATGACAATGACAAATGCGTAGAGATGTTGGTTCGCGAGATTAAGGAGAAGTTTAATTGTATGGAGAATGGTGAGATAAGTCCGAGTGCATATGATACTACATCAGTGGCAAGAGTGCCCGCCATTGCTGGCTCCCTCCAACCCCAATTTCCCCATACACTCAACTGGATAATTGATAACCAATTATGGGATGGTTCATGGGGACGAGAAAAAAACTTCCTTGTGAGTGGTAGAATCCTTAATACTCTCGCTTGCGTCGTCTCACTCACTATTTGGAACACTGGCAAGATCCATGCGCAAAGAGGTCTTGATTTCATCAGAAGACACGATGACAATGAAGAAGAGCCTCAACTGATAACTTCCAATGTAGGGCAATTGAATAAACCATTCATCCAGGCACTAATCCATGGTTTGAATCGACATTATTATTCTATTGCCATCAATTATCAGAAAAATGAACTTGAAGAAAAGATGCTTCTCAATTTGCACAAGAAGAGGACCAGCTTCCTCCTGAAAAACTTGCTATTGCAAATGTTGACAAAAATGAGGGTTTCAATGTTCTCGTGCAAGTTTATACTATCTTTGTAATGTCCACAACTAAACGGAGGGAGTTGAAAATGTCGATCAGAGCCTTTACTGCATCACTGCGGGAGCAAAGTTTTGAGTATGTGGGATAGTGGGATAGTGGGATGCAGTCCGAGTGTTCACCGCGTCCCCGCAGGGAACCGTAAAGCCCGGTGCAGGGGAGTGGTGAATTGATTATTTCTTATTGTTTTTTCCCCGCATCATTGCAGGGAGTTTCAAGCATGTGTGCGGGACAGCGGTGGTATAAAAAATAATAAAATGAAAAGTCTATGTGCGGGAGATTTGTGTACATTTACCACAATTAAAAATATGGACGTATAAAATATAAAATGCATTGCAAGTGAAAGTATTTGTAAATTTGAAAAGCAAAAAATTGATTTTGGGTGAAAAAGTGTGCGGGGAAGGTATTTTTGAAAGGTGGGAATAAAAAATACAATTTCACCAAGGGATAAAGAAATGGGTAATTGTTTTACCCGGGGAAGTATTATTGCAAAAATATTTTGGTGAAATATTTTTCAAAGGGATTATTGTATTTTGCAAAATTATTTTTCATAGGGAGATAAAGTTAAATTTTTTCATTGTGCAAATGAAGGGGTGGGAAACTGAATAGACATTTTGTAAAAGGTCAGAAGCTTGTTGCTTCCTTCGTCTATATAAGAAGGAAACCAAGACCTTGGGGGGTTGGCTGGGATTTGATTTTGGAATAGAACACATTGCAATTGCCAATTTTCTGAAGCACAGTAATGGAGAGATCATTAATCTGGTGCCTGAAATTTGGTGTCATTTGTTTGTTAAACTGATTGGTAAAATTTTGCCCGGTTGTCTCCAATTCAGTTTTCCTTTTTATTCAAGTCAATATATCAAGTATATGTTTGATTTGTCAAAACATTTTCCTGTTTTGTGTGGTTTGTTTATTGGGTTCCTTCAAGAAATGACTAAATTCCTCTAGGTGAATCACAGTAACCTAGGAAATTTAATTGGATATGGTAAGAAGAACCAGATAAATGACATTTTTGCACGTCTATGTCAGTCATAGACCTTGTAGTGCCAAACAAATAGAATTGTAGCCAAACAGAAGGCATATATCTTTTTGTATTTGGACTTCGTTGCCCAGTTGAGGAAAAGGCACCGATCATACAACTTCCAAAATCATCCCTTGTATATATTTCAAACTCAATTTTGGTTCTCTATTTGTAGGAGTAGGAGTAGTGGATAAAATAGTTGAATAAAACCATTTTCAGATTTCGTGCCAACTTGAATTTTGGTTGAAGAGGAAGATTTAACTGATAAAATTGCACATAATCTGCTTAATCATCACCAATCAGTACTGGAGAGTTCATATTCGGTGATAAGAAGGTACACCCACCTAGGAGAAGTAGAGCCTGAAGTGCAAGGAAATTCAATCATTTTGATTGATTCCGTCAATTGGCCAAATCGGTTATCAAACCTGATCATAAAGTTTGGCATCCTTTTAGGGTTTGGTAAACTACAGATTTGAGAACCAACATAACCCTTACCAACGATCATACCTTGTAAAAGATATAGAAGGGAATTCAACAAACAATCAAGGAGGATATCATATAGAATTAGATACAGCAGAAAATAAGAGTTATATACTTATTTATAAAGAATTATATATATATATATATATATATATATATATATATATATATATATATTCTGAGTGAGAATATAATTATATTTTGAAATCAAAGATATTTCTGGTTATATACGATCAAGCATAAAAGAGAGGAGTACATATACAAATCTGCAATCAAGATATGAAAAAGGCATTTAATTGAGGAAGGTTCCACTAATTCAATTTTGGTTGGATACTCATATGGGAGTATAATGTCAATATGGCTAATGGTTTATGCTTGTTATTATCATGAATTATTATTGATGTGATTTTTATTACTTCTTTCTGCACACACCTTCACCATGATGGAGAAGGAGAATTACAAAGGGGAACGACACAAGGGCTCTCTTCTAGGTACGCCACCCGGGAGGGGACGCAATGAGCCCACATGGGCCAAAGGGGCACTGCCTTCAGTAGTAAGGATATTGCCTCTGGGCTTAGAGAGTAGCTACCAGGACACCTTCGTAACCTTACTCTCCTATCATGGTATGACAATGTAAGGAGAACAATCATAGGAAATGGAAAAGATGGCAAGATGAGGGTAACAGACTTCATATGAATGGCATGCGCCACATGAGTCCTAGGCGACCTCATATGAATGGCATGCGCCACATGAGTCCTAGGCGATCTATTATGAATGGCATGCGCCACATTAGATCGAGGGTACCTTATATGAGTGGCATGCGCCACATAAGGACAATGACACCCATATGAATGGCATGCGTCACATGGGGACTAGGGAGGGATGGTATATCCAACCTGAGATCTAGGAAGAGTAATTACACCCATCAAGTCACTCTAGTCCATGCTCCCCATGGTTGAGCTTCCCAAGGTAAAATTTAATTAAGCTAACTAATTTGCTTGCTGATGTAGGGATTAAGTTAGGCCCAGGTTCTCTCTAAACCCATTATTTGCTTAGAAATTTGATAGTTTAGGATAAAATTAATATAATTATTATTAGAAGCATTACACTAACCAAGATTTATCTTGTTTACAGCATGATTGGTAAGTTGTAACCCTAATTGGTGATTTTAGGGTGAGGTTTAGAGAAATCCCAAAAGGGGACATTACATAAACACTCCTTTTTCTCCTTATTTACCCAATGAAAGCTCAAAGGGCTTCAAATTCTCTGCATTCATAACTGAATACATACACATGTAACGATGCAGGTTTAGCTTGAATTCATCATCCCCAACCTGCTGCACGACTCAAATGGACCATATGCATTTGGTTGGAGCGTTTTACCTCGTCCTTGAAGCCTCTCCTTGCTCAAGTAAAGCATGTCTCCAACTTAGAATTGATGTTTTTTCTACTTTGGTCATGTCAAACCTTGTTCTCAGCTTGTGACTTCAAGAGATGCTCTTGCACTTGTTCATGAATGATTCTGATCCTCTTAATGAATTTGACGGCCCTGATTATTTCTAAATTTCCATCCCCTGTTATGGTTTCTTTTTGTTTGTGTACAACACCAAATGGTGTTTTGGGCAAATAGGCAAAACAATGGTCAAACGAAGAGAAATGTGTAGAAGTGTGAAAAGCACAATTATATGAGCGTTAAATCCAGGCCAGACTTTTGTCCCAAGTCTTCAACTTCTTCCGGTTATGGACCCTCAACTGTTGTACCAATGTTCACTTCATAACTTTGACTTGGCCATTCATTTTAGGATTAAATGAAGTGATCTAGATGTTTTGCATGCTATTTAACTTCCCTCGACAACTTCACTGCCTTTTCATTTTTTCCAGCTCAAACCTTGGCAGTGGAAACACCAGGACAAACATTTTCCAAAATCTGCCAATTGAACATTTTCCATCAGGATGCCAACCATATATGTATCTTAGTGTTTTGGATGATCTAATATTAATTGTCTTCACCTTGTAAATCACACTATGATAGATGAGTGGTGCAAGGTGGTATTCTCCATTTGTCATCCTCTCAACTATTGACTAAACATTGATCCATTATCTACGCACACTATTTTTGACATGAAATAACAAAATTAGTTTTTTTTCTCTGTTTTTACAATCAGTACATTGCTATTTAGCTCCTGAATTTTTGAGGAGTTATTCCCATTTAAAACCAAGTAATTGAATTCCATTTATACTTTTATGACACTGTGTCAATGCCATGTAAATGAAATACTACTATGGTCAAACATATGTTAAGGATGTGTTGAAAATTCAGTGTAAAATCATCTTGCCTCGCTAATAGTGCAAGTTACAAGGTTAGAGTGAGCTACATAAAATAGTAGTGCTTAGGCCATGAAGATCATGCTGAGTGCTAGCTACCATACTTACCAAACATTCCTATCTGGACAGATCCAGGTGTTTCAGGCCAGCCAGATTTCTCTAATTCAGTCCAGAATTTCAATTCCTATAGAAATTTTACTGAATATTTTTTATAATTCCGGATTTCTGAATTTTTTTGACCTAGTAACTATTCTAGCAACCATGCAACAAGAAAATAACAGAAACTTAACCTCATTCCTCTTTATATAGTATATTATATCACATACACTAAATGCATGATGGTGGAATCAATGTATCTGCTATAATTGACTGGGAATCTATCAACTAATAAGGACTGAAAAGATAACTTCGTATAGGATACTGATGTTGTCAACACCTTTATCTGCTATTTTTCGTTCTTTGAAGCTTGTTCACCAAGTTGATAGTGCATATTGACCTAACTTGATGAATGCCTTTGGTTGTAAGTTGTAACCACATGGACTACACTTTGAATTCCTTCAGGTTCATCATCAAAAATTCCACAATAGTTTGTCCATCTCAAATTCAAAAACAGATTTCAAATCTCAAATTGAAACCAACAATGCAATTTCTTTCTGCAAGAGATGAAAAACTGATTGTGTCCATAAAATGCCTCTCCTGGTTTGCAGTGTTTTTGTCTTTGTACATATAAAACCAAATTGGAAACATTAAAAATGCTGAAAACACCTCAACAGAGTAGAAATGTCAACTATATTTCTGTTGTATATAAATTTGGCTCAAGATTGAATACAAAATTGAATGGTTTTAGCAAAGCAAAATGTCAGGTGGCTCTTCTGATCAATCAGAGCTTGCTCAGACCATCTTCTAGAAGCATTTAAGAGTTTCTGCATTGAATATCTTCCCCATGACATCACCCTTAGTTTATAAGTACTTCTTTTTAGCTAAGACATATTAAGGAATCAGCATATCACAGAACAAAGATGTCTTACATCTACCTTCTTATCATTTAGAATGTGCCATGCATCAATCATAATCAGCATAGACCTCCCACTGATCATTTATATGTAGGTGTAATAAATTACTACCAATCAGAAAATTAAGCAATTTATATGCAAATGCTTCGTCACTTTAACAAACCCCCACAGTGAACTAAAACCTAGATCAATGTTCCCTTGATTTTGGTAGTATAATAGAGCTGTAATTAAAAACAGTGGCCAAATTTTGTTAAGTAATTGGAGCTTCCGGAGTAACTTTCTAATTTGATATTTAAGTTCTGATGGGAGTTTTAACCGTCTACTAAATCATCTCTTTGAAATTGATCATCAAAGAGATGATTTTATACACAGTTAAAAATCCCCAATAAACATTAACATCTAACTACCAAATTGGCAAATTACTATCATCCGTAACTGATAATGGAGGACTGAATGCTCTCAAGTTGAAAAATAGGAAATCTCACTCAATTCTTAAAAACGAAGCTATTTTTTCTCATTGGGATTTCTTAGTTAGATTTTCAGATATAATCAGAAAACTATTTGAACAATGGAAAAGAATATCTTGCAACGAACATAATAATCAGTTATTTATTACTCAAACATCTTAGTTGTATTCCTACTTACAGCTTGGCTCCTAGTCATCAGGTTATCCTTGAGGCATCAATTATTTAGCTTCTACCAAGTTTAAACTTGATAAACACAGGTCAAAATAATATAGAATGAATAAGAATTGAACTAAAGATACATCACAAAAGATGTTACGTTCTGCAAGCCATGGTTTTAATTGCTTAGAACTATCACCCTCGAGCCAGCTTTTCAAATGTCTATGTAGAGAGAGAGAGAGAGAGAGAGATAAGTTGCCGATCTTGATACTAATTCAGATTCAGATTCGCAGATTCGATTCGTGGATTGGGTCAAAAAAAAATTTGGTGTGGATTCGTTTTGGATTCGTTAATACCATAACATATAAAAATCAGAAATACATACGTATTTGCAGCAGTAATTAAGTTCAGAATACCACATAGCATCATGATTATTTAATGTCAATTAGTCAAACTCAAATGTCCAAATATAACAGCCACCACCTTTTACTTGCTGCACCATATTAACATGTCTCCAAAGGGGTGAATTTGGGTCTGTTTTGAAACAGGGTTTGCCCACGGAGGATGAACTGATTGCCCTTGTAATCCCTTTGGCAACAAATTCAATAAACAACACATTTGAAAATTGAAACAAATAAAAACAATCAAATTTATATAGAACCGAATTGAGTTTAAAGAATTTAAGCATATGTCATTTGAATTGTTGTACCCACTGAGATTTGACTAAGTCTGAAAAATTATAAGATCCTCCAAAACCTAGAATTTGCATTATAACTCCTAGAGATCCGAAACCATTCTCAAACATCCTAAAACTATATACATGAAATATAACTTAAAGTATAAGGAAGTAAATGTCACTTATACTTAAATGTTTATTTCATGTATACCTCCACTAGGAAATGCTAAACAAAACAAAATGTAAGGAAAAAAAAAGGCCCGGATTCGCCCGGGTTCGTCTGGGACGAATCTGCAGGCTAAAAAACGTTTCCTGGACACTCTTGCTGGCGAATCGAATCTGGATCCAGCTCCAAAACGAATCAGATCAGGATACAGGCGCCCAGGACAAGAATCTGGTAACAAAGTCCCTAAGATTCAAAGCGAAAAAATACTGCTATGTCTATGGATTCAAATTTTCCCAATTCTATGAGATACTGTGAATCTCAAAGATTAAGAATGGCAGAATTAAAGATTTGAGATTTTCACAGTGCATCACTTTTGTAATAATTATTCTGAATAAAACTGTGTTAATGTTTTTAATTACAATGTTTCAGGTCATCTTTGTTATGTGACTTTTTCCCCAAGTGCAAAATAAAAATTATTATTTGGTAAAAAAGGAAGATTAAAATTAATTATTTCTCCCTTTGGTTAAAAGGGAGATAGGTTAAAAGTGAGATAAAACAAAAGTTATATGTAATTACCCTTAAGTTAAAAGAGGGGTTTAAATAAAATGTTTAATAACCTTTGGAAAAGGCTTGGAAAGTAAATGATTATTGGGTGAAAAATAAAAAGTGAATACTCCCAAGAGAAAAATAACACAAACGAATCAATTTAATTCTTTATGAAAGGGTGTGATGGTTTGAAAAACCACCCCTTAAAATATTATATAAACAATTTATGTAAGACCTAGAAATGGCATGGAGATCACTCAAGGAAGAAGGTGGTTTGGTGTGTCCAACTCAAGGTACAATGTACACCCAAGGGGCTGGGATTGTCCTGTCTAAAGCTGTAATGCATGGGCATCAGTGTGGTGCATGGGCACATGTGTTTGATTACATAGATTGCTCCTAGAGTATGCCATAGCTAAGCAGGCCTAAACCACTGAGATCTTCTTGGGGTGAGAGCAGCCATTTCTAGAAATGCATCAGAAGTATTACTTGACAATGTTGACATTTGATTTGAAATATAAGTTTTCAAAGTTGATAATAATAAATATAAACTTCCACTATTATTTTTAATATTGAATTTCATATGTTATTTCTTTTAAAAGTGTATACCTAAAATTATTATATTGTGTTAGATATATTATTCAATTTTAACCCAGGAAATTAGCACGTTATAATCTTCATGGACCCAGCTCTATGAAATTCAGTAATTGTGAACAGAAAGTTTAGGGTTGTATTATAGCAGATAGGAACAAAGAGTGCACAACCTTTGGCATCATGTCTGGGGAAGCAATTAATCTGTCGAATTCCATAAAGCCTCCTTTAATTTTTTCAATTAAATCTTCTCCTCCTACCACATCAGCTCCTGCATTTTCTGCTTCAAGAACTTTTTCTCCTGCAAAAATACCAAACATAAATATAAGATTAATTAGGGAGGAAAGTATAGAGAAAAAACATTTATTGAATGCTGTAATAGATATGTTTTAAGGCTACATATTAATATAATTTAGCCTTTCCTATCAAAAAAATTACAGTAGGAGACAGCACCCACATCGTACTCCAATATTTCAGAAAAATTACAGTAGAAGACAGCAGAATTCAACATTTATGACAGTCAGCTATCACTACTCCCACCGCTATCATTATGAGAGATTGAAGTCACGCAACAGTCCAAACAGCATGTATCTCTATCCAAAACTAGAACATAGGTCAAAAAAGGGATAAATGATCAACTTACCTCCTGCTTAAGTCAAACATGCACCTTGTAGTGGTCCACAATGAGCAACATTCAAGTAGCAGTCTGATTTCTGAGCAAACCATACAGCGAAAGGTCCAAATAAATCCATTGTAATGATGATGTCATCAAATCTTCTTGTGTTTTGTTTGAATCTTTTGTCATATATTTGGTCTAAAGGTTTCCTCAACTGGATTGAAGGTGCAGCTAATGGATTCTCTTTATAGTAACCAAGTAAAGGACTACTCAGGAAGATAACACTTGTTTTGGGCCATTTTGAGAGACATTTTGTTTGTTATCTCAATCAACTAATGGAGCACTTTAACATTACAATAGTTGACTATGACTTTGCTAACAATTCAAACATATGCAAACCCAAGATAGCATTGTATTTTGCCAGCCCATGAGGTGTTGGTTCTCTATCAAAAAAGCAGAGTTCATTCAATGCATCCAATTAACTGATAGGCATGTTGTTACTTGTTTTTCTCTACACTACGGATCCTGCCCTGGAGGGCTTGTATCCATTACCAGTATGGTTTGGTTACTAGTACTAGTCCTAGTCCAGGTACCTCCCAAGTTCTTCTATTATCCTAGATACCTGACTGTCATTACAAAAACATAATAAAAGAACAGTGTTGCTCTGGGTAGAGAAGTCATAATAAACAAAACAAAAACAAAGAAAAATTTAGAACACAACAAAAAAACACTAAGATATTTTTTAACTAACCAAACTGCTGCTAATTCTACTGCATCTAGTTCTAGCAGCAACTGCCTGTATGCATGCTCCCAATGAAGAGCAGTATGATGATATGTTCATGTAGTTTTTAAGCTTGACTATGACAATGCACCATTTTCCCATTTGAACAGATAATATAAACCTATGTCATATATCATATGTCATGACTCACATTTTGAATCATCAATTACCAGTAGTGCTTTGTTATTTATTTGTTTATTTTATGCATATAGCATTGATATTATGGTTAATTTGTTTATTTTGTCTAAATTTTTTTTTAAATCATATTTGTTTACTAACAAGCTCAAGCCGTACTGTACTTGAGGTTTCAAAAAAAATGGTTAACCCCCGTACTTGAACCCATACCAGCAACTTAGGTTTTTGAACTTGTAGATGTGATTTGTATGTTCTAAGTAGAAGTGCAAAAAGGATGTTAAAGAGCAACAACTAGAATGCATATAAAAGCCTCTGGAATCAATCAAGATGTTAAGATTCTATAGCTACTATTGTTTCATGAGTTAGATTGAGTTGCATGCATGTTCATGAGGAATCTCCTATTGACTATATTTAAATGCACTAGAGCCGTACCATTATTAATATTCTCTCATTTCCTATTTTTTTGGACGATCCATAAGGATCCAAACAACAAATTCACTTCATCAAACAACCAAGCTTCAATAAGAAGTGAGCAGAAAACAGAGACGAGTCTTTCCAATGACAAAGCCATCAGATGCAGCAGGGTGATAATTTTGTTTATGTCATGGCAGTTTTGCCCTTACAGAAATGGTGATTTTTCCCATTTCAAACATATAAGCAGAGTAAAAGTAAAAGAATTGTCTTTTCATTTTCCAAGGCATTTGAGAGTCCTTTAAACTTTAGAGTTTAGTGCACAAAAGAACAGTCTCAATGATCTATTTGTGAGATGCATAGTTTCAATTGTAAACATATGAGTGTGAGAAAAGAGTTAGCAACTTCATTTGATTGTATGAGAAAGAATTTTTGTTTGGTGTATAGGGAAGCAAGTGTGACAATAAGAAGAGTATTGTATGTGCTCTATCAAGAGCTCTCTGTAACTACTTTAGGCCAAAGAAGAAGAGGAATCTAAGCATTTGTTGCTTCCATCTGGTTTTTTACGCAAACCGCTAGAGGATCAAATGAAGAATAGGTTAACAATTGCCCAAAGTTACACAATGAAAGCACAAGAACAAAAGAAGAACAATTAAGATTTGTACATCCTATTGACCACTCAAAAATTGTATGGAACCCAACCGACCTACGCTGCCTAGCCAATGAATATTCAGCCTACTTGTAGAGACACTTTGTGCCTTGTGGTACAATCTAATCCCTTTTACATAACCAGCCTGACAATCACTTTGTTCTAGCCCTCTGCTCCAACTCTCATCTCCCGTACACTCTCTTTTTTGGCCATTAAAACTAGCTGCAGGTGATTCTTGGTCTTCCAATAATGTGCAGATAATGGAAGAGGCAATCTTGTTGCACCACTTGTCTTGTAACTGAAGCTTTAAGAAATGTGACGCTTCAGCTTCCAGCCGACTGTACACTTCTCTCTCTATTCAATCATACACTTCCCTCTCTCTCCAGTTGATCGTACACTTCATTATCTCTCTAGCTAACAGTATATTTCAGTCTCTCTCTAGCTGACCATACATTTCACTCTTCAGCAGGTCATACACTTCACTCTTCAGTTCCACAAAGGTTGTCTTTGTCAACACTTATGCAAAAGTCTACTTCAACCTATGTGCCTATATGTGGCACCAATGTCACAACCAATGGCCTTCACCGTAACATTGTAGATTACTCAGACTCCCAAACACACATAACCAAAACACAACAAAATGAAAGGGAACTCTTTTAGGGTAATGCAAGTTTGCTCGATCCCTACGGTGCTCTTACATTAGACATCTCAAGAGAAATGTCCCGATATTAAGGCATTGTTTAAATTAAAGATTTAAACATTATAATAAAGACAGTAAAGTCGCCTTCATAAAATATGATGTTTGTGTATGTATTCATATTTAGCTAAACATATAATATTGATATATAATATGTAATAAACGATATTAAATAATATTAGTATATTCTAATATATATTATTATATTTATAAATGATAATTATAAATATAATAGAAAAAATAAATACAAATATAATATATAAATATAAATATTTATAATATAATATATAAGACTATATATTATAAGCAATAAAGGGAAAGCACAGCGAATATTATAAGATGCAATTCCATAAACTAAAAGACATCGACCTTATTACAAGACAAAGATAAAGTAAGCAATTGAAATGGATCGCTGTTCCTTTATTTCACCGACTAACCACATCAAGCGCCCTGTTTAAGTAGTTGTTAAATACGGCAGTTATGATAACAAAAGGCTACCTTTCCAAAGGTCAGCGATCATCAAGGTGGTGACTGTTGAATGAAGGGTCATCGATCCAGATATAAAGAGGATCAGGGGTCTTGACTAAAGGATCTCATTTGTAGTATCTTACTCATCATTCAAGCAACGGATTCAAGGCAGAAACAAATATATTTGAAGTCAAGGAATCGAAACATTTTATATGATCATTCAATTCAGACATACATCTCTCATATCATCCAGCAGCGAATATCATCTGTTCTGCAAATAAATACAGTCTACATATCAGCGGATACTTCATCATCTCATACATTCGATCAGCAGTCAGAATAATAACCGCTTCTCATTCATAATAATTGGTGTCCATCGGACATCCTCCAGCATTGGAGAATAAGCACAGTAGATCGTGGATAATCCACTATCACAAGTAATTCGATCAACAAAGAACTTATCGGCAAGTATAATCTGAGAAACCATCGACCATCTAAGGTATGATCCTCATCACAATTAATATATCTTATATCTGAATATCTAGCTAATGGATCATAATGGCATAAGACATAGCATGGCATGATAATGATGCTTATAGGATAGAATGAATATGCATATAGAATAAAATGAAAATACTATCAAAGAAGGAGAATATCATACATGACAAAATAAGAATAGTTGAAATCAAATAGCATAAGAATATTTGTAATAGAATGAAATGTCATCATAGAATGAATGAAATGTATACCATAGAGTAAGAATGCTTATCATCAAGAATATCTATAACATGTTAGCATAAGGATACTTATGACAAAAGAATGTTTATTAGAATGATGAAAGTTATATGATGCCAAGTGAATGGCAAGCAATGAGATAGTAATGATAAGAATTACAAGACATGATTCATAAAACCATGATATACTCGGAGAAGAGCAAGTAGCCTCACCATTAATCTATCACCCTATGAGTATGGTAGTGAGTTAGGGAAGGGCGGTCTAATGGTCTAGCACCTAGGTGACCCTCAAGAGGATGAAGAATCGCTGCATGTAGCGTGAAGTCCCTTGAGCCAAGAGGTGAAGAATCACCGCATGTAGTGTGAAGCCCTTAAGCCTAAGGTTGTGTAGACTTAATAATTATTATAAATGGCCTAACAGTAGGTGACTCTTAAGCAGGTGAAGAATTGCCGCGTGTAGCATGAAGCCCCTTGAGCCAAATGGTGAAGAATTGCCGCGTGTTGCAATGAAGCCTTTGGGCCTACGACAGTGGGATTGTTACACCAGCACCTTAACGTAGCCATACTCATATGGGGTGGGTGAAGTAAAGTAGATTAACGATAAGTCTCCATAATGACTCTCCCGAGGTATATCATGGAAAGCTCTAGGTGAAAGAAATGAGAAAATGAAATGCATATATGTAGTGAACTTTAATGTTGATTATGATTATGAGGTTACTAACCCTAAGAGGAAATGTGAAAAGTATATGAACTATGATATTGATATTTATATGTGGTTACTAACCCTAATTACAATATGATGATACTATAAAGATGAATTGGTTACTAATGTTCTTTTTTACAAGTCGAAATTGTGTGCAAGGTTAAGAAATTTTTGAACTGCCTAAAAGGGGACATTACAAGTCCTCACATAATGGATTGAGGACAACTGATTCAGCCACCCAAGATGGCTTACTTCAACTCCAATAATCCACAAATCATCTTCTATCCCCATACCCTTCCTATGAATGAGATTTTCTTTGCACTCCCTTTGTTAAGGTCTTCTTTACAATGCACTCATCAAGGATTTGCACTAATTTGTCCCATTGCTTTTCCGATATCTACCTTTTCCAATCAATGTTGTCTTGCAGCTATATTTCTTCTTCAATCTTATCATTTTGCCAAGAAAAAGAATAAAGATCAAACACATTGAATATTGGGGAGATATCCAACCCTGTAAAGACCCTACTATAATTGACTGAAAATTTTCTCAAGTTTTAGATAAGATTTCTTGCACAAATCAATGTAGAACATCAACACACATCAACATATATGAAAGCCACCAAAATAGATAAATCATAAACCATCAAATGCCACAATGTCAAAGCTTTATTGAAGTCTTCATTGAAGATGATTACAAAATGAATGCTTGCTGTTCCACATGACAGTCATACACTGTTTTATATCAGACCCAGATGAAATGAAGAAATGAATGCCAAATGATGTTCAATCCTCATACAATCAAAGGTACAACGTAGGATAATGTTCCTCTAATCAATCCCACTCCATTAAAGCTTCATGTGAGCTCTATGAACATATTATATCACTGTATATCAGACTTTGTTGACTGCAGACATAAATGAATTCACCCAGCTGTAGCTAAACTCCTGAAATTACACCAAATTGGATGCTAAAACCCTAGCGATGGATGTGCCAATTTGAGCGATAGATATAAGGATGTCCTCCAATGAAGCTTGACTCATTAAATGTCTTCAATTAGCTGCTGTAGTATACCTGTAGCTGACTGTCACAAACCCTATACTGCTGTAGCATGCTCAGATTTGACAAAGACTTCAAAAGAACACCTCCCTACGCAAGCGATGGGTCTCTAATGATGGATATTGTCTTGTAAAACCACCACACCTGCTTCAATCTACATAAAACCTTGAAAACAAATGTTTATCAACTGGCTGTGATCAATTTCAGATTATGAACTCTTGACAAAAATCCACTCAATCACTCCAATACTTGAAAATGGATACCTTGGTTGATCTTCAATATGACCAAGGGTTTCAATACATATAAACTTCTCTTCAACTCTCACTAAACCTGCAAAATTAAGCTCTAATGGTGAAAATCTGAATGATATCACCTCTCAATTAGATATGGGGCCATCACCATATCAAACAAGTGGTCATCTCTTTGTAAAATTAACTGAAAATCGGAATTCTCAACAATAAACAAAGAAAGAAAACATACCAGATTCATCGATAGTCCTGAAATGAAGTTGGAAGCCTCTATTTATCCTCTCCATGGCTGGACGTCCCACTCCTTGAGCAATTTTGAACATATTTTGAAGTCCACCAATAGATTTGCTTCCAAATGAACAATTTTAAATGCATGACTATGTCAAAACAAGCATTTAAAATCAATCTATATTATTTTGAATGCATTACTCCTTGCAATTCGTCCCTCTATGCAAATCGATTGACTCTCCTTGGGCGGCAGCTGGAAATGATTGCTAAAAATCATTTAAAATTATCATTTTGCATTTAAAATTCTTCTTCTTCCTTGTCCACCAATCCCTTGCATCCATTGGCACTTTTATTAATGTGAACACATCTCAAATTATGCATCGATCCTTCCTAATGGCTCATGATCCAATGCAATTTACTTAACTTCATTGGCGAATCTCCTTGTCCATACGTTGGCACATGATCCCGTGTTTTTTGAGTCCCATTGTGTACATTTTTATTCTAACCTCCACCGTGTACATTTTTATGACACATTGTGTACACTTTTACTCCAACCTCCACCGTGTACACTTTTATGACATATGATCCAAGGAATTATCATCTCAATGTACATTTTTATCCTTGGGCGAATTTACCATAGGCGTTGACACCTTCTTCAATGCAAACTTCCAACGGTAGCACATAGCTTGGACCTATTTCCCTTGGGCGGATGACATGAAGACCCATCGATTGCACAAACCACTATGAAAACTCCACAAAATAGATTAGAGGAAAATGTAATTAAAGATTTCATTTTCTCTTTTATTCCATAATCTATCAAATCAAATCAAATGATTGAAAATACAATTTCAATATTGCATTTTCCAAACAACCCAATGAAATACTAGTTGAGCCAACATTCCGGTTCTCCATGTATAGAAACAAGCTCAAACTAGAAAACCTAACTTAGCTCAAAATGGGGACATTACAAACCCTTTTGGCAACTCAATTTCATAAGCATTTTTAGAAATTTGCACAAAAAGTTGCATTGGCCAATCTTCTTGGGTTTCAACTTATTATATGTTTCCTTAGGGAACTATTATTTCCTCAAGTGCGCCATGACTAACTCCCCTTCTAAGTAAGTCTTCTCCCTTTAATGATCATTTGTTTGTGCCTTGTATTTGGCATTGATCACATCCAACTGGTTCATGACTTTCGCACACACAACCTACACATGTTGCATGAAGCCTTCCACCTTCAACGAGTCAGTGACACTCCTCGAATATGTCCCATATACAATATAAAATAGCATCTTGCCAATTAACCTGTTCACTAAATTGTTGTACACAAACTATGGTTGTTGCCCACATGGAGTCTCATTGTGTGGACTTATATCTCACCAAACATCTCAGCAAGTTGCTAAGGCTCCTATTGACAACCTTTGTCTATGAATGATGCATTGAACTGTAGTTCAATTGCTGTCATGTCCCCATTTTGCGCATAACCTGTTTGTGAACAATTAGCCTATTTCTGAGTTTTCCCATAGGCTAATTGGTGATGTAAAGGAGAACTCCAGCTTTCTTGGAGAGCACAAGATTGTTCTAGCAGCAGTTTTATTCATGGAAGAGAGTTCAGGAAGCCATCATGAGCCCAGTGACACTTTCCGAGTGTGATTCTATCTTTCTGAGAGCACTCCACACTTCTTGGAGAATGTGTGTTTAGTCAAATTGGGTTTCTGGCAGTGGCAGTGAGTTCAAGAGTCCAAGAGGAATTATATGATACTTTCAGAATGCAATTCCATCCTTTTTGGAGCTCTCCACCCTTCTTGGAGAAGCAGGCTATTTTTAGAACAACACCAAGTTGGTTCAATGCATCGTCCTAAGTCCTTAGGGGCATCATGGTATGATCAGAAATTCATGTTTAGTTCATTTTGATGCTTTTCGCAACTTGGTGGGATGATTTAATTATTTAATAGTTATAACTTAAGTTGTCCAAAAAGACAATTCTTCGAAAAAAACAACTTATGTTTAACTATCCATTTGAAAGGTTTTTAAGTTGTGCAAACAAAGGGGCTAATGTAAGGGGGACTTGCACACATAAAACAACCAAAGGAGCAAAGGAACAGTTTACACGAACAGCTTGTGCAGCAAACTCAGCTTACACAGATTCGTGTCATTAAGGCTGTTAACTATAAGCAAGAATTTTCTCAACTGACGACCAAGGTGGCTGAGCTTAAGCACCTTGCATCAGAGCATGATCATTTCAAGGGAAAGCTTCAGCAAGTTGTTCACATGCTTAAAAGCTCAAGAGAAAGGGAAATCATCAACAAGAATCATCTGAAGCAGCGAACATAGGAAGTGTATGCACTACAGGCTGCAATGAAGCAGCTCAGATCTCTGGGGCTGCCTCTTCGGGTTCATGTGGCACCAATATACCTCCAAGGTCCATCTTCTTCCCCGAATCTTCCTTAATCTTTGTATTTGTTTGTTCATTAGCTATGCTGTATGGGAGTGCGAATTCTCTTTTGTGGGGATAAATATTGACCGTAATATGTTATTGTTAATACATGTTTTGTGCCGACCTAGTTATGTTGTTTTCATTGTATGCTTAGATGATGTATGTTAACATGGTTCTTATAAATAGCTAGACCAACAATCATGTCTTAACTGACAACTGTCAGTCCTTCAAATAGCACTTACATTGTAGAGGTAAGGGCATTGATTTTTTTATAGGTCCTCCTTGTACTGCTAACCATTGTATCGAGAACTAACTATGAAATAAAAGCATCATTTTCTATATTCTTGTGCAATTGTTCTATGTATGAATTGTGATTCCAATTATTTTTCTAAACTACAACTTGGTTTGGAGTGAAGATTTTTGAGTTAACAATTTAGGCCACAATTTCAAAGCAAATTTCAATGTTGGCAACAGTTTCACAACTTGAACGTTTCATAAAAGAGGCCTATGAGTAAGCATATGCTCAAGACATAAATATTGGATGAACATATCAACATTTGGAGAGAAGGTGTTGAAGAAAAAACTAATTTCTTCAATGATGGGTCAGTGATGAGCTACTCCACAAGTTGGATAAACATGTGTGGCAAAGGAAGACATACTTCTACTCATAAACAAAGCACATAGTTCCAAAGTTTCGAGCCATTTTGGCAACAGAAAAACCATGGCTTATTTACAAAGGTATGTGTACGGGCCCAAAATGCAAGAATAATTTTCAAAGTTCATTAGAGGATGTAAATTGTGCTGTATAAGTTAGACTAAGATTAGGAAAGAAGAGCTCTGCATGCCTCTACTTGTGCATGGGAGAGCATCTCTATGGATTTTGTGCAGGGTTTGCAACTTTGCCCATGTCTAAGCATGTACATGACTATTTTGTATGATGTGGTGAATAGATTCAATAGGATGTGTGTTTTAATTCCACATGAGAAGACAACAAAAGGGCATGCAGGAAGTGTTCTTTTCTAATATTTGGGTGCACTTTGGTTTGACTAAGTCCACTATGCCAGACAAAGGTTCAAGATTTTAGGGAATTTTTGGACCACCTTGTTGAGCAAGATGGATTCCAAGGTCACAAGAAACATAGCCTTCCATCCTTAGACAAATGGGCAAATGGAAGATGTACCTTGGACCTTGGTTAAATAAGGGGCTATAAAAAGAAGCAGCCAAGGACATGGGATGAATCTTTAGCTTACATTCAAAATTCTTATATTGGAGCAGTGCATACATCCACTAATAAGCCACCTTTTAACATGCATTTAGATTATTTTCCTTCTAACCTACCTGATCTTTTATTTTAAAACGTTTTATGCATAATGAATCAAATTGCAATGTTCTTATGGGATCAACTTTGCAGTTTTATTAGGTTCCAACATTTTGGGTCACACTACTAGACTCACCTTAGAAAAGGATCGAAGCCAATGCTTCAATATTGTAGCCTGCAACATCGGAACCTACAAAACTACACAATTGAACCTACATGTTCTTGTTTTGAGATAGCAAAGAGATGGGGAAGAACTAGACAAAGAGCTGACAAAAGCAGTGAAATTCATTGAGAGGATTAAGCAAATCTGTCTCACGGTGCAGGAATAGTTGGAGAAGTTTCAAGCCATGTACATTGTCAAGAGTGTGTGACTTCACATGGCAAGGAGAAGACTCCAAGGAGAAGATAGGAAGCTCAAACTTTGACAATTTGGGACATTTTCCATCTTGGAGCAAGTTGGACAGAATGCTTTCAAACTTGAACTACCTTCATTCATGAGTACACACTTGGTAATCAACTGTGAAAACTTGCATCCATATGATCCATTCCGGTTGGAGAGAGGAGCTTAAACTTGAACTTCCTTCATTCATGAGTATGCATTTAGTAATCAATTGTGAAAACTTGCGTTGATATGATTCATTCATGTTGGAGAGAAGAGCAAATTACTACCCTCTGTTGAAGACTTGGTCATGGATGGTCAATGAAAGTTGGAGAGCATGGTATTCTAGAAAACAGTCAGAGAGACAAGAAATGGACCAGATCCTTGAAAGATCGACATCAAGGGAAAGACACTAATGCATCAAAATGGTGCCTCAAGGAGGAATTGAGAGAATTATTCCCACATCTCTTAAACCACTAAGTTTGTGGGACTAAAAGCCTCCTGAAAGGGGGGGTATGATATAGAAAACAAGTTCATTTTATCAAACAACCAGACTTCAATTAAACTGAAGCAATAATCAGAAAGCAATTTTATCAACGCCAAAACCTCTGGAGTTAGTAGGGTGGCAGTTTCACCTATTTCAAACAAACATGTAAAGTAATGGCAGAAAAAAAAAATCATGTTCCCAATGATCTATTTATAAGAGACATAATCTCAATTATAAACAAATGGGGCAAGTTCAGTTAGTTATAGGAGCAAGAACTATTTTGATGCAAATATGAGCAGTGTGACAGTAGGAAAAGCATCATACATACTCTATCAAGAATTCTTTGTAACTACTTTTGGCTAAGGAAATGAGAGGAAGCTGAGCATTTTCCACTTCCAGCTGGTTTATCCCACACTAGAGCTTCTAGGTCAAAAATCTTGTGTCAATCCTTTTTTTTTAAGGTTTCTTGACATTCTTGTTGTTTCATCTTTGTTTAATACAACTGCACTTTTGTTTTGTTTACAGCAACTAACGAACAATAATTCCACGACTGTTCACATTCTAATCTGTCAATTTGAAGTTAATTCAAGCAGGACAGCATATACACCTGTAAATTTCTAGTTAGAGTTGAATTTTGAGAGATTAGAATAACAAAGTGACGTCCCTAACCCTATATACATGCCTCCAGGTATCTAAATCAGCTAATAACCTTCATAGAACTGTTAAATTTTTAGGACATTAGACTAAGGGAAATGATAATCCAGATTGGAGATTCATAGTCTGATTAGAATGCTATCAGGAGAAACATTTGTTTTAAGAAATGAATATCTAAATTCAATTGATAACAAATAAATTATAAAATTTATGGTACAAGTTCGACCCTTACCAGCCTAGAAAATGTAGATATTCATTAAGATTTCTAAGATTAACGCAGGGACCTATATAAACCAAAAAAATAGCTTTTCATGTTAGCAGAAACATAATGAAAGCAATCTGGGCTATTCTCATATGTTTCATGTGCATCAACCAAGTTTAAGCAAATATTTACAGCAGAGTAAGCACCTAGAATTCCAGCCAATATGCAACCACAATATTTACTCCAACTAAAACAACATACATAAAAAGACCAGATTGATGTTTCTTATTTTTTGGGAGTTGACCTGTGTAGTTTTTTAAGTCATTTCAAGATACCTCATAAGTAGTCATTACAATACTGACATTTTTCCTCATTATGTTGTTAATAATTACAAGGCAAGGGAACCCAGTTAGCACACACGCACCTTTAAGCATTTGTTAGTAAAGGGAAGAAACAGAGAATACATTCACTGCTTTGGGCTTTTTATCCTCTAGCCAATACTTGTAACCTGCAAGATCTGGGAATTAGACTGAATAATTTATGTTCAGGTTGAAGGATGGGCCTGATTCAAAGCAATGCCCCCTAGATATTATTCTTCATTCAAACTTATAATAATAACATTTTTTCTTTCTCTGTAACAATCCACGTGTTTGGACTTATAATAATAACATTTTTTCTTTCTCTGTAACAATCAAGGTGTTTGAATGTGTGGTATGACAGGCAGAGCATATCTCACCTATTTTTAATATTTTTTTTCTTTTGATTTGTCAAATAGTTATCTTAAACATGTTGTGCCTTCAAAATCGGGTGTAGCCACTGGAATGGTCAGGTTGCTAATAGTTGCTGCAGTGTTTGTGGTTAATTATAGAAACTCAAAGTCTATGTCTAATGTGGAACAATTCCTTCATGATTATGTTCATGAAATCCCCAGCAGATATTCTTATTCTCAACTGCAAGAAGATCACCAACAACTTTGCAGATAAATTGGGGGTAAGAGGATATGGCATAGTTTATAAATGAAAGCTCCAAAGAGGTAATATGGTGGCTGTTAAAATTCTTGATCATTCAAGACACAGTGAGAGCCAGTTCATGAGCGAAATTGCAACAATCAGAATCCGTCATGTTCATATGCTTTGCCTAATGTGATATTGCTTTGAAAGACTTAAAAGAACACTTGTATACAAGTACATGGTGAATGGTTTTCTGGATAAGTATATAATTGCAGGAAAAATAAAATCTACAGATGCTGAATTGGGATAAATCATACTCAATTGCTTTAGGTGCAGCTCAGGGGATTGCAAATATAAAGTGTACTGTTCCCATGGCCAGAAGTTCAATGATTCCCAGAGTCCCCCAAACACTTCTGTGATGTTAAGGATTTTCCTTCATATTTCACTGATATTTTTGACGGAACTCCATGAGTCCTGAACAACAATAATATTTGAGGAGGTCTGCCAACACCAACTTCACCTATAGAGTTGCAATAGCAAAATGCTATATATAACTAAAATGAACAAGTTAAAATAAGTGATTTGTCCCCTCCAGATTCAGGAGCATAGATTTCATTCCAGGCCACCATATTGGCAAAACGCATTGAATGTAAATAAAGAACTCTATTTTCTAATTTGTGTCCTACGCTCATTGAAAGTGTAAGGATTTGAAGAGTATCGTGGTGATATAATCCTTACCCCAAACATTCGCAAGAATCAAATCAATTGATAGAAGCAGTAAGATATATCAGCATATTGCCATATACTATGCACTACACATGATGTAGCTAAGACATATTAGCTTAATATTTAAATTTATTTGTTATCTGTCCCTTAACCTGAACATAAATTATTCAGCCTAATAATCTTCACATCTTGCGGAGCATAAGTCTTGGCTGATTTTCAATAAGCAACTAGGTGAATTATTGAAAAAACTATTTGATGATTTTGAAATGCAACATTGCAACTAATATACCAAGATTCCCATTAAAGTGATAAGAGAGAACATTTTTAGCTAGAAAGAATGTATCTTGGATGAGACCCCCAAATGGTTTTTTTAAGCTGAAATTTGATGGTATCTCTAAGGGTAATCCTGAGCAGGCTGGAGCTGATTTGATCAGTAGAAATGATAGTGGTGTTTTTGTCCACAGGGGTTCACTTTTCCTTGGATATCAAAGTAATAATGAAGCAGAATGGAAGGCAATTGTTTCAAGGATGGTCTTAGATTCTTCTCTTGGATGTAAGCAGTTGGTGGTGGAGGGTGACTCTTTAATTGTAATTAATGGTCGTTGCAAAAAGTTAATTGAAAAAATGGCATTTTTGAGGAGGCTTTGGTGCTTACAAATTCATTTGAGGAAGTGGTGTTCTCACACTGCTTCACAGAAGCTAACTTGGCAGCAGATTTGTTGGCAAATACTGGAGTGGACTAGAGGCCCTTCTCAGCTCTCTTCAATGAGTGAAGCACTTCCTGATCGGGATTGGACAAATTGTTGGCTTTTAAACCTCCTTAAATCATTGACATGTGTTTTTTCTTAGGATCTTATGGAGACTGTTAAGTTGGTGATTGAGGGTAATTATTAGAGCAAGTGTTCTGGATTTATTGGACATGAGGGTTGGGGCTTGGGTTTTGTGTGAAGGATAGCTTGATTTAATATTGCGTACATTGCCAAATTTGGCACGTATCACCCTCCTCTGCCTGTGTTTTAGCTTCGTTAAATGATATGGACCCTGTTTCATATTACAACACTAGTGTTTTGCTTCCTCTAGGTTTGCATTTGGTTGCAGGTGTCGTGTTGGTGTGGTGGTTGGTGCTGGCAGTGTCGTTTTTTGGTGGTGTGCTCTCCCTATAATGGCCTGTCACCATGGCTCTAGAAAACATACAGACTCCTTCATAGGAGGGAAAATTTCTGATAATCGACTCTACGCTACTTTTAATTACAAGGATTGTGCAGTTCTCGGCTTTGCCAAAGTTGTGTTGGGCAAAGCAGGAGTAGGTGGTGATGGACCTCCCCAGTCAAAATCATCCATTTGAGAGGACTTTGTTTAGATGTTAGCATCATTCGTGCCATCCGTAAAGCATAGGGTCTAGTGTCTTTCTCTGTTGCTGCCCTCTTTGTTCAAGGATATGGTCTATGTTAGTGATGTGCAGGATGATGTTAAGGCTCCAGTTGAAGTTTCAAATCCCCCGGCTTCTTTGAAGGATGTTAGCCTGGTGAGGAAGTAAATTTTAACTGTGTACAAGGAATACAAAGAGCTTGAGGTGTATTCTCTTGATTTAGGCCAGGTGGTGGAGAATTTAATGGTTACTCATAATACTGAGTGTTTGGAAATGTCAAGTGCTTTCTCGATGCCCTATTTGGCCAAAAGTGGTCTTGTGTGGCACGAGAAAAGAGTGGGAGTGTTTTACGGAGTGAAGTTTCCTAGATTGGCTGTTGGGTGTTGTTGATAATTGTTTTTAGACAAGTCAACAATAGAGTAAAACACTAGAGTATCTGACTCTCTCTTGAGCAAAGCCTCTCGAATGCTGAACGAAGTGATCAAACAAGATGACTCCAAGGTTCCTTTCTTATAATTTTGGAAGAGATAGCTCAGTGACTTAGCATGATTATGCTGGTAAACACAAAGGGACTTACATCAGATCTTTCTTCTTTCATTCAGCTTATCTCTCCTTCAGTGTGGATGACATATATACAAGACTTCAACGATAAAGAAAAGTAAAAGGGAAAGGGTTCAGAAACTATCTAAAGTCAATGAGGTAATGATGATGCTTGAATAGACAAACTCCTGAATTAACCTAACTTCACTTCGCCAAGGGTGCCTACAACTACATGAAGCTGGTGCAATCTCCTAAGGTTACGCGAATGGTTTTCAAATCATGAAAGCTTATCCAAGCACCCATCGAATGGCGCAGCTCAAACAAGCATCCACAATCGAACTTATGCAAATAATAAGGCTCAGACTAGCTTTACACAACACTTCACCAGCGATGAATGTTAAAAGCATGAGCTAAGAATTGATCAATATTCAATACAACATACATTACAACAATGAGCTTCTAATCTACTTTGAGACATCTCTTCATTCAATCAAGATACAAGAAATCATGTGATTCCACAAGATAACACTTAACACCAAATAAACTTCCAATGTCTTTGCATTTAACCTTGAGAAATATTTACAACAATTTCACGCCCTCTCAGGAAATTTTGAGTCTCTCCTATTCTACTCCTAAAAAACTATTTGCCTACTGACTACTGAATTACAAATGAGGCAACAAGGCCTTTATATAGTGCTCCAGATTACAATGAATGGCTCCGATTATTTGATAGCCAAGGGTCTAGATTGTGCCACCTCAGTGGTAGTTACAACAACTTTCTATTTTTAGTACAAAGAGAGAGAGGCAATGAAGGCACGTTTTCCAATGTGATAAGGTAAGGCAAAAGCATTTAAAACATCCTTCACATAGGTACCCCTTTGGCTTCTTTCATTAAATGATACATTTAATGTATTTAAAATGCTATGGCTGATATGATTGGATGATGATGTAGATGCCACATAGGTGCCCCTTCAGCATATCTTGTGGATTTCAACTGTTGATTCAATATGTTTTTGATGAAGAACACTTGATAGGTATCTTATTGATCTTGCCTTGTACATCTCCTTGCAAACTGGATGTACGATACTTGTTACTCATTTGATTGACTTTGTAATACTTTCTTCTTCTTATAGGATGTAGGTATGAATGATCTTCTTCGATGCTTTTTGATGAGTGTGGTAGGAGATGATGATGATAATGCTTCCTTCATGTATTGGAGTAGGAGATCTCTCTTGGACTTGAAGTTTCAAGAGGAACTTGAAGTTGAATAGATGAATGCCCTTGCTTGATTTGAGGATGAAGTGCTTCCTGACTTCTCAAAGAGACTTGAAGCTTGATGAGTCTTGAAACTTGAAGTATGATCTTTCATGATGTCATTGATGAAGAGGACTTGAGATATATCTTGCTGTGACATCTTGGAGCAGCTACCTCTTGAAGTGATGTTTCCTTGGGAGTGATTACTTCTATGTGGAAGGCTCCTTTAGAGTTGCTGCATGAAGTTCCCTTGAAGGTTGAAAGAACTTGAAGTAGTATGTTAATCTTGAACTTGAAGTGATTATTCCGAGCAGCTTATGATGTTCTCTTCACATGACTTCAATCCTAGCATGAAGGTGATTCCAGCCTCTTCTTCTTTCTTGACTCCTTAGCTTCATCTTGTATTGCTGCAACATAAACAGAAAAACAGCATCAATCCCTTTTGATAACACATAATACATAAGAATCATTACAAGCATTTCTAATCTAAACACATGAGTTAAGGACTTTGATGTCTAACTTATATGATATGAAAACTTTATCTAGACTTCACACTAAGATGGCGCACTAATTCGAAAAATTCTGATCTTCCTTGAGCTGTCGCATTGGATTGGAGTTTTAGGATCTTTTACTTTGAAATTTCTCATATCAGCCTTTTGGCGCAGCAGATAGGGGGTTTGGATCAGCAGATGATGTATTTGAGATCCTCTTAAAATACTCTTAACTTTCATCTCCTTGGCGCATTGGATAGCAAGTTTAGAATCCTCTTCTTGAAGCAACCTAACTCAAGTCATCTCTCCACTCAAAGTGGCGCAGTGGTTGAAGGTTTGGAGATCCTCTGCAAACATCATAAAATTTTGCACTTTAACACCCAAAACCTGCCTCTTCATCTTGGCGCATCAGTTCAAAGGTTTTAAGATCCCCTAGAAGCTCCTATCAAACTCCTTCTGTGGTTGGCACATTGGATAGGGTATTTTGGATACTTGATTGAGATGTTTCTTGAAATTCATCATCATCTCCCTGTGACAAGGTGTAGCAGATAGCAATTTAATCTTCTCTTTATGTCTAATGCAGCAGATCAGATCTTCATCCTCCTTCACTAATTTCCTGTGGATGCATGAGTTTAAGGGCAGCAGATCAGATTTTTGGGATCTTCTTCAACTTAATTCTGATTTCCTCTACAAGGTGGCGCTGAAGTTGAGCATTTTGATAGCTCCCTTGATAAAATCTTTGAAACTTGCATTGAACCTTTACCTTGAGGTGGCGCAGCTGATGAGGATATTGAACCTTCCTTATAATCTGTCATCATTTTCATAGCAAAATCAGGTCTTCTTGAAAGTGGCGCATTACTTAAAGGTTTTGGGATCTTCTTCAAAGCTTGTCAAAACTCCAACATAGCCTGTTCAGTTTGGCGCAGCAGATAGAGGGTTTGTGATCCTCTTCTTGGACTAGCGCATTAGATTAGGATCAAGAGATCTTCCTTCTACATGTGGCCGATTAGATAAGGATTTTGAAATCCTCCTTCATCTCCCCTTTTGGCGCGTTGGTTGAGCTTCTTAAGATCCTCTAAAAAACCTTAATGTAACGGTTCTAACCAAAACTCCTCCTTCACCTTAGGTCGCATTGGTTGAGGAATTGAAAATCCTCTTGATTTTCGCATTCGTTGAGGTGTTCAAGATCCTCTAGAATTAGCGCACTAGATCAAAATTTCGAAATCATCATCTTCTTCTATCCTTGGGCGCATTGGATCAAGGGTTCAAAATCCTCTTCTATCCTCTAGCCTCGGCGCATTAGATTGGGTATAAAGAATCCTCTAGAATTAACACCTTCCAATGTCTTTCGCAATTTCTTTTACCTTACTTTCAAAATGGCGCATTAGATCAACAATTGGGTTTCCTCTAGAAACATGCCTTCAACACTTGACTTTACTTCCCCTCCACAAGGTGGCGCAATGGATGGATGTCTTAAATTCTCCTTTAAAGTCTTTGGAATTTTGCCTTAAAACTTGAACTAGACCACCCTCCACTTGTGGCGCATTAGACAGAAGTTTTGGTTTCTTCTAGAATTGATGCACTAGATAAGTCACATTGGATAAGGATTTCGTTATCTTCTTGATTTTCTTCTTGTTTGGCGCACTAGATAAAGGATTTGAAGTCCTCTAGAAGGTGGCGCACTAGTTCAGCAATCTGAAATCCTCTTCTATCACTCCATAATGGCGCATTGGATAGCACTTTTGAAATCTTCTAGAACTTGCGGAATGGATCAAGGTTTTAAAATCTTCTAGCATCTCCCTTTTGCGCATTAGTTGCCTATATTGAGATCTTCATCCTATCTCCCCCCTTTGGCGCATTGCTTGAAGTATTTGGAATCCTCTAGAATGAGGCGCATTAGTTGGGGTGTTTGGAATCCTCTACTTTATCCCTCCACAAGGGCGCATTGGATCAAGGATTCGATTTCCTCTTCTTTTGGCGCATCACTTCAAGGATTCGATTTCCTCTTCTTGTGGCGCATCACTTCAAGGATTCGATTTCCTCTTCTTTTGGCACATCCCTTCACACTTGCGAGATCTTCTACAAATCGGCGCATTGGTTAGGTTCGAAGATCCTCTTGATTTTCGCATTGGATAGGCATTTCAAATCCTCTAGAGTACTTAGCCGATTTTTTCAGGGTTCTGGAGGGTAAAGGTATATTGAAATATATATTTAAGTGAATTTCTTATACTTTAAATATTTTTCAATATACCTTTCAGGATGTTTGAGATAGGTCTCGAATCCACCGGATTTAACATGCAAAATATAGAATTTGGAGGATTCACCAGATTTCAAACTTAGTTAATTTTTCAGGATTTCAGGATTTCAGGCTACCAAACTTAGTCTTTCAGGATCTCAAACATACATCAGGATGGGTCTCAATATTCAAGAACTGGATGAGATTTGATCAAGATTCTTCATTACTACAAGTTTATATACCAGATGAGACCTCCAGTTATAAAGCAAAACTTCTAGGAGAGAGACTCATTATTGGATTGGCAGAGGAAACAGACCTAAGGCATCATCAAAACTTCATGCAAAGCACAGAGCTCCAAAAAAGGGGGGGTCCCTATTCCTAATGGGGCGATGTGTGATTTGGTCACAACAGGTGTGATGGTTCTGCATCAGATGGTGCTGCTAGAAGGAAGGAGGAAGTCACAGTGGTGGATATGGCGGGTTGGGATGTTGATCCTGCTGGTGGAGTGGCACGTGGGGAACCTGTGTTTAAGCTTGTAGCTTTGTATTTTGTCGGTTGGTTTTTTGAGTTGCAGTATGGTGTCTTACTGTTTCGACCATTTTGGTCGTTTTGTTGTAATTGTTTCTTTTTGTGGGCAAGGGCCCCTATTGATCCCCCACTAATTAATCAAAGACAACATCCTGACCAGGAAAGGTGATATTAAAAAAGAAACTCTGAAACAGTCATATGAAAAGAGTGTGTATCATTTAAGTTTCCATACTTAGTTGCCCACAAGAACCACAGAAGATAAAGATTTTAATACAAATTGTTAACAAAACATCTGATCAACTCCTTTTGTAGTTCACTACAAGTTTTAAACAATGATGTTCCTAACTACTCAAAGGTACTACTCACAAGACAGAAATAAGGGAATGTCACATTTGTTTCTACCAACAATTTGGATATGTTGAAGGAAACAAAGACACATACCATCTCAAAGCATACCACTATGATACAAAGTTTAAGATTACATAATCTGTTCATATATCTTCAATAGCCTCAAGAAACCCACAGTCTATAAATGCATGAAAACATTAATAAAACACACCTTGTGAAATCACAGCTATTCTAACAGTTTGACCAGTTCCTTTCGGTAAAATCACCTGAAAACAACCACCATAATATCACTCGCCCATTTAACATGTTGATTACCATGGATATCTAAAGCTTTGATAAATCATAAAATGTAACAATATAAAATAATTCATCTGAATGAAAGTAACTTATAGAACAAAATCTTTACTACGACTCTGCATAAAGAGAAAAACACATTTACTGGCAGAGAATACACAACTGAAACTAATTTTGTCTGTTCAAGCATGTTGCAGCTGGGTGCTGACTTCAAAGGACATCAGAATTGTTAAGATTCCTGCAAATGAATAAAGGAACTTTTCTCTAAAAACTGGGAGATAGTTGGGCTTAATTAAATTGTGGAATGCCACAATGTTTCCTAGTAGAAACCTATTTGTCCAAGATAGCAACATATAGAACATTGTGAGGCAATGCCAGACAGAGTCCTCATGCTGGAATTTAGTTGCACAGCTTAGAGCCCTGGACCCAATTTCCAGATTCATTCTCAGCTAAATTTATTTGGACGGTTTAATGGAAGAAAAGGATGAACTAATATGCCTGTTCACAACCCATTGACAATTGTACTTCTGCACAAAAACAACCCTGACACTTTTTAACATCTATCCCCCATACTCACCATGCACACAATCCAGAAAAGCAGCCTATGCTACATTTTTTGACTTTGCATCCTCCTAAGTCCATGGCTAAAGAAAACGACACAATAAAAGAAACTAAAGTTACTCACTTGCAGGCTCGGTATTGTAAATAAATATCTTTATATGTTATGGAAGTGTTTACAGAACTTAGGTTACTGATTTCTACCACAAATGCACATAAACTACACCATTTTGAAATCCATGCCCAAAGCTATGCTTTAAATTAAAAATGATATACATGGATAATAGCAATCTTTCACTCTTCCAGATCTAAAATAAAGAATATCACAGTTATCTCAAACTCACTGTTGCTCTTAGTTGCTGATCATTATATTTGGGATCAATATTGAGGCGGAAATGGGCCTCTGCTGTCTCTACAAACTTTGTACTTGCAGTAGCTTTCATCAAAGTAATAGCAGTTACAGGACCATATTCCTGTTTCTTCACTCGCAACTTCTGAATCTCCAAAAACCTTTTTGAACGTTCCTGTAAGAACATAAGGATTTGTATCAAATTCATGATGGATGCATCAAATCAATGCCCACTTTTCAAATTCTACTCACTGCACCATATTTTGAATGGATAAGTGATGGTATCTATAAAAATCAAAATTTTGTTTCATGTTTTCAAAAGACAAGAACACGCAATAATGGCATATATGGCATATGAGATGAAGTCCCATCTCTTCAAAAAAGCAGCAAGTTTAGAGCACCAGCAATGCCCCAAAGTCCAAACCTCTCTATTTCTCCTTTAACTAATTTATCTTGGCATACCAAATTTCTCAAATGCCCAATAAACTATAATAGGCGAACTTATAAACCAAATTATAATGACAGTGTAGTATATTTACTCTAAATAAGGTCCACCCTACTGATTTGGTAGCTTCATAGGGAATGGTAACAGGAAGAGACTGAGAGAACAGTTTGCATGGTGGCTGAAGTTTCTGACAGCAGTGAGAGCATTTTTCGTGCATTTTCCCTAGGACAGAAAAGGTCATTAATCAAGATCAAAAGGCAATGAAGCTCACTCCACTTGGAAATAAAATCTCAAAACTACAATAAAGGACACTTTTACTGTACAACTTAGGCCACTTTCAAAGACATGTTCAATCATCACTCACTAAAGGGGCGCTATTAATCAAATTATTTTTATATTACAATGCTCTTTCCCAGCTGTTGAATTTAGGGTTCTACCTTCTTTGTACAAAATGACTACACACAGTTTGAAAAAAATCTTTAAGTAAACCAATAGCTATTTTAAGTATTGTTTATTCGAACAAAGAGCAGCTTCACATAGACAAATTATTTGTGAGCAGAGTTGAAGTGGCTTCACATTATATGCTGTTAAAGAATAAATTTCAGTAATTTTATCTAAATTAGACAGTGCACAAAGAATTGAATGAACCCTTAAGAATTGTTGTGAATTGTTAATATAATTTCTACGAAATTTGTAACAAATATGCCAATTAGAAAGAAAAAAAAAATTCGCGTACCCAATTGAAAAAAAAACACATACCTAATTGAAGAAAAAATAGCTCATATCCAGTCGGAGAAAAATAACAAGTTGAGTTTATTATCATAAATTTGAGAAACTGGATACATTTTATAAAAAAATTGTGTCTTTGGAAGCTTGTGAATTGCTAAACAAATATCGAGAAGACTTGCCAAAATTTGTGGGTTGTGGAATTTACACAATCCCAAAGTGAAAACAAGCATTCCCAATATCTTACTACAATTTGTATAAAACAAAGAGAACGTTAAACACATACTCTATCACGTTTGAGTGGCAATGCAGACTTCCCTTTTTTGGGTTTCGTAGTAGTAATCACGGCATCTTCACCATCCTGTTCTTCCTCTGTTGCCTCTTCTTCTTCTACAAGGGACCCTGCAAACCCTGATACAGCACTCACTCTTACTCTGCCTTTTACACAAGGCTTCACATTCCCCGATGTCTTCTGACTCCTGGGAAGAAGCAATGCAATTTTTCTGCTGTACCTTGATAGGCCACCAAACCCACTTAAATGCCTCTGGATGGGCTTCCGAACTACCGGGGAATAAGATATGGGGGAAGGTTTGGAAGAAATGCTTAAACTGTTAAAGGAGCTATCTACTAAAGCATTGATTGCTGCTAGAGTTGTCATTTCTACCAAGTGCAAATGAGAATCCTATACACAGCAATTTTAAGTCTGGTATAGGTATGTCATAAAGCCTTTTAGAAATTCACTACCAATCACTAATATGCAATGAAAATTCGTTCTTGCTTTATGTTTCTCAAGTGTTGTGAGAAATACCACAATTGCAGCACGAAATGATACCACTCAGATAAATGAAATCAGTCCATTGACAAAATAACAATGGCAGAAATGTGTTTGAGAAAGGAGAATTCCCAAATGATGGGATGAAAACACAAAAAGAGTATGGCATAGATAAGGGTGTGGTTTTATTCGCATGAAGATAAGAATAGTCCTTAGTCACACGCTTAACCTGCTCAAATAAACTGATCTCGTAAAAGCCAAAATTTCCAAGGCAGAGGTAAATATGATTGAGAATCTCCTAGGCAGTTTTCTAAGTCATATTCCAAGTTTTAACTAACTGATCATTCTTTCTCTTGGAGTAAGGTTACTGGGAATCCCTGTTTGACCCATTTTTTTATTTTTCTTTAAAATTAATGTTGGGTATCTATTTGTAAAGAAAATATATATTTTTCCTATAGCAAATGTTGCTATTTAAAGAGTAATTTAAATAAATAGGCATAAATATCATGAAATTGAAACATTAAATGTTAATGTATAGTAAATGCAATAAATGAAAGTACTTAGATCTAGGCTCGAAAGATGAAAGATTATAATATGGTGCTGAAAATATGGGTATCTCAAGACTGAAAATTGATATTTTGTGTTTGTACTTTACCTGAAAATGATTTGAGCCTTTTCTAGGATCGTGGATCTATCTCATGGCCCACAAAAATGATATGGCTAACTTTGCACTCCTGCTTTTTTATTGGCCCAATTTGCCTCTATCTGCTTTCTTATCTAGGCTAGCAGTATTTATAAATACCTTTAGAGGACTGCCAGATCACTAGGGGACAAGTTCTCTTAGGTCAGCCCGAGTAAAGGATTGGTTTTACAGTCATGCTAATGATCAAAAACAACAATCTCTAAACATGCAAATGCGTTAAGATGATAATGCAAATCTAGATTCATTTTAGCGCATGAAACTAAAGTGTTCTTCCTTGTAATGTGAATGATTTTGAATGTTCAAATGATGCAATTGAATGCCTTTAAATACAAGAGCATAGCAATAAAACACACAAACATGTGTTTAGTTAGCTCTAGGTGAGAAAGAAATGGGCGAGAGTTGGCTAAAATTTGAATTTGGCAGTGAGATCTGTAGGTCCGAGATCTTTTCTACCCTCGTGGGATTGATCCACTAATTTCTAAGAGCAACTTGGTTCAGATTTCATCATTATGCTTCCAACGCATATAAGAAGTTGTGATTTTGAGTTATAATTCAAAAGTTGTGACCAATACAATAGATAATTATATTTTGGCCATCGAGACAAAAAGGGTGAAAAAATTAAGGTGGGAATGAAATGTCTTGGGATACATTCATGGATAAGCACAATAAATCAAGGATATATGGGAATATGGACAAATGTGGATAAGTAATGGATAAGAGATATGGGAATGTGTGTGAATGGTTGGGTAATGACATGGGGGAAAGAGCTCAACTTCATGCAAGATTGAACCACTTGTGAATATGTAAATGTACTAAGTCATTCTCTCCAAATAGGCACAAAATTGAATGGGAATTGGTGTGGGTATGCAAATTTTACTGTTACATTTTGCCCACACTTTGAGGTGCATGTGAATCCTATAATGATCATGTATCTCAAAGTATGTAGCACTCATAGACATGCGGGTAAAGTAAATATTCAAACATAAAAAGATATATCGAGGGTCCATATAAAACTTAGTTAAGCCTATTAAATGTCACCATGTAAGTCCATCCTTCGGCATGAGCATGCCATAAGATCCTACAAAACAAATGAAATAATGCCATGAGCAACTTTTGTCATGCAAGTAGAAATAAGAACTACAATTTGAATCTTAATATCAACAATCATAAGTAGTAGACGAGAGAGAGGAGGAAGTAGCATTAGAGGGATTCTACATGTATAGAAAGTGGTAATACTTTGCCTCGCTTGGAAATCATGGGATAACAAGGCGCATGGGTGCTAGCATGTCATGTGCTAATGACAAGTCTATGTAAGCACCAATAACTATTTGTAAACTCAGCATGAGAATGTTAGTGACAGAATATGCCCCTAAAATTGGTTACATCCATAGGATATAAGGAATGTGAGGAGAGGGTAAGGAAATAGTACATGAAATGTAAATGTAAGTTAAGCATGTAAATCATGTAAAGTAATAAGTGTAAATAAGTGCATCATGTATCAAGTAGATAAAGTATGTTAAATGATAATCATAGTAAGCACATGGGTTGGAGGTAATATCAAGGAAGGAAGTTACTCCTAGCATGGGCAAGTTAAAGTGGTGGTGTGGCCCTTAATGGACATGAACACTTGTTTAAGCATAATAAGACAATAGAAAAGGTATATGCCCCAATGGTGCAACATGAGAACACAATGGTATGGGTAAGGCAATTGATCCCTAGTGGTGATGATTTAATCTTGATACATGGCATAACATGTAGTCAACAATGCAAGGAAGGCTCATAGTGTCTCTAGTGGGACTCTTAGAACATGGTTCTAGGTCATGCAAGTACACAATGTGATAGGGTAAGCACAATGCATGATGCCTCAAAATGTGGTAAGTTGGCTCTTAGAACAGGGTTAGGTCATGCGAGCACAACAATGTAAAATATGATCAAGAGAGTGCATGTTAAGGTATTTGCCCCCTCATGGGCAAGATAATGTAATAAGGAGCAAAGATGTGTAATTGACAAGGATCATGAATAGTGTATAATATCCTAGATAGTGATGTTTGATAGCCCTTAGTGGTCAAATATTTATGATATATGATAATCGGTGCCAAATGATTGGTGCACCCAGACACTAGTGTTCAACATTTTAGATCCATATAAGTACTATGAAGGAGAAATGGATGAAGATAGATCAAAGAGACTAGAGTAAATAGATACTGCAACTGTAGAAAGAGGAGATTGAAGGGATTTTAGACAATAGAGTTGGAAGGAGCACCAAAAATAGATAATATGCAGAACATATGTTTAAATAGAAGGGAATGTTGATTAAAGACTCATCTTAGATTTCTAAGGTTGAGGCAACCACTTTGGTTTCCCTTTGGTCACTAGAAAGTGGGGGATTCACTTTAAAAATTACCTTGATTGTCTAATGCAAGAATGTCCTAGGTGTAAGAGCAATATTGCATCACCCAAAAACACTTTCTTTCATGTTTGTTTGTTTGTAGGTTTATAATGACACATTCCAATAATCACACAATCACTATAATTTGTGGTGCTTACCACAAAGGCATATCAAAGTTCTAGACTTAGTCACAAGCACATCAGAGACCATTGTTTAAGCCATGCAACAAATATATGAGTTTTTGTGATAATGCTTATTTACATTTCAAGGCTCATCAATTCCAAGGAGGCTCATGGTATTAACCACATTGATATCTAATGTGTATTATTTACCACATTCCTTCTAGAAGGTTCCCAACTACACACTACTAGAAAACATGTTTCATCTAACATCAGGATCTGTGTCACCTCACATGGTCAACATAGATCATTCCTAAGGCTAAAGGCTCACTATATAAGCATCACTCATGATCATTTAGAGTTAGTGAAATAATTAGAGATGAAGAATTAGATGCTTATTAGAATGCTCGATGGTAGAGCAAAATATTTGTATTGCAATATGATTAGAGAATTCTATAATGTGCACATATTGGTGCCCATATATCATTGAAGGTGAAGGCCTCATGTTGTAAGCTCATTGTAGTAGGTTGTAATGTATTTAATGACTGTGATACAATAAAGATCAATTCTATTATTTGCTATTTTATTGAGTTTTTCTATATGTGTTTGTGTTTTTTGGTTGCATGGTTGGATAATCCTTAATTGGACCTTTCGATCATGACTACATCAAAATGCTATAGGTTTCACTTATACCATAAAGCTACTTGTAATAGTGATGTAGGTTATATATAGGTTACTATGGGTCATCTAGAAGCTACTATAAGTGTATAGGTAGTTTTTACATGTATAATTAATTGATAAATATACCTTTGGTGTTCTAACCAAGTTTTGAATGTGTATCAAGAAATTGAGACAACAATCTTTGTAGGTGATAAATGGTCCCACTCATGATTAGAGTTGTTGTTTACTTCTTTTGGTTTTTTTGTTTGTAAGCATTTATGTGTGTGATTTTTAGTTTATTAGTATTAGTATATGTGTTTGATTATATTATTGTTATGATTATGATTTTGATAAGTTTTGATTGTTTTGTGTTTGATGAATTGGTAAGTTGTAGAGTGATTAAGCATTCATCAAGCATATAGCTAATTCTAGTATAAGTTAATTATGTGTAAACAAAATATTTCTTTTAATTGCACTTTAAATGAATCTTCTTGAAAATTAGCACCACTTTATGGGAGTTTCAAGTTTTATTAGTAAGAGGGGGGAGGGTCCTTGCCCTTGTATTATATATGAGCAAAAAAGATTACACGGGTTCATTGGTTGCCAAAGGAAAAATCCTACCATGGACACACAACACTATTACATTGTGTACAACCATTTTATATATAATTACCATCTTGAAAACAAAAAAGGAGACAACTACAATATTTCTAGATATACTAGACCAAATAACTAGATGCAGGAGCATCCGGGTTCATGTGCAATCCTCGTCAACCAAAAAGATTTGTTTTTACTTTCTTGTTGTTTGTTTTGGCTGCAGGAGTTGCTTCACATGTGAATTGGTCAAATTTGGAGAATTTTCCTAAGGAAGTTGGCCAAGTAAGGGATTAATCTTGAAGAAGACCCAAATGGGTATCCATAACTCAATTTTGGTGAAGATCTGGTCAAAATGGTGAAGTTATGCTCCAGCATGACTTTTGATGCCTACTGCACCTAGAGGTAAAATCCAGTCACATTAGAAATCCATGCTGACATTCAATGAACAAGTCTGTGCTAAAATCCTAGGGTCTGGACTTGCGCTAAAAATAGCTCTTACTAACCATGTCTGGTCACCTTCAAATTCTCCGCTAATACGGTGACGTCACCATTCCCCGCTGAGTGCTTTCACACTTTTTGCGCTAAAAGCCTTCGTCACTAACCTGCATTAAAAACTGGTTCTACTGCCTAAGTCGGTCGACGCCAAAATCCATGCAGATCAGTTGGAGAGAAAATTGCCGCTTTGCGCTAAAATGCTCACTGTCAGACTCAACACTAAATTTCTTGCCCACTAACTTTGCGCTAACAGGGAGCTGCGCTGCCAAAGTCAGTAGAGGCCGAATTCTGTGCTAGTCGGTTGAGGCTAATTTCAGTGCTTTCTCTACAAAAGTCGATAGAGGCCAATTTCAACGCTTTCTCCTGTTGCGCTAAAATCCAGTTGGACCGACTTCTCCGCCAACGAACCAAAAAATGTCAGAAGTTAATTTTGATAACCTATACGACCGTTCCAAGGGAAAATTAGGTTGTGACATGTGTCTAGAGCATGAATGAAGGTCAGTGGCCGCCAAGGAGGTCTATAAATTCTTGGGATTTGTACTTTGAGGAAGCTTCTCTTAGGTAGTACATTTTTGGAGTCTTCCTGAAGATTTCTCCTGAATGTATGATCAATTTTGATATGCATCTTAAAGCATTGTAAGGCTGAGGCCAATACTCTTGTAATGCAATTTGTACTCCTGTTGTAATTATCTCTTGCATACGAATAAAAGAGTTGTTTGTTCCTATTGATATGTGGTTGCTTGTTGTGATTTTGTTATTTGTTGCTTGGTTTAGCTGTCTGACAAGGCTTCTGAACCTCGACCTACATTAAGTGGTATCAGAGCAAGGTTTCTCACTCCTTGAGGCTGTGGGATTACTACAGAGGGTCTGTAGACATGCCACACCAAGATAGAAGCAGGAGAGGACCACCTCCAAGAATGGGAGATGCAGTGTTGGCAGAAATGCTGAGAGGCATCATGGCTAGGCTAGATGCAATGGAGAGAACGCAGCGCAGAGGAGTACCCATGGAAGATGTAAGTGACAATAAGGAAGAAGTCAATGAAGAGGAAGTAGAAGAAGGGGAAGATGGATATGAGAGGAGGTTTTTGAATGCAATGACAAAGATTGACAGTAAGCCCCGTGTTGAGTTACCCAACTATAATGGTAGTCTGAAACCAGATGAGTTGATAGACTAGATGGAAAAGATGGAAAAGTTCTGTGAGTTGGAATCTATTGAAGACCCTAAGAGGGTAAAACTTGTAGCTTCAAAGTGGAAAGGACATGCATCTCTGTGGTGGGATCATGTGCAAGTTGAGAGACAGAGGAAAGGAAAGGAAAAGATTGAGACCTGGGAGAGGATGTTAACCAAGTTGAAGGCAAAATTTATGCCTGCCGATCATCAGATCACCAAGTTCAAGATGTTGCAAAACCTCAAGCAGAGGGAGAAAAGTGTGCAAGATTATATTGAAGAGTTTTATAGATTGAATATTAGGGTTGGTCACATTGAAGATGAGGCCGAGAAGATTTCTAGTTATGTAAATGGGTTGCATTATTCGATCCAAGATGAAATCAACATGGTTAGGATTACCAGCATAGAGGAAGCCTATCAATTTGCATTGAAGGGAGAAGAAAAGATCTCTAGGAGGCAGAATAGCTCTAGAGGAAGAGGTAGATCCTCCAAAGGAAGAGGGCAGTCAAATCCTGGACGTGGATCTCAGGATAAGCAAGGAGAAACAAGTTCTTCCAATACCCATGGAGGTAGAGGAAGGGGTGATTATTCCTGAGGTAGAGGAAATTTTGGAAGAGGAAGAGGGTTCAGTGGAACATGTTTCTAGTGTGGACAGGTTGGGCATAGGGCATTTGATTGTCCTCAGGTACAACAGAGTAGTAGCAAAGGGAAGGATACTAGAGTCCATATAGCACAAGCTGAGGACGATAGTGTGGCTAGTGCAGCCTCACCAAAGTGTGGAGAAGAAGATGAGGATGGAGAATCCTTGATGATGATGAAAGTTCTTCTAGCACCAGAGAAGGTACGAGAGGAACCAGAGTAGCAAAGAAATCTATTTCAAACTAGATGTAAGTCTGGAGGAAAATGCTGCAAGGTCATTGTGGACAGTGGCAGTACTGGCAATTTAGTGTTAGAAGAAATGGTGCAGAAGTTAAATCTGAAATGATTGAAACACCCCACTCCTTACAAGGTCTCTTGGCTGCAAAAGGGACATCAATTAATGGTAAGCGAACAATGTCTTGTCAAATTTCAGATTGGAAATTACAAAGATGAGATAATGTGTGATGTTATGCCAATGGATGCATGCCACCTTTTGTTGGGCAGACCTTGGTAATATGACAGACAGGCCATTCATGATGGCAAGAGTAATTGTATTACCCTCAAGAAGGATGGGGTTGAGTATATGCTGAATCCTTTGAAGGATAAGGATGAGGATGTTGAGAGAAGTAATAAGGTTAGTAAGTGGAAAACAATTCCTAAAGGAAATCAGAAAGGAGAAGGTTTGTTATGCCTTCCTACCTCAAATTGTAGAAGCTATGACAGCTGAGAAGGGGGTAGAAGTTCCCACAGAGGTCCAAGGAATTCTGAGTGAGCTTGATGACATATTAATGAAGGACTTACCTGATGGATTACCTCCAGTTAGAAGCATAAGTCACTACATGGATTTGATATCAGGAGAAAGCCTACCAAACAAGGCACCATATAGGATTGACACCTATGGAAAATGAAGAAGTGAATAGGCAAGTGCAGGAGTTACTGGATAAAGGGCTAATTAGGAAAAGTCTCAATCCGTGTGTTGTACCAGCAGTACTGGCACCTAAGAAAGATGGGAAATGGCAGATGTGCACTGATTCAAGAGCTATAAACAAGATAACCATTAAGTATAGGTTTTCGTTGCCTCGTATGGATGACTTGATGGATTACTTGAGTGGAGCAAAGTACTTCAACAAGATTGATTTGAAGAGTGGATACCACCAAATCAGAATTAGAGAAGGGGATGAATGGAAGACAACATTCAAAACCAAGGATGAATTGTATGAGTGGTTAGTGATGCCATTTGGGTTGACAAATGCACCCAACACCTTTATGAGATTAATGAATGAGGTAATGCAGTCGTTCCTTGGAAAGTTTGTCATAGTTTATTTGGATGATATTTTGGTTTTTAGCAAAACAAAGGAGGAGCACCTACTGCATCTTAAGGCAGTCCTGCAGAGGTTAAAAGAAGAGAAGTTGTTGGTGAACATGGATAAGTGCAGTTTTATGCAAAAGGAACTAGTGTATTTGGGTTTCATAATATCAGAGGAGGGGTTGAAAATAGACCCTAAGAAGGTTAAGGAAATACTGGATTGGCCTTCACCTAAAAACATGTTTGAGGCCAGAATTTTTCATGGCTTGGCGAGCTTCTATAGGAAGTTCATCAAAAATTGTAGTGGAGTATGTGCACCAATCACCGAAACAATGAAGGGTGTTAGGAAAGAGTTCCAATGGACAACTACAATAGAAAAGAGTTTTCAAATGTTGAAAAAGAAGGTAACAGAACAGCTAGTGTTGGCATTGCCAGACTTTAACAAAGTTTTTCAAGTAGATTGTGATGCTAGTGGTAGTGCAATTGGGGGAGTGTTAAGTCAAGAAGGTAGACCCATTGCCTACTTCAGTGAGAAACTCAATGAAGCAAAGAGGAAATACTCAGTTTATGACCAATAATTCTATGCTATAGTGTAGGCCTTAAAGAAATGGAGGCATTACTTGCTATCAAATGAGTTTGTGTTATATACTAATCATCATCAGCATTGCAGTACATCAGCAGTTAAGGTAAGTTAAACCAGAGACATATGAAATGGGTGGAATTCTTGCAAAGTTATTCTTTTGTCTTAAAGCATTGGAGTGTCCAGTCAAACCAGGTAGCTAATACACTCAGCAGAAGATGTTTGTTGATGAATGAGTTAAGGGTCAATTTTGTTGGTTTTGATGCAATGAAGGATTTGTATCCATATGATCCTGATTTTAAGGAAGCATGGGCTATGAGTAAAAGTTGAGTGATAGGAGATAGGACACCATGGTTGGAATACTTTATCCAAGATGGTTTGGTGTTCAAAGGATAGAAATTGTGTATACCTAAAAGCTCAATGAGAGAGAATCTCATCAGAGAAAAGCATAGTGGAGTTTTGAGTGAACATTTGGGAGTAGATAAGATAATGGCATAGCTGAATGAAAGTTATTTTTGGCCTGGGATGAGTGCAGATGTGAAAAGACTAGTACAAAGTTGTAGGATTTGCAAACATGCTAAAGGAGTACGACAGAATACAGGACTGTATCAGCCATTGCCTATTCCTGATAGACCATGGGAGCATATAAGTATGGACTTTGTTTTGGGATTGCCTCAAACACAAAGAGGTCATGATTCCATTTTTGTTGTTGTTGATAGATTTTCAAAGATGGTTCATTTTATACCATGTCAGAAGACTAGTGATGCATCCCACATAGCTGCATTGTTTTTCAAAGAGATAGTCAGGTTGCATGGATTGCCTAAGAGCATAGTTTCAGACTGGGACATGAAGTTTGTTGGTCATTTTTGGCATACATTATGGAAGAGAATGGGCATTGAATTAGGTTTCAGCTCAGCTTATCATCCATAGACTGATGGACAAACTAAGGTTGTGAACAAAAGTTTAGGAATTCCATTGAGATGTTTGGTGGGAGACAAACCACATTAGTGGGATCTTATCCTGGTACAAGCATAATTTGCTTATAACTATTCCATAAACAGAAGTGCAGGAAGGGGTCCTTTTCAAATAGTTTATGGGTACAGGCCGAGAGGTGTTGATGAACTTCGAGATAGTGCAGATTTGAGCAGGAAGAGTGCTGTTGCAGAAGATTTTGCAAAATACATCCATGAGGTACATAAGGGAGTGAAGGAAGAGTTAGAGAAGAGTGCCAACAAATACAAGGAGTATGCTGATATGCACAGGAGTGAACAAGAGTTTTAGGTGGGGACTTAGTTTTGGCACATTTGAGGAAAGAAAGGTTTCCACAGGGAACATATAATAAATTGAAATTCAAGAAGATAGGTCTGTGCAAGGTGTTGAGGAAGTTCTCATCCAATGCCTATGAGGTTGAGTTGCCAACAGGGATAGACATATCACCTATTTTCAATGTTGCTGATCTGTATAAGTTCTATGAAGGAGAGTCAAGTTCATAAGGAGGGGTACATTCACATTCACCTAGAGCACAAGAGTCGATAGGTCAGTTGCTTGAAAAGAAGATGGAGGAAGTGGATAAGGTGATTGACTCTCGAGTGATTAAGAAGGCCAGAGGGAAGGAGTACATGGAGTATGTAGTCAGATGGAAGAACAGAGCTATAGATGAGGCTTCTTGGCTGAGTGTTGCAGAACTTGCCAAGTTTGGGATTCCGGTTCTAGACTTGCCAAAATGTTCATGAGTTTTCAACTCATGGAACATTTTAGTTACCCGACGTGTCTAATGCAGGAGCATCCAGGTTCACGTGCAATCCTTATTAACCAAAAAGATTTGTTTTTACTTTCTTGTTGTCTGTTTTGGTTGCAGGAGTTGCTTCAGGGGTGAATTGATCAAATTTGGAGAATTTTCCTTAGGAAGTTGGCCAAGTAAGGGATTGATCTTGAAGAAGATCCAAATGGGCATCTGTACCTCAATTTTGGTGAAGATCTGGTCAAAATGATGAAGTTATGCTCTAGTGCGACTTTTGATGCCTACTACACCTGGCGCTAAAATCCAGTCACACTGGAAATCCACACTGGCATTTAATGAACAAGTTTGCGCTAAAATCCTAAGGTCCGGACTTGTGCTAAAATAGCTCTTACCGACCATGTTTGGTCACCTTCAAATTCTCTGCTAATCTGGTGACGTCATCATTCCCCGCTGAGCGCTTTCACAATTTTTGTGCTAAAAGTCTTCATCATTGACCTACGCTAAAAACTAGTTCTATTACCTAAGTTGGTCGACACCAAAATCCATGCAGATCGGTTGGACAAAAAATCATCACTTTGTGCTAAAATGCTCACTGTCTGACTTAGCGCTAAATTTCTTGCCCACTGACTTTGCGCTAAAAGGGAGCTGCTCTGCAAAAGTCGACAGAGGCTGAATTCCATGCTAGTCGATTGAGGCTGATTTCATCGATTTCTCTACAAAAGTTGGTAGAGGCCAATTTCAGTGCTTTCTCCTATTGCACTTTAATCCAGTTGGACCGACTTCTCCACCAGCGAACCAAAAAATGTCAAAAGTCAATTTTGACAGCCTGTACGATCGTTCCAAGGACAAATTAGGTCGTGACACATGTCCAGAGCATGAATGAAGGTCAGTGGCCGCCAAGGAGGTCTATAAATTCTTGGGATTTGTACTTTGAGGAAGCTTCTCTTGGGTAGTACATTTTTGGAGTCTTCCTGAAGATTCTCCTAAATGCACGATCAATTTTGATCTGCATCTTGTAGCATTGTAAGGTTGAGGCTAATACTCTTGTAATGCAATCTGTAATCCTGTTATAATTATCTCTTGCATACGAATAAAAGAGTTGTTTGTTCCTATTGATCTGTGGTTACTTGTGATTTTGTTATTTGCTACTTGGTTCAGCTATTTGACAAGGCTCCTGAACCCTGACTTGCATTATAACTAGAGCCCCATGATCTTTGATTGTTATACCCAAAAGCAACCATGCCACTAGATGGGTTCACTCAAATCAAACTCTATTTGCATGAAAACTAATGAGGGGAGTTTGCATTTCCTCTAAAATACCGCCACCTCTTACTATAGCAATTTATAAAATGAAAATTTCAAGGACTTCTCAAATCACATGGATATTATTGTTGAGCCTCATAATTCCCTACTAAATCTCACATAGTGATCCCACAGGATCCATGCCTCTAGATTTATCCCCAACCACTAGTAAATTATCTAGTGGGAATTGCTAGTCCATCACTACCACTGTATCCAACCCAAGTCTATATTATGGTCACTCAAATGATTCTACTACTCGTATGATTCACACTATGAAATGAATGATCCAAAATAATTAGAAAGGAAATATGAAGCTATCTCAAAATTTACATGACTCCTCATATTAAGCTCTAGGGAGTCAATATGAATGGCTTCCTTAATGGCCATGATTATCTTGGTCGATTGAGAATTAAAAATAATGTTGAAGCATTTTTTATGGATGGGTCCACATAATACCACCTCTTTGTGAAGAGCATGCAAAAAGAAGAGTAGCTCCATGATCTTACAAAGATGATGAAGGACAATATTTGTAGATCTTAGAGAGATTTTAAGATGGTGAAGAGAGAAGTGGCATGATAGTATTATAATGGCTGGCCAAGCATGTGATGATTTATCACTTCATAATATCATTGACAATAGATTTAAATATTTTGAATGTGCTACTATAAGTAGTGGGTTCTCTTTTCATTCACACTAATGTTATTTAAGATATGTTAAAGATATTATTAAGATATTGTTAGAAATTAGGATCTTAGGGTACTAATCATTATAAAATAAATAAAATGAGAATTATAGAAGCATAAATTAACACATTACACAACATATACATGGGGAAAACCCTTTTGGGTAAAAAAAACCTATAAAGCATCATTTTATTATAAAACACTTACAAAATTGTCTATAAAATTATAGACAGAACCCATGGATACACTTCTCCTCACTTCCACATGGCCAATAATGTCTCATGTGCATTGTGATAGAACTCACTATAAATCTCCAAATTCCCTTACCTCTAAATGAGCGACAAGCTCCTTAAATATAGGAGAAAGGGTAACAAAATACTTGAAGGCGTATTAGCCACACCTATTCAAAACAACCATTTATAAATAATTAATAATCTAATAGTTATTAGATTATTAATTATTAAATGGTATATTCTTTATAAAGCATATAATAAATAAAAAGTTTTTATAACCTTATATTAGAACACTATATAAATGTTATAAAGGTATGACCTATAATAACATTATGTTCTAACACTCCCCCTTAATGTTAATAGGGGGCATCACCTGTCAATTTCTATAAAAGAAAAAATGAAGTACCCCAATAACATAGGTCTTCTTTGATAGTGATAAATAAGGACACAATTATATGCCAAAATGAAGATCATGTATTACAGACTACGTGAAAGTTATCTTGTCATAATTTATAATCCCATTATTTTAAAAAATGATGCTTAAATGAGGTCTTATAATGTTTTTATTGGAGCCTGGAACTCCTTAAACTAGCCTCCCATAGGTTCATTACATAGTGCCCAAAGGTCTTATATAATACAATGCTTTTACATGTGGAAGATTTACAAAGAGAAGAATTTGTAATATGCTCGAAAGACTTATACATATAATGCCTAGAGGTCTTATGTTATGTCGATTAGGTCTTACATCCAGGATTTAGTGATATATAATGCCTAGATGTCTTATTTTATGCCTTTAGGTGTAACATCTCATTCCATAAAACTCATCGATTAACAAAAATGTTCATCTTAATTAAGAAATCGATATCATCATGATTATCCAAATCAAAGTTTAACAAGAATGATTCATTATCATTTCATTAAATAAGCATGTTATTCTAAACAGAATATAACAAAACTTCAATTACAATATTCAATTACACATCCTTAGTGAATAACTTTCACTATGCATGTACAAGTTATGCTCAAGGCATCAAATATAAAATTATACATAATAATTGATCTTCAAGTCCTAAAATGAAATACACTACATCTGGAACTTTTGACATCTATCTTCATAAGCCTCGGTTTGTCTCATGCTTGGGAAGGAGAGCATCATCCTGATGCTTTTCCACCAACCATAGACTAGTGGTCCCTCGCACAACTTCCTACCTGGAAGTGGCCCCACCCTTCACAGAAGGGATAGATATTAGGAACCATTAGGTTAACCATCTGAGTATCCGGTGGTGTGTCCTTCATAATGTCTCTCAGTCACACAACTATAGATCCACTCTAACTATGTATGACACTACTAGAGACATTATGCAATTTGGAGCACTATGGATCAACAATGCATGTAGAGACGGATGCATTACTTTGGCCAAAGATTTACACACATATACGCTTCGCAATGAACGTAGTCGTATGTCCACCACCCTTACTCAACTTAGCAGTTGTCTCATCCTACAGTAAGTTTAATTTGACCTATCTCTCTAGGTCTAGTATAAGTGGGTTTAATTCGATTCATAGTCTACACCAAGACAATCAACTCCCATCTTAGGATTGTAATGACTTAATGGGTTACTTTCGAAATGAGGGACTTGTGACTCCTCGTCACTTTGTCCCACTCTTTAATCATATTAAAAATTAAACCATTTTCACCAACCTAGGTCTCCCATGGTTCACATTTTCAATATGAACTAACATTTAGGTTAGAATCACAATCATGGTACCATAGGCATACCTTGCCTTTTCTAATTAGAATAGTTTCATAAATAAATGATAACTCAAATTCCCATACAAGTTTTGATGATAAACATTCTCCCCATAGGGTTTACTCATAAGTAAAGATAAGTTTATAAATTCTTGCAATCATATCCATATAGAACTTAAGCTATTCATGCTTCCCATTCTTCTAGGTTATCAATAGTAAGAAAAGATTCTTCACTAATGATTTGGCTAGCATGCAAATCTGCCATAGAATAAAACAATGTTCTTTTGTTTAACACACCTCCTCCTTTATCGAGGGGTAGAAAAATATTGCCTTGGTTATTTTAATAACCCCTTAAACAACAGTCAGGTTCCATGTAAGGTGACTCAAGATTCTAGTTGAGTGCTACAAGCATAGTTTAAAGTTAAAGTTTTATCGGCCATCACCACAAGTCATGGTCGCTGCCTTGGCCACATGCATGCCAATCCATTAAGTATGTACTTAATGCAATAGTTCTACACTTCTCGTGCCATGAGTACTTTTGGCTTGACTCATTATATGAGTCTAGCACTATTATCAGAAGCCACATCAATAACCGACATGTAAATGTTATAGTGAATATATGCTCAACCTTAATGACCTTGAACTACAGTTACCATAAGGCTATAATGAATTAGAGCTTGGCCTTAATGGCCTCGAGCTGTAGCTCCAGTAAAGGCTATAAAGAATTAGAGCTCGACCTTAGCAACCTCGAGCTACAGTTCCAAAGAAAGTTCAAGGGTTTAAGGCTCGACCTTATCGGCCTCATGCCACTATATAAAGAATGTTTCAATGGTTAAAGACTCGACTCTTTTGACCTTGAGCCACTGTAATAGCAACGAAAGCATGAAGCTAACAATACAATAAATATGCTATAGAATAGTCAACACAGTCGACACTTACAATACCAGAAAGTAAACAATGAAAGACTATGTTCTTGTAGACTTTCATTCCACCTAAATGAAGTCATTCAATGTCGTCTTTCCAAATTCAGCTGACTGTTCTTTCTTTCTCTATCCCTCTTCCTGAGCATAGAGAGCACCTGAATAATACCCCTGCCAACAATAATAGCTAGGATAACAATAAACTTGTTATCGTTCCTCTCTTGGGCATGCCGAGTATGTTGGGAACTACCACCCTCACCATGATGCAATGGGTAGTTTTCCCACTCAGCCGACCCGCTGATTTCATAGAGACCCGTCATCCCAATTCTTGTTATTAGCAAGCCTTTGGTGAGAAGGAAGCTCCCATTGGTTCAAATAATCACATACTCACTCCACTACCGTGGGTGATGTCATTTATAACAAATAAATAAATAAAATAGCATAGCAAGGAATTCAATATTAAATTTATATAATCATAGAATAATATTATTTCATGCATCAACTTGATGAATGTAATTACTTATATAATCAAGATGTCATCTTTTGACATCACCACCTTCATGGTGGTAGGGTCAACATGTGATTTAGGGGTTGAGCACTGCTCCCCCTTTTTCGCTAAAACCCAAAACATATCAGACCAAGGATAATGGATTCATAATCCCGATTCGGGGATAAATAGAGTAAATAAAAAGATACTCTAGCACATGGTAAGGCTAACTCTCGACTCGCATTAACATTCTAAGAATGTCGTTAGATCGAGTCGATGCAACATTATCGAAATAACTCAATCAACAAGACAACAAAAAAGGAAAATCAACTAGCAAAGAAAAAGCGTAACTTGCACCAGTTCACACGGTTTCATAAAGACGTAAAGTCTAATACTCAGATGGCAATTGACCCCATTTCCCATCATCTATCTCTTCCTCCGAGATGATACTCTCCTTCTATCTTCGAAGGATGATTATATTCATGATCCAACTCACAACCGAAAAATCATGATTAGTGTACCATCATATAATCGATAAATCATAATAATTAAATAATCATTTCAATCTAGAGATCTCATACTTAACTAACATTAGTTAGAAACAATGATTAATCTGACATTTTCCACAAACATCTAATCATTCAAATCTTAACTAATCCTCCTAAATACCATGCAAAATAAGATTAAGCTAATCACAAGTTGGCGATGTAACATATCTCCCCCCATAAGAATCATCATCCCTGATGATTTAATGTCTTTATAGTCAATCAACATAATAATAAAATGTTTCAAGAGCATATAAATAAGTTTTTCAAAAAAAGATGAAATCTAGCATGAAAGTCATCATAGTTTTCCCAGGTGGCGTTTTCCTCTGCATATTGGTCCCACTGACCTTGCACTATGTTAGCTCTTTATTACGTAAGCATAGCTTACACATTTTGAGCACCTTGATGGGCTTGATCACCACCACTTATGGGTCTTTCACCTGTAAAGTATTCCAATCAAGCATAGGAATTTGATTATCTGCAGTGTTAAACTTTTTCAAATAAGAAACATGAAACACATTATGCATCATGGCAAGAGCTAGCGGTAGAGCAATTATGTATGCTACTGGGTTGACTTCTTTGAGAACTTTGAAGGGACCCACATATCTAGGTGCCAGTTTGGACATCTTTCCAAATTTAATGGAACTCTTCTGAGGTTTTACCCTTAGGAGAACTTTCTCTCCCACTGTGATATGCCTTTTGATGTGCTTAGCATCAGCATAGCTCTTTTGTCTATCATTGGCTTCCGCTAGCCTTCTCTTAATCAGATGGACTTGCTCTTCCATCTTTGATAGCATTTTTGGACCAAGGCTAACCCTATCTTCTAGCTTATCCCAACTTATAGGGGTTTGACACTTCCATCCATATAATGCCTCAAATGGAGCCATCTTAATAACAAAGTTATAGGAATTATTATAGGCAAATTCCACCAGAGGAAGATAATCCTCCCACGTGTATTGCTGATTCATGCAATGCATCCTCAAAAAATCCTCTAACACTTGGTTTACCCTCTTAGTTTGGCCATCCATTTCAAGATGATAATCATAGCTTATATTCAACTAGGTTCCAAGTGAAGAGCACAAGGTTTGCCAAAACCTCGATGTCATTTGTGCATCCCTATTTGAGATAATCTTATCAGGAATGCCATGTAGTCTAAAAATTTCTTGAACAAATTTTTGAGCTATGACGGGTGCCCCATCCATAAAGTTCCCATGTATAAAATGAGCAGCTTTGGTGAGTCTATCCACCACAACCAAGATAGCATTGTGCCTATTCCTTGACATAGGAATCCCTTGCACAAAGTCCATGCTTATAATCTGCCATTTCCACTCAGGAATTTCATGAGGGTATAATAATCCTACCAGGTGATGGTGTTCTGCCTTCACCCTCTATCATTCCATACATGTAGCTACAAAATTTGCAACATCCCTCTTCATTCCCTTCCAGAAATATAGGGGTTTCACATCAACAAGTAACTTTGTTACCCCAAGATGTCCAGAATATGGTGCAGAATGCACCTCCTTCCATACCATATTCCTTAATTCTATAGAGTTAGGTACATACATCCTTCCTTTAAACCTTAATAACCCATCTAGTTCAAGGTTAGATCCCTCATATCTCAGATTCTGGGGGTTTTCCTCAAGGGCTTGTTTTACCTGCTCGTAAAACTCATCTCCCTTAGATTTTTGTAACACCTGATTCCTAAAATCAAAATGTATGGTGATCATTGAGGAGATGTGTCTTCTCCTGTTCAAAGCATCTGCCACTTGATTTTCTTTTCCTTGTATATATTTAATCTCAAAATCATAATCCAAGATGAATTCCAACCATCTTCTTTGTCAAGCATTAAGATGTGGTTGAGTGAATAGATATTTGAGTCCTTAGTGATCTATTTTTAGCTCAAAAGGTTTCCTGAGTAAATAATGTCTCCACATTTGAAGTGCATGATTCAACAGTCCTCTGGTCCTCCATCACTCTGATTGTATGAACAAGGCCCGCGTAAAGGTATGTGCCTCACCCACCCTATGTCACCATGAGAGCGCTAGTAGCGATCATGATGTGACATAATATTGGTGTGACCACAACACCCTACTCTAACCAAGACATATAATGTGTGGGTGGTGGTACTAGAAGGCATAATATGACCGAGACAATACATCCGACTTGCCTGGACATACTCCTCCTATCGATACTCATCAATCATGACGGTCTCAACTTGTACAAGTAAACACAGGATTTGGTACACATCCTCTAATGTGACCGTCATCTGTCCCATCAGAAGATGGAAGGTAGAGGTGTATGTATTCCACCACTCCATGAGCACTATCAACATCATATAATGGTATCTAATAGTGGGCATCATGTACACCCACCACAAACTGACATCTATGAGGTACCCCACCTCTGTAGCAGTGAGAATCCTCGCATGACTACGTAATAATGTGTATAATTTCCCATCAACATGCTCTCGCATCTCTCAAGGCACCAACAATCACATCAATGGCATCATGTCACTTCCACATCATCTGGAAATCAAAACAAGTTCAAACTTGCAAATTTCAACCAAATTCCCTAAGACACTAGCGCCTTGGGAGGACACTAGTGCCCTGGAAGGACTCTAGCATCCCAGGTGGACACTAGCGCCCACATGTCCTCTACGGTGCGAAAAATGAAAAAAATGACAAAAATGACAAAAGAAAGATAAAAACTCAAATGCAAAATTCAAAAGTTGACTTACCTCATGTGCCTTTAGGCCCTTGAGTCTCCAAATTCTCCAATGGTGAAAAAGACAAATAAATAGTTAAAGGTGAAAACTTGCTTACTATTTATAGCAAAAATGCGACATTTTCACCCTTCTAATCGAGCAATCTTCATTCAAACTTTCATAACTAGGGCTTGGGAACTTTGATTTTCGCATCGTCAATTTTGTCAGAATCCTAGTTCTTCCCTCTTTCCCCTCATATGCTTTTCAACTCAGTGTTATTTTGTTAAATGACCCTACCAAAGGCATATTCATCAAACTTCTTGAGAAAATCATAATGAAGAAATCACATCTTGTTTCCACATCCATGGAAGCAAGTAGAAACAGGGGGCATTTATCCACCTATGATTTTCACTTTGGATCACGTTCTTATTCCCCTTATAATTTTTTTGGACTGACACATAGATTGTTGCATGCAAGATTGATTTCGCTTTTTCTAACAAAGTGGTATTCGAAGATGCGGTCTCTAACATTGTGGTTTTGTAGGTTCCTAGATTGGGGGCTCCATTATCCCGCTTAGCAATGATCTGTGTCCTCTACAGTATCCTTTTAGGTATCCTTTACATGCTAATTTACTTTCATGTACTTTATCTTGCATAAGCATGTAGTGTCACACACCCACTAAAGTGGGGGTGAAATGTAGCATAGTAAATTGTGCTCCCTGATGTTGCAAGCACAATTTCACACTCTATTTGGGGCCTACTTTAGTGTCCACTCCCTTAGTCTATTTTAGGACCACTTATAGCCTTGGCCTTGCCTTCCAACTCAAGAGATATGTTACACAAAACTTTACCAATGACCACATGACAAAATCTCAGGAAATGTTTAGATCCTGGTTAAGTCCCAAATCACTGGACACATTTTGGGCTTAGTTTGTCAGGACCCTAGTGTCTAGCGCTAGTGTCCTATCCATTCCTTCCAAAAAAGACTGAGGCTCTAAAGGAGGTCGTTCTCTTGGACGACACAACCTCTATTTTGACACTTGAGAATATCATGTTGGCCTATTCAAATTTGAATTGAAAACACCTCCCTTAGCTCCCTATTTAACCTAATAGGCTTGTCATTGTTGAGAGACCAATAAAGACAATTTTGACAAGATCACATGATGTGACATTTATTGCAGGTTTTCTAAACATTATGCTACAACGTTGCTCTTTGAACAAGATTTGCATACTTATTTCTTTGGTTGAAGATTCATGATTGATGTAGAATAGTTGGGATCACTAATTGATGATCGACTTGTACCACTTCATCATGACTTGGTATGGTTCTAGCTACTTCTTACCTTCAAGCTTTGATCAGCTAACTTCATTGAGGTGAAGTTGCATTCTATGAGTTTTTTCTCTTGAGTAATAATCTCTCTTGGGTTGGATATCACATTACCTTATTTGATGCATATAGGAATCCACTCTAACACACTTGAGTATGGTTTTTATTTGAATGTTTGTCACTACTCGCTACAATCTTAGACACAATTAACACTAGTAGAGAAAGAGCAATAAATGACTATAAAAACTACTAAAAATTGCTTATAAATGACCAAACATGGTCACGTGACCATTAGTAGTTTATTGCCAATCATTTATAACACGACCAAATTGATGACTAAACCATTTTTAGTCATTTATTGGTTGTTTTGATTGATCGATTTGGTAGTATATTTAGTCGTTGATTTAGTCATTGATTGCTGTAATCTGGTCACTTATTTAGTCTTTTTTTCACTGATATATTTAGTCATTGATTGTTGTTAACTGGTCACTTATTTAGTCATTTTTATTCACTGATTTCTGTCCATTGATAGTGTATTTAGTCAATAATTTTAATCATCATTTTGATCAATTTGGTAGTATATTTAGTCATTTTTATTCACTAATTTAACACTGGTCATATATTTAGTCATATTTATTCATTGTTCACTGATTTCTATCAATTGGTAGTATATCTAGTCAATTTAATTATTAATTCACGTCAATTAGTAGTATATTTAGTCATTTTGAAGCTTGCAATCTATGTAGATTTCCATTTGGCATTAGATGTTCGCTTCGCACATGTCTTTTTGATTTTATTCATTGAATGCTTGATAAGAGGAGTGTTGCAAGCTAAGCAATATAATCCAATTTGGATCTCATCTGCCTTGGTTTTATTTCCCCTCCTACTTGAATGACTTCAATTCATTATGTTGGCTCGTGCGATCCTCTTTTTATGCAAGAGATGATGGTATATGTGTCATTAATTATTTCGTTCTTGCCTCTTCATTTTGCTCTTGCTGTGTATCTGCAATGTCTATCTATCCCCGCAATTGTCGACTTCATTTTCCTGTTCAATCATGTGAACGACCAATGCACAGAAGCATCAACTCAGATTTCATGGCTATGGCCTTCAAACTGTTCAATGAAGAGCCAGTGGATGATACTTTGATAGATGTATGTGATAGAGATTTTCTACTGCAATCCAAGGTATGTTATGCTTCGCATCTGGTATCTCGTTTTCTCTCAAATGCGATGGACTTATTTCATCAGGTTGATAAAGTTAAAAGGATAGCATCAATGTTTGTTCATGACTATCTAGTCCCAGATGTCAATTTATTTGAAGCTTTTTCTACTTATAATCTCCATGATGGCTCAGCCTTGGTAGGGGGACTCTTCCTTCGTGAAGATATCATTAATAAACCAGTTTTAATTGTGTTTATCAAGCGATGATTTCAAGTTTGCAATCAGGTAACAGAGAGCTCTTTGATAATTCCCTGCGGGTTCACAAATCTACATTTGGAAGGTCCAAGAGGGAAAGGATATAGGAAGTATTCAATGCATGGAGCTTCGTGTCAAATTTCCAACCATCGGTAGTTCCCTTCACCAATGATGACATAATCCTTTCTCAAGAGAATCCAATTGGGGGTTCATGGCTTTAGGGTTGCAGATTTAAATATGGATAGCATGTGAACCACTCTTTCTGTTTTAAGTTTTTGGCTTTGCTGTAACTTTGGTTTCCTTTTTGGCCAAAAAGGGCCTCTTAGTTAAAATGCTCTACATATGTTATCTTTTTGGCCAGGAAGGGCCTTTTTTGTAATCTGTAAAAATGTTTTTATTAATATTAATATATTGTGATGCTTTAAGCATCCTTACTGATTCAAAAAAATGTCAACCCTGGTTCATGTGTTGTCTTAGTAAAGACCTGCAGCATGAAAGAATCCATTAATTATACATAAATTCCAAATTAAGTTGATGAGAAAAGATCTTTGATATCCAACTGGGAAGCCTTAACATCCAAAAATTACTAACCTAATGTTTCACAACAAGTTTCCCAATTGTGACATCATCTTTACTTAAGAAACCAGATATTGATCCACTACCATATTGGATCTCACAGGATTCCCCTTCACAAACAACAAATGATATATATCAATTATTTAGCAACTTCCTTAATATCCCCATGTAAGCATACTAAACTAAGTGAGGTTGAGGGTTTTAAGTAGAGTACCATCGTCTTGGTATGTGCTTGACTTTGATGAGTTGTATCTTGAGTGAAAATAGCAATCTAGCTGCATTGTAAAATCATTGTTACAAAAATAACTATAAAATCCTCTTTAATTAAAATAATCCTTCTCGATATTTCAAGACAAGATATTTCAGTTAATTTCTAAGAAAGCTAATAATTTCACTATCCAAACAACCATCAATCTATTTACTATATATAATTTCCCATAATTTAGAATTTGAATGTAGGCTGAGTATTCCAGCAACACTGCTTTTTTAGTTGGATCCTAAAAATGCTGCAACTTATGTTCTCTAAAACATCTGTGCAGAAGCGGGTAGGTGTGGTTAGGTTCAAATAGTAAGGAGATTGATGAAAGCTAGAAGAATTAAAAATATACCTGCATGTAGTTAGATTAAAGGGCATAAAATGGTACATACTTTTTTGTGTAGGAGACAGATCACATCCACAAACATGGGAGAGCTATGCAAAATTGGAGAAATTGGCTTGGCAAATAAAGGCAATAGGGTATATCCAGATTCAAGACTTTTACTTAATGCTATGGAATAGAAGAAAAAAGAATCATTTATCTGCCACCATAGTGAAAAGTTAGCAATTGCATTTGGTTTATTAAACATGGCCCCTGGTACAACCATTAGAATTGTTAAGAACCTTCGAGTATGTTTTGATTTTCACACTGCATCTAAATTCATCTCTAAGATTGTTGTAAGAGAAATTGTTCTGAGAGATGTGAACCATTTCCATCATTTTAAATAGGGACAATGTTCTTGTGGAGAATATTGGTGATGCTAAATGAAACAATCTGAAACATGGGCTTACACTATAATAATGTGCACTACATTAGATATCCATTAATAACTCAAGGACATCCATCAAAGCATAACAACAGGGATTTTTTTTGTTATTATATGTTGTAGTTACAAGTGCCCTGCTAGACATACATGAAAATGTGGAAGCATAGACAAGGCAAGCGAATTGTTTCAAAAAATGCCTCAAAGAAATGTGATATCATGGAATGTCGTGATTAAAGGATATGTTTAAAATGGGGTTTTCTGAAAAGTCCTTAGAAAACTTTAAGAAAATACAACTAGTGGGTGTAAAGACGAACTCCTCAACCTTTGAAAGCGTCCTTCTTTCCTATGTGTGAATTAGAGCTTTGGATGAAGATATGAACATCCATCAAAAGCATATTTGGAAGTAGATTTTTATTAGATATTGTAGTTGCAAGTTTCACTTTGGATCACCAAAGCCTTCACAAAAATTTCTGCACAAAATTCAATAATGAAGAATTTATGCACAAAGCCTCCACTGTAACATCGCACAATTTGTTGTTGAGCCTCTCGGTGATGTGGGAATCACCCGCATCACCGCAAGGCCTAGCAACAATGCGGTGTTGCGGTGGAGGCTTTGTGCATCATTCAAAATAGAATTTGTGCATAAATTCTTCATTATTGAATTTTGTGTAGATGTTTTTGTGAAGGCTTTGGTGATCCGAAGTGGAACTTGAAACATTTATGCTTGAATAAATAGGTGGATAAGGTACACCCTCCATTCCACCAGCTCTGCTACCTCCAACTGGACCTATGACAAGTGATTAAATGAATAAACTATAAAAAATATCATTCTATCTATTTATGATGTTTTTCTAAGCATCAAAAAATTAAACAAACAAAATACAAAGCACACAAGTACATCTCTTAGTTGCATAGACCAGGACAGTTCAACCACCATTATACCACTCAATGAATACTAACCATCTCCTAAGTCATGATCCAGATGACTCCTTTGGCATCTTGTAGGTGGTCCTACATATGAAAGCTCTGGGTCCTAACAAAAAACCACAAAATCAAGGAGTTCAAACCAAGAAGAAATAATATAGGGAAAATAACCTACAATAAAGATACCTTCATACATTTGATAAATCCATAAATCTATGCAAATTTCCTTCCATAAATCCATCTTAGGGATCCATATTTCTTTTAAAATTATCCCAGGAGTCATTCATAAGCGCCCCATACCAAGTCCATGTGAAAGATATTTGTATTTTTGACCATTGATGTGTTTTTGTCTCTCACCGCAGTCTCGCAGGTCACTCAAAAGGTCTTGGCAGGTGTGCGGGAACAAAGGATAACAAGGGAATAGTTATCATTATCCCGCAACATGAAGAGATTGCACTCACGACATTGCGGGATGCAGAGATCGATTACAACAGCCCCACAACAGTCTCAAAATGAAGTGGCGGGCTGGCAGTATAAATTTAAGTGACATATGATACTTCACCGCAGTCGTGCGGCAGTCAAGAGAGTAACCGACAATAATGTGGTAAGAAAGAGCAGAGGAAAATAGTACACTGTACCCCTATGGCAACCTTAAGTGAGGCTTGCAGTATGGCAATAAGAAGGAGCAGAGGAAAATAGTACACTGTGCCCCTGCGGCGGCATCAAGTGAGGCTTGCGATATGGCGGTAATAGGGAGTAGAGGAAAATAGTACACCGCGTCCCTGCGGCGGCCTCAAGTGAGGCTTGTGGTATGGAGATATAAGGAGTTTAAGTTATTTAAGTGTTGAATACCGCGGCCTCACAACAGTTTCAATGAAGGAGTGTGATAGTGCGATGAAAGGCTTCAAGTGATGTTTGGTATACCGTGGTCTGGCGATGGTCAAAGAAATAGTTTGTGGTACTACGACAGGGAACAAGTCATGGTGATATAGTTGAATTTTTGAGACAATATTTCTGAAATGGAGATGAACAAACTATGAACTTTCTTAGACACAACCAAGCCATGACTTACACCCTCTACATGTTCCATACAGTTGTCTTTATGGTAGAGATAAGTCAAGGGATAGTAGTTTGCAGTCATTACATTTCATGAAGGAGAGGGATCCTAAATATTTTTTGGTGTTGAGATACTCTTGCTACCAAGATAAGAATCATGTGAGGATCTACCTTAAGGCAATAAAGAGATACAGAGCTATGCCATGACTTACACCCCCTTGATAGATGAACAAATATAATTAGAAGCAACAAAATAAAAGATCATTAACCATGCTTAGACATTCACTTTAATTTTGCATCTATGGCCCATTGGCTCCAATAGTTGCCATCCTATCTTATTTCTATTGTTGATTCTATGTGTTCCTCGAAGTCATAAAAGCAGACATGGCAGGCAACTCCATCATAGACAATCGATAAAATCATGAGCCCCCAAAGCCAAAGCATTGGAAGGCCTCATTTGGTTCAAAATTGATAGTCATGACTTAGAAAATGATGGTCAATAGAATAGTAATAAAATCCTTGGTTGACACTTCACATTGGAAACTCATTTGTTAAAATAAGTCAAAACAACAGATAATCACTGCTAATCTCATTTTTTCAATGCCTATTGGTATCCTAGATGATATCATCATTAATAGCATTTTGTGGATTGTGTCTAGATGTATGATCTATTTTAGCTTTTGGTATTATCCCATCTCCGAGGTCATATGCCTGTCTTAATAAGATATATCATTTCTCTTTGTCAAGCTATCTTAGTGAAGCCTCAAATCAGTTTTTATTTTTGCCCATAATGCTCTTCATTTGTGTAATAATGTTGGCCAAGGTATTGGTAACGAAGTTGCCAAAGACATGGTGATATAGTTGAATTTTTGAGACAATATTTCTCATTGGCCCGATCAAATCAAAGAACACTTTTTCTGCCTTTTCTCCACTATTCTTTTATGAGCTAAGTAATTTCAAATTTGATTGTTGTCATTTGCAATGCATTTCTATTGCATTTTAATCTGAAATGTTTGATCCATTGTTGGATTGTTGTCACCTTTACAGACATAAAAATGTACCTATTCTAATATTTTGAACTTATGACAAGTCAAAGTGGCTTGTGCTCGTTTAGCATCTGGTTGAAATTTATTTTGAATGTATTGCTTCTTGATGTTCCCCTTGACTCATTATCATTTTTGTTTATCATCTTGCTTTTTATCTAGAAACAAACATGTGATGCATCTGTTGTGATGTCCTATGGATGGTGGCTTTTTTCAAATTATTTTCAATCTATTTTAAGTTCTAGATGTACACCTTGTGGAGACTTATGACATATTTCTATGCTTAATTTTTTTTCCAAGGTTAGAGTGAGTTGATAAATGCAATTATTCCAAAGGTAGTGGAAATAATTTTGGAACAATTATCTAAGTTCTCTGTTAATGTTCAGATTTGTATAATTTTTAATTTTGCAGATTTTTAATAGCCTTGTTTGACGAGTCTTGGAAATTGGTTTCAATTTACAGGGTAAAGCTTCCATCTAGAGCTGAGAAGATTTTGCCAAGTAGTTGCAGAGCCATGGTTGGTCAAGTTGTTGGTGGTGGAAGGATAGAAAAGATAATGCTCAAAGTTGGCAATGTATATCACAAATATAGGGTCAAAAGAAACTGTTGGCCCAAGGTTCATGGTGTGGCAATGAATCTTGTTGAGCATCCTCATGGTGGTGGTAATCATCAACACATTGGGCATGCCAGTACTGTGCCTCATACAGAGAAGGCTTAGCATGTACACGTATTTAATCATAATTAAACAATTATAGAGCTCTGATTATTTAAAAATGTTGCCTTTTAGTTTCTTTTTTCTTTAGGTTGCTTTGTGTCAACAATTTATGGGGACCAGGTTGTAAACCATGTTTCCTATTATTGTTTCTTATCATTAGTGGTTTACTCTTAATTCAAAATTTTGGGAAAGACTTCAAACTAGGTTGTAATTATTGTTTCCTTGTATTGTTTGAGGCTTATTTTAGGCTGCCATATTAATTGACTTTGTTATTTTTGATTCTTTCTTGAGTGCTTGTTATTTGCTTTCAGATCATAGAGATGGCAAAAAGATTGATGATTTCTTAGTATTATAAACTATAAACTTTCTATTTAAAAAAAAGTAATAATCATCATGCTAAAAGGACATTTTAGTTAGACGATCATCAGGGAGAGAAATATCTGAAAGGGTGACTTCCATATCACAGGAAAAAAGCTAGAAACCCTAGATTGATCTGCAAGCTCATCACTTGGACATTTTAAGACAAGCTGAACTGCCTAAGATGACCCCAATTAAGAAAAATCAAACCCCATTTTAACAACAGAGCATATTGAATAATCTTCAGAACACACCAACAATAGTATTAATAACCATTACTTCAACACAATAATGACTATTCAGGGGACTAAACTACGATAGGGCTGGCATAAATCGAAATGGGTATTAAGCAATATAAGATTATTTGTTATTTTCTTTTAAAAAAGTTTGCAAGGTTGAGGCAGTTCTTCTATAATTAGGTGAAACCCTAATCCTTCACAACTGAGCTTTGAAACCCTGATTCCTAATAAGAGTGGGGTATTGTTTGAGTATTAACAGTCAACATATTGAATTAGATTTCAGTGTCTGTATTTATAGCATCTGGCAAATAGGCATAACTGAAACAGAGTACCAAACACAACAAAAAATTATAGTTTAAAAAATGCATGAATACCAGACCTGCTAGTAAGGTTCCTTAGCAATTGAATGCAATGCATCTGGCCATGCCCTTCTCCAGAAACTCTTCTATCACTTCCAGGAAATCCCCCTGAAATGGGTCTGCCCAATACAGAATTTAACAAAACACAATAAAATTAACATCTTCAAGTGATTGTGTTCCAATTCATCAATGCACAAAAAGAGGCATCAATGAGCCTTACCTATTTTTGAGTGCAAATTCAACCCCTGTACAACATGTCCAATGCATGAACAATATCTTGAGTGTAGAGGCAGTCAAGTTTCTTTTGTTTGAATTATTTTTCATGGAAAAATTTCCCTCTTTCCAATTCGAAATATTATTTTAATTTCCTTCTCTTTCTAATTTTTACTTGTGTGACTAATTATTTAGTCATTTATAGTTGTGTTTTTTACCCACCATCAAATTAGTCATTTATAGCTGTGTTGCAAAACATGACTAGAATTTAATCATTTTTAGCTGTCGTGACTAAAAGTTTTAGTCACCTAGTCATTTATTTGCCAAAATTCTACTAGTGTAAGATTTAGAGCACACACTATTTGTTGTTATTGATCTATCCATCCATGAGGTAGGAATACCAAAGCGGGGGTTTGACTGAGGCAAACTCCTATATAGCCACAACCATTTTCTCTCTGTTGTGTGCAGATTTGAAGATGAAACTTGTAACAACAACGAGCGATAAGAAGGCAAAAGATATAGACAGACATTGATGAACAAAGTTCTGCAGGTATAGAAAACCTAGGACCTTAGCACCTAGCACTAGTGTCCTACCTTGTGAGGCTCTGCTTCTCGTGGCAGGTTCTATGTAACCTGCTCTTCTCTGATCTAATTCTATTTCTGTGCTCTATTACAGTTCTCTATAGATTTACTTAGTTTATCATTTAGGTTTATACATTGCATAGTTTAGTTAGTTTCTTAGTTCTCAATCTTTCCTCTTTGCAACAAAGGAACATAATCTAGATAGTTTGGCTCTCCCTTGAGGGCTGTAACCAAACACTAAAGTCTTCGGTGATTTGTGTTCCAATGTACCAGGACTTGGAAAAAGGTTGATCTAGGTTAATTCATTTGATCTAGGTCTCTTTTCCCACATCACAGATAGTGATTTAATTCCTAGTACATCCCGTTCCCGTTATTGTCTCAATATATCTTGGCCTGTGCTAATTCATGTCACGATGCTCCATCTCTTTTAGTTACTCATGATGTTATACCTAGTAATGTTATACTTCATGCATCTCATGATATTCCTTCCTTAAATCCTTTGCCACTCTCATGCATAACGTTTAGAGATTCATTATTTCTCGATGACTTCTCTAATAAGGACCATAATGATGTTAACTTAATTAATGAACAATTGTTATCTTCTCTTTTAGATGATGTTGATATTCTTAATAATGATGGCATTTCTCAAGTAACTCATGTTGGTGCTATAAATGCTATTGATGCTTCAACATCTTATGGTGGATTGGTTCATGCTCTTTCTAATGCACATAATACTAAAATACTTAATGATCCATGGATTTAGTGGGAATAAAGATGCATATTTATATCTTCTAAGATTATTCTCTCCATGGAAATAATTGTCTTGTGCATCTTGTGAGGAGGCTCCATCCTTCAAGCTTTTATGATGTTATTTCTTTCTCAGGGATACACAGTGATGTTAAAATACTACAGTGATTGATTCAAAAACACTAACATAGTTTTCACCAAATGTAATCTAATTCAAATAGTGATAAGATTCTATGCTTTATTTGGCCTCTTACAATTTCAAATGTACTACTGTGAATTCTTAAACACACTGCTAAGGTTTTATAAGTTATTTGGCATCTGTCCTCTTGCTCAAATGTATTTTTATCTCCTTTGGTTTGATTTGGCTATTGGTTGATAATATATATTTAACTTGCTCAGATTAAATAAAAATTTAGGGAAGGTTTAAGAGAAAAATATACTAAGGTCGGCCATGTCCTCCATAGTTCATCTTTAAATGGGGTTTGTTCATCAAGTTTGTATTTTTTTATTTTCCTTCGACATAAGTTTCCATGGAGTTTTACTTAAGATTAATGACAATTCTTATATCTACATAAATTGAATTTGAATATTATTTATTTTTATTACATTAGGTTTAATTTATATAGTATGTAAAATACAATTTAATTGACATAATTAAGAGTTGTGATAGATTATATGACAAAATTTAGAAGTTTATAAACTTAAAGGAGTGAAAATATTTAGTTGTTTTTGATGGATAAATAATTGTCTATTGTTTTGATCATATTTTTTGAATGACAATTTAGAATCACCTAATTTTTATTCATTGGAAATAAAATGATGAAATTTGAACTCGGTCATCGTCAAAATTTGGCTAGGGTCGAATTCATGGGCACAAAAATCTTCTAATGAGTGAGGAAGACAACATGCAATAAATGCATCAGGAACTATCCTAAACGAGGGTAACTTGGGAGTGGAATGCAAAAGGTTGATGTAATGACCTAGTATGAAACTAGGGTTTCATAATTCGTTGACAAAGAGTAAATGCAATTGGAATATGTTGAGATACTGTGAAGCTATGACAAGGGCAAGAGTGATTAAATAAAAGTGGGTCAATTGGATAAGGATCCCTTTATAAGCTTGAGTGATGGATGGATGATCTCTCCTATGATGTCTTTTTATACCTGACTTTGACACATGATATGAATGCTTTGGTGTGTGAAATGACGAATAACAACTAATTGCAAGGAGGTTGGCTTAGGCCTAAGGATAAATTTAAATTTTGAACAAGAGGGTCAAATTTGTACCTATGGATTCGACCCATGAATGAGAATTGATAAATTGATAGCATAGTGTTAGCCTCATTTTGATACCACAAAATTTAAACTTTTGTATCAAATTGACAAGCATCACCATGTGTCGAACACCTTTGTCAAGTTGGTCTTAGTTGCCAACGCCCTAATCATCCTCAAGCATCAAGCCGTTCTTAGTCACAAAACGATACTGTCACATGTTTTCTGCACCAGTCATCATAGTTGTTCTACTTACAAGATGTCACATTTGATCAAGTTTGTGTAAGTTATATCAGACTTAGAACTTGTGTGCTAGTTCAAAGGAGAATTTCCATCATTTCAGTCGAAACCCTCAAAAGCATTTGCACAGTGTAGTGAATTATAAAAATAATTAAATCTAAAAAATCGTAAGAGATGGAATGAAATCGTTTTACATGGGAGTTCTTGACTTCATTAAACACAATGTGGCAAATTTTTGAGGTAAAACTCCTCTCCAGTTTGGAGATATTAAACTATCAATTTTTTGCCAAGCAATTTATGGAAATAATTAAATCAAGAGATCCATAAAGGTTGGAGAAGTATGATTTGACAGGGGATTTTATGAGGTTATTATTGGCAATGTGGCCAATTTTTAAGCAAAAATATCAAGCTAGTTGAAAGTTATGAATTAACTCTCTTTCGGAACATGTTTGCAGACTTATTCGAGAAAATTTTACAAGTTTACCTTGTGTTCTATGTTGACATTTTCTAAATGTTTTGAACTCATAGGTGAGTTTATGAGTTCAAAAACCCATCAAAATCCTAGCATTACACTTTGGCGACACTTCTCCAGTTTGAAAACTCATGAATCCCGAAATACATTATTTGTCGAAAGCTTTAAGGTTTACTAAATTTTAAAATCTTCAAAATTCTTTGTTTTTGGAGCTTTCATTGGTTCACTAGGTCTTAAAATCTCTAATTCTCTCTTTTCTTTGGGCATTTTTATGAATATTATTAAAATTTTGTCAAAGATTTTTGGGGTTTTGGGTGTTGGAGTAGCCAAGATCGATAAGTTTCAAAAAAAGTTTGCTCAATTTCGATATCGTGGGCAAAAGTTATACCTTGTCAAAAAAATAGAGAAAAAACAACTTTCAGAGGCAAATCCTGAAAAATACAACAATTTGGGAAAAAAAGAACTTTGCCACATTGAAATTGATGGAAATACCTTTCTGTTGACTATAATTTTGCCAAAAAATGTCCTTGTGAGCAAAAGTTATGGAAAAAAGAAAAAAATCCTCCTTTTGCAAGCACTATGCAAAACCTGGTGGTTAGTCTAGCATAAAATGTTTTTCCTCACAGTGATCACAAATTTCTAGTGGTCAATGGAAAATGACACGGTTATAATAAATGTTACAAAGAGATGTTTATAATGTAAAAGTAACAATAAATGCCAACACTAGTGGGCGATTAAGTCTACATCACTGGTTGTGACAAATGTCAACATTAACAATAGCATTAAATGGAATCTGCCTCTAAACATTAATAACCATTAACGAAAAAATGGCAAGCACTAAAATAAATTTATTTTGGCAGTTGAAGACTGTTGGTGGTGAAGAACATGAAAGTGGAGAGAAGGTGGCTTGAAGATGTAAACCTCGGGCTAGTGGTATGAAGCTGCAACTAGAGGAATCTCTCAAATGGTGAACAAACTCCTCATACAAACTGCAATCTCACGCTGATTTCTTAACAAAACTGTTAACAGATGGGAAATCGTGAGCAGGGACAAACTTCAACCTAAACAATAATGCTGGCCGTGACAGCGACCAAAACCTGCAAGATGTCACCCAACTCCAAAAAAATGCTAATGTTCACCCAAAACACGAGCAAATAATTTGCCAAAACAAAGCATGAAACCTCGAACAACAGGTGAACCGGGGGTGAAAGTCGACCACCAAAACAATTTAAAATTTTGCCCAAATTCGTGAAGAAATCTGCCAAATTGAGGAACCACCTGCAAATCTTCCATTTGCAAAAAAATTGTATTTTGAAACAAAAATTCTCTACAATTATGTATGGCCATACCGTCGTATGGTACAGGGGACTGGGAGCAAAAAACATTTGTGAAAATTGAGAGTGTCCAAAATTGATTTTGGATTGTCAATCTTTACATATTTGGGTCTTCCAAACTCAACAGTGAGGTTCGTTTGGCTCCACGATGCACTATTAATAGGGATATTTGTGAGATTCAACTAAAAATTGGGAGGGGGTTTGCAAGCTTGCTTTGATACCATGTTGGAGTAGTCAAGATCACTTGCAAAATCAAGAACACTTCCACAAAGTTGAACGTGCACAATGAATGCCAAAACTATCATACAAGTGAATCAAATGTGAAGATTGTAAAATGTACAAAGAGGCCTTGCATATAAAGGCAAGGTTGAGGAGGTGAGATGGTCGAACACAATGACTGACTAACCCTCCAAAGGTGCAACACTTGCCTAGCTCAAAAGACGTGTTTGAGCAAGTGGCAAGTATGCATACTCTAGGTGTCTCACAAAGTGAAGATACATGTCTCAACCACATGAGGTGAGACAAAAGTTTAAAAAACCTATCTAAGTTAGCTCAAGCATACACTGTGAATAGGACCTAGTCAATCTAGATAGGTAAAAGCTATTTTTACACTAACATTGGGAACCCTTGACAATTCCAAAAGGTGTTCAAAGTCCTGAAAGTTCCAAAAGGTGTTCAAAGTCCTAATAGTTCATAATACCCCCAAACTCATGACATTTCACTTATACACAGTTTCAAAGTTCCAAAAGATCCTCAAATCCTCAACGCTTCTCTTTTTTGGGTGTTTTAGTGTTATGTGGAACATGTCAGGGAGTTTTGAATCATGTTGAACTAGTTAGAGGTTCCCAAGGTACTAGGAACCTCCCTAACCCCTGACACTTCATTAATACTTTTTTGATGGTTCCCAAATACATCCAAAGCTCCGACATCTTTGTTGAACAACATTTTCATGCCCTCATAGTTGCAGGGCCACCATGGTTGTAGGACATTCACAAAATTGATCTGTTGAATAGACTTTAGAAACTTTAAGACAAATGCTTCATGTAGGTGTGAGACCAATGTCCACGTCCTTCAACATCTTCCTTTCTTGCCAAAACATGAGCTTTGCACCATAGTTCAAATGCACTTGAGTAATGGTAGGGGAAGTTTTACAAGATATTATAGTTGGAAATCCACTGGTAAACATGTCTACAAAATGTGGAAACCTGTACGCTTGAAAGAGAGATTATCTCATGGAATGCCATAGCGTAGGACATGCACAAAGTGGTGGACGTATAGAAACTCTTTCGAAACTACATTCAACATGCTAACTGGGTCTACCAAAACAATGTAAATGATTTTATGGTTTACTAAAGCATCATGGATGTATAAATGACCATCATATACACCCAAATGCACATTGGCAAGAGAAAATGACACGATGGGCTCTAGGATGAACTCAAATCGCTTGAGGTCAAGTATCCACCATGTCCACCATAGAAGGAAATGGCAAAGAGGAAGGAAGAGAATCCACATCTAGTAGAGGAGGGGTGGAAGTAGGTTTGAGCTTTGAATTATGAGATGGAATGGAATCAATGAAATTAGCATTGGTATGTTGCAGAAGTGGATTAATGTAAATTTTGAGGTTTTGGTTTGGTTAAGCTACAAATTTATTATCTTTGTTGTTGACACTAACAACTTGGATAACATTTGAATCGATTAAATCTTGAATTAAATGCCTTAAGCGCATACATTTTTCTTTCATGTCCAGGCACACAATAGAACTAACAAAATGTTTTAGGATCATAGTTCTTGGGTAGCGGTTGGTTTGTGTCGAGAGGATGGATAGCATGCAACTACACAAGATTGTTTGATAGAAGCTGCTAAAGAATATAATGAAGTGGATTAGATAGATATGTAAAGAGATGATGTGACTATTGATAGTAAGGAATACTAAGAGGGGGGGTGAATCAGTGTTCCACAAAACCACTTATTAACAAGTTTATTAATCCAATTTCAAAAATTAATAATATGAAAGAAAAATAAGCATATGAACAGCAACCATAAACACATTACACATGGACACTAAGATTTTTACGTGGAAAACCCAAAAAGGGAAAAACCACGGTGAGTGTTAGCTCACAATATATTATGGAAGCATAATACCGGATTACAAGAAGGCTCACTGCCCAAAGAAAGCTCATTGCAAGAAAGGCTCACTGTCAAAATAGGCTCACTGCCTAGAGAAAGAAAGAAAAAGGAAGAATGGCTCACTGCCAAGTTGAATTGTTCAGATTGCATCTACACATGCATGGTTACAACTCCAATGAAGCACATAAATACTGTCTCAAAACTCTTCATCTCTGACTGCTCTATTTCACTACTCTGCTTTTACATAGGAACAAGATCTCTCTTCTTCTTCTCTTATCACTTCCACAAAATCACCTTACTTCGTATGTCACACCTACATATATTCGCATTCACATCACATAAATCAAACACCAAGTTTGATCCTATATATATATATATATCCGTAACACTTAAAAACTTCAAGTTAGGTCGGCCTGCTAGGATGAAACATGTAGTTATACAATGTGTAGCTTGTCGGCCTAAAGCATTTACCAAAATACTTTGTGAATCAAAACAATACTTTGAAATGCATTCTTCTATGTTGGCTCATACTATAAGATCACTTAGGCTATCACTAGATTCTTTTGCACACAGATCCCAGTATTAGGTGGGCTTCACAAACTGATTGTTACAGACTTAGATCAATTGTCAAATCATAACTTTCAATGTGGACCACAAAACTTCTTCAAATTCACAACTAAGACTCTTTAGGCATCCCTGAGATTATCCTCAGAACTCTAGAGCATAATATCTATTACCTGAGAAATGCGGATCAAATCAAACTAGCATTTTGTCCTATTTAATAATGTTCTCTACTAAGCCGGATTTATGCTTTTTGAAACTATACTTTCGGAGATGATCAGCAGATGAAACTTTGGATTTGGAATCATCTAAGGATTAGTAACATCTTACCAGAACCACAAGACAAGATCTTCAACTGCGGACCAGTGCATAGCATAACACTATAGTTTTGTAGTCCTCTCTATATTCTACCAACACTTAGCCAAAATGCCTAAGTCTTCTTTCCAGACCAGAATTCTTTGTATACTTGACTTCACGAGGATTACTATAACCTCACAACCCTTCTAAATCCTTGATGCTCATTTCCAAATCCATTTGGTCTACCAGAGTGAAGTCTCTTTGCCTTGTTTCCATCAAATGACAACACTTAATTATTCAAAAAAGCAGTGTCTCTTGCCAACAATCTCCCCCTTTGGCATTGATGGCAACACTCAGTGAAAAATGCTTGTGTTGCTCCCCCTTACTCTGTACACTTTGTTTTTTATTCTCCTTTAGATGTATGCTTATTTTTCACTGGTTTTCCTCTCCCCCTTTGACATCAATGGCAAAGGTGTGTGTTCAAGCAAATTTGTGTCAAAAATTCTTCAAAACTATCATATTCTGTCGCATATATACAGGTTCACATTTCTATCTCAATTTATGGCTGAAGGTAGAATATCATTATAGATAGTCTTTATCAGAGCTATCTCTCCTTTCCATCTATTCATTGCACTTTTCAAATTATGGATATGGCCATTTATCAGAAAAACTAGCTTCTCTGCCTTTTACACATATGAAGGTGTATCAATTAATGCTTGTGATTTCAAGGCTTCTTCTGTCAGTTTAGTCATGGAATCAATTTTTGGACTTATCAGCCCCCTAAGCTGGCACAATCTATCTTTTACTTCTTCCCTTTTCTTCATTAGAGTGCTCAAATCATTGCGAATATTTGCAACCTGTGTTTCTTTGGTATTTATTGGCTCAACTATCGGATTATATGTCTTGGATATATTAAGCAGTTTGAGTTCCAAGTCCTTGATTTTATCCACTAATTCCTTTGTTACTTCTGGCCAAGATAAGGAAAATTTGTATATTTTACAGGCTTCTTCAATGGCACTCTGTATGCCTTTTATTCCATTTTCTAACAGAGTTTTATCTTTTGCTATCATAGTCTTTAACTCAATCAATCTCTTCTCATCAAACTCTTTTCTAACTTTTGCTTCTGTAGATTTTTCAAAAGATTCAAAATGTGTACTTAAAGAGTTTAATAGACCCTTGAGTTGATCAGTGGAGGATAATGAAGTATCCTTTTGAAATGTCGGCATCACCTTCTCCAAAATGTTGGATGCATCATTGATCAATTTATTGTCTTAGATATGTGATTTAAGCATTTCTTCTTGTGCTTTAGCTTGAACAATTGATCCTAGCTTGAATTTCTGCACATGTGACATCGTGGCCAAATTAATTGGTCCTTGAAGAAGTTCAGACTCATCCAGATCTTGTTGACTCTCAGGATCAACTGAGATAGTTGCAGTGTCTCTTACTTTGCTAGATACCTCTTCTTGACTTTATTCCGAAGGATCCATGTCTATGTTCTCTTGTTGAATAATGTTTTTTTCTGGTGCAGGGCTCCTTATCTATTCTTTATTCTTTTCAACATCAGCCTGTTGCTCAAGAGGAAGATTAGTTTCAGATTTGCCTTGATTTGTCATATCCAATGTTTCAATGTTAGGGGCTTGATCATTCTTATTTGGTCCTTGATCCTAGCTTATCTTTGGTACATATGTATCTCCATCTTTTTCTCCTTCATTGTCATAAATGGTAGGGAGATTAAATTCCTTCAATCTATTCAAAATGATTTCTTCATATTCTTTTACCACCTTTTCAATATCTCTTCCCATAAGAGCGTTCATTCTTCTTTTTGTCCTGAACTTGTTATTAAGTGCTTTAGAGACTTTCACCTTTTCCTCTGAAGTGATTTCCGGACATAGTTTTATTAATGAGTGTTCCATGAGCTCAACATCCTTTACCATAGCCGCTTCTTATCTTGCACTCATTATACTTGCCAGGCTATGTGGAAGATCAATAATTATTTCAATTAGGGACTTGTTGTAGATGATTAGTGATTCTACAACAATAGACTCAACGATCCTCTTATCTGGATCATTATACTCATCATACAACTATGCAATGGGTTTCAGATTACCATCCACTGTTATGGCTTTGAGAACATCTTTAAGGCTTATAGTTGCTTCTTCTGTTTGAGGCACATCTTGCTTTTTCCTTTTCTTGGGTTTACCCTTACTAGAGGGTTTCTTGTTGCTAGTTCCAGAGGCTTTTGTAGCCTCAGTTTTCATCTTCTTTACTTCTTCATCTGACTATGTTTCTTCTTCATCAACTGCAATGCTTACATGCATTTTTTTTGCCTTAGTTTTCTTTCTTTTGTGACTTGTGGTAGGAGTTTCCACACTTGTAGATGGTGTGGAACCGGAGGGAATAGATGTCGCTTCTTTAGAGGTAGATCCTCTGGTTCTCCCTCTTGATACCTCTGGTTTTTCTATTTTACCCTTGGGTTTTTTTGGAGCACTAACTGGTTCACTTTTTCTCTTTTCTTTTGTTTCATTTTCAGCTTGTGATTTTTCCCTTGCCTTTTCTATTTGGTCTTTTGTGAAACCTTGTCTCAGGGCAAAATCCTCTGCCACTCTCTGCATTTTCTTGGATATTTCTAGTTTTCTTACCTCAACATGAGCTTTAGCATACAGTTCCTCATAAGTCCCAAATCTTTCTTCATTGGGATCTCTTGTCTTGCTTAACACATGTTGGGCATAATTTTCCAATATCCCTCCATCTACCTCATATCCCATAGGCATAATCCAAACTATTCTAGGCTCAACGACCTCCATCAAGCATTGATCTTTTGTCACAATAAAATAGATAGTGTCCTTGTATTTTTCAACAATTGCTCTAGGGATTCTTTCCTTGGATTACATTGACTTCTGAAAGTTTTTGAAATAGCCCCATAGGGCTGACCTCTGTGCTTCAATATTGCCTATGCTACTCAGCAAATTTCTAATATGAACTGCAACTGGTTTGTCTCCAGTCCAAAGACAGTTCTTTATGCTAGGTAACTCTTGCATAAAATAGAAGAATAAACATATGATCAATGTACCAAATTTGAAAGGATACTTACTCTCTTTTGTCATCCTCAAGTTCTCTATCACTTGTTGTCAGAGCAATTCATAGATATCATAGTATGCATTCTCCTTGATCATCTAAAAGGTAGTGTATATGGCTGTGCTTGAAACGAAATTTTCTCGGTTGATGAAATAGACTTCGTATCCCAATACCATGGATGCAAATCATATAGCATGGTCTTCAATATCATTAATTGTTAAAGCCTTCTTATCAAATTTTGCTCCTATGACCGCCATTACTATATCATTCTTCACTACTTTCAACAATGGTACTGATCCGGTGGAGCTTAATCCAGTTACTGCCCTTATAGCATATTTTGTGATCTTAAAAGGTCTCACAAGCCACATGAATTCATCATGAAACCTGCTCAATACATATCAGACCTGTTCATCCTCTACAAATGTTGGGAAGTCCACGTATTGAATGGATTTCTTCTCTTCCAATACTTTATATTCTTCCTTCAGATCGAGATTCTCATTACTTGATTGTTTCAAATATAGATCAGAAAACTTGCTATCATTGAATTCCTCCAGGGCAACATGAATATATGCCCTAACATCCTCCGCATGCATAACTTCGTGTGGAACATCTGAAAATGCACCCATTGGATCGACTTTGACTGATTTGAATGGGTGTGTTTTGAATTTTGATTGGGGTCGCTCAGTGATATCCACTACTTGTGGTGTTGCCATTTTTACGAATAATCAAGCAAATTTGAGAAAGGGTTTCAAACGGAAAATACCTCTTTGACTAGATTAGGGTTGAACTCGATCTTGCCTTGAAATGCTTTGGAGAACATTGTAATCATTTTTGAATCTTGCTTTGATTTGCCTTGGACACTTTGGAGCTTAGAATGCAAAATGATTTCTCCTTGTGATACAACTCCTTTTAACCCTCACATGCCAAAACCTAAGTGTCATTAATGTTATTTTTCGAAAAGCTATCAAGCACTTTTCTGACACTCACAGTCAACCCAAATTGCTCCACAATCCTTGGCATTGGATCTTCTTCTACCAGAATTTCTTTCAAAAGTTTTCTCATAAGATTCTTCACAACATACCTTAGTACCAGATTCCAGTACTAACTTTCTGGCTGGGGGTTTTAGATTTTCAACACTGCTCTCCCTAAGCCAGAGCACCCAATTTACTTCCCGGAGGAAGTATCTGCACCAACATTTGGTGCAGATCCATCCTTGGTATTGTCAACATCTTTCTTAATCCAAACCTTGCTCATTTCCTTCTTTATTTCAACTAGATCAACCTTTTCCTTTCCCTTATCATTCCTCTACTCTATTTTCCTTTCTTTAGCATAGTAGTTTCTTTTCACATTCTTACTTTTGCAAAATCTTGCAACAAGTCCAAACTTATTGTAATTGTAGCATACAATGTTTCCCTATCCTTGATTCATTCCTCTGAATGAATTCAACATTGATCTGCATTGATTAGCCATGTATCCAAATCTATTGCATGCAAAACACTTTCCATTGAATGCTTGAGAATTCCTTACATTGTAAGAACCATTCATAACCAGACTTTTGCATTCATTTGATCTATGACCAATTTTATTGCAATTGAAACATTGACCAGAGAATGATGGAACATTCTGATTTATTCTACTCCTACATTGAGTAGCTTTATGACCAAACTTATTGCAATTCAAACATTGGCCATTGAAGGATGGATACCTTTGAGCATTTGGCTGCCTGACCGAAGATCTTTTGGGTCTTCTTCTTTGATTTTTGAACTAGTTTCCTTTGTTTTGTCTCAACATAGTGTTTGCTTGATCTAAATTTGAACTTTCTCCTTTCTCAAATCCCAAACCTTGCTTGTCATCTGGATGTTTCTGACTATCAAGCAACTCCTCAAGCTTTGCAGAGCTTATTTTGAATTTTTCTTTATAACTATTAGCTGCTTCCAGATCAAATTTCAGAAGTAGCACTTCTTTGCCCAATTTGTCACATTCCTCTGACTTATCCTTAACAACTTGATTCAAATGCCTTTCAATCTCTTCTTTCTTTTCAACTTCCAATGTCAAACTATTTAGGATTTCATGTGCTTCATCTAATTGATTATTTAGCTCCTTGCTTTTCTCCTTAAACTTCCTGGTTTGCTCTCTTAGCTTTAGGATGCATTCATCAGCTTCTTGAATATTAGCTTTAAATCCCTAATTTTTGCCTCAGATTTTTCAAAATCAGTAAGAGCTGCTTCTAGTTCTTTGTTGCTATCATAATTTCTAAATCTTCTTACTGCCATGATTACACTTTCCTAGATCTTCCTTAAGCTATTAGGCCTCTTCCAAGAAACTTGACTCTAATACCAATTGTTGATAGCAAGGAATACTGAGAGGAGGGGTGAATCAGTATTCCACAAAACCACTTCTTAACAAGTTTATTAATCTAATTTCCAAAATTAATAATATGAAAGCAGAATAAGCATAGGAATAGCAACCATAAAGACATTACACATGGACACCAAGATTTTTACATGGAAAACCTAAAAAGGGAAAAACCACGGTGAGTGTTAGTTCACAATATATTATGAAAGCACAATACTAGATTACAAGAAGGCTCATTGCCCAAAGAAATGCTCACTGCAAGAAAGTCTCACTGCCAAAATAGGCTCACTGCCTAGAGAAAGAAAGAAGAAGGAATAATGGCTCACTGCCAAGTTGAACTATTCAGATTGCATCTACACATGCATGGTTATGGCTCCAATGAAGCACAAAAATACTCTCAAAACTCTTCATCTCTGACTGCTCTACTTTTACATAGGAACAAGATCTCTCTTCTTCTACTCTTATCACTTCCACAAAATCACCTTACTTTGCATGTCTCACCTACATATATTCGCATTCACATCACATAAATCAAACACCAAATTTGATCCCATATATATATTCGCAACACTTAAAAACTTCAAGTTAGGTCGGCCTGCTAGGATGAAACATGTAGTTATACAATGTGTAGCTTGTTGGCCTAAAGGATTTACCAAAATACTTTGGGGATCAAAAGAATACTTTGAGATACATTCTTCTATGTCAGCTCATATTGTAAGATCACTTAGGATATGATCCCAGTCACTAGATTCTTCCACACATAGATCCCAGTATTAGGTCGGCTTCACAAACTGATTGTCACAAACTCAAATCAACTGTCAAATCATAACTTTCAATGTAGACCACAAAACTTCTTCAAATTCACAACTAAGAGTCTTTAGGCATCCCTAAGCTCATCCTCAGAACCTCAAAGCATAATATCTATTACCAGATAAATGCAGATCAAATCAAACTAGCATTTTGTCCTATTTAAGAATGTTCTCTGCTAAGCCGAACTTATGCTTTTTGAAACTATACTTCCAGAGATGATCAGAAGATGAAACTTTCGATTTGGGATCATCTAAGGATTAGTAACATCTTAACAGAACCACAAGACAAGATCTTCAACTGCGGACCAATGCGAACCATAACACTGTAGTTTTGCAGTCCTCTCTATATTCTGCCAACACTTAGCCAAAATGCCTAAGTCTTCTTTCCGGACTAGAATTCTTTGTATACTTGACTTCATGAGGATTACTATAACCTCACAACCCTTTTGAATCCTTGATGCTTGTTTCCAAATCCATTTGGTCTACCAGAGTGAAGTCTCTTTGCCTTATTTCCATCAATGACAACACTTAATTATTCAACAAAGCAATGTCTCTTGCCAACAATGACTAGACAGATAAAGCTATTGCTAAAGAAGAAGGCGAGGTTGTACTGTAGTGTTAATGACAACCACAAGTGTGTTCTTTTAATTAAAGATATAAGTATTCTTTTTCTAATTTTTATTAAATGATGTAGAAGGCCTTAATGAAGTAGGAGTCTGTGAGGTAGAAGAAGGTGCTTCGAACTAGCTAACAATCTATTGGTAGTTGCGCATGGCTATGTAGAGGTGAGAAAATGATGGATAACACATTAACATAATCTTAGCTTAGATGAGAGACTAAAGGTTTCCTATGAAAACCCTCTGCACATCTAAATCTGGGAGCACATATAGAATTTGTGAGAATAATGATTGATAACGAAAGATAAAACTAGTTACTTTTTCATTAGGGCCCTATTTGCAATGCACCAGGTTAGTAAAAGTGACCCAGGGGCAAATGTTTACAAAACAAGGCTATAGGAATTAATTTACCAATTGATCAAAAGAGAAAATGGAATGATCTAATAAGGAGCAAAACTAGTCTAACACAATGTCTTTCAAAGAGTGAAAATCATTTTTCCAACAACTTATCTTCAAAGATGAAATCATTGCACAGTACAAGATATAGACACTAGCACAAGATAAATACAAAAGTAATAGTGGTTAACATATAAAAGGGGAAAACACACAAAAATACAAAACACAAGTTGGCACCAAGGGTGGGGAAAGGCTAAGGCAAGGCCAAATGAGTCTAAGAACATAGTAGGGGTTTTAAACACTAAAGCAAGCCCAAAACATAACATGAAAATTACAGGGTATGCAATTTTTGATATTACACAACTAAGTTAAGTCAATGGTCAGTTAGGCTCTTTTGCATATTTGACAAAAAAAATTGAGATTGGCAAAAAATTGTTGGTGAGATATCTCAACACAAAGAGCACGTTGGATAAATATGAGGATGCCTATCAATATTTGACTATTTTACATATCAACTTATGATTGCATTCCCATGAAAATACACTATTGAAGTTATATACAATTCAAGTTGTAACAAAGAGCCTTAATCTAGGAATATTGAACTCAAAAGCTTTAACCACTTGAATGGAACCCTTCTAACCTTGTAGAGGATTATATACAATTCAAGTTGTAACAAAGAAGAGCCTTGATCAAGGAATATTGAAGTCAAAATCATTAACCACTTGAAAGGAGCCCTTCTTACCTTGTAGAGGATTATAAAGAATTAAAGTTGTAACAAAGAAGAGCCTTGATCTAGAAATATTGAGCTCAAAATAATTAACCACTTGAATGGAGTTATTCTAACCTTGTAGAGGACTATAATATTTGATAATGAAGAAGTTGATTAAATTAGAATGTTGGTTCATGAGTGCAAGAACTTTAAGTCATCAAACCAAATCTCCATCAACCAACACATGGACACGCACACACACACACACGCACAACCACACCCACACCCACATGCAGTTGCATGCGTGCACCTACACACACATGCGCACACACACACACACATATGCACATGTGACCACATGCAAGTGTGCACGTACACACACAAATACACTGAATATAGTCTCTTTAAGTGTAAAAATAGGAGATGGTAATATAAGGATGTCAAGATAGTTTGATCTTATAGAGAAAAATAGAGGATAACAAATGCAATGCAAAAAAATTAGAGAAACTAAATGCACTAAAATGAAATAAACAAAAAATATGTAGGATAAAAAAGAAATGGATTGTATGAAGAAGTTATTGCTTTCTAAAGTGTTAGGTTCTAAAATGGCCGCGACATCCATGTAAGCCTTCAAGACAAATTTTAATCACCCATGTGAATACAAATAATTGATGATGTCTAATAAGAACCAATGCAACAACACCCTCTTTAGGGAAAATTCCAACCAATACTTTTTTTATTAATCAAAGGAATCAATAGCCTAGCGACCTAGAGCCATCTTGAGAGGTGGCTCTAACCACATGGTGATTCCCCTATAACCTCTAGGCTGTACATGTTGCATCTAACATATACAATGGGGAAATTGATTTTAAAAAATGTGACCATTGTACATGTCTTTCAACGGCTCAACCATTTGATCTACACTTGGGGGCTAAATCCTAATCAATACCAACAATAAATAGGCCTCCCTACTCCTAACAAGTTGGGGAGTCTATGTATTTCATTTTAATTCCTTATCAGTTGAGAAGTAAAAGGATTGTACTACTACCAAACTCACACAAAAAATAAAGTGACAAATAAAAAAACACAAACATTTTACTTTAATTCCTTATCAATTGAGAGTAAAGGATCATACTACTACCAAACTCACACCAAAAGGAAAGCAAAACATAAATAAAGTAAACACAAACATTTTACGAAGTGCATACCAAAGTTTAAAATAAGGGTAGAACAAATACTCTTGGATTGATTCTATTATGTCGTATTAGGTAAGGTAGGTGGACATGCCACAATGAAATACCTGACATAGGTTACTGTTGGTCATGATGTTAATCACAAACAAGCATAGAATAAAAGTACACATTAACCTTTATTCATCTTGAAAGATACGATGAATTCAGAGAATTCATGATCCCAAGTCTCCGGTGATTAGGTCTTAATCGTCTAACGTTACTCAGAGGTTGATGTGCGTTGCTGTTTCCATTTTGGGGCCTTACGTTGAGTTCATCATCATGACACTGTTTCTGCAAAGATTCTTCACAGAGAGGTCATTTTATGCAGTTGTTTGATCAAATGATATAGAAATATTTAAATCTTTGCATGATATTCATCAATTATACATGCTTTAGCTTCAAATATGCTAAATATTTTTAATTATCTACGAGATGTCCACATATTTGCATTATTTGCTTGAGATTATCAATTATTTGCAATTATGATGGTGAAATGTTCTAAAATTTAAAGGAAATTGAAAGAAATGCTTCAAATTAATGTTGAACCTTCAGCTATTGAACCACATGTACATCAGATACAGTCATGAAGAGAAGAAACCAAACCATATGTTCACCAGGACATTCCACAACTAGGTACAGTTGATGCTAACTTCAAAGGAATTGTATGAACACTACATATGCATGTAGATATGCACTCCAAGGGACGCAGCAAGTCACAGCATATATCCAGAATTCACACACTGATTACTCAAGATTTATGATGAATTGTAATCAAAACAAGTCTTCTCATTCATTAAGTATGCAAGGATATAAATGTATACAAAAAGCTTTGAAATGAGCCTTGAATATTTCAGCAGATGGATTTCAATTAAGTTTCGAATATTTGAAGTGAGGCATTCCTGCACCTTTTATAGAACAAGGTGAGGAATCCGTTACAAAAGATCTACGATCTTGATTTATCTATGAATATCTACGGTGAGTATTTCCTTTGACTTTGTCAACTTTATCAAATGGCACAAGTTGCCATCTGGCAACTATCTGAAATACTTATTTTCACTAAGTATTAGATGCTGATATTTACTTCATGATGCATCATCATCTACTTCATCTGACTCATGCGCTCCATCATCAGGTGCATCACTTTCTGTACCTTCATCATCCTGTTGATGTCGGCCTTGTATATGAGGCTGCATGATTACCCTGACATTTTCATACAACTGCACTATTTTATCTATTTCTCCACCATCCTGGGTCTTTGCTTTGATAATAGCATGTTTATGTGCCTGGTTTTAGTTCTGATGCTATCCAGTTTATTCCTTCTGTTGTGTAATGTCTCATTATAATTTTCTATTTTCACCTTGGTCCTCACCAGTCTATCCATGATTTCTTCTGTCATTTGGCCTAGTGGATCATCAATAGCAAATTGAAAGTTATTATGTAGAGCTTGGATTGCAAACTCCTCATCTTGATTTTCTACCTTTCCTTCCACTTTTCCTTCCAACGTTTCCAAAATTTCTGCCTCAAAAGACATCATATCATGCAATTTTATGCTGATTTCTCTCAACTTATTGTTGCATCTTTTGAGTATATCACATTAAAATTGAATGTCCTTATACCATATATCTATCAATAATGCATTGTTATTATGCAGCACCTGCTTGTTGATGAGCAATTGAGGATTTATCCTCCTTATTTCTCCCAGGACATCCAATATCTTCTCCAATTGGAAAGACCTTTTACCTGTCTTCATTTACAACTTGTCTACCTTTTTCCTGGAGCCACTGAGAGAACTCCACCTCTTCAAAGAGGCCTTTACCACTTCTTCTTCTATATCAAATGTGGAGTACATCCACTTTCTCAATATGGATGACTCATGTTTCATGAGATCCAACTTATTTACCTCCTCTTGGGAAATAGTAGTCAATGGGACTGCCTGATCAGTGGAATTATCTTCAGAATTAGTTAACCTTCCTATATATGCATGCAACTGAGCAATGTGCTCTTTGTGTTGCTTATTTTTCTCCTTTTCTCTCCTAACCTTTTGAATCAAAGAATTTATAATGTCTTTTCCTTCTTGACCCTCTTGGTCTTCATTAGCAAACCCTAAGTCAACTATATTAATATGGAATTCTTCTAGAGTAATTTTACCCTTCTCTTTATCTATAGTAGGGATTGCTATCTGTGCAGTCCTTCTTCTAGTTGTTGGATCTCTCTTAATGGCCGAAGTCATTCTGGCCTTCCTCTTTGGTTTTATCAGGTTTTCTAAAAACGAAGTGGATACATCAAATTCCTGAATCTCAAAATCAACCTCTGTGTTGACTTCCTTTTCCAACCATCGAGGTACCTGATCATGTTTCCCATCATCATCATGATGTTCACCTTGATCTCCTGTATCTGTCAGCATATGTGATGGAGAAGGTGATTTTCTTGTTTCTTCTTCATGATGCTCATACTGAGGGCGATCCTGTGGTACATCCTTTTGCTGTTGAATTTCCTTTTCTGGAGGAGCATCATCCTGATGTGGAGGATCTTGTGATGCGTCTATATGATGATCATGATGATCATCATCTTTCTCCTTTATTACTTCATCCACTTTTTCTCATGTTGAGGCCTATTCATAGCAGTGGCTATTGTGGAATCTTCCTTAGGTGCTGGTATTTGTTCTGAAACCACGATTTGTTCTCCACCTGCATTACTTACTTCCTGAACTTTAGAAGCATGATCTTCTAATACATCTTTCTCATCAGCTTTCTTTTCCTGAACCTCTACTATAATTGGCTTAACTGATGTATCCTGTTGGTGTTGTTGGCTCATTTCTGAAGCATGGCCCTTTGGTTCTGCCATCTTCACTTCTTCCATATGTTCTCCTTTATTAGGTGTAGTTGTTGGATATTCAGGACTTACATCCTGTCTATATGTCAAATCCACTACTACAGGACTTGTCACCTATTCAACTAATGTGTCCAGCCCCATTTCTTTAGCTATCTTCTTTGGACTCTTTTCCTTTTCAGATTCCACTTGCTTCATCTCCTCCAATATTGTTTAAACTAATGGAGTCCCATGAGGAGTCATGTGCATACCTGCAGCAAGGGTGTCCATCTTCTGTGAAGCTACATCCTTCACTACCTCATCATTAGATAAATTAACTGTTTCATCCAGTGAGACAATGCCACCTTCGAATATCTTGGAGGTTTCTTTTCTTTGTTCTTCTGCAAGTTCAGCCTTGAACTTCACAATGGTAGGAAGTGGAACATTGTGTTGAAATTCCTTATGGAAAACTTCATTACCTGCCCCTTTCAACATTATAGGGGATTGCTTTATCTCACCTCTCATGGAGGTTCTTGGTTTCTTAGGTGTGGTAGCTACCATCACATGTGGGGCTTTTCTTTTCCTTTTGAATAATAAAGGGGCCTCCTCTTCCTCAGGCTCTTCCTCCAGAGGGATATCTTCTTCTATTCATTTTTGTGAGGATTGACCCTCTTCTTGGGTCTCAATAGTTTCTTTAACCAGCCCTTGAATCTTTTTGGCCTTTTGTTTATCTACCTGTGGTGGTGATGCTGATCCTAATCCTGATGCTGTTGCATCCTCAGCTGGAAACACTGCTCTTTCAATAATCACCCCTTTGGGTTCATTATCAATTTTCTTACCCCTAGGGGGTCTTTTACTTTGCTGTTGTTGTGGAGGCAGCCTCTCTCCTTTAGATTTCCTTTTTTCAATTATAAAATCATCATATTCCTCATCAGGAATATCCTGTCTTTTCTTTTTATTATCTACAGTAATGGCAACACCTTTCTTCTTCAATGCATCAATTTGTTCATCAACCCAAGCTTGGGTTAGCTGTAATGTCCTGGCAATGAGAGGATCCAAAGATATGTCCTCATGTATAGTCAGATTAGGTGCAGATATTGTATCATTATATATTTTCTTTTCTTCATACTCATCTGCCATTATCTTGCCATCATCCTTTTTCAACTGCGAAGGAATGGAGATGCAGTCAAAGGTTTTGATTTGATTCAGTGTTAACCTTTGGTATCTTCTTCTTTTGGCTTCTGCTTCATCTTCACAATCTACCCAGAAGTCCTCTAGGTGCCCTGATGAATAGGTTTCCCTATTATTTTCTGTATCCTCCCATAAGGATCATATGGCCTTACTAGTGGGAATGGCTGCAATTGCATTTTATTCAAACTAACCATGACTTTCTTGATATTTTCTGAATCTGGGCACATATACCAGCCAATGGTTACTGGAAACAAAATTGGTGGTATTTTATGAGCATCCTTGTATGCCTCCAGTATTGTGGAGCTCTGCCTTATAAATTCCATTAATACCACTGCATCAGTGGGGTATCTTGGCAGCATGAGGGGTTGTCCTTCAAAGCCCTCAATTCTCATGTAAGAGAACATTGTAAATTGGATGTACCAGGCTCCATGCCTGTAGATTACTTCTTGAGCTTCCATGCTCAATTTTTTCATCCTGTCCTCCTCCATGGTCCTCACCAGATGCATAGAGAATGCATCATTTACCAATTTGTAATCTTGGAGGTAATTAACTCTTTGCAACTGGGGATGATGATCTAAAATATTAACATCATTGGTGGTTCCACCAATCCTTCCAACCGTTGTTAATGCATCAAATGTGCCTTTGTAAGCACAGGAGTAGACAATGTATGAAGTCATGAAAAAGAAACAATTTGAACCTCCCAGGTTTAGAAGCTGCTCATGTAGAGCATCACTTATCAATTGGCCCCATAGTGGCTTAGTATCTGCATATATGCACATCATGATGACACCGTACATCTAGTCTTTAAAACTACCAGCATTAGGCTGGCCTGTCACCCTGCTAAGCAATGCAATCATATATTGATACTCTTCATCAAAATCATACTTATATAAGTGCACTGGAAGCTTGGCCGCTGCAGGATATGTATTGTTCTTAGCCCTCCACTGATACATGTTCTTTCTTGCTTTCTTCTTATTGTTTTCATATTCAACTTTAGATTTCTTCAAATCTACGTTGTTAACCTTCCTGCCCAATGGTAGTCCAAATGTCTTGGAAAGACCCTTGATGGACAGGTCTGCGTATATTCTCCCATGTTTCACCACCTATCTTGTTTGTGGATTGTAGTTTCATGCACACTTAATAACTAGCTCCGGAGACTCCATGGAGTACGGAAAACCAACCGCATTCCACATTCCTGACACGAACACTGCATCCAGCAAGGTGCTTCTATTCTTTTCATCATTCATTTTAGCGGACCAGGCTTCCAAATCGGTACTTCCTTGATGCGTATCCATTATGGCACCATACTTAAATAGGATTCCTTTAGGATATGCAAATATGGGCCTGCTAAATTCAGCCTCACACTTAGCTAACCTCTTGTCAGCCATGGATATCTACAATTAACAAGATTTGTCTTACAATGGATATTCATAAGCATGCACATAACAATTTATCTCTACTAACATCATGCATACTATACTTATTCAACATTTACTTATCATGGGATGTATAAACTAGAACCTGCAACATCATACTTGATTATGCAGAAGCAACAGGATGAGGGTTTCAATTACTTATCTGGTTATTTAGATCCCTTTGATTATACTAGCGATTTTCTGAGAATACTTTTAATTCAGGTGATAATCTCGCGCTTCTTTATGCTATAAACTCTGTTTGTCCAAGTATCACCCATACGAGGGTTTGGAAAGCTAGCACTCTGTAAAAATGATTTGATCACCAAGTAAGTGTAAAAATGACAATTGAATTTACTTTTTAACTTTGCAATTAGGGTGAAATTAGGGCAAACCCTGATGGATTAGATTTTAATCGTTGATTTTTCACAGGAACTCAGGGTCTCGCCAGGTGTGTCATCGGGTTTTGTGGTCGGTGAGAATTACCTACCACATCTGCGTGCATTAAATGTCAATGGCGGCAACAAGAGCTGGGTGATATCCGTATGACAGGATATATTTGAATATACAATATTATTTGGATATCAGGGTGATGTACGTACCATTAGGTCATGCTTTATACATTAGGAGGATATTTCAATATGTTGGATGATGTTACAAAAATGATGATGACCGGATAAACTATAACCTCTCCCTCCCTCAGAATATCAGGATGACGTCATCTAGATATTGGCTCAGTACATCGCTATGGCATCATGATGTCATCATCATGTTACGCGAGAAGGATCATGTTTAAGAAATATGCCCCTGAGAGGTAGAAATGATGATTACGTCATCGTCATGTTTGTTTCTTTGTTTATTGGACTTGAATGACATCATCAGGATAATGGCTTAGGGGGATATTTCGCAGCAGGAGGATATTGAGAAATATCGGGTTACATTGAGAAATATGACCCTCGCGAAATACATAAGGCCACTGACGGTTAAAGGTCACTATCACCTAAAATTGACGTCCGGACATTTGGACTGCATGATTTATCAGGTGATAAATTAGATCGGGATGATCTTCTGCAATATGACTGATGTTAAGAAATATGATCCTCCCCCTGTGAATATCAGGTTTGACCAGGATTTTGACCATTCATAACTTTCACATCCTAATGAATATAAGGGTGATGCAAAAGGCAAACTTGCATGAAATTTGATGCTCTTTCTAAATATGAGGTTACTGGAATGAAATATGAATTTTGACAAACTGACCTCATGATGATGACTTACCAAGCCTCTCCATGCATGATGACATGCATGACTTACTTTTACCAAACCGCCAGAAAGCACAAAACAAGCCAAGCCAAAAGTTGGGTCCCTGTTTTGTCAAGTCAAAACAGGGTGTGTTGTGTAACCACACAATAGTTACTAATAAAACTTACCCTACAATTGGTAAGTGTCAAGCTAGATCTCCCACTCTTCTAATTCCCTTATATAATGATGAAGAAAAATACTCTCTACCGATTGTCATTGAGTTTTGGGAAATAGATGCACTCAACTTACTCTAGGAGGTTTGATAAAGATGTAATAATTGATTTAGAGGTCAATTATTATAATACACATGATACTATATTCAAATGCCATATGTTAGAAGAGAGGAGCCTCTCAAAATCATGTGTGGCAATTTAAAATTATTCCAAATTTTTTTACAGCAGCTTACTTGGCAAGGCCCCTACTTATAACTAAGGTTTCAGGGCCACATCATTAAATGTATGTTACCCTCAATTTTGAACTCGACAAATTTTAAACTTTCCACTGCTTGCAAGTGTCACCACTTTGAACTTTTTCGTCTTGAAGACCCTTTTTTGAGTTAGTTGTCCTTATTTCATGTGCATAATTAGTTACAGATTGCTGATCAAACTTAGGTCATTGGTTTTCATGTCAATGTCACAACTCCTTCACATCAGGTCGTTGTGTAGATTTGGAGGCATTCATGGAAACAATTAAATACGAAGATCCGATGGTGTTGGTGCAAAATCATTTTACAGGGAGTTTCTTGACTCTTTTTCGCACAATGTGGTCCATTTTCTAGGACGAGATTCCTTCACGGGTTGGAGATCTTAAAAATTCTTGTTCCCACTCGGCGATTTATGAAAAACATTAAATTCGAAGTTTTATGAGTGTTGGTGTAGAAATGGTTTGTAGAGGACCCCGTGTGATCTTTTTGCTCCATGTGACCATTTTCCAGATAGAGGTATCATTTTAGTCAAAAGTTATAAAATTATTTCTTCCCTTTACCTGGCAGTTTCGATTTCCAAATATCATGGAGTATAAAGTATTTTCTTTTAATGGTTTTCCTAAGTTTGGAAAATGCATTATTCAAAGGAGTTTATGCTGGGGTTAAATTTTATTTACCTTCTTGGCATGAAAGTTAAGAAGCCTAGAAATCTGATGAGAGAGTGACCAAGTTTAAAAGTTAGAAATATTGCCTAGATATTATATTTTTTTTGACTTTATAAAGGGATGATTCTTTTTCAAGTTATATTTCAAAATTAATGGGCCAATAAGCCTCTATCGGTGAAGTCTCCAATTTTAAAACTTCAATCATCACCGATAAAGGAAGTTCTTAAACTTCATTTATAGTTGATTGGCTTCTCATCGACAACTTTAAAGGTTTTGTACCTTCCTTTTTTGCCGATATTAATTCTCCTCATTGGTTTTAAAGCTTTTCAAACTTCATTGGTGATATTAAAGGTTCACGGGATAGGTAAACTCCCGATCGACAATTTCAAAGGTTTTAGAACTCACTTCTTTGCCGATGCTTTTCTCGTTAATGGTTTTTAGGGTTTTCAAACCCTCTTTAATGCCAATTACCAGCACCTTCCAACCTATGAAAAGTGGGAGCTTGCGAACAAGATATGAACAAAAATGGATTTGTTGAACTGGTTTTAGCTCTTTCAAGCAAATGCAATGAGCATATGTAAAATCATATTTTGCCTACTTTAGTAATTCTTACCAATGACCGCGTGCCAAAATGGGAGGTATTTGTTGGTGGGTTTCCTCAAGAGGGCGATACTAAAGATCTCACCGTGTTTTAGTAACTTTGGTCTGGTTATTTGTGATATTTACTTATAACGAGCTTCATTGAGATCGTGGTTATTTGTGGGTTTTTAAGAACACAAAGAAGATGATTATGTCTGCAGAATTTGAAATAGAATCATGAGATTTTTTGATACCAAATATAGTTGTATATGACACACAATCATCGAAATTTCTTTCACTGATATTCTACCACCCAAACCACTTCTCTTAATATGAAATTCACAGAGTGAACACTGACAGACTCACTTGGAGTTAGCAATAAAAGTCCACTGTATTTCCATAACTGATGGCTACGATGCCTCATTCATGGATATAGGATATGAATAAATTAGATTTGTTGAAAAGGTTTTAGAAACTTTCAAGCCAATGCAATTGGTAGTATAACGCCAATTTCTGCCAGCTTCATGTCGATGCTTCAAATAATGGATGGAAACACTGCAATACTTGACATCATAAAGCTTGCCAAGAAAGATTGAACGATAGAAAGAAGCTCTCGATTGAAGATCAAGAAAGGCAAATGTTGGGAATGTGATGGAGTCTCATTTTGTTTCAATGCAAATTCACTATCTGCACAACAAGTCATTTTTAGTTGGAAAAGATTTGGGCAGGGAGTTATGAAAACGTATATAAAATTGATGACTCTCAGAGAGAATTATTATTTGCTCTCTTTGTGTCAAATTGCTTTGGCAGTAGTGATCAATCTCATAATATATCTATCAAGCAGTAGAGCAATTGTTGGTGTCTGTTCAAGAGCATATCAGGAGACTTTTTACGCTGGCATATGTAACAAATAGAACAGTTGGTATTGGTGCATATTTTGCAAGGCTAGGAATGCATTGCACTCAACGCCTTGATCAGTCTATAATTCTCACTGGATATTCAGCTTTAAATTCTAGGATGAGAAGTTTATAGTTCCCAAATGCAGTTAGGAGGCCCAAAAATCATGGCAACAAATGGTGTTGTTCATCTCACTATATCTGTTGATTTAGAAGGTGTTTCATCCATCCTGAAGTGGCTCAGCTATATTCCTCCATGTGGAGGAAGATCTCTCCCTATTGTAAAGACACTAGATCCACCTGAAAAACCAGTTGAGTATTGTCCAGGAATTTGTGTGATCCTCGTGCAGCGTTTCATAGTATAGAAATTAATGACATATGGCTTGGTGGTAATTTTGATAGAGACAGTTTCATAGAAACATTAGATGGGTGGTTACAAACAGGGGAACTAAGAGGAGAAGGCTAAGTGGAATTCGAAAAATCACTTTTAAACTGTGAATTTATAAATTATTTTAAGAGGGAGTTTCTCAAGAATCAGTTACGGGAGGTCGGGTTGCCATCCAAGGAGGTCTTTAAAAACTGATTTGGCTTCTCATTGTAAGGGTCTTTTTTTTCCAAAGGAGTAAGGGGGACATTCCGTTAAAATTTTGTAATATTTCTGAAGGAGACTTTGGGCTCTATTTTTATGATCATTAATACAGAGGAACAAGTGAACTTTGAGTCATCTTTCTGTTATGTTATGAACTCTTTTTATGTTGGGTTTGTAACATTTGTTATTGTAGAAGAAGGGAATCTTACATTTCTGTTGAATGGATTATTGATAACCTGCTCCATTTTATATGCATGCCATTATCAATGTCTTCTTTTCTATGTCAGAATTTGATGCGGTGATGGTTTCTCAAGTATTGGTTGTATAATAAGTATGTTTGATAGAGTTCTAATGATTCTCTTTATCTGAAGATTGTATTCATATTTATTTCTAGAAAATCTCCTTTCCTGCTTTCAGGTTAAAATCGTACCTCTTTTTCAATTCCAGTCTTTATCATACGAGGGAGCTGCCCCTCTCAAACGCAGAGGAAAATCATTGTTTTATTGGTAATCTCTCCAACTGTTGTAGGCATTTTTGTCACCATTCCTTAGGAAAGTCAGGTTTTTCTTATCTTTTTGAAAGTGACAATTATGTTTACTAACAAAGTGATGCCACGTTAGCATGCTTAAATTTGTTGAGGTGTCCAAAAAGATCCAAAAAATAGGGTAGATCAATAGTTGTGCATTAAGTCATGTTTTGTTGGTGCGTCCATGTGGCATCACATGATTTGTTAATTTTTACACATTTCATTCAATTATAAGTACTTATGTTCAACATTTGGTCATTTTTAGGTTTACATGTGGAGTAATCATTGACAATATATAGTATAAATATGTTGCAAGACTAAATCCTATACCCACGAGTACTAAACAACAATTAGATCATGTTCAACTACTAGCTCCTCTCCCCTATTTCCCATTTGATACTATATCTAATTTAAGAGAGGAAAACGATTATAGGATCACTTATTACTACACACTAGATAAAAAATTTGCATGTGAACGTTAAATTACATGGACCCACCTTGGACCAAGTTAATCAACTTACCCATTATCTTGTCATGATATGATTGAATTTTGCCAACTAACAATGGTGCTTGATTTGCCATCAACCATAACTACACTTACACAAATAGAAGAAGACTTGTAGATAGGCATGCTTGTTGGTGTGAACAGGGTTATCACCTAACCAAGACGGTTTTCTGCAATGGTTTTCGACAAATAGGGTGGATTCATCCAACAAAGGTAGTTTTGAATCTCACGAAGGCAATTTTTTTGCCTCTGAATCAGAAGTTTTCTACTCCATAGAGGTTTCCTATCAAATTTTTGGCTTTTCCAGGGGAGGGTATTTTTTTTGGGCAATAGGGAATATTCTAAGAATATTCCACTGACGTCAGCATTGCGTTAGCGGCAGCGGCCATTTTTGCCCCTCAAAGCCTTAAAAGGGGGCCTTTTTTCTTTTTTGCATAACTTTTGCCCACGGAGGTGAAATTGGGAAAACGAGATATCGTCAGAAAGATGATAGAGAGCACTTCGTAGTGGTGTTAGTATTTTTTTAAAATTCTACCGCAGGTGACTGCTACAACAATTTGAATATAGATCTCCATTTTTCACTTCTGAGCTCACAACTTCTTGCCACAATCTCCAATTTTTGCAATTCTTGCGGCATCGAAAAGATATTCAAGAGCTCTTTAAATACATCCATGCACTTTTCTCAGATTCTACTTGAAGTTCATTTTATTTCATTTGTCTATTTTTTGGCTTTTGAGTGATAACTTGGGCATTTTGGCACTTGAGGAAGTGAAACTTGTTTTGAAGGGATCTATTTGTTGTAGCTAATCATTATGAGCAATTGTAATCTCCTTTGTATCTCATTTTTAAGATATTTTGATACTTTCCCAATTTTGGTCCCTTGAGGACAATTGTAAATCGCACTAAGTATAAAGTGCCACAAACATTCTTTTTTTGGAGGGTGATCTCTTTGATTGAGTAATAGGGGGTGTTCTTGTGTTCTTTTTTGTACTCTTGCATCATGGATCCAAACAAACTTTCTCTACTCACACCATATAACTATCATGAGTGGAAAACTAAAATGGAAATTCATTTAAGAAGTTTGAAAATTCATAGAGTAACAATGGGTATAAAAATTAAACCAACAGTAGCTGCAGAAATGAGAAAGTGGTATAATAGATGTGATCAAGCCTATGGAACACTATGCTTGTCTATCTCTCCTGATCTTCTTTTTCATATTGAATCTTGTACTACACCTAATCAAGTGTGGACTACCTTAGAAAATCTCTTTGGTAAACAAGATACAATGAGAGGTTTCAAATTGGAGAATGAATTAATTGGTTTAAATCCAACCGATTTTGCAAGCATCCAAGACTTCTTCACAAAACTAAAATCACTAAGATTGCAGCTCAAACAATGTGGAATTAAGAAAGAGGACACTCAATTGATTCTTTCAATCCTTGCCAAGCTTGGTCCTGACTATTCAGTTTTTGTTTCTACCTTCTATGCTATGATGGATGCACTTGGGAAAGCTTTCACAATGCCTTCACTTGATGAGTTTGCCGCATCACTCACAAGGGAGCAAGATAAGTTAGTACACATGGGCAAATTGAAGTCTCCTAGACCTCAAGCACTTCTTGCTAATCAAGGAAAAAAGGAACAAAAGGCTTCAACTAGCAAAGGCAAGAAACAGAAAAATAAGGATTTCAAGAACAATGAGCAAGCAAAGGAGTCAACCAAATCACCTAATTCCTCATCCTCTCCCAAGGAGGAATCATCTAAGAAGGAGAGACCAAAGTGTGCATTTTGCAAGAAACTAGGACATGATGAGCATAAGTGTTATGAGAAGAAAATTGATGAGTTGACTCACATTATTCAAAAGCACAACATCCAAATGCCATCATCATCACCTAGTACATCCTCTTCTTCAACACCATCATCATCTACACATACATGGACAACATGCATTACAAATGGGACAAACAAAGGAAAAGGACATGTACTCTTTGCTTCAACAAGTCTTCAGTCAGAGAGATGGTTTCTTGATTCTGGAGCTTCTCAGCATATGGCATATTCATAGGGGATGTTCTCTTCATTTGAGTCATGTACTTCGACACCTATCTTGATGGGTAACAGTACATACATGCATGCAAAAGGTAAAGGGATAATTGATGTTGGTGAGAATACATTCAACAATGTGTTGTGTGTACCTTCCTTGTCAACCAATCTCCTTTCCATCTATCAGATTACTCATTGTGGTGTAGGTAAGACAATCGAGTTCACTCCTGATTCAGTGATCATACGGGAATTGGAGAGCAGAGATATCATTGCTGTTGGGATGGCTGATCATGCATCTCTCTTGTATACCTTCTCCCATTTTGTTTCTTCTGATGATGTAGATCCATTGATGGATATACACACTCATGCATCAAGTGTGAATCAAGTTTCTGAGGAGAAGTTTGGTCACTGGAACCTTGGTGTTCTTTCACCCACTTTGGTTCATGAGACTAGTGCTGAACTTCCATCACCTCAACCTCCTGCTTTTTCAGAGATTGACATCACCATGGTTTCATCTACTTCAGTTGAGCAGGATCATACAGGTCTTTCAGACATAGCTTTGTGGGATACTTTCTTGGCAGGTATATCAGATTTGTTTTGTGAGTCTCATATTGTAGATTTGGAGGACACACTTGAGGGGATATCTCTCCTCTTTGATGATAGTTATAGCACAACTGTTATCCCATCTACTTCATCTTTGGAGATTGTTCTTCATCAGTCTACCTAGGATTTTGGATTGGTCACACCTCATTGCATTGTGCCATTCTTTGATCTTGACATGTGGACATTTCATCAATCTTTAGAGGCATACATAATGAGGCTTTTACCTCATTCCTTGAGATGGAGTTTCTTCGACATTAGCCTTTGGACTTGTTTCTTCCTAAGGGGAGAACTATTGTTTGTAGGTACAGGACACTTTCTATCATTCATCTTCAGACATTCTTCATCGGCACAGGAGCTACTTCATTGTGGGGGGGACTTATAGTCTCACACTTGCTCTCCTATGGGGGGTATTTGATTGTACATACATGATAGAAGTTGTCCTTGGGGGGTCATGTTGAGTCCTCCTACTATCACTTCTTTCACTTTCATTTTTCCATGTATTCTCACTTTTGGAGAGGAGTTTTGTCCCATGAGGTTTTCTCCTTTTCTCCATTTGAGATTTGTTGTACATGGGTACCTAACATGGCCTAGTAGCGGGGACCCATCCATCTTTTCATCTTGCTTTAGTCAGCTACTCCCTAAGTTGCACTTAGGGGGGTGTTGGTGTGAATAGGGTTATCACCTAACTAGTTTACCCTAGTGTGGATAATTCATCTTATTTAACTATTTACTAGTTAAATAATATTCACACATCACACTAAACCACATATGTTAAGTTGACTTAGTGAGTCTACTAGATGTCTAGTTGTGTCTGGTTGAGTCTAGTTGTGTGTTGAGTTGTTGATAGTTGGAGTGAGTTGTCTTATCCTCCACATGTGCAATTAGTTATCATCCTCTAATTGGCACATGTTGTAGGAATATCTCCACTTTCCACTCCACCTTTCACTCCACCTTTCTAGCTCTCACCTTGCCTTTATAAGCAAGGCATATCATGTACATTGTAACAACAATCCTTCTTTTGCATTCATTGATAGAATATCATTATTCTTTCATTTGATCTCTCTTGTGCTTTCATGAAGTCCTAGATCCTGGGTGGCTCAAATCATAGCCAACTCTAACAATGCTTACAAAGATTTTTTAATCAAAGGGCGTTAAATAATAACCTTTGACATATAAACAAATAAATTTTCAATAATATATGAATTAATCAAACTTTCAATAATATATATGTCTTGTTGTTAGATTTGTTACTATGTTATGTTGGCTAAAACCTTAATTTGATTATTTTTAATAAAAAAAGCTTTCATAAATTCATCACGTTCAATTTTGTTTATAATGATTTTTCCCTCATATTTATCTTGGCTTTTATTATAAATATTTATCCTAATGCAAGATAATAAATGTGTAATATTAAGTAAATTATAATTATGTAAATAGTGACTAGTATACTATATACATATACACATATAAGTTTTGGGGTTAAATAATTTATCACATTTGTTATTCTAGAGGAGAAGAGTAAAATAATTATTATTGAACTATGTAAATTGATCTTATTTTATTGTATGAAAATGAAGAGGCATTGTCCAAGGAGAAGGCAAATAGCCATGTGGTGGACAACAAAGGCATTAATGATTGCCCTTCATTGGATAGGTTTATCTCTAAAGTAAATCCCAATAAAATTCTTAGTTATGAGACCCTAGGTAGGGTTTTTTTAGATGTGAGGAATATGGAGGTGGTTGGGGGGGAGAAGGAAGGTGGTGGAGGCCCAAAGGGTCTTGTTATCAAATTGTTATGAGTGCCCTATCTTCTCTTTTTTTACTATCATCAATCAAGGAAAAATGAAAAAAATGGAGGATTCAAGCTTAAAATATCATTCTTGCATGAGGTTTACAAGTTGCACTTTGAAACCTTTAGATTTAGTCTCAAAAGTTAGAAAGGGAGATTGGCTAGGAATGAAATCTACTTCAACAATTCTATGGGCAAGGTTGCTACTAGTATTTAGGACTCTTTGGAGCTCTACATCTTTAAGCCACCTAACTAGCCATATTTAGGGTAGTATGTCCTATTCTATTTGTTTTAGTCCCATCTATCTGAGTTGTTTCTCTATTGTTAGTGTTATGTTTTTATTTGTTGGTTTACATAGTGCTATCAATCCTTGTAGTGGTTTCATGGTTGATTGTTGGGCTTCAATGTTGTATCTAATCTTGTCTTTGTAAAAGGGTTCATGCCCTTTCAAAAACCTACCTTTACTCGTAAATAAAAATAAATTATAGAGGAGAAGAGTGTATACCTTTCCCTTTTACCCTCTTGTTTTACACCTACTTTTGGTCCTCACGTAAATGTGTTGTTGTAACGTTCAATTTTTCTTTTTTGCACATAAGCTAAACAAAAAAATGAAACCCATTAGCCTATTAGCCTTTCCTAGTCCCAAATGGTTTGAACCAATCCCTTATGCATTTACTTGTATACTATCAACTCGATTATTGGTGCAGATCTATCCCTTGGATAGAATTGCATTCACGACATTGTCCTCATAATTCAAATCTCTTTTCTTGCTTTCCCAAGTAGACCCTTTTGGATAATTTAATTGTTACTCATCGACTTGTGAACCAAAACTCTTTGAATGAAGCACTATATATCTTGTATTTAAGGACAAGCCTTAGTTCACTAGTAATCATCAGATAATCATATCTCATTTGCATTATAGCATATATAAACTCAAAGCTTGCATCAACACTTGCATAAATAAATACTACATAATTGACTTCTCATGTAGACATCTTTGCTTGGCATGATTTCAAATTTTGTTTATCATCTAGTTATAAAGGAAGTTTCCACACTTTCTCTCTACACACTAGTAGCCTCCCTAGGATGTTCTTAGCACGATCTAGTTTTAGATACATGGAAATTCACAATCCAAACAATTCAATAGATTTAAAGGAGTAGAAGATATTTTCATGCCATTGGTCTAAATTACACTAGGTGGACTAGACCACGGGCATGACCCTATCAAAGAGTAGAGAAAACTTTCTAGTTATATTTATAATAGTTTAGATTGTGTTGATTCAATTATAGAGGTTGGATTTCGATTGTCAATTGCATTCTATAGTTGATCATCCTACATTGACTACCAAAATCAACATAATAGAGATAAGCTACTATATCCCTCTCCATTTCATTTGCATTTACAATCTCAAGTTTTCATTAAGGTTTAGAGGTACAAACTATTTTATATCAATTTATTAAGGCCTAAATTATCATAAGGTTGTGTTTTATTTCCCTACATTTTGGTGAATCCCAACATTCAAGACTCACCCATGGCTTTTCCTTAGGTATTCTTCTGACATTTTTCAATTTAGGTATTCTTCTACTATTTTTCAGTTTTGGATCTAATATTGCTTTGATTTTCTCATCTATTTTCAAATTTGATTTATCTTTGTGTACCTATAGCTTTCTCTAGGGTTTAGCTTTTCATTGATAGATCTTAGTCATGGATTTTCATTAATCCTTTTCATTATCTTTCATTCACTATTATATCAAGGATTACAATACATTTTGATAATTTATTATATTCAATCTTTTGATCCTTAATGGCCTCATATCCTTTTACCATAAGGATGGTAGTGCATGTTCTACATACTCGTTCAATTACATATGATAATGATTTAATTCCTAGTATATCCCCTTATTGGCTTGATATATCTTGGCCCATGCTAATTCATGCGATGATGCTCCATCTCTTTTAGTTACTCATGATGTTATACCTAGTAATGTTTTTGATTATGGTAAGCAGTAAAATGAGGGTGTTGATCCCTATACAACACAACCCATGGGAAAACAAAACATAGTGCAAACAACACTCATACAACACAAAAACAAAAGAACAACACAGGCACAATAGTCTTGCTATAAAATAGAAAACCCAACAAAAGGATCTACACAACAAATCCTAAGATAGCAAATATGACTCCCCAAACCCTAGGAGGCAGAGTAGGAACAAATTTGGGGAGTCCTTTCTTCTTTCTCTGGACCACTATCCAGGAGACCTCCGAGTCAAAATCCTTAGAGCTAGGTGAGAGGGGTTCCTCACTAATGCCACAACCATTGCAAGGAGAGTTGAAGGCACAACATGCTCTGATGAAGGAGTAATCTAGGCTCAATCACCGGGACCAACTTCAAGAGTAGTCTCATCCACTAGCACCCCCTCAGGCACACAAGAGGAATGAGTAGAGTATCCTAGGTATGCTCGGCATCCTGGGAGGACCTGTCCTCTAAAGAAGCGTTGATAGTCAAGTGATCATCGTGGGAATTCTTCCACCACATTATCACACCCTTGCGGTGAGAGTGAGGACAATTGGAGGCCAAGTGACCAATAGAAAAACATCATCTGCATCTAAAGGGGAGACCCACATAAACTAATTGTTGTGTCCAAGGCCTTTCCCCTACCATCAAATTTACATCTCCATGGAGGGGTTTTGAGATGTCTACATCTACAAGGATGTAAGCAATCATAGAGTGACCCACAAATGTGGTAGTGGAATCTACCTTTAAGAAGTGACCAATAGCATTACTGATGCCCTCATAGCATGAATCCTCCCAATATTGGAGAGGGAGATTCAGAAGTCTAACCCATATTGGTCTGATATTAAGCATCTTAGTAAGAGGATTGAAGGAAAGATCCCATGGTTTGATGTAGAGAGAGTGCTCACCCTACATCCAAACCCTGTTGTCAACCACTAGATCCCATTCCTTTGTAGAATCAAAGGTCACAATGAAGAATCCCCTTACACAATGGAAGAGCTCAATCTTTCACTCCACAAAGGGCTTCCAAGATTCCTAAACCTAGTTTTGGAAGTCAAGAAGTGAGGGCCATAATCCGTTGAAGCTACAAATCACTCTGTGATTTAGATAAAATACATCATTCTCTAAAATGTCCTAGTTGCACACCACCATGGGGGAAGAGCGGGCACAGGGTAATGTTTGAGAGATCCCATGCTAAGATAGGTGGCCACTCTATGAAGGGCAGGCTTGAGTACCTGAACTCACAACCTCCAAAAATGATTTCTAAGGGTGGCCTTGAGCCTTTGTTCCAGTCACATTTACATAGGGCAGATCACTATTTGGTGGATCTTCTGTAGGCAAGGGACCAAATCTTGCAAAGACTCCAGGAAAAATGACACACATGTCTGGAGAGATCTTCTCATTCGTGACTAGGATGCCACTGTTGGAGGAGATTTAGCCAGTTGGAACTCTCGTATCTGCGACGCCTTATAGACTGTTGTTGGGCAAGAGTCAGGCAAGGCACCATTCAAACTACTGTTAGGTAGGAGTTGTTTGAGAGACACGGGTAATTGCAAGAAGATGGGGGGCCAAAAAGGGGTCTTAAGTGGCCACTTTTTTCTAAAATCAGGAAATGTTGGCCTTGGATGAGAAATTGAGTATAGTTACACTCAAAATTTGGAGATGCAACCAAAACAATGTTCATAGTGCTCCAAGTCTACTTTCTAAACTACTAATTTTTTTTGAAAATGGTATAGATTAAGGGGTTCAAAAGAGGGAGCCACATAAATTGGTGTTGTTTCTGTCAAAAAAAATAACATAGCATGTTTTGTGGCTCCCTCAAAAGGCTAACTTTCTTTTGGTATTTTTAAAATTGCTTTGATGAGAAATTAACTAACAACATGTAGTTTATACCTAATTTTTTTGATAATTTTTTGATGAATATTTGATTTTTTACTAATTTTCAAAGTGGACACATCCTAAAAAATAGAATTTTGGTCATGCTACCCCTATAAATTTTGAAAACTAATTGAAAATTATTTTTTCTTTTTTTAATATGTGTAGAATGGAGTCTAGTTTCTAAATATGTAATTTTTTTGAAATTTCAATGAATGGTTAATTTACAATGAAAAAAAGACCAAATAGTGGTTTTTGCCCAAAACTGGACACACAAACAAAAGAAATTAAAGATGAAAGGCTTAACATTGTCAAAATATGAAAAAAATTACATTGTTAAATAGCTAAGAGAAAGCCTAACATTACCTAGGTGTTCGATTTGTTTGACCTTGAAACACTTGCAAATATGAGGGTTAGCACGAACAAAATTATGTGAAATCTTGAAGAACCTGCAAAAACACGTCTGTGGATGTTGAAAAGGCACTCCAAGCCTTTGGGTTGGAAATCCAAAGAAAATCCCAAGCCCAATGCTTGGGATTCCCAAAGCACAACATAACATGAGCGTGTTATAACGCGAACACATTATGTTGTGCTTTTTTGCTTTTTTGCATGTTTGCCGGTGTTTTCCCAATTCGACATAACGCGAGCACGTTATAACGTGCTTGCGTTATGTCTTCCTTTGAATGAGATATGTTCAAATTTCATAAGTATGTTTCATGGATGTTTATATCTATTCTTGTAGGTATGTATGCATGCTTGTATGTATGCATCTTTGTATGTATGTATGTAAGTGTTTTGGGTTTAGTGTATATAAGGACTTGAGCCTGTATAGTTTTGAGGGTTGAGAGTTACAGTTGAGGGTTAATATTCAGGTTGTTGAGTGTATAAGATTAAGTGTGTAAGGCACGGGGATTAGGGTTTAGGGTTTACAATATGGATTGAGGGTATATAAGGCATAAGGTGACTTGGGTTGAGAGCACATATGGTTTAGGTTTAATTTATGTATAGGGTTAAGGCACAATATTCAAGATTTAGGATATAAGGGTGAGGTTATATGGTCTAGGGATGAGGGTTTGAGGGTGTAGGCTTTAGGTTTAAGGTATAGGGTTGATGATTGAGGTATTAGGGCTTAAGTATATTGTTGAGGGTATAGGGTTGAGGGTTTAGGGATAAGTTTTAGGGTTTAAGGTTTAAGGGTTAAGGGTTGAGATATGGGGTTTAAGGTTTAGGGGTAAGGGATTAGGGTTTAAGGTATAGTGTCTTGGGTTGAGGGTTTAGGAATAGGGATAACATTTAGGGTTTAGGGATGAGGGATTAGGGTTGAGGGTTGAGGGATTAAGGTTTAAGGTATAACTTGCTGAGGATTGAGTGTTTAAGAATAGGGTTTAGGGTTTAGGGTTGAGGGATTAGGGTTTAGAGTTGAGGGATTAAGGTTTAAGGAATAGTGTTGAGGGTTGAGGGTTTAGGGTTGAGGGATTATGGTTTAGGGTTGATGGATTAGGGTTTAAGGAATATTGTTGAGGGTTGAGGGTTTATGAATAGGGTTTAGGGTTGAGGGATTAGGGTTTAGGGTTGACAGATTAGGGTTTAATGTTGAGAGTTGATGGTTGAGGGTTTAGGGATAGGGTTGATGGTCAAGGGATTAGGGTTAAAGTAGAGTGTTGAGGGTAGAGGGATTAGGGATAGGGTTTAGGGTTGAAGGTTTAATGATTGAGGGTTGAGGCTTTAGGGCTGAGGGTTAAGGGATTGGGGTTTAAGATATAGTGTTGAGCGTCGAGGGTTTATGGATAGGTCTTAGGGTTTAAGTTTTAAGGGTTAAGGGTTGAGGGATAGGGTTTAGGGTTTAAGGTATAGTGTTGAGGGTTGAGGGCTTAGGAATAGGGATAGTGTTTAGGGTTTAGGGATGAGGGATTAGGGTTGAGGGTTGAGGGATTAGGGTTGAGGGTTTATTGATAGTGTTTAGGGTTGAGGGTTGAGGGATTAGGTTTTAGGGTTGATGGATTAGGGTTTAAGGTATAGTGTTGAGGGTTGAGGATTTAGGGATATGGTTTAGGGTTGACAGATTAGGGTTTAGGGTTAACGGATTAGCATTTAATGTCAAGGTTAGGGTTAGAGTGTCGAGGGTAGAGGGATTAGGGATAGGGTTTAGGGTTGAAGGTTTAAGGATTGAGGGTTGAGGCTTTAGGGATGAGGGTTTAAGGCTTGAGATATAGTGTCGAGTGTTGAGGGTGTAGGGATAGGGTTTAAGTTTTAAGGGTTAAGGGTTGAGGGATAGGGATTAGGGTTTAAGGTCTAGTGTTGAGGGTTGATGGTTTAGGGATAGGGTTTAGGTTTGAGGGATTAGGGTTTAGGGTTGATGAATTAGGGTTTAATGTTGAGAGTTGAGGGTTGAGGGTTGAGGATTGAGGGTTTAGGGATAGGGTTGATGGTCAAGGGATTAGGGTTAAAGTAGAGTGTCGAGCGTAGAGGGATTAGGGATAGGGTTTAGGGTTGAAGGTTTAAGGATTTAGGGTTAAGGCTTTAGGGATGAGAGTTAAGGGATTAGGGTTTAAGATATAGTGTCGAGTGTCGAGGGTGTAGGGATAGGTTTTAGGGTTGAAGTTTTAAGGGTTAAGGGTTGAGGGATAGTATCGAGCCCGTTGAGGGTTTAGGAATATGGAGAGTGTTTAGGGTTTAGGGATGAGGGATTAGGGTTGAGGGTTGATGGATTAGGGTTGAGGGTTGACGGATTAGGGCTTAGGGATAGGGTTTAGGGTTGAGGGATTAGGTTTTAAGGTATAGTGTTGAGGGTTTAGGGATAGGGTTTAGGGTTGAGGGATTAGAGTTAAGGGTTGAGGGATTAGGGTTTGATGTTGAGGGTTGAGTACATTGAGGTTTGAGGTTTGAGGGTTTAGGGATAGGGTTGAGGGTTGAGGGATTAGGGTTAGAGTAGAGTGTCGAGGGTATAAGGATTAGGGATAGGGTTGAAGGGTTTAGGGATAAGTGATTAGGGTTTAAGGTATAGTATCAAGCCCATTGAGGGTTTAGGAATAGGGATAACATTTAGGGTTTAGGGATGAGGGATTAGATTTGAGGGTTGAGGGTTGAGGGTTGAGGGATTAGGGTTTAGGGATAAGGTTTAGGGTTGAGGGTTGAGGGTTGAGGGATTAGGGTTTAAGGTATAGTGTTGAGGGTTGAGGGATAGGGTTTAGGGTTGAGGGATTAGAGTGAAGGGTTGAGGGATTAGGATTTGATGTTGAGGGTTGAGGGTTGAGGCTTTAGGGTTTAGGGTTTAAGGTTAGGGTTGAGGGTCGAGGGATTAGAGTTAAGGGTTGAGGTATAAGGGTTTGACATTGAGGGTTGAGGTTTGAGGGTCGAGGGTTTAGGGATAGGGTTGAGGGTTGAGGGATTAGGGTTAAAGTAGAGTGTTGAGGGTATAAAGATTAGGGATAGGGTTGGAGGGTTTAGGGATAAGGGATTAGGGTTTAAGGTATAATATCGAGCCCATTGAGGGTTTAGGAATAGGGATAGTGTTTAGGGTTTAGGGATGAGGGATTAGGGTTGAGGGTTGATGGATTAGGGTTGAGGGTTGATGAATTAGGGCTTAGGGATGGGGTTTAGGGTTTAGGGTTGAGGGATTAGGGTTTAAGGTATAGTGTTGAGGGTTTAGGGATATGGTTTAGGGTTGAGGGATTAGAGTTAAGGGTTAAGGGATTAGGGTTTGACGTTGAGGGTTGAGGGTTGAGGTCTTAGGGTTGAGGGTTTAGGGATAGGGTTGAGGGTTGAGGGATTAGAGTTAAGGGTTGAGGGATTAGGGTTTGACGTTGAGGGTTGAGTGTTGAGGTTCGAGGGTTGAGGGTTTAGGGATAGGATTGAGGGTTGAGGGATTAGGGTTAAAGTAGAGTGTCAAGGGTATAAGGATTAGGGATAGGATTGGAGGGTTTAGGGATAAGGGATTAGGGTATAGTATCGAGCCCATTGAGGGTTTAGGAATAAGGATAGTGTTTAGGGTTTAGGGATGAGGGATTAAGGTTGAGGGTTGAGGGATAAGGTTTACGGTTGAGGGTTGAGGGATTAGGGTTTACGGTATAGTCTCGAGGGTTTAGGGTTGAGGGATTAGAGTGAAGGGTTGAGGGATTAGGATTTGACGTTGAGGGTTGAGGGTTGAGGATTGAGGTTTTAGGGTTTAGGGATAGGGTTGAGGGTTGAGGGATTAGAGTTAAGGGTTGAGGGATTAGGATTTAATGTTGAGGGTTAAGGGTTGAGGGTTGAGGTTTGAGGGTCAAGGGTTTTGGGATAGGGTTGAGGGTTGAGGGATTAGGGTTAAAGTAGAGTGTCGAGGGTATAAGGATTAGGGATAGGGTTGGAGGGTTTAGGTATAAGGGATTAGGGTTTAAGGTATAGTATCGAGCCCATTGATGGTTTAGGAATAGGGATAATGTTTAGGGTTTAGGGATGAGGGATTAGAGTTGAGGGTTAAGGGATTAGGGTTAAGGGTTGAGGGATTAGGGTTTAGGGATAAGGTATAGGGTTGAGGGTTGAAGGATTAGGGTTTAAGGTATAGTGTTGAGGGTTTAGGGATAGGGTTTAGGGTTGAGGGATTAGAGTGAAGGGTTGAGGGATTAAGATTTGATGTTGAGGGTTGAGGTTTTAGGGTTTAGGGTTTAGGGATAGGGTTGAGGGTCAAGGGATTAGAGTTAAGGTTTGAGGGATTAGGGTTTAATGTTGAGGGTTGAGGGTTTAGGTTTGAGAGATAGGGTTGAGGGATTAGGGTTTAGGGTTTAGGGTTGAGGTAGACAAGGAGTGACTAAGAGACATAGAGAGGGGAGAGGTAGAGAGGTGAGGGGGAGAGATAAGTGAGATATAGAACATGAGCTAATGGAACTAGAGGTGAGATATTATAAAGGTGCTATCGAAGGTGAGATAGGCACAAATATTTATGGATTGATCTATAGGACAAAACGCGAGCACGTTATAATGCACTCACATTTTGTCCTGCTATAGAAATGGTAAAAAAGTGTTGACCCCTGTGATCTAGGCCCACATGCTCTATTTTCATGCTGATTATGCGCATGTTCCAACAAAAAAGAAGTGCTTTCATGTTGTTGGGAAGTTCACATGTGCATTTTATACATTTTACCACCTTTGCATGATCTTTCCACCACCTTTTCTACTTTGCCAACTTGAGGAGGAAATAACATAGTTTTCACACCAACTTTGATATATATCTATTCAAGTTTCAATTTTTGTCGTGTTGCAATGTTAATTGTGATTCAATTTTAGGAATTTAACATTATAGATTGGTTAATAGTATTGTTGTTACTAATTCTATTTGAGTGTTATTCAATTTAACATTGAAAAGGAAGCAAGTCGTGAAAAACTCAAATTGTTGAGGAGTTTGATGCAAGAAGAAAAAAACACTACATAATTAGGTACTCTCTCCATTCAAATCTCTGTTTTTTAGGTATGTCAAGTCTTTACATGCATGTTCTTTACATTTTCCTTAATTCTATTTGAATTACTTTATCATGCTTTATCATACATGTTTAAAATAGACACATTCCCAATCAAGAAAGCAACCTACAATTTCACATGATGCCATGTATATTTTCTACACTTGGGCTCTTTAATAATTATGTGTAATAAATAGACCTTAACATACCATGATGTCAAACTATACAAGAATAAATCCTTAGAACATAATAAAAATACAATCCCACTATTATCTTGTCATATTAACAAGTTAAAATACAAATGAATAGGTGCCAAGATCATACAAGTATGCACATGACATGATGATTTGTATTGGCATATCTTGGGCTAGGACATTCCTTATGCACCTATTCATGATGATTTGTACATGCACATGACACAACAATATTTCAAAATTTCATAATTGTCCTTTGTTAGCACATGATGGTGGTTACCTTGATTGACTATATACCATTCAATACCCTAAATTACAGAGATTAGTCTAATAATTTTTATGACAATCCTAGGTATGTGATGCAGAGGTAGGGTTCAACTCAATCCAAAGGGATCATACCAATAGTTTCTTCAAATTTCATAAGCTTTCCTCTCAAGCAATCTCCCTATACAAAGGCACAAAGAGGGTCTTCAATATTTAAAAACCTAACAAGGCTACTAGAGGTATTCTTACCCCTCAGGAACTTAGACACAACCATTCTAAACCCTTATTGAAGTCTACACTCTTCAATGTTGTCTATTCCTTCACAAGCCACCCAAATCCTAGTATCCCTAGTACCAACAAAACACCTTCTCAATTCCAAATCCTAGTAGCCCTAGTAATAACAAACATGTCAAATTGGGTCTGCCTCAACCTTTTCAAGCATGAAGCCCCATGTACTCTTTTCATGGCTGCAATAATTTTCTTTGTATGCTTTGTACCTATTTTGGTTGAGTGACATTTACTCTTTTACATGATGATTGTATGTACATTTACTATGAAGGGTTGAATGACATATTTTAGTTATTTGTATGGATTCATTTTTGAGGAACTAATATTGGTCTCTTTATCATGCTACAAATAAATTCTCCGTCATGCCGAGGAAACGATCAAGAATTAAACCAACACAGGAAGAGATAGAATCTAAGAATGCAAAGAAAGCAGTGGCTACGACGGAACTTTGTGAGAAGAGGAAATTGGACACGATAAATGAAGACATGCCAATTGAAGAGGAACCACAACCATCACAAAGAGATATGGTATTGGCGACACAAAGAGAACGAATGCAAAAACTTCGTGCTATGAGAGATTTGAATACCACAGTTGGAGACACGTCCTCTACCGCAAGTCAACATGTAGGGACACCATCTACCACATCTCAAGTTGAGATTACATCATCACTCACATGTGATGAAGGAGGTATGCCATCATTCCCACCTCAACCTCAAGGTATGTCATCTATTCCATCTTCGATCGAAGGTATGCCATCTAGCCCATCTCATTTAAATATTGATGAAATTCCTAATGTTGAGATGAATTTACCTAACTTAACACCACCTAGAATTTTACATAGAAAGCCAAAGTATTTGATTGATATTGATGAGAATATTTTGCAGCCAATGGAAGGTAAGATTCCAAAATGCACTTGTAGAAGGTATGCTCATAAGATTTGGAGATTGTTCTTTGAAAAGTTAAATGAGACTACAATATATCAACTATTTGTTGAAATGATGCGAAGTATAAACTATAGGTCCATCATGAAGATTCTTGGGTTGAGAACATCAGAGGCTTCAAGTGAAAAATCTATTGTCAAGAATCTAATGAGTGCGTATGAGAGTGTGGGTAACACCTCACACACAAAAGATAGTAATGCAACATGGCATGTGATTACATCGACTATAGTAAGTAGTCAAACAAGGAAAGCTCGTCTCATTAGAAAGACGAGTCAAGAATTGAGAATTAATAGGAAAACTTTATCAAGAGCTGTTGGAAGACACCAAAGAATTGAGGACACTAATGCCAATGAATTATGGGCATTCTCGGGGAGACTACCACGAAAAGATAAACCAATTGTTAAAGCATTGAGATCACTATTTGAAGACTTTTGGAAGAATTACACAAGGGTATCTCTGAATCAAAGGGATGTGGTAAGGAGTATTGGTAGTCAGAATCATGAGCCACATCCAAAGCATTTTCTGGATGAGACTCAAACACAATTTTATGGTAAATTTCTAGAGAAGTATCCTCAAATTAAAATTTGTCAAAGATATTTTGAAATGCTAAAACCTTTCTATGTTAAGATAAATCACACACACACTACTTGTTGTAGATTACTTATTGAATTTTCTAACCATTTTGATGTTTATAGGTCTATATGTTTAGATATGCATACTAACAATGTTTTGTAGGGTTGTGCCATACGTGCCCCACCAACATCTTCAAGAGACTTCATATCAAAAATTTTATGTGAAAGAGAGGAAGGTCAAATATTCTACAAGAAATTATGCTTGGATGGCACATGTCATCGTTGCGGTGGCTTGTAACATTTGCCAATATGTGAACATATGGAAAGAACACATGCGGTTGGAAATGAACTAGTAGTATTTGGCAAGTATAAAATAGTGGCATACAATACAAAAGATGGTAAAGAAGCAAAGAGGTGTGAATTGGTTATTGAAAAGATTCCAGTGTATCAGTTTGTGCCTATATTTCTTGATAGCATAGTGTATGAGTATGCAAGACATGCCCATAGAGCTCGATGGTTGGACTTGCAATTCAAGTTATGCAAGGACACATTTCTAGTTGGTAGCATTATTTCAGTCATCAACTTTGTAGAGAACTATAGTCTATAGCCACAACGTGAGGTGCAACAAAAATATTACAACTCCACACAGGTTTCTATATTTGTGCACATCGCATTCACTCATGTGAATGATAGTATAGAGGATGACAGAAAGATCATAAGGGAGTATAATTTCTATATCAGTGATGATTGCACAGATTCTACGGAGTTCGTGCAAGGTTGCTTTCAGGTGTTCTGCAATGATTTGGCTAGAAGGAGCATATCGTTCAGTCAGCATATCATATGGTTGGATAACTATGCGTCACAATTCAAGAACTTGTAGAATTTCTATTGGCTAAGTAGGAGGCATAATTTTACTGGTATTCAACATATGTGGAAATTTTGTGAAGTCAGGCATGGAAAGGGGGAGCATGATGGTGCAGGAGCATGTATCAAAAGAGCCATAGCACAAGAAGAGTTAAAGTATAAAGACAATGCAAAGTTGACAGATGCAAAATCGATTGTCGAGTGGTGTAATGCTTCCATGGGTCCAGGTAATGAAGGTAAGTCTTCAGTTCATAGATTTTTTTGGTTGATAGATGATACTAACATTGCACCATATGACGACTATTCTACACTGACAGGATCAAGTGAGATGCACTCTTTCAGAAGCTCAATTGTAGGTTCATGGAGTATCCATATGCGAAAGATGTCATGCTTTTGTTCTTCCTATACAATTCAAGCCTGGGATGAGTGTGAGTCAAAGGAGTGGGTTTACGAATGACAGTTAAGATGTCTTATCCCACTTGACACATATCGACCCCCAACGACATTGGAACTAACACATATGGAATCATCAGTTGACTTTGACCATATATCAGATCTAGTTCAACTAGGTAATATATCTATTTGTATAGTTTTTAAAATTCCTAATGTCATCTTACTTTGTAGTGTTTTTGTAATGTTGACTAATTTCATCTAATTTGCTACACATATCAATGTAGGGCACATATATGTAGTTATTGTAGATGAAGATAATGAAGAGGGAACATATTATTACTTATGTCATTGTGTTGAGGCTAAAAAGAAATTGAAGGCCCTAGTTACAGATGGAGAAAACATTGAATACCCTACAGGCTTAGTGGTTATTACTGGAACATGGCTTAGAAGGTACCCACATAAGAATGTTAATGTTTGGCTGTTTCAGGATTTTGACATGCATCAGAAGATTCTTCATTACTCAAACCTTGTCATGGCATCCAATGTTCATTTGATATAGTATCGAGGTAGACCTTTGAACAAGACCTTGTGGAAGGTGCGTGAGTTTGACCATGAAGTAATACTTGACACAATAAAGAGTAGAGCAGACCTAGATGGTTCATTGGATTAAATTGTAAGTATTTACATTAATTTTGTAAAGTCATGTTACATTGAGTTGTAAGTATGCACATTAATTTGTAAGGTTTATCTTTTTTTATTTGCTATTGCATTTTTACACATACACATTTTTACATCATCATGTTATGCGTCATGGGGTTAGACCTAAGTGATGGATGAAGTTGATCCTGAGAATAATTTATAAAATCTAGGTAATGTATAAAATATAGGTGTCTCTAGGTGTCTTGGTTTCTAACTAGATAATATGTGTCTCTAATTGTGTCTTAAGTATATACGATATGTCAACTAGGTAGATAGAGACTAGAAAATAGGTGTCTTAGGTGTCCTACGTCTACTAGACGATATGTGTCTTAGGTCTTAGGTGAAGCCACATGAGCTTCCACCTTCACATGGTTGGCCTTGTTAGTATAGAATATTTATATTTCTTGAAGCTAAGGGAATCTCGTTTTCTTAATAGGAAAACTTTATCGAGTTTAGTTGCACTAATGGTGCAGGGGCACCTAGGTTGTCATGCCTCCAAGAGGGGTCAAAAAATGATATTTTGTTTTGATTGAGTCAATTGTATGTAATAAGGTCTTCTAAGACCATTTCATTTTTTTTAATCCACTTTGAGTCATTTGGAGTAAGTTTGAGTCTTTGAGTCCTGTTGCAAAAAAATGTTAATGTTGTCAAGTTGCACAAAGCAACTTTTGCATTATTGGTGTCCTGCTCCTAATGCGACCAAACTAATAGTTCTAATGCATCTGGATGGGTACGTTTAGGCTATTCATGGTTCTTTTTTTCGCCCAAACATGTCGAAACAGTCCAAGCTACATTGTACCGATGATATCCCTGAAGAGTCCAAAGTGCAAAAAGGCAGCAATCTTTGATGAGATGTTACTCAAAAACTGTGTCACTTAGAAACATTCCATTTGATCCAACGCAATCATGTAGAGTGCCTCTACAATAACCTCTCTCAGTTTTTTATATCTCTAAGGCATTTTCCTGTGGTGAAAGGTTTTCTGCTGCCCCAAAAATCGTTAGAAGGAGGCAGTGTAAAGTTGCAAAGGGGTGTAACTTTCATCTTGCTCATGATGTGACCAAACTGATTATTCCAACGCATCCAGATGGGTACATTTACGCTAGGCATGGTCCTGTTTTTCACCGAAACATGTCGAAACTGTCTGAGCTACATTGTACCGATGATATCCCTAAAGAGTCCAAAGTGCAAAAAGGTAGCAATCTTTGATGAGATGTTACTAAAAACCTGTGTCACTTAAAAACATTCCGTCTGAGGCAACACAATCATGTAGGGTTCCTTTACAATAACCTCTCTCAAATTTTTATATCTTTGAGGCGTTTGCCCATGGTGAAAGGTTTTCTGCTGCCCCAAAAATCGTCAGAAGGAGGTAGTGTAAAGTTGCAAAGGGGTGTAACTTTCATCTTGATCCTGATGCGACCAAACTGACTATTCCAACATGTTTAGATGGGTACATTTACGCTAGGCATGGTCCTATTTTTCACCCAAACATGCTGAAATAGTCCAAGCTATATTGTACTGACGATATCCCTAAAGAGTCCAAAGTGCAAAAAGGTAGCAATCTTTGACAAGATGTTAATCAAAAATTGTGTCACTTAGAAACCTTTTGTCTAAGGCAACAGGATCATGTAGAGTCCCTCTATAATAACCTCTCTTAGTTTTTTATATCTCTGAGGCATTTGCCCGTGGTGAAAAGTTTTTTGCTGCCCCAAAAAATCGTAAGAAGGAGGTAGTGTAAAGTTGCAAAGGGGTGTAAATTTCATCCTTCTCTTGATGCGACCAAACTACTATTCCAACGCATCTGGATGGGTACATTTACGCTAGGCATGGTCTTATTTTTCACTTAAACATGTCGAAACAGTCTGAGCTACATTGTACCGATGATATCCCTGAAGAGTCCAAAGTGCAAAAAGACAACAATCTTTGACGAGATGTTACTCAAAAACCATGTCACTTAGAAACATTCCGTCTAAGGCAACATGATCACGTAGAGTCCCTCTACAATAACCTCTCTCAGTTTTTTATATCTCTGAGGCGTTTGCCCGTGGTGAAAGGTTTTCTGCTACCCCAAAAATTATCAAATGGAGGCAGTGTAAAGTTGCAAAGGGGTGTAACTTTCGTCCTGCTCCTGCTGTGACCAAACTGATAGTTCCAACGCATTAGGATGGGCACATTTAGGCTATCCATGGTCTTGTTTTGCACCCAAACATGCCGAAATAGTCCAAGCTACATTGTACTTGTGGTATCCCTGAAGAGTCCAAAGTGTAAAAAGACAGCAATCTTTGACGAGTTGTTACTCAGAAACCATGTCACTTAGATACATTCTGTCTGAGGCAACGCAATCAAGTAGGGTCCCTCTATAATAACCTCTCTCAGTTTTTTATATCTCTTAGGTGTTTGCTTGTGGTGAAAGGTTTTCTGCTGCCCCAAAAATCGTTAGAATGAGGCAGTGTAAAGTTGCAAAGAGGTGTAACTTTTGTTCTTCTCCTCGTGTGGCTAAACTGATAGTTCTAATGCATTTGGATGGGCACGTTTAGGCTAGGCATGGTCCTATTTTGTACCTAAACATGCCGAAACAGTTCGAGCTACATTGTACTGGTGATATCCCTCAAGAGTCCAAAGTGCAAAAAGGCAACAATCTTTGATGAGATGTTATTCAGAAACTGTGTCACTTAGATACATTCCGTCTGAGGAAAAGTGATCATGTAGGGTCCCTCTACAATAACCTCTCTTAATTTTTTATATCTCTAAGGCGTTTGTCCGTGGTGAAAGGTTTTCTGCTGCCCCAAAAATCGTCAGAAGGAGGCAGTGTAAAGTTGCAAAGGGGTGTAACTTTTGTTCTTCTCCTTGTGTGGCCAAACTAATAGTTCCAACTCATCTATATGGGTACGTTTAGGCTAGGCATGGTCCTATTTTGCACCTAAACATGTCGAAATAGTCTGAGCTACATTGTACTGATGATATCCCTGAAGAGTCCAAAGTGCAAAAAGGCAACAATCTTTGACGAGTTGTTACTTGGAAACCATGTCACTCAGATACATTCTGTCTGAGGCAAAATGATCATGTAGGGTCCCTCTACAATAACCTCTCTCAATTTTTTATATCTTTGAGGCATTTTCCCGTGGTGAAAGTTTTTCTGGTTCCCCAAAAATCATCAAAATGAGGTAGTGTAAAGTTGTAAAGGGGTGTACCTTTTGTTCTTCTCCTCATGTGGCCAAACCGACAATTCCAATGAGTCTAGATGGGTACTTTTAGGCTAGGCATGGTCCTGTTTCGCACCCAAACATGCCGAAACAGTCTGAGCTACAAACACTAACTAGTCTTCAATCTTCAATCACTACAAATACCATGATATCCTACATAAAGCTATCTTTTAACCTTTTATAAAGGCATGCCCATCAAATTCAACCGCATAGAGATGATTGTTTGTATTCCAAATTCCTTTTAAATACTGACCTTCCAATCCTTTTTTCGGCCCTCATCAATTAAATATGACCTTCGATTATGATATGGCGCTTGAGCTTATGAGAGTTTACCAAAGATGCCAGTTGAGTTAGGTTGAAGGACCAGTGAACTAATGACTTAAAGACCCTTTAGTAGGTTGATTTAAGTGATAGTAACTTCTGATTATAAGTCAATATTAAATTAAAACAAAAGTGCACTTTACACATGACAAGCAATTGAGGGTTTTAAAGTCTTAAGAAAAGTAGATTCTTTTTAGGGTTTAATGCCCAATATGCAAACCCTAACTATCAATACGATTATGATTATGAAAGCTTGTGTCTTCTCTAACTTCTTATTGCAAGAATAAAACCACATCCACCATGAATATGAACCTTGCATCATATCAACCTTTCAGGATAGACCTTATTATGAAAACCATATTCACAACAAAACCTTGCATGAACAAAACCACATCCACTATGAACATGAACCTTGCATCATATGAACCATGTTTGTCTTGTGCAACATCAACATGAATTGAGAGACCTTATCATGAAAACCATATTCACAACATCATGCGCCTCATGACCATCACCTACCTTGAATCACTATATCACCTTATCAACATCATGGTATCAACTGACATCCATGACAAACAACCTTGACCCTTTGACTTCAATGATAACCTTGAACCTTGATTATAGATGACTTATGGAAACCTATAGCCCCAATGTTATGTTGCATACTAAAATTAGGTAAGACTCAATGTAATCTCATAACCTTGCTTTATATGCAAGAGGAACTACATTTAATAACCACAATGGTCATTAGGTGCTCATAAGCATATGATTTTGACTATCTTATTCAAAACAACAAACATACTTTTTGCATCCCAATATGGTATAATAACAAGAAATGAAGAAATATTTTCAATTGACCAACTCATAAAGAATATGGATCAACATACTCATTTGAATATTTTCAATTGAGAAACTCATAAAGAATATGAATATTTTCTGTTCAACATGATGATTCATTTTTATTTTAAATACAACTTTTATCTTTTAGTTTCAAAATGAGGTTTAGGTGATACTTGAATAACAATAGCTGGCTTATTGGATCAACAAACATCCTATGTAATACAATTGGACTTTAAATATTTGAAGTAACCATCTACAAATATGCATTCAAACGTGGATTTATAATGCAAGTATGGACGCCATAAATAAAAAAAATTTGTATTAACCAAATATCCATATAGGCATACATCAATATCTGTTGATATAAGTATAACATATATACAGAATAGCCATATAGGCTTACAAGAAGGCCATATAGGCATACAATGCCAACTATATGCAATACAAAATATATGTCCACAAATGCCATATAGGCATACAACAAAGGAACACAATAAAAAGTCATTCCCCTCTGGGTGCTGAAGAGAATAGATCACGGGAAACCTTTGATCTTCTAGGGGATGGAGACGCGTATGTGGGTAGTCTACTATGAACCCGAGGGCTACTCCTCCTATTTAGTTCTTTCTGCATCTTTAGCTGTTACAATAAAAAGTATAGACATTAATATATAGAAATGACATGTTATAAAAAATGAAACATTTAACAAAATAATCACTTACTGCTACCATATATTCTGTCTCCTCACTTGCCTTAGTAGCAGGAATAGGCTATGGTGATGTCATTTCCTATATAAACCATCCAGATAGAAATTAAACTTCAAATCTATAATCTTTTGATTTTTTAAAAATAAACAACTATAATAATGAATGTAAATTGAAATTTACTAATCTACCTCATACCCCTGCCAATGGCATGGAGCTATGAATCGCAGAGGTCACACTATGCTCCATTGCCCTATGAACATTGGGAGGTGTCTCTGCAGCCTGCATCATCTAGAAATAAAACAACATTATTCAATTACGAAAACTATAATAGTGATGCAAATCATGGCTCCTAACATACACACACGTTCACCTAAATATGGAAGTACACACAATAAAACACACAAATCACATACAAAAATTTAGTAAGTACAATTCATTCATTAAACTATTTATTTTATTACCTCTGTGAAGCTTTGAAGTCCACCACCACTGGCAGGTGTTGCTGTGAAATCTCTAATATTAACCTATTCAACATCCAAAATTAGATATTAGAATACCATTCATATAACGATGGTATTCACATGCAATATTTATAATTGTTTACTAGTTACATACCCCGACAATAGATGATGTAGTGTAATATGCAGGTGGAGAACCACAAAAAACTGCATCAACGCTATAACCCTAAAATTTCATTAAAATCATCAAACTAAATTAGTTAATCTTGCATTTCAAAAATAAAATTTAATAAATTAAATTCAATGAACTTGCTAATATTTATCTGAGTATCAAGGCCGAAAGTCTCGCTCAGGAGGGTATATGTCATCACCATCTGCTCAGTTGCAGATGTAGCCTATACACTTGTGTCCTGACTATCCATGGGGTCATAACCATAGGCTGACCTGCAAGTCTGACAAGCATGGGGTGGGACCCTACTCCTCACACTATCTCCCAACCCATGCTGTGCTACAGAACTGGCATGCTCTATGATGCTTTGGGTCAAGGCACTAATGGACTGAAGTGTATCGACCTCAACACTCTCCTTCACAATAGAAGGGATAGAAACATGCTCATGGGCTGGTCTACTGATTACTTGTCTTCTTGGCCATTGTGGGTCAACACGTACCCCTAGTCTATCTTGTGCTGACCCCCCACCTCTACCCTGGAAGTTCTGCATATCAAAATAGTTTGGCACTTTATTGAGGACAAACTCGCAGTAGAGTTTCCTTAAAAAGTATTGTGGGACCTCATTATTATTGCATGGAGGATGGTCAAAAACCATCCACCACCTCTACCCAAAATTGTCCCTTATCGCTTGGTTGTTACACCAATGGATAGGGAACCTCTTGTAGGTTGATTTGTTTGTGGGTTTGTGAAAATGGAACACAAGTCAAATTTTGTATTTTGTAACTTTTTCACATCTTCATATGATAGCTTGTTTGCATAATACTCTCTAAACTCTTTCCTCTTATCCAACCAACTAGATATTTGTTTGTTAATTGAATCTACATTTGATAACATAGATTCAAGAGATTGAGCAAGCGTGGACCTATGCAAGGTTGAAGTTGAAAGATCTTTCAACCTTGCAATTATGTCTTCAATTTCTTTTTTATTATTTTCAATTTGCCCCATTAGATTTTCTTGTGTTCCAGGGGCATGTCGAGGAATCGATGGAGGAGTTTGTTGTTCGGGTTGTTCTTTGATAGGTATTTCCTCTTCAGGATTTTATGGATTTTGAGGAGGAGGAGGAGGTGCATTAACATTTCCTGACAAGTACGGAAATTTATATCAAAAATCAACTCAAACCTACCTATTTAGAAACAAATTCAAACAAAAAAATAAATAAAACTCACTCCTTTGGCCTGCTTGACGTCATGGCGGTATTTTGGTGATGAATCGGTAAGATTTTTATGTTGAATTGAGTCTTCAAAAATGCAAGCGCGCTTCTTAGGGTTTGCAGGCTGTGGGTGTAGAGGAAAATAAAGAAATGAAACGAGCAAAAATGCTCTTTTTTTATATATATAATTAAACATAATGCACTCGCGTTATAACGCGAGTGTGTTATGGTTTGGTTTTACTGAGCCTAAGGCTTGTCATTACCAAACCATAATATGAGTGTGTTATAACGTGCTCGCGTTATGTATTAATTTTTTTTAAAAAAAATTTGGCCACTTTTTGGCCCCCAAACTTTTTGTACTTATCCACACCATTTCTTTAAATGAATAAGATATACCTAGTAATGTTATACTTCATACATCTCATGATATTCCTTCCTTACATCCTTTGTCACTCTCATGCATACACATCTAGAGATTCATTATTTCTTGATGACTTCTCTAATAAGGACCTTAATTATGTTGACTTAATTAATGAGCATATGTTATCTTGTCTTTCACATGATGTTGATATTCTTAATAATGATAGCATTTCTCAAGTAAGTCATGTTAGTGATATAAATGTTATTGATGCATTAGTGTGTGTTTATGTGTCCTACTTGTTGGCACCCCCTTTTTCTTGTCCCCAATCTTGTAAATTTATGCTAGAATTAGTAAAAATCCTTCCTTAAACCCATCTTTTATACCTGATCTGAGATTATTTTAAATGGGTTCCCTTTCAAAAAAAGTTCTAGTTAAAAGTTCCCTCAAATCATTGTGTTGCCTTAGAAGTTTGTCTAAGTGTTTGGCTATGTTTTTCCCCTTTAAAATATTTGAAAAGTGCCTAAGTGTTTGGCTATGTTTTTCCCCTTTAAAATATTTGAAAAGTGCCTAAGTGTTGCATTATCGACAAGTTTAGCAGTTTAGGAACCTGTCAATTCCCTGATTTTCCTTCATGATGTTTTGCCAAGTCTTTGTTAGTGAATCAACTAGTTCATGAACCGCTGATTTCACCGACTATGGTTCTTGAAAGTTTGTAAGTCCATCCTTTTTCCAGTTGGCCAACAAAGGAAGGAAGAGAGACAGAAATATGAAGAAAAGAGAGAAAACCAAGTGTTAGTTGGCAAAGATGGAAGTTTGCAAACTTTAAAGTTCATCAATGGGGAGAAGCTTCGATGGAAAGAGAATAAAAAGTGAATACAAGGAAATAAGAAAGCCTTTGTTGAAAAAGTAGATGGTTTGCGAATCATAAGGTTTGCTGAAAGAGTAAGTCATCGACAAAAAGAGACAAACAAAAAGGAAAGAAAGATGAAATGATAGTTGCACTGGGCCAAGTTCGCCGATAGGCAAAATCGCCTACTAAAGAGGAAGAATAAAGTGCCAAAGAATGGGGAGGAAAGACAAAATAGTTCTAAGGTTTGTGATGGAAGAGATTCAACAATAAGGAAAAATAGAAATCAAATGTAATAATCAATTGTGAAAGGCAAATTTGTAATTGTAAATCATGAAGTAAATGTAGTATTTTAAAATATTTTAAAGTAGTTTAAAATATTTTAAAGTGTTGTAAAAGTTTTACACAAATACTTTTGGTGAGCATTATATTCTCAAATGCCCATCTACTCTCTAGTCACCATGAATGCAAAATTGAAGAGGATGTATAGGTTGGTGACTAGGTATATCAGATTACTTGCAAGAAATAATGGAAGTTGGCAAGAGTTAATGTTGGTGCATGTGGGTAGGTAATTGGCACCCAACTGTTGCATTAACTTTCCCCCTATATATACATGATTCATAGATGTTTTAAGGGTTGGTTGTTGAACCTCAAGTTGATTTTAATAGGGTTTCAAATCATGCCAGTCTAGGCAATAAATGGAGGAATGCATCTAATTTAATGTAGGAAAGGATTGTAATGCACATCTTCATGTAATGGTATATCTCCAGGGCTATTTGCAGTGATTCAAGGGAATCCATGGTTGCAACCCTGTATTCTACCTTCGCCACATTTGCTGGTACGATTATAATAGGGATTTGATAATGTATGATAGCATTTAAATCAATACAAGCTTTGTGTTGGGTCATTTCTTTTGTTGCAAGTGGATCATTGTAGTTTGCTTAGGATTAATAAGTATGCTGAGTGTATGAAATGTAATATGAGAAATGTATGTGAATGCATTTTAGTTTTCTGTTGATGCTTGTCCAATCCATTTCCTTCCTCTTTATTTTTTATGACTATGTTGCCTAATGGAGTAGGTATTGATCCATATTGCAGATGGATCAATCACCATTTTAATTAAACCATCATATTGTTAGCTGCATGAGTAGGAGTAGGTTTAGTTTAGGGAACTTCTTGAATGTTGTTCATGATTTAGTGTAATAACCAAGGATAAATCTGAAGTGATACAAAACCATTCTAATCATTGGTGAATCATGTACATGTATGTATGCACTGTGTATCTTGTGAATGTGAAATTAAGTGGAGTCATCTCAAGGAATATAATATTACCATGTTTGGGTGCAAGTGCATAGTGCAATAATCAACTTAATTAGAGGTTTTATGCAGCCAATTTGTCTTCACCTAGTGACAACTTTAGGGGTCAAGTGTACATTAGGTATGGCTACGAATGTTTATTTGTGTTCCATTTCCTACCTCTAGGAATATCCCTCATGGGTCTAGCTGAGCCCAAAGTGTAGAGGAGTCTTCCCACTCATGTATGTTGGCCAAAATCACCCTTGACCTATTGATACATCTCTTTCAATCACCTTGATGACACCCCTGGCTTGGCTGATTGTGAAATGTTTTAGGGTTTTGGGTTGAAGCCATTTTGGGGACCAACACTACTCATGACAAGAGGTGTTCACACACATGCATGAAAAGAATATAGTGACACTTTAAGAAGGGAACTACACTTTGGTATTCCTTCTATAACACCCATGGAAAACAATATAAATAATGCCAAGGGATAAAAATCTAATTAAAGAGATTAATGAATATTTGAATAAAAATTCCCCACTTAAATCTAGAAGATCCAATCAAATCAACTATGCCTTAGTAGCTAAATTATTGAGACTAGTGATCCTCATTCATATGACCAAGCAAAAGGCCAACCTCATTGGGAAAATTCCATACTAAAGGAATGTGTCACTTATGTCTAATCAAACTTGGAACTTATTACCTAATGGTAAAAATTAGTTTCTTGCAATTATTTGTTTAGAAATAAGTTCAATGCTAATAATGAAATTGATAAACATAAATCGAAATTAGTTGTTAGAGTTTTTTTTTGTAAGAAGGCTTAGATTATAATGAATTTTTTTATTTTTTAAATGCCTACCATTAAACTTGTGATAGCCTTAGTTACAAAAATGAATTGACCTATTCATCAATTGAATGCTAAATGTTTTTTTTAAATGTTGACTTACATGAAGAAGTTTATGTCTCAATGCCATGGTTTTGTTATGAAGGAAAAGAACATTTACTCTTTAAATTAAAATATCCACGGATTAAAACAATTATCTAGGGAGTTTACAAGAAGTAAAAACAATTCAAACTTATATGTCAAAAACACTTCTAATCACATTATTATTAATATTTATGTAGATGATCCTATTATTATTTCTAGTAAACCTTGGCATGTGAATTTGGCAAGAATCAAGAGTTATATTTATTTCTCAAGAAAAGTAAATGCTAATGATATTTTAGTTATATTTCATATAAATAAAGATAAACATATTTCTACTCAATGTGAAGTTGTTACCAAAATTTTGGTTGACATGTATGCTTGCAGAGTAAATATAACTTTATATAGACAACTAGTTGGTAGTTTAAATTACTTATCTCATACTAGACTTGATATTTGTTATAGTGTTGGTTCAACATTTAGATTTATGTCTAAACCTCAACAAATAAATTTTAAAGAAACCAAAAGAATTTTAAGATATATTAAAGGTACTCAAAATATTAGAATTCATTATTATTCATATTTTGATTCTACTTAACTATATATACTATCTTTGATCAAGGTGGTGATCCCAATGATCCAAAATACACTAGTGTCTATTGTTTCTTTTTAGGATCAAGTACAAACTCATGGAACAATAAGCAACAAACTATTTCCCTATCTTCCACTACAATACAATACAAAACTTGTAATGAAGTTGCTAAGGAGGCTCTTTGGCTTAGAAGAGTTCTTGAAGACTTGAGTGAACCACAAAAGGATCCAAATCCATTCTAGTGTGAAAATTAAAGTACACTTACTCGGGGAAATAATCCGGCTTGAATTGTTTATTTGTTTTATTTTTTTGGAATATTCTTACTTAGCCTTTTTGTCCTTTTGTGTATGGATTTCTCCTACATTTAAGGAAGTTTGTCCTTAATGAGGTTAAGCTAGGATTATTATTATTTATTAATTAATTTAGATTATCCTATAGTTCATTTGTCTTTTAGCTAAGAATCCTTGGAGAGTAATTTCTTAGGTGGTATTTATTACTCACAAGGAATATTGAAGTGTAACTTTTTTTTAGGTGTTAGTATATTCTTTGTATGGAATATTATAGTGTAACTCCTTAGGTGTCACTATATTCCTTGTATAGAATAGTTATCCATATGAAAATTAACTAAAAGATTGTTAGCATACTTCTCTTAAGAAATATGAATACTCCTCATTTTTTTCCAAATTTGCATATCAAGAAAATAATGAAGCAAAACTAAATCAATCATTTGCATATGTGTTGGTGTTCCAAGCTCGCTTATTGCAACTCTATAGAATTTAACTAAAACTAACTTCTAGAAATATGCCAATTAAAGATTTAGATAAATTTCATGATCACATTATAGATGGATTTAGTCCACTTGACAAGAGTAGGTAACTCTTCTGAGATTAAAGATATGCTAGACTAGGGAGGATATTCCCACACATATAGAGCAATTAAAGAGAAATAAAAATTTCAAATTTCCAAAGACAATCTACACCCTATAATTCAAGATAACCCAATTATTTATCACTAATTACTCTTTAATACCTTACAAATATTTTCTACTCAAGATATAGAAAGACAGATATAAAATTAGGTGTAACAAGGTCTAACTGAAAATGTATAATCAATATTTCTCCAAAAATACATTTAATTCTAACCTATTTACAATGAATAATAATTTAACCTACAAACTAAGACATATAAAAAAATTGAAATGTGATTAATTGCCTTTTATAAATAGTGCCTTTCCGTTGGCATCTCTCTGGAATTAACACAGTCTGTAAAAAATTGATGTAAACATTAACAAGTAAACCCAATTTTATTCGATAATTTAGTTAATCTAGCTACAAATTTATTTTTGACAAGATTCAAAGAATTGAAAACATTATATAGAGACAAACTACTTAATGATCCATGAACTGATACAAAGTATTCTTTATGAATATCCTAAAAATAACAAGAGTGGATGAGCATACAAAGTGAAGTGGAAAAGAAGGCATCAAAATTGAAAAAAAAAGGATTTTAACCATTGTAGATGCTATCACGCATTGTAGCATCCAAAGGACAGTAGGGTGTTTTAGCTAAGAAAATTAACCCAGAAATCTTTTAGTTTGGGAACATGATTATGAATATTAACTTCATTAAAAAGAATTGCCGTTAATATATGCAATCAACTTTCTTACCATGTCTATGGCTTTACTGATACTCTCAGATGGACCTTCAACCTCTATATTCTTCAAGCTAGGATCAGACTCATGGTCTTTTATATACAACTTTGCTCCTGCTGAATAAGAAATCTTCCTAGTATTTGCACCTCCTTTCCCAGTTATGCCAATAACTAGAGAAGCACTAAAAGTAATTGTTGCCTTGGACAGTACACCAACGGAAGTTTTTCTTGTATTATGTGCTCCCAAACTAGGAGAAAAAATGTACCGAGGTTAGCCATGTCCTCCATTGTTCATCTAAATGGGGTTTGTTCTTGGGGTTTTATCTAGTGATTAATTTATCTAGAGCAAACCAGTCAAAATAGAGTATTATTTTTCATCTTGAACATTATTTTTTATTTTGAACAAATTTTAATTTTTCATAAGTTTATACGAGAAAATTTTAACAAAAATTATTTGAAAAATTATTTTTCTATGTTGTGATTGGCTCAAAATTTGAGCTCTTAATGACAGATTTTGCGTGAGTAAAACACACACTAAAATTGAATAGAAAAATAGGGTTAGGAGCCAAGTATGGAACGGAATGAAGTAGGCACTGTCAATACTAAAGATTAACTTGTTTAATTACATTCTAAGTGGCTAAATCTTTGTGAATGGTAAAGATGCATAGAGCATCATAATATTTATATTAATATAAGAGTTTTTACATATTAAAAAAAGCTCACTCTGGCCAAGATTGATACATGAGAATCATATCAAAAGGATCAAATAGTGAAATAGACATAATTTTTTTAATGTTAAACAAATAATATTTTTTTCTTTAAGTCTATGCAAATATTATAACAAAAATTGTAATATTTATATTAATAAAATATTCATATTAATGTGATTTTTTTTTTGATATATTAACCTTGGTTAGGGACCAGGGACCCTTCAAAAAATAGGGCCAAACCCTTCAGTCTTTAACATCATACATTCAACAATATCTAACCAATCTAACTACAAAGAAATAACAGTCACAGGAGTAGGGTAAATTACCTCGGCCCTTACTCCCAGCCAACATTAACAAAAATTGTTATTATAGAGCCATTACTATCCTAAAGACAATAAACAAAAACACCTAAACCAGTCCTACTTATTTGGTTTTGCCTCTAAATCCACAACTCCTTCTTCATCACAGGCATAGGTGTATATTGGCTTGGCTCAAACAGGCACCGAGACCTCCAATTTAGCCGCCACACCCTCCAATATCTTCCTTGAATCCAAAACATTCTACAGAATATCGTGAAAATGCCCCATGGAGGATTCATGGTATTCTCTTGCCTGCATAGATGCTTCCACCATATCCTCATGGGTTAGCACCGACGTCGCTGCAATTGAAAGCATGGTCACCATCGCAATGGACTGTGCAGCCTTGAAGACATTCCATCATCCTTTGGATGTTCCTAGGTCTAGCAGCAGGTGAGCCATCGCCTCACGGACATTAACCCCTCTTGCTCGTCCACCTCCTTTGCCACCTTGAGAAGACAGAACATCCATTCCCGCAGCAGAGGATTTTTGATCTCCTTCTCAATGCATTTTATAAAATTGTCCAACGTAGCCTCCGCTGGGATCTTCCTCGCATGCCTCCATGAAGTGTACTTCTATTTCATTTGGCCTCCAATAGACCTGTTTACACCAAAGCAAGGGATTTACCTGCTCCGAGAAGAATATCCCATCACTTCCTTGCCTTTGGAACCCAAGCCACCCTCTGCTCCTGCGTCCATCCTTAAACCCACAACAACTCTACAGAGAGAAATGTAGAACCAGAAACCAATGCACCCTTTACTCCAGCCAACACTTTGTCTACCATCACACGCCACCCTTAGATATGAAAAGAATCCTGCCATCCATCCTGTCTCACGTGCTGCGGGGGATGCCACCTTACTCCACCATCATTGAAAAGCTAACTCATTAATGAACTATCCCCTTATCGGGAGGGTGAATATTTAAATTTTGATTCATTATATATATAATACAAATTAGTAGAATTATAATTATAATGTGTTTATATTTATATTATATTATAAAATAAAATATATGCAAATATTATAAAAAATTGTAATATTTATATTATATAATATTCAAATTAATGTGAATATTTAAATTTTGATGCATTGTATATATTATACAAATTAGTAGAATTATAATTATAATGTGTTTATATTTATATTATATTATAGTAGAATAAAATATATGCAAATATTATTAAAAAAATTATAATATTTATATTGATAAAATATTTAAATTAATGTGAGTATTTAAATTTTGATTCATTGTATATATTATACAAATTAGTAGAATTATAATTATAATGTATTTATATTTATATTATATTATATTGAAATGAAATATTAATAAATATTTGTGTTATAAATATTAAATATTGAAATATTATACTGATCTAAATATTTTTTTGTTGCATAAGGATAATTTTATTGATTGATATGAAATATACATAATATCTACCCAAGGGCCTGATTTCATACAGTTATTGCCAAAATTTAGGGCAGAATACAAAAACCCTAATCTCTTTTCTTTACTGAGTAGACCACAGCCAAAAGGACCCCTATGGGTCTTGTTACATCTGATACTAAATCTAATCAAGATTAGCTTTATCAAGTCACTAAACTCTACCACCCTGCTACAATACGCTAATACATAGCAAAACAGGAAAAAACATATATGAACTGCTTACACATCCCCTTGCATCTAAGCATAGTTTGTGAAATCTTGGACCCAGTCAAAATCCTCCACAGGCATGAGTTGTAACATCTTTTTTAAGAAGTTAGCATCAATGGTGGCCTTCTCCCGATGAGACCAGAGGGCTGCTCTCTTAACATCTAACAAAAAGGGGAAGAAAGACACTACCTTTCCCAGGACTTTTAATAGCTCCAAATCCCTTGGTCTAGGAATTCCTAAACCCAAGAAAGCTACTTCCAAAATCTCCTCCAAACCCCCAAAGAGATTTAGCTTGAACAACTTCCTCATCATCTCAGCTGCCTCCATTTTCGGGGTCTTCAAGTCTAGCAAGACCGCAAGGAACCTAGACACAATATCAAAATCAATCATATAACATTCCCCATTTGCCAAATACTACTTTCCCGACATTAATTTCACCACACCCATGGTAAGAAAATTTGCCTCTTTCAGGATGTGCTTCAAACGAAGATCCGTCACCTCACCGAGGAAAGCCATCTGTCTCATTGATCCAGTGAGCCTAATGGGTGTGTCCATGTCGTTGCAGACCAAACACTCAGCAAACATGAAAACAATGAACTTTGTGCACTCTGCCATGAACAAAACAAAATAGTATGTTCCAAAGAAGGATGAAGACTCAATGTTTTATAATCTCTTTCCATCATATCTCCAATGGTTTTAAATCTCCACACCATCGGACAACTTTCCCACATGTGAGAAGTCTTTCCAAACTTAACTCAGCTCTTAGGAATGTTAAAATATGGTGAGCACGTACAAATTACACCATTGCAGGAATAACAAAAACATAGATTAATATATTATTGTCTTCAAATCATTTTTACATTGCATTACATTGGCTTTATAAAATCCTCTTCCCTTTAAGTATTTGATAACTACCTATATAACCTCCATACGGGAATGTAACTCCCATAAACTAACAAACTAACTATTGCTTTATATACTAACATTTATTTAACTAACAATGTAATACCATTGTTACTATGACTATTATGCCAACATTCCCCTCTTTATTACATTGTTCCTGCAATAGTACCAAGGGACCCCCCTTGAATGCTAACATACTCAACAAAGCTGATTACATATTATGAATACATATTTTATAGAAGATCTTCTCCCAAAGAACAAATCCTGAACCAAGCGGGGCTCCATCATGTTGTCTCGTCTACCCTCGAAAAGGCATAGCTTCAAGTTGTGTTCTTGAGCTCTTTAGTCCTGAAGTCTCAAATCACAGAGTCTTGAATTATTTGACAACAATCCCTAAAAGATACGATAGATCTCTATCATTGTCTAGTGATCGCGAAAGGGTATAATTCTCGATCATATACTCTAAAGCTCACTGGACAACAATCCATATTGAGCTCAACACCAAATCCCAAACCTGTCTCCAAAACAAAATCTTCACAAAACAAACATTCTTCAAATCCGTCAGCATCAACAAAGAAAAGCAAAACAACCAAAACCAAAAACGCTTCTCATGCAAAGCATCATCTCAAAGCCAGAAGCTAACTTGATATGATGGAAAATCCTCCATCCTTCGATGCCACCTGCCTCCAATATGACCCTATTACACTTTAACCAACTGATGTCTTAGATGATTCTTTGGAGGCCTCATCAGGTGTAGTATAAATGGCCCCGATAGCACAAGCAATGTTTGATGTAGTCATGATAAAATAAAATGAACAAGGTGTCAGATTCCACCATAAGTGCACCTTTTACAATATAGTGTAAACACAAATATATCCTTATAACTCCAATAATTTCCACCTTATTACTCCAAAAATTTAATAAGTTAAATCAACAAAGAAAATTCAAACAACTTCTCATTTCACACCTTATATAGTTTTGATCTTGTGACCACTTACAATAAAATGAAAAATCATATACCAACTCCACTACACACATTTATATGTGAGGTTTGTTGAATAGTTACATATGCATCGACTTGAGTGAAATTAGGTTTTACTTACAAATCTCTTCCTGTATGAATCAATTTGAAAATTCCTTCAACATTCTAGCGCCCACATAAACTCAAAATACACAAATTATTGCGCCTTTATACATCAACTTAGCATACACAAATCACTCAGCATACATCAACTCAGAAACCCACAAGATCAGCCTTTAGTACTAATCAACAAATATCAGTTTTTAAGCACCATCTATACAGATCAAATGCAACCTTCAACTAGTTTGTAACAAAAATGATAGATGTCTTTGATCTTCTAGGCACGCCTTTGTGCAATATTTCTTATGCACTTCATAAAATTTCTTCAAAAAAAAATCTATACACTTGATTAACCAAGTTCATTTTTAGTTATACAAGAGAAACATTATACCTGTATATGCATTTATTTTGTAGTACCCCTCCTTGCAAAGTCTTCAAATAGAACCGCCACCTCCTCTTATGCAAAAAACTATCTTTTATTTTGGACGCTAAGATAACTTTCCTTGATTCATAGGAGTAACAGAAACCAAATGAGAGGGTTGTAACGTCTGTAAGAGAGGTTTGCCCTGGATGCTCAATGCTTCATTCAACACAAATCTAGACGCAACAATTAACATTTGCAAGGTTTATAGAGATTTTCCTTGTCATGTAGCATTTGAATCAAACTATTTACTTTACTCTCCTTCAATGCCTTCATAGAATTTGCACACAGTCACAGAGAATTTATTTGCTCTGATACCATGTTAAAATATGGTGAGCATGTACAGATTGCACATTGCAGGAATAACAAAAACATAGAATAATATATTATTGTCTTCAGATCATTTTTACATTTCATTACATTGGCTTTATAAAATCCTCTTCCCTTTCATTATTTGATAACTACCTACATAACCTCCATATGGGAATGTAACTCCCACAAACTAACAAACTAACGATTGCTTTATTTACTAACATTTATTTAACTAACAATGTAATACCATTGTTACTATGACTATTATGCCAACAGGGAAGTCCGATCAATTTAACTATTCCTTCGACCCTTGCAGAGTTATCATTATCTTTAGAGGTGTTCTGAATCGAAGTCGTACCTTGCCTTATTAATAGAACAAGATGGCATGGGATGCACATGAAATGTCATGGTGTCTATGACGTGGAGCTTAGTTGTCTGCCACATTCGATCAAACCTGAGAAAACTTGCCTAATCCTTTGGGATTTGAGATCCCTTCTAATCAAGGCCCATAAGATTCAAAGAATCCAAGTTCTCCAAACAGATTGAAGTATCGAATTCCTTTATTTCAAAACCATCAGCGCCTCTATTGCCTAAAGTGTCTGCTTCCATGTTGCCTTCATGGTAAATATGGTTTACTATGTGAAGCTCTAGCTTTTTGAGACGAGGAATTGTTGTTTCTAGCATTGCCCCCAACTACCAATTCACCATTTTCCCTAATCTCAAAGCATTTATGATCAGAGTCGAATCCCCTTCGATGATTAACTTATTTAGCTTGAGTTTGATACACATGTCCAGTCTGAGAATTAAGGCTTGCATCTCTACTACATTGTTTGTTCCTTCAAGGAGACACTTAGCCAATCTTCCCAACACCCTTCCTTGGCAGTCCCAAATAAGGCAGCCAACCCTAGAGATGTCAGGGTTACCTCTAGCTACCCCATCAAAGTTCATTTTAAACCACCTTGGTTTTGAAGGAAGCCAAACAACTTGACTTTTGTATACTTGCGATTTCTTTCCTCCTTCCCCTACAAAGGAAGGGACCTTGAGACCATGAAAATTTTTCCTTATGACTACATCCCACTCTAAGAAGTTTGAGTTCTTTTGTCTTTGTTCTCCAATCCTAACATTGACAACTTCTACTATCACAACTTCCACTTTGTTGAGCAAGGAGATTAGAGGCATCTCTTTCTCTTGAAAGAGTCTTCAATTTATTTCTTTCCATATCTCCTAGACCAGAAGGGAGGGGGAAATTAGCCACAAAATTGAGAATAATGTTGATCTATTTAGAAGTGGTTAGGCCTTGAAAAGGCTTAGAATGTCATAAGGCAGGGTAGTTTTCCAATTCAATTTGGCACAAAGCCAGGTCCAACATCTATGTGTGAAAGGACATTGCAAGAATAAGTGATTTCCTAATTCCTCTTCATGTTTACACAAAACACATCTTGAGGGACCACAATAACCCATCTTTAAAAACCTATCTACTATTAAGATTCTATTTTGCAATGTATATACAAAAAATCTAGATAAAATGAAGATAAATCAACAACATGCAATACCTTGATCCAAATTTTACGAATACCTCAAATGATGCATGCATGATTGATTCCTTGAATGGTTGGATTGTTGGTTGCTTGGATTTGCAACATAATGATAGGATTGAGATGATAAGATTGAGATTGATGAGAATAAGATAGGTGGGTGATGGATGAGAGGTAGAATTTTGGCAGAGTAACAGTGCTTAAAATTTCATCCATGTCAAATGGCATGAAAATGGATCAATTTATAGGCAAATGTGAGAGGATGGAGGGATAGAAACTTCCATTTTGTGAGTGATAATGAAATTAGAAAGTTGCTTGTGTAACTTGAGAGAAGAAAATGGAAGGTGGATGAGTTCACTTGAGAGGGAAATAGAAGGTGATTAGAGAGATTTGAGAGATGAGTTGAGTTGGAAATGGAAGGTGGGCCAAGTTAACTCGAGAAGATTTGAGAGAGGGAATTGGTAAGTGGGAAAAGTCATAATTAAATAATTTTAAAAATTATTTAATTTATGAGGCATGTGAGGATTAAAATAAATAAATAAAATTATTTATTTATTTTAACAGGAAAGGGGATAAAGTGATAAATAGAAATAAAATAAAAGATTTATTTTATTTTATTTAAGAGGAAAGGAGGGTTGAATAATTAAATAAAATTTATTTATTTAATAATACGAAGGGATGGAAAAATTAAATAAATGTTAGATTTATTTAATTTATTAGAGAAAGATACTAGATTAGGTGATGATATGGGTACTTAGGGAAAAAATGCTACCAGATGTCTAGATGGTGCAACGTTGTGACAAGGTAGACATTTTTGGGTGTCTACATGCAACATAGCCCAAGTGAAGATCCTAGCTTTGGGAACACAATTCTTGTTCCAACATAAGTTGAGTGGGAGAGTAGAAGCTGCCTCTGAGTGTTGCACCAAGATTTTGTGTCCTTCTTTTGCTTTGTATGCTCCTGTTTTGGTGCCATTCCACCTTAAGATGTCTCTGCCTTCTTTGATGAAGATAGACATGTTTTTGATGGCTGCTTCAAAGACTTCTACTTCCATGTTGGAGAAGCCTAATGATCTCACATCCTTCCAATGAGCCTTCAAGCCTCCATTGATCAAAAAAATTTGAAGATACTCCCTTACCTTGTCTCCCCACACTTGCTTGGTCTTGACTTTAATTGCATTTAGCTCAATTCTATTTGCCAGCTTTGGAAAACCTCCCCATGAGTCTTCCCAAAATAGAGCTTGACTCCCATCTCTAATATCCCAAGTTAAGTGATATACAATTAGATCTCTGCAATTTTTCAAGAAGTTCCAAATTCTAGAACCTGCTGGGAGGGTTTTGAATGTGAAAATGCTCAAATCCCCTTCATCTAAATATTTGGCTTTTACTATTTTAATGCACTTGAGATTTGGATCTGTGTAAATACTCCAAACAAGTTTTTCTCCTAGAGCCTTATCTTGAAGAGACAGATTTCTCAAACCAACTCCCTCTACCATTTTTAATTTGCATATTTTTCCCCAGTTGATGAGGGGAAATTTCTTTTGATCTGACTCACCTTTCCAGAAGAACTTCCTCATTCTCTAATTGATTTTTTGACATGCACTAGTTAGGAGAGGGAGACATGACATGATGTAAATAGGAATAAAAACAATCATTGCCTTTAGTATTAAAGCTCTTCCAGCCCAAGAAAGCCACCAACCTTTCCAGGAGGCCAATTTCTTTTCTATCTTTGAGATTAAGGAATCCCATAATTTACCTGATTGAAGGTCAGTGGCTAAGGGTAGCCCTAAGTATATGCTTGGAAGTGAACCTTTATTGAAGTCCAATACCCTGATAATCTGATTCTCCAACCTTGGTTCAATGAAGAAAAAGAAAACCTCTGATTTTTATCTATTGACCTCTTGTCCAGAAGCTGTTGAGTATTTTCCTAGGATTTCCTTAAAGTTTCTTTCCTCTCTTACCTTAGCCTCTCCAAACAACATTGTATCATCTGCAAATTACTACTGTGAAATGGTTGGATAGTCCCTAGTGATTTGGATTCCTGTTATTCTTCCATCTTGGAGAGCCTTACTTAGGGTTCTTCCCAATGCTTCTACCATAATAATAAACAAGAAGGGAGATAAAGGATCCCCTGTCTTAGATCTATGGAGGCTCCAAAGTATCCTTCTGGAGACCCATTAATTAAAATGGAGAATCTCAAAGTTGCCACACAATTGAATATCCATTGTAGCCATTCCCTCTAAAAACCAAAGGCCTTGAGAACCTTAAATAAAACCTCCAGTCTACTCTATCATAGGATTTTTTGATGTCTAACTTTATCAGCATATTTGGTTTCTTTACCATTTGGGTGGAGTGTATGGCTTCTTGGGCTATAATTACCCCATCAAAAATTGATATGCCAGGTACAAAGCTAGTTTGTTCCTCTGATATAATATCAGGAAGAATTCCTTTGATTTTGTTTGCTATTGCCTTTGCTAAAATCTTGTAAAAGGTATTGTAGAGTGTAATAGGTCTAAATTCCTCAAGTAATTCAGGCTTTTCATTCTTGGGGATGAGCGCAATAAATGTTTGTTTATCTCTTTTAGCACCTTTCCTGAACTTCTTCAATCTTCAATACCCTCCACTACCTCTCCTCCTATTATGTCCCAACATTTCTGAAAAAAAGGATGCTGGAAATCCATCAAGGCCACCGCCAGGGACCTTATCAGGGTGTAATTGAAAAAGTGCTTCTTTGATCTCATCCTTCGAAAATTTCCCCGTCAGCATCTCATTTGGTGCCTCTGTTACCAATCTGGGAATGTTTGAGAGAATCTATTATTCCTGCAGGCTTGACCCATTCCAATTGTTTAGAAGATTTTGAAAAAGTTCTATCAATTCTAAAATGATTTCCTCTGGTTGCTCAAGAACTTTGCCCATTGAGCATCTGATATGAGTGATTTTGTTTACTTCCCTTCTTGCCCTAGTGGCATTATGAAAGTATTTTGTGTTTTTGTCCTCGGAATTAAGCCAGAGCTCTCTAGAATTCTGTCTCCAAAAAATTTCTTCCTTTGAAAAGATATCTTCTAGTTTGCTAAGAAGTTCCTTTTCCTTCATGTAGCTCTCATTGTCCATTCCCCTGGTAATCACTATTTCATTCACCTTATGCAGACTTTCTTTAATATTTCTTTTTTTCCTCAAAGATGTTTTTGAAACAATTTTTGTTCCATTATTTGAGTTGCTGCTTTATCACTTTCAATTTTCAATTTTGTGACAATGGTAAACATTTTAGATCCCTTCGGGTCTACCTCATTCCACCAAATCTTGATTAAGTCAAAGAAATGGGGGTCTTTGAACCATATATTTTTTGTGAGGCCTACCTTTTTCATTTTCGTTCATGTGACTATTTACCTTACTGTTGATCTCGGATTCTTGAACTTTTAGACTTTATTATGTTAAAGGAAAACTAATTGGGTGATGTAAGATAGATGCTTGTATTAAGAGAAAACAAATTGGGAGCTGTTAGATAGATGTTTATTTTATAGAAAAACTAAATAGGTGATGTTAGATAGATGTTTATATTATAGGAAAACTAATTGGGTGATGTTAGATAGATGCTTTTATTAAGAGAAAACAAATTGGGTGATGTTAGATAGATGTTTATATTATAGGAAAACTAATTGGGTGATGTTAGATAGATGCTCTATATTAAAGGAAAACTAATTGGGTGATGTTAGTTAGAAAATTGTAATGTGATTTCCTTTATGCTTAAGAGAACTTGTGATATCTTATGTGAGTGCAAGTTTTTAATTTGCTTCGGCTATGTTATTGATATGTGGAATTAACTTTGCAACTCAGTGTGCAGGTATTTCTAACCAGCCACAGATACTGGAGATCACCCCACACTTGATGTTGTAATCCCTTGTGAAGCCGATCTAGTTCCACGAGGAACCAAGATCAACTCTGTGTATGATGTAATGTTGTAATGTTAATTTGCATGAGGTTAATTGGGTTATGTCTACCCTCTTTTAATTTGAATTATGATATGTGTTGTAAGAATTGTCTTTGAATTACATTTTTAAATTTTAAAATTTTGGAGACCATTTTCTTGTGTTTTAACTTGACCCTGGGTGTTCTAACTAGACAAAACTTGACCCTGGGTTATACCCCATGGGTCTAGGGTCCCTTTTGACTTGGGTAACCCTTGGTAAACCTCCATATGGTCACCTTAACTTCACACTGAAGTTAAGTGACGAATTTAGAGGCATGGGAGGGATAGGATGAGTGGTACCAACACTCAAACCCATCCCTTTTCAATTCCCAAGGTTAGAGATGACTCCAAAACCCACCAATTGTGGAGGACTTGACTTCAAGTCTCTCTCACAATTGGTGAGAGTACCCATGGAGTTGTGTGGTCCTTCATAAGAGGAAAGGAAGGGGACACATGTGTCACCCTTTCCTTCTTTAACTCCCCTTTTCACTCCCATGTGTTAGAGAGAGGACATGTGGTAAGGGGTGAGGGGGACTTTGGGGATGGGTGAGTGACATGTGTCAACACCCATCCCTTGGGACACACTTGTAGTGGGAGGAAGAGTGCGGAGGTGACAAGTGTCAGCTCCCTATTCCTCTAAGCTCATGGATTGGGCTTATTTTAATCCCACTTGGGATAAGGTGAGGGGTTGTTGAATTTTTGAGATTTAATCATTTTAAAGTTTTTTTGGGAGAAAAGATAGAGGGAGTTTGGTGGCTTATGTTGGAGGAGATTTTGGAGGAGCTCTACATCAACTTCTTCCATAATAGGGCTTTAAAGGTTGGTTTCTCAAGGCTAAGGCCTTCCCCTTGTATTTTAGTTGCTTGCTTGATGCATGTGTGTGTTTTTCTTCTTTGAGTGTTATTGTTATTGTGGGGAATTTTGGTTGGGTGTTGTAAGAACCTCTCCCACTTGGGAGAGAATGCTCAACAAGTGTGGGGTAGGGGAGGAGTGATCCTCCTTGAGGTCATTACCTTGTTTTGGGATGTTGAAAGCCTTGAGGGCATTTTATGTGATTTTGAGTAATTTGTTATATGGCTTGAGAGCCAAAATATGAATACTTTTGGAAATTTTTCTAAACATGTTGGCTTGAGGCCATAAGAGAAATTGTGTTGAGGTATTTTGAAGGAGTGGCACTCTAGAGTTGAGTGTGTCCACTCTCCTACCCTTTGAAACTCACCTTAGTTGAGTTTGTGTGTTGTAAATATCCAAGGGAGTAATATTGTGTTTTGGGATGTTTGTTGTCTTGTTGTGAAGTGGATTTGAGTTCCTTAGGTGTGTGGATGGCCTCCCTAGCTTAGGGATGACCCTCTTGCGGGTCTACGGTAGGGAGGAGAGCAAGATGTGGGGTGTTTTCTTCCTTTGTGTGATTTGTAGGTTCCTTGGAGCTTAGTGTGAAGTTGAAGAAATTTCTTCTCTTGGAAAATATTTTATTTTCCTTTGCTCTTAAAGCTCATGAGAGAGAGCTTGGCCTTCTTGGAGATCTTACCATTGTTAGTGGTCAAAAATGAGAACTTGGTTCTCTCTTCTTTGGTTGTAAAATTACATTCTTGAAGTTGTGTGTTGGACATTTATCAATGAATTGAAAGTTAGAAATTGTTAGTTTAAATGTATATTATTCAAAGAATGAAATAAGGAAAGTTAGTTATAATCTACTTCATTGTATGGCAAAATGGAAATATCAATTTGATAAGTTAGGAAGTTGTTATTATGGCAAATGTGAAATTATAGTTTGTTATTTGAAAGAAATGAAAATTGGATGTAGTTAAGCATTAGAGTTGTTTTTGCTAAATATTTGCAAATACATTTAATTCTTCCCTTCAAAAAAATGTGTAAATATAAATCTTATAATGAATAGAATTTTAAAAGAGTTCCTTGACTCTTAGATGGACTGAGAACAGAAAAAAGTTTGCTATACATAATCTTGTATATTAGTTTTAAAATAGAAATCCTATGAGTGCTTAGAAAGAAAATTACTTTTAAAAATATATGTAATTTAGATATATTTTGAGTAGAATGTATTATTTTATTTAGATTTGACAAATTTTAATATTCTGCATAAGAAAAGAAAATATATAGAAAATACATTATATATATATATATTCAGTTATACTTTAATATTTATTAACTGTGAAATTAAATTCAAAAAAAAAAAATTGTGATTGCTATGTAAAATCCTAAATATATATATATATATATAATAAATTTTAATTAAAATAAACATTAATAAATACCGAATTTTGGACGGACTGTATTTTTTTAACAGTCGCTGGAATTTTATGAGGGACATAATATAATAAAAAAAATTTATACAAATTTTGGTGGGGGTTCGAACCCCCACCATTTATTTCATAAGGGGGTGGGGAGGGGAGTGGAGCCCCCACCCACACCCCACTGTGTGGAGTGTGGGTGGGGGCTCTGCCCCCCTCCCCACACTCCCCGCTACCCCTAAGATTCCTGTGGCCGCTGCGCAGCCCGCACTCCCCATCCGCCGTGCTCCAACAAATACACTCCCGCTAACCTAAAACCCCCGTGTGGCCCCTACTCCCCTCTGCGTGTTAAACCCGCCACCAAACTCCACCACCAGTATTATCGTCAGACCCTCCTCTGCACCCCTCTCTCCACCTGCGACCTCCACTCCAGACCTTTGCCACCACTCAACAGTGTCTCCTCCACTGTGCTCCCTCACACTTTCCTCTGCGGCCAACTCCAAATCTCCGTGGCCCTATCAGCATCGCCGCCCTCCATTGAACTTGCCAATGGAAACAAACAACATTTTTAGGGCTCAACCAATGAGTCTAAACATATAGATTTTAGTGCTTCAACTTTATTTAAAATAAAATATCAAAGAAAAATAAACTTGCTCATAAGTAAAATATATATATATATATATATATATATTTTTAAATGAAAAATAAATTCATTGATTTATTAAAAGAAAACCTAGAGATATAAATGCAAATAACATATGTGTGTGTGTGTATTTATATCTTCTTAAATAAATTAAGCCATCATATGCATTTCATATGTGGCCATTTAAACTCAACCTGTAATTTGAGAAAACGACAAATTGAGAAAATGAGAGAAAAAGAGAAAGAAAGATAAAAGTGAAAACAAAGAGGAGAAAATGCGCGACTTTTCCAAAATAGGGCTAAGAGTACTAATTGAGATTTAATAATCCTTTAATCATGATTGGGGGCAATTTGATTAAACCTAGAGCGGAAACCTAGCGGACTTCATCAAACGAAGTTAGTAAGTCATGTTTACGTGATCTGATCTATCAAGAAATTAGGAATAATGTAAAGGATGCAGTGCTAACTCTGATTGATAGAGAACTGATCTACCAAGAAATTAGGAATAATGTAAAGGATGCAGTGATAAATTTGATTGATAGAGAACTGATCTACCAAGAAATTAGGAATAATGTAAATGATGCAGTGATAACTCTGAGTGATAGAGAACGTGAAAGAGAATAAATTAAAATTAAATTTCAGAGAAACGAGAAGGAGAACAAATGTTTGGGCTTTGTTGAAAAATGGTTAATTAACCTAATCAACTGTATTAGTGAGTTGTAAGAAATTTATTAACCCAAATCAGGAAATCCCTAGGATGGAATTAGGGTTAGTATAGAAAACCCTACTCACGCCCGTGAGGCGTTATGCTGCCAGAATTTCCCAGAATTTAGGGTTTGGATGGTTTAGTAATGTTGAACCCTATTAGTGATGTTAACTGCATCACAATGACCCCCTTGATGTCCTTCTTGCATTTGGTATGCACACGTGTGCATATTATCCCACCTTCAACTGTTTTGTTTGCACTTTAAGTGTACGCCACCGAGCACGCTTATGCGTGCGAGGGGGTTTCTTGGGAAGTGTGGAATTTTTTTTGATATTTCATGTCATGACCACATGACAAATGTAGACATGACATGTGTGATGTGTGTCGTGACCGCATGGGAAATGTGGACATGACATTTGGTATCAAAGCCCAAGTTTAAACACTGGGCATATTTGGGCATGTTATTTATTCCACAACTTTGATTAATTAGTGCCTACCTTATTTTGTACGATGCCTCCATGACTTTTTCGACGAGCGTGATCATGCAACACGACGTCTGTTGAGGTGCACAGTGATTCCTCCACAGAGGGACAGGCACTCGCAGTCATAACAGATCAGCCGGTACCACAAGCACCACCAGTACTTGACATAGGTCCTCAAATTTTATAGACATTACATGCCATGTTAGAGAGGTTACCACCAGTTATTCCAGAGCCACGTGATGATCCTCGCATCGATCCATGAGAGGATTCATGTGCTGAGCCATGTGTGGAGCCCCACGTCGATTTGTGAGAGGTGCCACATATGGAGCCTTTCGTAGAGATACCTGATACTACAGTGGAGGAGGTAGGGTCAGCCTATTGCATACGGAGTAGGAGTCCTTCAAGGCTTTCGAGACGAGATGAGACCATGAGAGTAGAGCAGATACATCATGGACCCTATGAGTATGGGTTGGATGAGCCGGTTATAGGACTTAGAAACAGAGGAGACCCCATCAAAGACCTGCTTAGGATCAATCCACCTACCTTTGCAGGAGCTACAAAGGGAGCTGTGGCTGAGGCTTGGCTTATCAGTCTAGACAGGTGCTTCATGTTGTGACCTTATGGGAGCAACATGAAAGCACAAGTGGCAGTACACCTTCTGAGAGATGCAGCAACTACCTGGTGGCGCACTGAAGAGTGCAAGCACCGATTATTCTTAGATACACTCAGATGGGACATTTTCATAGAGCACTTTAATGCGCGTTACTTGTCAAAACACTATAGACAATGCTGGATAGATGAGTTCCATGATTTACAATAGAGAGGACTCATGGTTGCTCAGTAAAAGAGCCAGTTTATTGAACTTTCTCGTTATGCAGAATATCTCCACGACGAGAAACTCCTAGTGCACAAATTCATCAGAGGTCTGAATCATGGGATAGTAGGACCGGTGCGTATGGCAGACCCCCAGACTACGAGTGAGGCTATCAAAAAGGCTTTTATTGTAGAGGAGATTCAGGGATGAGGGTGGAATTCACAGCTGTAATTTCAAGATTGTAATCACCAGCAGCAGCAGAACTTTTGAAGACCACAATCCACACCATAGAGAGGAGGATTCAATTCTTCATCATTACCTCCTAGGCCTCCACAGTAGCAGTAGCAACAATGTTAGCAGAGGTCTAGACCCCAGCAGAGGGTTCAGGGAGGACAAAACCATGGTTGGCAGCAGTAGGGCCCACATAGAGATTAGAGACAACAGGGATCATCTGCGGGACCTACAAGGTCTCAACAGTCTTATAGAGGTTCACAGGGGTCCACAGGACGGACTGGACAACAACAGTCAGGTAGGACTCAGTCAGGACAGTTATAGGCTAGGAGCCCGTGTTATGTATGTGGTGGGGCCGGACATATGGCTAGAGAGTGTCCACATGGATTTACAGTAGGGGGACAGCCCCATTCAGGAGGATCTGAGTAGATTGTAGGTGATGTGGGCAAGTCCCACTGCATGTTTGTAGTGGTTGACAACCACCAAGCCAACTTCCAGGCCTCAGTTATTGAGACAACAGGTATGATTGGGGATTTTACCATCTCTATTCTTTTTTACTTTGGTTCTATCGACTCTTTTCTGTCTACATCGTTAGTGGAACGTTGTAGGCTAGTGGCTTCTAGGCAAGACATTAGGTGGGAGGTTGAGTTGGCCTCTGGGGCTAGGATGTCAGTAGATACCTTGGTTAGAGATTGCGAGATCTCCTTGGGTTCCTTCACTACATCATGTGACCTTAGGGTTATGCCATTAGGATCCTACGGTGTAGTTCTGGGTATGGACTAGCTTGCAGCTCATAGAGCCAAGCTAGATTGTCACCAGAGGACGATTAGCTGCTTAGACGTTCACGACTCACCAGTTGAGATAGTGGGCATTTAGAAGCCCATGACTGTTTGTATGATATCTGCTCAACAGCTTAAGCGCTGCATGCAGAAGGGATGTCAGATGTTTGCTATCACGGTCAGTGATAGATCAGAGGATGAGCTTGAGGCTTCTTTAGATGATCATCCTATCCTGAGAGATTTTGCTGATGTGTTTCTGCTAGAGTTACCAGGTATGCCTCCACGCAGAGAGGTAGATTTACACATCGATCTAGTGCTGGGTGTAGAGCCAGTGTCTCGTGCAGCCTATAGGATGACTACACATGAGCTTACAAAACTTAAACTGCAGTTAGAGGAGTTACTTGAGAAGGGACACATCTGACCTAGCGTTTCACCATGGGGCGCACCAGTTATCTTCGTGAAGAAGAAGGATGGGTCTCTTCGATTATGCATGGATTATAGGTAGTTGAACAAGGTGACGATGAAGAACCATTATCCTCTGCCTAGGATTGACGATCTCTTTGATCAGATGCAGGGAGCCAGAGAGTTCTCAAAAATTGATCTAAAATTTGGGTATCACCAATTACGCATCACAGAGGCAGATATTCACAAGACTGCTTTTTGAACTAGATATGGCCATTACGAGTTCATTGTGGTACCCTTCGGTTTGATGAACGCCCCTGTAGTGTTCATGAGCCTCATGAACGGGGTGTTCCGCACTTACTTGGGTCGGTTCATGATCATTTTCCTCAATGATATTTTGATCTATTTGCAGACCGAGGAGGAGCATGTGGACCATCTACGTTAGGTGTTGCAGTGCTTATGAGAGCAACAACTTTATGGCAACCTGGTGAAGTGTGCCTTCTTCAGGACAGAGGTGTAGTATTTGGGACACATCTTATCAAGCGATGGCATCTCCGTAGATCCATCGAAGATCAGAGCAATTCAAGACTGGCCAACACCCACCAGTGTGACAGAGGTCAAGAGCTTTATGGGATTAGCCGGTTATTATCATAAATTCGTTGAGGGCTTTTCCAGATTAGCGCATCCCATCACTTCCCTTCAGCGAAAAGGGAAAGGATTCACGTGGACTGAGTAGTGTGAGAGGGCCTTTCGAGTCCTCAAGGAGCGTCTTACCAGCGCTCCCATATTAGCGGTTCTAGATCCTACAGAGGATTTTGTTGTTTGCATAGATGCATCACTAGAGGGTTTGGGAGCCATGCTTATGCAGGGTGGTAGAGCGATTGCATACGAATCGCATAAGCTCAAGACACATGAGCTAAACTACCCTACTCATGATTTAGAGCTCACAGTAGTTATTCATGCTCTTGTTCGTTGGAGACACTTCCTTTTAGGTTGATGCTTTGAGCTCCATTTGGATCACCATAGCCTACAATACATATTCACACAACCAAATTTGAACGCCCGCCAGTGGTGTTGGATGGAGTTTTTATGCGAGTATGACTTTAATGTCCACTACATCAAAGGGAAGGAGAATGTGGTCGCTGAGGCCTTGAGTTGAAGGCGCCATGAGATCCTGACCTTGACATTGAGGGTGGACTTGAGAGAGCATATCCTATGGCATCTGCCTGAGGACGAGTGGTTTCTTGAGGTGCAGCAGGAAATTTAGAATCAGAGGGCCCTTAAGGGAAAATTTGCAAGATATTCCCTTGAGCCTGATGGTTTTCTTAGACATCGGCAACACATCTATGTACCCCATGTAGGTGATCTACATGCAGTGATTCTTTCAGAGGCTCATCGAGCACCTTATGCAGCACACCTAGGAGTGAAGAAGATGCATGCTGATTTGTGACATTTGTATCATTGGGCTGGGATGAGACGAGACATTGCAGAATATCTTGCTCATTGCCTTGAGTGTCAGAGGGTCAAGGCCAAGCATCAGCATCTAGTAGGACTGTTGTACCCTCACGAGATACTTGAGTGGAAATGGGACACCATTTCTATGGATTTTATTGTTGGTCTACCTATGTCATCACATCGCCATGATGCCATCATGGTGACATCTGACAAGTTGACCAAGGTGGCACATTTCTCACCTGTACGTACGACGTACAATGCACCATCTGTGGCAGGAGTGTTTTTAGATCAAGTTGTCAGACTTCATGGAGTACCATGTCGTATAATTTCTAACAGAGACTTAGTTTTCACTTCAGCTTTTTGGAGAGCCTTACAGCAGGCGCTAGGCACTCAGCTCAACTTTAGTTCAGCTTACCATCCTGAGACCGATGGACAGAGAGAGAGTTAATCAGGTGTTGGAAGACATGCTTCGTATGTATGTTATGGACCATCAGTCTAGATGGGAGGAGTATCTGTATCTGTTTGAGTTTGCCTACAATAATGGGCATCACAGCTCGTTGGGTATGCCTCCTTTCCAGGCTTTATACGGTAGACCATGCAGGACACCTTTGAGTTGGGATCAAATAAGGATAGGGTTGCCATTGGTCAAGAGATAGTTCAGGATATGGAGCAGCAGGTCACATTGATTAGACAAAGACTTCAGGAGGCACATGATAGACATAAGAAGTATGCCGATGCTAAGAGAACTGATCAGAGCTTCTCATTGGGTGACAGGGTATTTTTGAGAGTGCGACCGCACAAGAGTCCAATCCATTACAGAAAGGGCTCTAAGCTCGCACCTCAGTTTGTAGGACCTTTTGAGATCTTGGAGCGGATAGGACCTGTAGCCTATCATCTAGCCTTACCACCTAGCCTGTCACGTATCCATGATGTCTTTCATGTTTTAGTGTTATGTCGTTACATCTCTGACTTATCTCACGTTTTTGATTGGAGTGCTCTTCAGGTAGAGGCAGATGGTCAACTGGCTTTGGAGCCAATTCTCATATTGGCTTGTTAGATGCTGGGCCTTCGAGGTCGAGAGCTGGACCAGGTTAGGGTCCAGTGGGACATGTATGACGAAGTCACTGCAACATGGGAGGATGTAGCGAGATTGAGGACTCTTTATCCTCACCTCTTTGACGACTTCTAGGAGGAAGTATAGTCATAGGGGGAGGATGTGAGGCCTACCTTTTTCATTTCCATTCATGTGACTATTTACCTTACTGTTGCTGATACTTTTATACTTGTGGGACTATTGATCCCAGATTCCTAAACTTTTAGACTTTATTATGTTAAAGGAAAACTAATTGGGTGATGTTAGATAGATGCTTGTATTAAGAGAAAACAAATTGAGAGATGTTAGATAGATGTTTATTTTATAGGAAAACTAATTGGGTGATGTTAGATAGATGTTTATATTATAGGAAAACTAATTGGGTGATGTTAGATAGATGTTTATATAATAGGAAAACTAATTGGGTGATGTTAGATAGATGCTTGTATTAAGAGAAAACAAATTGGGTGATGCTAGATAGATGTTTATATTATAGAAAAACAAATTGGGTGATGTTAGATAGATGCTCTATATTAAAAGAAAACTAATTGGGTGATGTTAGTTAGAAAATTGTAATGTGATTTCCTTTATGCTTAAGAGAACTTGTGATATCTTATGCAAGTGCAAGTTTTAAACTTGCATCAGCTATGTTATTGATATGTGGAATTAACTTTACAACTGAGTGCGTAGGTATTTATAACCAACCACAGATATTGGAGATCATTCCACACTTGATGTTGTAATCCCGTGTGAAGCTGATCTAGTTCCATGAGGAACCAAGATCAACTCTGTGCATGATATAATGTTGTAATGTTAATTTGCATGAGGTTAATTGGGTTATGTCTACCCTCTTTTAATTTGAATTATGACATGTGTTGTAAGAATTGTCTTTGAATTACATTTTTAAATTTTAAATTTTTGGAGACCCTTTTTCTTCTGTTTTAACTTGACCCTAGGTGTTCTAACTAGGCAAAACTTGACCCTGGGTTATAGCCCATGGGTCTATGGTCCCTTTTGACTTAGGTAACCCTTGGTAAACCTCCATATGGTCACCTTAACTTCACATTGAAGTTAAGTGACGAATTTAGAGGCATGGGAGGGATAGGATGAGTGGTACCAATACTCAAACCCATCCCTTTTCAATTTCCAAGGTTAGAGATGACTCCAAACTTCAAGTCTCTCTCATAATTGGTGAGAGTACCCATGGAGTTGTGTAGTCCTTCATGAGAGGAAAGGAAGGGCACACATGTGTCACCCTTTCCCTCTTTAACTCTCCTTTTCACTCCCATGTGTTGGAGAGAGGACATGTGGTAAGGGGTGAGGGGGACTTTGGGGATGGGTGAATGACATGTGTCAACACCCATCCCTTGGGACACACTTGTAGTGGGAGGAAGAGTGAGGAGGTGACACATGTCACCTCCCCATTCCTCTAAGCTCATGGATTGGGCTTATTTTAATCCCACTTGGGATAAGGTGAGGGGTTGTTGAATTTTTGAGATTTTAATCATTTTGAAATTTTTTTGGGAGAAAAGATAGAGGGAGTTTGGTGGCTTAGGTTGGAGGAGATTTTGGAGGAGCTCTACATCAACTTCTTTCATAATAGGGCTTTAAAGGTTGGTTTCTCAAGGCTAAGGCCTTCTCCTTGTATTTTAGTTGCTTGCTTGATGCATATGTGTGTGTTTTTCTTCTTTGAGTGTTATTGTTATTGTGGGGAATTTTGGTTGGGTGTTGTAAGAGCCTCTCCCACTTGGGAGAGAATGCTCAACAAGTGTGGGGTAGGGGAGGAGTGATCCTCCTCGAGGTCATTACCTTTTTTTGGGATGTTGAAAGCCTTGAGGGCATTTTATGTGATTTTGAGTATTTTGTTATATCGCTTGAGAGCCAAAATATGAATACTTTTGGAAATTTTGCTAAACATGTTGGCTTGAGGCCATAAGAGAAATTGTGTTGAGGTATTTTGAAGGAGTGGCACTATAGAGTTGAGTGTGTCCACTCTCCTACCCATTTGAAACTCACCTTAGTTGAGTTTGTGTGTTGTAAATATCCAAGGGAGTAATATTGTGTTTTGGGATGTTTGTTGTCTTGTTGTGAAGTGGATTTGAGTTCCCTAGGTGTGTGGATGACCTCCCTAGCTCGGGGGTGACCCTCTTGCGGGTCTACAGTAGTGAGGAGAGCAAGATGTGTGGTGTTTTCTTCCCTTGTGTGATATGCAGGTTCCTTGGAGCTTAGTGTGAAGTTGAAGAAATTTCTTGTGCTGGAAAATATTTTATTTTCCTTTACTCTTAAAGCTCATGAGAGAGAGCTTGACCTTTTGGGAGATCTTACCATTGTTAGTGGTCAAAAATGAGAACTTGGTTCTCTCTTCTTTGGTTGTAAAATTACATTCTTGAAGTTGTGTGTTGGACATTTATCAATGAAATGAAAGTTAGAAATTGTTAGTTTAAATGTATATTATTCAAAGGATGAAATGAGGAAAGTTAGTTATAATCTACTTCATTGTAAGGCAAAATGGAAATATCAATTTGATAAGTTAGGAAGTTGTTATTATGGCAAATGTGAAATTATAGTTTGTTATTTGAAAGAAATGAAAACTGGATGTAGTTAAGCATTAGAGTTGTTTTTCCTAAATATTTGCAAATACATTTAATTCTTCCCTTCAAAAAAATGTGTAAATATAAATCTTATAATGAATAGAATTTTAAAAGAGTTCCTTGACTCTTAGATGGATTGAGAACAAAAAAAGGTTTGCTATACATAATCTTGTATATTAGTTTTAAAATAGAAATCCTATGAGTGCTTAGAAAGAAAATTACTTTTAAAAATATATGTAATTTAGATATATTTTGAGTAGAATGTATTATTTTATTTAGATATGACAAATTTTAATATTTTGCATAAGAAAAGAAAATATATAGAAAATACATTATATATATATATATATATATATATATATATATATATATATATATATATATATAGTTATACTTTAATATTTATTAACTGTGAAATTAAATTCAAAAAAAAAAATTGTGATTGCTGTGTAAAATCTTAAATATATATATTGAATAAATTTTAATTAAAATAAACATTAATAAATACCGAATTTTGGAGGGACTGTATTTTTTTAACAATCGCTGGAATTGTATGAGGGACATAATATAATAAAAAAAAAATTATACAAATTTTGGTGGGGGTTCGAGCCCCCACTGTTTATTTTATAAGGGTGTGGGTAGGGGGGTGGAGCCCCCACCATTGTGTGGATTGTGGGTGGGGGCTCCTCCCCCCTCCCCACACTCCTCACTACCCCTAAGACTCCTGTGGCCACTACGCAGCCCGCACTCCCCATCCGCCGTGCTCCAACAAATACACCCCTGCTAACCTAAAACCCCCACGTGGCCTCTACTCCCCTCTGCGTGTTAAACCCGCCACCGAACTCTGCCGCTAGTATTACCATTGGACCCTCCTCTGCGCCCCTCTCTCCACCCGCGACCTCCACTCCAGACCTCCGCCACCACTTAGCAGTGTCTCCTCCACTGTGCCCCCTCACACTTTCCTCTGCGGCCAACTTCAAATCTCCGCGGCCCTATTAGTCCCGTTGCCCTCCATTGAACTTGCCAATGGAAACAAACAACATTTTTAGGGCTTAGCCAATGAGTCTAAACATATAGATTTTAGGGCTTCAACTTTATTTAAAATAAAATATCAAAGAAAATAAACTTGCTCATAAGTTATATATATATATATATATATATATATATATATATATGAAAAATAAATTCATTGATTTATTAAAAGAAAACCTAGAGATATAAATGCAAATAACATGTGTGTGTGTGTGTGTGTGTGTGTGTGTGTGTGTTTATATCTTCTTAAATAAATTAAGCCATCATATGCATTTCATATGTGGCCATTTAAACTCAACCTATAATTTGAGAAAATGACAAATTGAGAAAATAAGAGAAAAAGAGAAAAAAAGATAAAAGTGAAAACAAAGAGGAGAAAACGCGCGACTTTTCCAAAATAGGGCTAAGAGTACTAATTGAGATTTAATAATCCTTTAATCATGATTGGGGGAAATTTGATTAAACCTAGAGCGGAAACCTAGTGGACTTCATCAAATGAAGTTAGTAAGTCATGTTTACGTGATCTGATCTACCAAGAAATTAGGAATAATGTAAAGGATGCAGTGATAACTTTGATTGATAGAGAACTGATCTACCAAGAAATTAGGAATAATGTAAAGGATGCAGTGATAACTCTGATTGATAGAGAACTGATCTACCAAGAAATTAGGAATAATGTAAAGGATGCAGTTATAACTCTGAGTGATAGAGAACGTGAAAGAGAATAAATTAAAATTAAATTTCAGAGAAATAGGAAGGAGAACAAATGCTCAGGCTTTGTTGAAAAATGTTCAATTAACCTGATCAATTGTATTAGTGAGATGTAAGAAATTTATTAACCCAAATCAGGGAATACCTAGAACGGAATTAGGGTTAGTATAGAAAACCCTACTCATGCTCGTGAGGTGTTATGTTGCCACAATTTCCCAAAATTTAGGGTTTGGATGGTTTAGTAAAGTTGAACCCTATTAGCGACGTTAACCGTGTTGCGATGACCCCCTTGATGGCCTTCTTGCGTTTGGTATGCGCACGTGTACATATTACCCCGCCTTCAACTATTTTGTTTGCACTTTAAGTGTATGCCACAGAGCACGCTTACGCATGCGAGGGGGTTTCTTGGGAAGTGTGGAAATTTTTTTGATATTCTGTGTCATGACCACATGACAAATGTGGACATGACACGCATGATGCATGTCGTGACCGCATGGGAATTGTGGGCATGACATTTTTAAACTCTAAGGGGCATCTAATAGGTTTCCTTTCACCCTAAATTTCAAGGTTGATTGGGAAATGATCTGAACCTGAGTAAGTTATTATGTTGCTTGTCATAGCGAAAGGGAAGTTTCCCAGATCACCTTTGAACAAGAATCTATCTAAGCATTCTGCAATGTTGCAGAACCCTAACCTCATATTTGTCCAAGTGAAAACCCCATTCCCGAAGTGAATATCCATCAATAAGTTTATTTCCACAAAGTTTTCAAAGTTAATCTAAGATTGAAGCCTTCTTCTAACCCCCCATTTTATCTTTAGAATTTAATATCGCATTAAAGTCCCCTCTCAGGAAGCAGAAATCATGATCTACATTGCTAGAGACTGTCTCTATTTCTAACCACATTTATCTCTTCAAAATACATGAATTTGGTCCACAAACATTAAAGAGAAAGAAGTTTAAATTTAAAGAAAGTGTTTCAAGTATGTGCTAATTGGTGTTGTCATTGATGCCAACATGTTTGTGTTGTCATTGGTGTCAACTATGCTCTTGTTTTTTTCCTTGATTATGATGAGTTAGTTGATTTGTATTTATTTGTATAAGTGTTGAAGATGGTAAGAATATGTCCCTGATATTGAGTCTCCAAGTGCTTTTGAGAAAATTTGATTCATAGTGAAGACAGAGTTATGAAGAAGTATTCTCGCTTATAGGATATTGTTTGAGTTTTTTCTCTGCATTTCTTCTATACTGAAGACCGGAGGATAATATTTAGATATGTTTTAGAGAACTAGTTGGAGAGGTTAAATCCTAAGTTTGGTGCTCTGGAATGTTGCGGTGTGAAAGTTATGTTCACCAGTTTGAAGACTACGTTTGATTGTGTTTGCAGTGTGTCTGGGAGAAAGTATTTTACTCCTCATTTCTCTGCATTTCTCTTCAAGTGAGATTTGTTGTACCTAAATTTGTTGATTCTCAAGTGAATTTATGTTGTTCGTGAATGTTTTGAGAGTGTGTCACAGCATTGTATAAGGTCCGCAAGTTATGTATGTGATCATTGAAGCGTGTGATCAAGAAGTTCCCGTGTTTGTGTTGTTTGGCCGACCTTGGATGGTTGCGGTGATTAAGGAGATGTTTTGATGATTATGTAAGTATTATATAGTGTGAATGGACATATTTAGGTCTGAGCTAAGGTGTAAAGTGGTTCACCTTCATTCCTTTGTATCATAGGATGTTTAGGTCCATACCTAATTCAAATTATGTATGTTTGCTGACCTTGGAGATTGCTTCAAAGGTTGTAATATGTTTTTTTGACCTTGGTAAATGTTTCAAGGTTGATGGTGATATAAATAAGGGTAAAGGATTTGCTTGTAAGTGTGGTGAGCATGAATGATGATATATTTGATGCAAATATGAATCAGAGGTAGTATGACAATGTGGTTGTGATGGTGATAGTTGTTGTGCTTCAATGGAATTGAACTCATGCATGTGTTGGATGCAATAATATTAGTTCATTCTTGGCAGTGAGCTATCTCCTTCTTCTTCTTATGGACAACGAGTCCTTGGTTGTGAGCCTTTTTTTCTGTTGGTAGTAAGTTTGTATGCAGTGAGCATTTCTTTGGACAGTGAGCCCTTTGGTAGTGAGCCTTTTGTTATTCAGTATTGTTACTACATTATATTGTGAGCTAACACTCACCGTGGTTTTTCCCTTTTAGGGTTTTTCACATAAAAATATGGTGTTCATGTGTGTATGGTGTTGATGTGTTTAAGTTTTGATTCTACATTTCATGTTTAATCTTCATAACAAATTAAGGGGTTAATATAAGTGAATGTGAATGTGTTTTTGGTTAAGAGTATTTAAAGTTTTTATTACAACTGATTCACCCCCCTCTCAGTTGTCTTGTCCTTCCAACAATTGGTATTAGAGCTAAGTTCCTTGGAAGAAAGCCTAATAGCTTAAGGTAGATCTGAGATGGCGCAGAAGAAAGATGATCCTCATTTTGATGGATCTGACTTTACCTTATAGAAGGTATGAATGGAAATTTATCTTGTTTCTATTGGCTATAATGTCTGGAAAATAGTTGAAGATGAATACATAATATCTAAAGGTGGTTTGATGACTGCACTTGAGATTAGGGCCTATGAGACTAATGGCAGAGCTAAAAATGATCTACTAAATGCTTTATCTAATACTAAAATGGCAAAAGTTCTGGATCTGGAAACTACTCATGAGATATGGGTGAAACTAAAAAGCATCTATGAAGGTGATGCATCTGTCAAGAAGGCTAAGTTGTAGAACTTGAAGACCAAATATGAAACTATGCGGATGTATGAAGATGAGAACATAACAAGTTACATACAGAAGATTGATGAAGTTGTCAGCAGCATCAAGGGTCTTGGTGGAAACATAGATGATAAGGATGTTGTAGATAAGGTACTTAGAACTCTTCCCAAATCTTATAGTCACAAGGTGTCTACTATTGAAGAATTGTTTGATATGGACAAGCTTTCAAAAGATCAATTGCTTGGTAAACTAACTGCTTTTGAGATGAGATAATTTGGTATTGCTGATGGCCCTGTGAAAACTGAGACTGCTTATAAGGCCAAGGAAGAAAGACTGCTAGATCATATAAATATTTTTTGGAATCAGATGAAGAAAACCTTGATGAGCTTGAGGCAAAATTTGTGAGCAGAATGAAAAGAGGTAGCGGAAATTTTAGAGGTAAGCTACCATTCGAATGTTTTAGTTGTGGTAAGATTGGTCACTATGCTTCAAAATTTCCTGACAGAGCTTTGAAGATCAAGAATAATGAAAGTAAAGGTAAGATGGTAAGAAAGAGTTACTATTTAGAGATGATGATGGTGTAACTAATGATGAACTTGATTTTGAAGATGGTAATGCTAGTGAATGCTTGTTTATTGCCCTAAAAGAACTTTTTTCTACTAACCGTGCAAGCTATGTGAAGGAAGGAGGTCTGGAAGAAGAAAATAAAATGTTCTTTGCATTTCATGCTACAAAAGAAAAAAGATGAATCAGTCATTGATAGTGGATGCTCAAATCACATGATAGGAGACAAGAGTAAGTTTGTTAAATTGGAAAAGTATGATGGAGGACTAGTTGGGTTTGGTGATGATGTAGCTGGAAAGATTTGTGGAAAAGGGTCAATTACTTTTCATGGCAAGCATAATACAAATGATGTTCTTTATGTCAAGGGCTTAAAGCATAATCTTCTAAGTGTTGGATAGATGTGTAACAAAGGATATAATCTAATGTTTAAAGACAATGGATGTGAGATAAGGAAAAGCTTTGGAACAATAATTGTTGTTGGTAAGAGCACTCATGGTAATGTTTATCACTTGAAAGGTATTGATGATTGTTGTTTGTTGGCTCAGACAAATGAAAGCTGGTTATGGCATAGGAGAATGTGTCACATTAACTTTGACAATCTTGTGAGAATAAGCTTAGTTCAAGTTGTAAAAGGTCTGCCCAGGATTGTGAAGCCTACTAATACTATTTGCAAAGAATGTCAATTTGGGAAGAAGACAAAGATTAGTTTCAAGACTAAAGAACAATCCTCTAATGGTGTGTTGGAATTGGTGCATACAAACCTGTGTGGTCCTACAAGAACAAGAAGTCTACAAGGTGACAGGTATTCCATGCTACTTATTGATGATTATTTGAGAATGACTTGGGTTACTTTTCTTAAACAAAAATTAGAAGCCCTAGACAGGTTCAAGGTATTTAAAGTTATGGTTGAGAATGAAATGGATCTGAGAATCAAGTGTTTGAGGTCTGATAGAGGTGGTGAGTTTACTTCAAATGAATTCAATGCTTTTTGTGCAGAACATGGAATAAAGAGACAATTGTCTTCCCCCCGGACTCCTCAGCAAAATGGAGTGGTTGAAAGGAAGAACACAATAGTTCAAGAAGCTGCTAGAACAATGATCAAAGAAGTAGACCTACCAGAAGTATATTGGAAAGAAGAAATAGACATTGTTGTCTACATTCAAAATAGAGTGCAAGTTAGAACAAATGGAAGAAAGACACCTTATGAACTGTGGTATGGAAGACCTCCCACTATCAAATATTTCAAAGTTTTTGGAAGAAAATGTTATATCAGAAGGGATGAAGAATTAGGAAAGTTTGATGATAGATGTGATGAAGGCATATTCCTTGGGTACTCTACTAAAAGAAAAGCCTACTGGTGTTATAACAAGAGGTTGAGAAATATTATTGAAAGTGCAAATGTGAAGGTAGATGAAGATATTCAGAAAATATTAGAGCCGAATGGATATGAGTCAGATGGATATGCTGATAGAGAAAAGATTGAAGAAGACAAAGAAGTTTAGATTAAAGTACAAGCATCTCTAGAAGATGAAGTTCAAGTTGAAGAACAAGAAGCTCTAGAAAGAATTCCTAAAACCCCCAGGTATGTGTAAAGAAATCATTCTGAAGATCAAATCATTGGTGACAAGAGGAAAGGTGTGTTGACAAGAAGCAGAGCAACAAAAGAACAAGTAAATCTCTGTTTACTTTCAAAGGTTGAGCCTAAAACAATAAATAAAGCATGCAATGATGAACATTGGGTTAAGGAAATGGAAGAAGAACTGATGCAAATTGAGAAGAACAAGACATGGGAACTTGTCCCTAGGCCTGCAGATAAGAATGCGATTGGAACAAAGTGGGTATTCCTAAACAAGCTAAATGAAGATGGAGAAGTAAGAAACAAGGCAAGACTTGTATATAAAGGATACTCACAAGTAGAAGGAATAGACTATGATGAGACCTTTGCTCTAGTGGCAAGACTAGAAGCTATCAAACTATTTTTGGCATTTGTAGCACATAAAGATTTCAAAGTATATCAAATGGATGTAAAGTCCGCTTTCCTGAATGGTGAATTAGAAGAAGTTTACATATAGAAAGCAGATGGATTCAAGCTATCAGACAAACCATATATGGTATGTAAGTTGAAGAAGGCATTGTATGGATGAAGCAAGCTCCCAGAGCTTGGTATGCAAGACTAGATAAGTACTTGTTGCAACAGGGATTCAATAAAGGGTTCACAAATAGTAATTTGTACATCAAGATAAGTAGAGATCAAATCCTAATTGTTGAAGTCTATGTGGATGACATTGTATTTGGTGGAAATGAAGGGTTGTGTAAGAATTTCATAGATTGTATGCAAAAGGAGTTTGAGATGTCTATGTGTGGTGAGATGAACTTCTTCCTTGGACTACAAATCAATCAGACTGATAAAGGCATTTTCATTTCTCAATCAAAGTATGTCAGGGAATTGTTGAAGAAGTTTGGAATGGAAGACTCTACACTGGTGTGTACTCCTATGGTGATTGGATGTAAGTTGAGAAAGAATGATGAATCTCCTAAGGCTGATTAGAGCACGTATAGATCAATGATTGGAGGATTGCTTTACCTAACTGCTACTAGACTACATATCATGCATGTAGTCTGTCTTATGGCTAGATTTCAATCAGATCCTAGAGAATCACATGTTATGGTAGTAAAAAGGATTTTAAGGTATTTGAATGACACTCTAGATCATGGGTTATGGTATCCTAAGAAAAATGATTTTACCCTAAGTGCTTATACAGATGCAGATTGGGCCAGATGTGTTGATGATAGGGAAAGTACAAGTGGTGGTGCATTATTCCTTAGAGATAGGTTAGTGTCTTGGCAAAGTAAGAAACAAGATTAAGTATCCTTTTCTACTACAGAAGTAGAATACATTGCTACAACATCATGTTGAACTTAGGTGTTGTGGATGAAACAAACCTTGAAGGATATCAATGTTGAGTATGATTGGCCAATATTTATTCTTTGTGACAATACAAGTGCCATAAATATTTCAAAGAATCAAGTGATGCATTCAAAAAAAATATTTCAATTAGGTATCACTTTCTAAGAGAGAAGGTTGCAGAGAATGAAGTGAAGCTTGAGTATGTGCCTACAAAGGACCAGGTTGCTGACATTTTCACTAAGGCTCTTCCAAAGGATACATTTGGGTATCTCTGGGAGAAGTTAGGGGTTGTTGCCCCTCCTTTGAACTAGATGCATGAGGAGATGTATTAGTCTAGTGTGCTTCAAAGTACATTCCTGCTTGGACTGATGTAGGATGCTCCCTCTCAAGGGGAGTAGGTAGTATATTGTGATAACTGTTGTAGTCAGGGGGAGTAAAGAGTTGTTCCAACTTGATGTGTGTTCAAAACATTAGTGAGAAATACAAGTATGTCAGTGGAAAGAGATATGTTACCCTTTTTCATTGATGTCAAAGGGGGAGAGAGAGTTCATGTGAAAAACTTAGAGAAAAAGAAAGCATTCAGTAAATAGAAAGAGTTCATATGTGTAAAGAGAAAGGGGGAGTTCTGATGTAGAGTTGTGTCTTGATGGTAAAACATGTTGTTCAATTTTTCACATCATATGTTTCCATCAATGACAAAGGGGGAGATTGTTACAAGTATGTGCTAATCAATGTTGTCATTGATGTCAACATGTTTGTGTTGTCATTGGTGTCAACTGTGCTCTTGTTTTGTTGCTTGATTATGATGAGTTAGTTGCTTTGTATTGATTTGTATAAGTGTTGAAGATGCTAAGAATGTGTCCTTGATACTGAGTCTCCAAGTGCTTTTGAGAAAATTTGATTCATACTGAAGACAGAGTTGTGAAGAAGTATTTTGGCTTACATAATATTGTCTGAGTTTTTACTTCGCATTTCTTCCATACTGAAGATCAGAGGATGAGATTTGGATATGTTTTAGAGAACTAGTTGGAGAGGTTAAATCCTAAGTTTGGTACTCTGAAACATTGTGATGTGAAATTTATGTTCACCAGTTTGAAGACTATGTCTGACAGTGTTTGCAGTGTGTTTGGGAGAAAGTATTTTGCTCTGCATTTCTCTGCAGTTTGGTTTTAGGTCTTGCAGTTGTGGATGAGTGTTCATGAGATCCATATCTATCTTCCATCTAAAGGATTTGTGGTTTAGTGCTCCAAAAAACTATTTACTTTAGTAGCAGAGCTTGACAGTGTTGTTTGTGAGCAGTCTGTGAACTGTCTTCAAGTGAGATTTGTTGCACTTGAATTTGTCAGTTCTCAGGTGAATTTATGTTGTTTGTGAATGTTTTGAGAGTGTGTTAAATAATTTTATAAGGTCAACAAGTTATGTATGTGATTTTGGAAGCGTGTGATCAAGAAGTTCTTGTGTTTGTGTTGTTTGGTTGACCTTGGATGGTTACGGTGATTAAGGAGATGTTTTGATGATTATGTAAGTATTGTATAGCATGCATGGACAGATTTAGGTTTGAGCTAACATGTAAAGTGGCTCACCTTCATTCCTTTGTGACGCGGGATGTTTAGGTCCATACCTAATTAAAATTATGTATGTTTGTTGACCTTAGAGATTGCTTCAAAGGTTGTAATGTGCATTGCTGACCTTGGTAAATGTTTCAAAGTTGATGGTGATATAAATAAGGGTAAAGGATTTGCGTGTAAGTGTGGTGAGCATGAATGATGATATCTTTGATGCGAATATGAATCAGAGGTAGTATGACACTGTGGTTGTGATGGTGATAGTAGTTGTGCTTTAATGGAAATGAACTCATGCATGTGTTGGATGTAATCATATTAGTTCATTCTTGGTAGTGAGTCGTCTCCTTCTTCTTCTTCTTATGGACAATGAGTCCTTGGTAGTGAGCCTTTCTTTCTTTTGGCAGTGTGCCTATATGTAGTGAGCACTTCTTTGGATAGTGAGTCCTTTGGGCAGTGAGCCCTAGGAAGTGAGCCCTAGGCAATGAGCCTTTTGTTATTTAGTATTATTACTACATTATATTATGAGCTAACACTCACCGTGGTTTTTCCCTTTTATGGTTTTCAACGTAAAAATTTGGTGTTCATGTGTGTATGGTGTTGATGTGTTTAAGTTTTGATTATGCATTTCATGTTTAATCTTCATAACAGATTAAGGGGTTAATCTAAGTGAATGTGAATGTGTTTTTGGTTAAGAGGATTTAAAGTTTTTTTTACAACTGATTCACCCCCTCTCAGTTGTCTTGTACCCTCCAATAGAAAGGCTTCTAACCTTTCTAGCCATCCAATACCTGCTTGTTTCCAGCTCCTCCACTAGAACTTTTTGAGGTCTCCAGAAAGTTAAGAGTCCACTAGATGCTCCACTTGCATAGACTGCCATGTGCTACCAGAGTTTCAGTTTGTCACAAAAAGTCTTCACTTCCACTTGTGAAAGTTTAGATTCCTAAATTAGAAATATGTTTGTCTAGGACACCTCCAGTAGGTGTCAAACCATGCTTTTTTGTTAGGGGCATTTAAGCCCCTAACATTCCAAGAGTATATCTTCATTTGTCCTTAAGAAGCGATTTCCCTTCTTTGTCAAAAGCATCTCCATGATCTTTTTTTGACCAGCGGCTTCTCCATCAATTTTCCTCTTCTCTTGATTAGATGTCCTACCTCTCCTCTTACTATCTCCACAGTCTGGATTTACCTTTATAGGCTCCCTTGTTGCTAAGCCCAACTTCTCCATCTCTAGTTGTTGTGCAAGAATGGCATTCTAGTTTTTTATTAAGAAGGGGGAGTGCTCCTCTTCATCCTCATCCAAACCTATCTCTTCCAAAATTGGGCCTGATTCCCAAAGTCCTCCCAAGAAAAAGTTCCCCCCCATCTCTCTCTTATTAGCTTCCTTTTCCAATTCCAACAATTCATTGCCCACTTCAATTAGGGAATCTAGGTTTTCTTCTTTGAAATTATCCCCAATTAGATCTATAAATTTTGAAATCTTCCTATTTTCCCCATTTAAATTTGTCTTTCATTCTAGAATTTCCTTTTCCTTTTGAGCAGGCCTTTCCTAGTTGTGCTCTTCATTCATCCCCTTCCCTTGATTGATCCCACTTAAGCTATTACTCCTTAAATCGCCATTCCCACCTTCCTGCATTGCCTATTTTTTTATCTCCTAAGGGGGACCCTTTCGATTCATCATATCTTTCTTCTGGTTTTTGAGCTTTACGCCATAAACTCAAAACCCTAATTATCCCACCTCTAGGGCTCAGATCTAGAATGAGAGTCTATCTCTATTCCACCCATTCTATATAGATATCCAGTTCCCTCCAATAAGTGTTGTTGGGATTATTGTCAACACAGATTCTGACATAGGATCTAATTCCATTAGGGTTAGGTCTTTCCTCTGCACAAACAAAGGCCCCAATTTGATTGCCAATTTCTTCAAGCACTACCAAATCCCAAAATTCTTTAGGAAGGTTAGGCAATTTGAACCAATCTTGGATCTGATCCATCTTGTGTTTATAAGGATAGAAGCAAGGTTCCCATCTTCAGATGTAAAAACAGTTGTCATCAATCATCCATTCTCCATCTTCAATGTCTGCCCTAATCTCTTGCATAGGGCATATTAGTGTGAAGTATGCATTTGCTAGAGGTTTTATTTGCAACTCTCTTCCTCCTTTTTCTTTCCACCATTTAATCATTCTCTCCCATTGGTATTTCTACCATACCATTTGATTATCAGACCCAACATTTCCAACCATTGAATATTTGGATGCATTATGTTTGCTTGTATCACCATGGCTTTGCTATTCTTCCCATGACCTACTTCTTCATTATTCTGAGAATTTTTGAATTCCTTATTAAACCTTGCATTCCTTCCATGAGTCTTGTTTCCTTTCTTACCTAAAGGAATAGTGTTTGCTCCTGTAGCATGGTGATTATCTAAGTGATTTGTCCAATTCCTCTTAGCCCAGAAGGGAAATTTCTGCCCGTTCTTATACTTGAACTTCCCATTCCTTCTAAAATTCAAATTGTGTCCTTTGCTTTAGCCTTGGTTTTCACACCATCCTTCATTTGCCGCTCTACTTTTGGCTTGTTCAATAAGGATTCATTTTTCTGTCTCTATAGCCCAGGCTCCTACTGAAACTTTTGCTCCATAGCTTGTTCTCCTTCACTCCTCTCTTCTGCAACCCTCCTTGATTTTGTCACTCGTGAAATCCTTTGCTGCCACCATTCTTCAAAAAATTTCTTATACTAATCTAAATATTAATATATTATACTGTGTAATATTAATTTTGATTCATTGTATATGTTAATTATAAAATTTTATTTTAAATATTAATAGAACAATATAATTAATAATATTATTTATATTTAATTATTGATTATACAAATAAATGGAGTTAATTTTTTTATTTTTTTTTGTTTATATATACCCTGGTAAGGGACTAGGGACCCAACAAAAACCAGAGCATAGCCCTCCAACTATCTGATAGAGTCTTATACAAAGCCAGAAATATATTATCTAAGAGAGGAGGCAAATTACAAGGCCAGCCTCATAAAACATATACAATTTTAATAGTATGAAAAAAAGCCCCAACTAAACAAAACTACCGAAGCCCCTATATCCTCTCCTAACCTGTGAGATCCATGAGATCAATTTCATCATCACAACTGCATCTATACTCTGCTCTCTCCTCATCTACTATCTGAACGTTCATCTTCTCCGCCATCTTCTCCACTGTCTTCCTAAGCTGGATTTGTCCATTGAAGAAGTGATGCAAATGGTCCAGTAGGAACTTCATGTTCAGCTCTATGTTCTTTGAAAACTCTGCAATGTCCTCATTGAGGCCGCAACAAAAGTCATCATAGCAATGGTGAGGGACTAAGTGGCCCCAAAAATGTTCCACCATCCACGCAAAGAGCCCGGGTCAAGCATGAAAGTAGACAATGCCTCTTGCAAATTGCCACCTTCTTCCCCATCTATAACCTTCGCCATTTCAATAATCCTACCAACCCACTGCCTTAGTAGCGGATGTTTGATCTCTCTATTTAAGATTTCTACCGTATCTGCTAGAACACTCTTGCTAGACACCTTCACCTTCCTTTTCTTAGGATAGTTCTGCTTCCTCATCTCCCCTCCCACTATCCTATTGCTTACCTTCCTCTGCAATTATCTACGATGAGGCGCAGGAGCTACATCCTTTTCCTTCTCCATTCTCACCCCAAACTCTGCCCTGCCACAAGAGTTGGACATCTTACAGAAAAATATGCCTATCTCAAAGGAAGCCTCCACTATAGTGAGAAAGACACACACAATTGCCTTAACTATCCAGAGAAGACTCGAGAAGAACTTGATGTCTCCCACAAGTGATATAAAAGTATCTAGATGCTCAATCTTACTAAGCATTCTTGCCTCTGCATTTCACTCCTATTAATGATCCACAGTCCTCAGGGATGTGATCGTCTAGCTCCGACCTACCATTTTAATCATGACTTGCCACCCTTGCTTCTGCCGTCTGAGTCCTTCACCCATTCGGGACTATTCTGGTAGCTGAAAGTTTTTCCTATCCTACTTCACTGTCTGGGGTCTACCACGACCCCCTTAGACTCTCCACATGTCCCCTCCTGACTGCCTAATGTGCTAGCCCATTATCAGGTGGATTTTTTGTTTTCTTTTTATAATTGAAGTCATAACTTAGAATTTCACATTACATGTCCCTATGGAAATTTGAAGGGGTCTCATCAACAAGAACCCAATGTTTCAACCAATTAAGCTGAACCCCTTGGACCAAATAAATGGAATTATTATTATTATTTTAATGAAGTGATTTTTAATTAGTTCCACAATTAATTTAAGAAAACTCATAATTTTTGTAGATAGCATACACATGCATCATCTTATCTCCATTTCAATATTCACTTTCATTATGACAATTTGTTAATGAATCTAACTCCACCATTTAAACATCACTTTTAACCTATTTCCTAACGTATTAATATATAAACATAAATATACTTTTGTTCACTTATCAAATAATTTTATAATGTGTTTATTAAATGTTACTAAACAATAGAATTAAAGTTTAATGTTCCTTACCATTTTTCATAATATAAAATAGTATTGAAATTAATATAGTAATTTAATTAAATAATATTTAAATAACTTAACTATTAATTCCATTATTACTAGCATATATTTATTTATTTCTTAATTTATTATTGGTAATATTATTATTTTACTATTATTACTATCATTATTATTTAATTATCTATTTATTAAAAAATGGAATTTGCTTATTTTCAAACTATATAATTAGTTTATTTTAATTGAACTTTACCATAGAATTTAAATGAAAATTTCCTTGGTTAGGAGCCTACTGCTACTCTTGAGGCTTGGGAGCTTATTGAAATACCACCCCTGAGGATTTTTGTGGGAAATCTGATGACAGAGATCCTCCACCCTCTGTTGGTGTTGCTTTTGTTGCTTAATGTTATTTAGGCTAGGCCCTTTGTTTATGTCTTTTCATGTTTGTCTGTTAAGGCTTTAGACATTATGTTTTGATCACCTTTTGAGGCTATGACTTTTCCACGGTTGGGAGCCTACTACTGCTCTTGACGGTTGGGAGCTTATTGAAGATGCCACCCTTGAGGATTTTTGGGGGAAATTTGATGACAAAGATCCTGCACCCTCTGTTGGTGTTGCTTTTGCTACTTAATGTTATTTAGGCTAGGCCCTTTGTTTATGTCTTTTCATGTTTGCCTGTTAAGGCTTTAGACATTATATTTTCACCTTTTTAGGTTGTGACTGTGTGGATGTGACTTTTTAGCACCCTACATTTTTTTTGTGAATATGTACTATTTATTGCTTTAATACAAGTTAAATAGGATATTCATTAAAAAAAATTCCTTTACTATTACTATTAAATTATTTAATATTATTTTAATCACTTTCTCATTTATCACTCTATAAATTTTTTAATTTTAATTTCCACTATGGAATATAATTTAAATTAAAATTGTCTTTACTATTTATTCCAAATAATTAGTCGTATATTGAACTTTATATTTTTGATTAAATTAACACTTATATATGTTGGTCTATATATGCTACAACTTGCACATACAATCAACTGTCATATTTCATGTTTTCAATCCCTTCGTAGTACAATAGATGCTATAATGAGGAACCATACATTCTACAATGCATTGTCATTGGCATTGTCATTAGTCTTTGGAAGATCTTGTATTCAACTAGTTAATTTCCAATATGGAATAGAATTTAAATTAAAATTGCCTTTACTATTTATTCCAAATAATTAGCCATATATTTAACTTTATATTCTCAATTAAATTAACACTTATATATGTTGGTCTATATATGCTACAACTTGCACATACAATCAACTGTCATATTTCATGTTTTCAATCCCAAGTTCCTTCATAGTACAATAGATGCTATAATGAGGAACCATACATTCTACAATGCATTGTCATTAGTCTTTGGAAGATCTTGTATTCAACTAGTTAATTTCCACTATGGAATATAATTTAAATTAAAATTGTCTTTACTATTTATTCCTTGAAATAATTACCATATATTTAACTTTATATTCTTGATTAAATTAACACTTATATATGTTGGTATATATATGCTACAACTTGCACATACAATCAACTATCATATTTTGTGTTTTCAATCCCTTCGTAGTACAATAGATGCTATAATGAGGAACCATATATTCTACAATGCATTGTCATTAGTCTTTGGAAGATCTTGTATTCAACTAGTTAATTTAACTAATTGGATTACAATTTGTCAAACCTTGGGGACATAACCTAATGACAATTCTATGTCAAAAGCAATAATAGAAAGTAGTAAAATGCTATAATAAATAAAAAAATACTCAAGAATTCACAATATTAGATTAAAACTCACATTTTCTGACCTTGTCCAATGTAAACTCCATTGTTGTGTATGCTAACCAAATAACTATTAAATCAAACTCAAAATAAACTAATCAATTTATGAAGACTATTTACTAATAAATCAGTTCCTCATTAATATTAAACAAATATTTAATCTAAGCAACAAATTTTAACTACAAAACACATACTATTATTACAATACTACAAGGTAGGTACTGGCCACTACGTAGCATTTGTTTTCCTTCGAAAAAAGTTTCCATGGAGTTTTACTTAAGTCTAATGACAATACTTATATGTACAAAAATCAAATGAATATTATTTATATTTATTAAATTAGGTTTAATTAATATAGTAAGTAAAATACAATTTAATTGACATAATTAAGAGTAGTGATAGATCATATGACATAATTTAAAGAAGTTTATAAACTTAAAGGAGTGAAAATATTTAGTTGTTTTTGATGGTCGATAAATACTTGTCTATTGTTTTGATCACATTTTTTGAATGACAATTTACAATAACCTAATTTTTTATTCATTGGAAATAAAATGATGAAATTTGAGTTGGGTCATCATCAAAATTGGCTAGGGTCAAATTCATAGGCACAAAAATCTTCCAAATCAAATTCATGAGTGAGGAAGACAACATGCGATAAATGCATCAAGAACTATCCTAAACAAGGGTAACTTGGGAGTGAAATGCAAAAGGGTTGATGCAATGACCTAGTATAAAACTAGGGTTTCATAATTCATTGATAAAGAGTAAATTCAATTGGAATATATTGAGATACTGTGAAGCTACGACAAGGGCAAGAGTTATTAAATGAAAGTGGGTCAATTTGATAATGATCCCTTTATAAGATTGGGTGATGGATGGATGATCTCTCTTATGATGTCCTTTTATACCTGACTTAGACACATGATTTAAATTCTTTGGTGTGTGAAATGATGAATAACAACTAATTACAAGGTGGTTGGCTTAGGCCTAAGGAGAAATTTTAATTTTGAACAAGAGGGCCAAATTTACACCTTTGGATTCGACCCATGAATGAGAATTGATAGCATAGTGTAAGCCTCATTTTGACACCACAAAGTTTAAACTTTTTGCATCAAATTGACAAGCGTTGCCATGTGTCAAACACCTCTGTCGAGTTGGTCTTAGTTGCAAATGCCCCTAATTGTCCTCAAGCATCAAGTCATTCTTAGTCGCAAAATGATATTGTGCATGTTTTTCAGCAAGTCATCATAGTCATTCAACTTAGAAGATGTTGCATTTGATCAAGTTTGTGTAAGTTAATTACATCGGACTTAGAACTTGTGTGTTAGTTCAAAGGAGAATCATCCATCATTTCAGCTGAAACCCTCAAAAGCAGTTGGCAAGTTATGAAAACAATTAAATATAAAAATCTGTAACAGATGGAATAAAATAATTTTACACATGAGTTCTTGACTTCATTAAACACAACGTGTCAAATTTTTGAGGTAAAAATCCTTTCCATTTTGGAGATATTAAACTATCAATTTTTTGCCAAGTAATTTACAGAAATAATTAAATCAAGAGATCCATAAAGGTTGGAGAAAAATGATTTGATAGGGGATTTTATGAGGTTATTATTGGTAATGTCACCAATTTTTAAGTGAAAATACCAAGCCAGTCAAAAATTATGAATTAACTCTCTTTCGGAACTAGCATATATTTGTTAATTTCTTATTTTATTATTGGTAATATTATTATTTTTTTGATCGGTAAGCATATTTATATAATATATAAAAATTTCAAATTTACACAGTATGCTGTTCAAGCCACCATGGCTAGAATTGACTATTCATCTATTCATCTATTCAAACTGCACTATGAGAGCTAGAGGTCACGCAGGACTGACAAAAAAGGCCACGTAAAGGTACCCAAAACATGATACTATCTGAGACTAAAAACAAAAACAAGGGAGGCACACCCCCATCCACGAACTAGACAAGCATGCAATTAAAAACATAGGAACTTAACTTACTGCTACCAACACCCTAAGACAAAAAAACCATTAACGAGACAACACCTGCACAAAGGAAAGGACCGGCTGCCACCACCCATCTACTAGCAAGGTTTCCTCAGAGCTCGCCTTCCTCGAAGAGGTAGTTGCAAAACTCCCCCACCCATTCAAAGCCATTAGTTGGGGTTAGGTTGAGCAATTTCTTCAGGAAATCCCTCCCCCTTTGAACACTGGACTTGTGTGCCACTAGCTCAGCTCCTCTGATATCTAGAATGCATGGAAAATACTCTACCATGGCCCCCAGTAGATTGTCTTTGGGAAAATCTTTCAGCCTCGAAAGCCTGCCTCTTGCTGCTGCCGCAAGCACCTCATTGAGCCCCTCCAAGAAAGTTGCCTTGAATAAACGCTGCACCAGAAGCTTGACCTCATCCTTGGGGGTAGAAATATCCAAAAGCGTCGCCACCACCTTGGAAGAAATATTAGAGTCTACCTAGTATCTCTCTCCACCAGAGACAAAACTCTTGCCAAGGATTAGCTTCATCGCCTTAATAGAGAAAACATCATTCTCCTTTAAAACCCTTTTTAACCTTTGTTCCATGATCTCTCCTTTGAAGGCCATTTGGTGAACCTTCGCAGTGAGGCAAACTGGGGATTCCATGCCTCCACAATCAAGATAACTAGCAAGAAGTAGATGAATAATAATCAGAGGAGGAGGAAACACCATTAACAGTTGTTTGAGCCACCACCGGGAGTCAAACACAATAAAAAACCAATTGACTTAACTTCAAATGATGAGGAATGCTCAGGGAATTATTGTCTATGATATCACCAGTGCACACCACGATCCCCGAGAGATGAACAAGCCAAAAATCTGTCCAATCACGCACTTGAAAACCTAACATCCAACCTTGCAAAGCATGGAACCATCCTCGCTAGCCTAACCCTGCCGCCGTCGATGTGCATGAACGATTGCTCCAAGTAAATGCCCTCTGCCACCTCGCTGAGATGGCCACCTCAGCATGGTGAGCTGGTGCTCACCCTACTGCCCTCATTATTGGTAATATTATTATTTTACTATTATTACTATCATTATTATTTAATTATCTATTTATTAAAAATGGAAATTTCTTATCTTCAAACTATATAATTAGTTTATTTTAATTTAACTTTACCATAGAATTTAAATTAAAATTTCAATGGTTGGGAGCCTACTACTACTCTTTATGGTTGGGAGCTTATTGAGGATGCCACCCCTAGGGATTTTTGGGGGAAATCTGATGACAAAGATCCTCCACCCTTCGTTGGTGTTTCTCTTGCTACTTAATGTTATTCGAGCTAGGCCCTTTGTTTATGTCTTTTCATGTTTGCTTGTTAAGGCTTTAGACATTATGTTTTGATCACCTTTTGAGGCTATGACTATGTGGATGCGATTTTTTACCACCCTACCTTTTTTGTGAATATGTACTATTTATTTCTTTAATATATTAAATAGGATATTCATAAAAAAAAATTAAAATTTCCTTTACTATTATTATTAAATTATTTATTATTATTTTTATCACTTTCTCATTTATCACTCTAATTTTTTTATTTTAATTTCCACTATGGAATAGAATTAAAATTAAAATTGTCTTTACTATTTATTCGAAATAATTAGCCATATATTTAACTTTATATTCTTGATTAAATTAACACTTATATATGTTGATCTATACATGCTACAACTTGCACATGCAATCAACTGTCATGTTTAATGTTTCAATCCCTTTGTACTACAATAGATGCTATAATGAGGAACCATACATTCTACAATGCATTATCATTGGTATTGTCATTATTCTTTGGAAGATCTTGTATTTAACTACTTAATTTATCTACTTGGATGCAATTTATCAAACTTTAGGGATGTAAACTAATGACAATTTTGTAGAAATTAGGAGCATTGACTGAATGCAAGTACCAATTTGAGCCACCTAAGATGAACAGGAGCACACTCGATCTGCAAGAAAACAAGTATTGCAAAGTAATAGACTCAATATGAGTGCAAAATATGGTATTATGAATTATCTTAGAAGATGCAATAAATATAGGGCATAATTGACTAAGAATAGTCAATCCAATAATATAAAAAGCTAAGAATAGTGGTGCTCCAAGAATAGGAAAAGCAACCACTTAACCTAGACAAAGCTAATCTAGGCACGCCAAGTATAGCTCAAGGCTAAACATAAACTGATGTGCACACCTAAGTAAGATTAATATACACCAACACCCCCTTAAGCATAGCTTAGGTGGGCTAAATGAAGATGGGTCCCAACAAATAGGCTTGATCAGGTATCCGGGTACAATGCAATGCAATGCAATCTCTCAAAAAGTGGAGAAAGGAAGAAAACCTTGTGGGAAAAAACTTCCCTCCAAAAGAGAGAAAAGAAAATGAAGAGTCTGCATTGAGCCTGAATCCATGTCATGTTGACTGAGATGATGCAGACAAGAACCTCTCAAGGAAGAGAGAGAAAGAGACTATGTAACCCCCCCACAATGAAGTAGCTCATGTACCCAAAGAGGATGCCCACATGTATGAATACTAAAAATGATCCATTTGTAGAAAATGCCATTTCTCCCCTTAGGAAGAAACAACTCCAATGGTGAATGTTAAAGTAACTCCAACTCAAAAAAGCAAGATGAGGTGGTAAGTCTCATGATGTATCCTGTCTCATAACACTGCTCAAATGTCGTCATATTGATGTTGAAACAAGTCATAAACAAATCAGGAATCTGTGAGGCCGATTATTTTTCCTTCCTTATTTTGATCGTTATGCATTTCAATTGATGACATTATCCGACTTTTTGAGACTATGGTTTCATGATACAGATTTGATTTTATCTCATGATTTGGATATGACATTGATTAGACATGTGGTGATTCGATTTGATCATATTTTGATGCTATTTTGGGATCCAACATACGAGATATATTAGATGATGTTTTGTGATGTGATTTCTAGTTATTTATGTGATGATGAGTACTTGACATGTGATAGAAAAATGCAGTTTAATTTGGAATTATGTTATAGATGATTATTGTTGTATTCAATGACATGATTTTAATTCTAGTTGCTTCGGCTTTGATTATTCATGATATGATTGACACTTGATCGAGATGTGCAGGATTACATTCCCAGGCCACGGGAAATTGGAGGTAGAATTCACACATATGTTATTCCCTGTGAAACTGATCCATTCCCAAGAGGGATAAGGATCACGTTTGAAATTGAGTGTTGATTTAAGTACTTGTTTTAATTTTATCATTTTGGCCTAGTACCCTTTGTTTAAATTAATTAATATTATGTGTTGTATAAATTTTATTGACTTATACCACTTGGTATTGTTTTTATTTTTGAGGCCATTTAAAGTGGATTTATGACCCCCTTGTTGAACCTTAGTGTCCCGAAATTTACCCTAGGTGGTTACCCATGGGTCTAGGGTCAATTTTGACTAACTAAACCTTGGGTTAACTCACTTTTGGTCACTCTAAACTAAGGTTTAGCCAAAGTGACGAAATTTAAATTAGGTAAAGGTGGAAGATGAGTCATGCTTTGGGAAAGACTCATCTCCCTTCCCAAAGTTTGGGAATCCCTTCCCTAGGAAGACTTGGGAAGTCTCCAAGACTCCCAATTGTGTGGGATCTTCCTCCAAGACTCTCACACATGTGTGAGAGAATCTTGAAGGGAGATGGCACTCTTAGAGAATAAGAAGATGCCATATGGCATCCCTTATTCTCATGGAGGTTTGAAAGGGAATGCCACTCAGCACTTGTTCTCTCACACATGTGTGAGAGCACAAGTGGATAAAGTGAGGATTGATATGGAATTGGACGATGACACTTGTCACCCTCACACTTCCTCTCCCTTGCAAGTGGCATAGGAGGAGGAAGGAGAAGGTGACAAGTGTCACCTTCACATTCCTCAAGGCCAATTTAGAAGGCCTATATTACCTCCTCTTGTTGAGGAGTGTGGGGTTCTTCTTGCATTTTGGAGTTTCTTTCTATTTTGAGCAATTTTGGCAAGTTAGAGAAATTCTTGGAGATTGGACGGTTTGGAGAAGCTTGGAGTTCATCACCGAACGTGCTTCAATTATAGGGCTTTTGAAGGTAAGCCTCATGACTATGTACTTTACCCCTGCTTATTTATTGTGATGTGTTTGTAGTTTTGTTGGTTGTTGTTTCATTATTTTGTGTGGGATGGGAGTTTGGTGAGAGCACCTCTATTTGGAGGTAAGGCTTAACTTGTTTGGGGTAGGGGAAAGGAACCTCCTTGAGGTCACTCCTATATTTTGTGTTATTTATGGCCTTGAGGGCTTCTTACTTGTTGTGGAGATTATTTGAATGGCAAGAGTGCCATGGAAGTATATTTTGAGATATTTGAGGAGTTGTGGTTTTGGAGGTTTTGGCTTGAGGCCATGAGATTTGGTATTTTGGTATTTTGGTGTGGCCTTTGAAGTAGAGGGGTCCATTCCCTACCCCCATCAAACTCATTTTTATGAGTTGTGTTATGTGCTTATCCTTGGGGTTGATTTTTGTGTTGTTGTTTTGTGCTTGTTGTGGTGTGTTTGCAACCGTGTGAATCCCTACCTCCCTAGCTCAAGGGTGACCCACTTGCGGGTCTACGATAGGGAGGAGGGCATTTTGAAGTGGCTAGGTTTTCCTTTTTGTTGTGTTTTATTGGCAGGTGCTTAAATGAAGAAATGGAGCTTGGTGAGGAGTCTATTTTTTGTGTAGCTTGGTCATTTGTTGTTGGCTGTTTGAGCCATGGCCTTTGAGGCCCTATTGTAATTAATTTTGTTAAGTTATTTTGCCCTTGGAGTTGGCTGTAATAAGTGTTGAAATGTTGAAATGTAAACATGCCCTTTATTTTATTTAAAAACTGTTTATTTCCTATGTTGTTGGGGTTGGTATGTTTGAGGAATGCATGAGAATTTATCATTTTTTGGTATTATGTTTTTCCTTACAAAAAAAAATGTTTGAGTGTTGTTAAGTAAATTTTATTGCATACAAAGAAAAGGGGATGCAAATTTAAGTGAGTTATTTTCTGTTATGTGGCTTGAGATTTTATGTTAAATGTTGCTATTAGAGAAGTTATACTATTGGGAAAACTTAGATAAAAATGCATATCCCACCTTATTAAATTATTTCAAAAAAAATGGAGATATCTAAGTATATTTATGCTTTTCCAAAAACAAGATGCTACTGATTTAGTTTATGCTATAAATTTAAAAGTTAGTATTTCTTTTATCTATACCATTGTTTTGAGAAAATAGGTGCAATGTGTATAAATATATATTTATACATATATATGGGTGTATATATATATATTTAAACAGCCTGTATATACATCAATGTATGTATATATACATAGGTATATATATACCTATGTATATCTATATATATATACATACCTATGTATATATATATATATATATCGTTGAACTGAAGTCAAGAATTAATAATACAGGGAATGAATTATATAGCAAACTGTATGTTTGTTTTACCACAACTTGTGTTGTATAGAAAAAAAAATATAGGCGGTGGGGATGTGGTGGGCGTAACACCCACCACAAACCCCACGGAGCCGTAGTTGTTGCTAAAGGTGTGGGGAGGGGGTCGAAACCCCCACCCACAGGGTGTGGGTGGGGATTTTGACCCCCTCCCCACTACTTCCCTTAAAACAAAAACTTGCCAGCTCCACGCTGCCCATCGCTCATCACCTCCGATGCCCCCTTCTGCCGGCTCTCACGCCTCCCTCTTCACTCCCCACTCCATTCCTTTGATCTTCACACTTTTTACTGTAATTCTTCTCAGCGGCAGCGGTGGCGGTGGTTGCAACTCTGTCTCCCTCACCACCGAACCCTACAGTAAGATTTTTGACTGTATCACATATAGTTTTTTTAGATTGGTATATATATATATCACTGTGTCAAAAAAAAGTATATCATTAACCTTGCTGTGTATACCTCTATGAGAGGTAGCAACAAGCTTCATTCATGGCTTCCACCCCTTTTCAAACCCTAACTTGCATAATAAAGAGGCAAAAAAAAAAAGAATGAGATGGGGAATTAGGGCAACAAAAAAAGGAGAAGACAATAGATAAAAAAAATTAGGGCTTCTTATTTAGAAAACCAATTTTAAAAGGGAGTTAGGGCAAGAGGAAAATGTGAGGGAGTTTATTTTATTTCTTATTTTTAAATTTTCAATTTTTGCCCTTGTCTTTTTATCTCTTGTGCTCTTTTAATTTTGTTTAATTTAAATGGGGTTGCATTTTTATTTTATTGCCTTGTGAATTATATTTTATTTTAAAAGGGAGGGATTAATTTTTTTTAAATTGGGAAGAGTATTCCCCTTGTGTTAAATTCATTTTCGTTGGGATATTTATTTTATTTTTCCCTAGTGTGATTTTATCATTTTAATTGTTTATCAATTTTACTATTATTTTACGGGAATGAGTATTTTAATCTCTTCCCTTCTCCATTATTCCGAGTTCGTTAATAAATGTAATGCCAAAATTATATTTATTAATGGACTCAAATTTGAAATCCAATTTGGCGTCTTGTTATTATTTTATTATTTTATTTCAAATTTTTAATCTTTTTATGCAAGGTCGATTTATTTGACCTTGGCAGGGTATTTATTTTGTTATTATAAATTATTTTAAATTTTGTTCCTAAGTTTAAATCTTATTCTTAAATTTTGTTTAGTTCCTTATTGGAGTTTTATTTTAAAATTTTTAAGTTGATTATTGAAAACGCGTTATGCTGTCAAAAGTTTCCTAGATTTCTAGTGTTTAATTTTTATGATAATTTATTAACTTTTGTTTCACCATTCCACTTTATCATGCGTCCATCATTCCATCATTTTTCTTAATCAATATTTCAATTTCATTTTGCTTTGAGTTAGGGTTAGGTTTCGAATATGACAAAATCACCTTCACACCTAGGAAACTTAGGGTTAGGATTGAAACAATTCTAACCCCCAAAGTGACACACTTCGTGTCGCATACCCTCTAGATAGCTATCATCACGTAGGGGACTACGTGGGACAATGCATCTCCTTGAATTTTATAGATATGTTTACACCTTACGCGTATTGCCACCGAGCATGCAGATGCATGCGAGGGGGTTCCTAAGGATAGGTAGAAAAGTTTTTCATAATTCGTGTCATGACTACATGGGAAATGTGGACATGACACGTGTGTTGTGTGTCATGACCGCATAGGAAATGTGGGGATGACATTTGGTATCAGAGCCTAAATTTAAACACTGGGCTTGCTTAGGGCACATTATTATTTCCGCAACTTTGATTAATTTGTGGTTACTTAATTTTTGTAGGATGCCTCCCCGATGAGTTCGGTGAGTGCAGTCCTGCCACATTGCATCCACCAAGGTGCACAGTGAGTCTTCAGCTGAGGGACAGGCACAACCGGACCCACAGGTACCGTAGGCACCATCGGCCCTACCAGATATTGGGCCACAGATATTACAGGCCTTACAGGTAGTTCTAGATAGACTTCCACTGGCCGTAGCTGAGCCGCGCATAGAGCCACGTGTTGAGCCCCATGAGGATCCACGAGAGGAGCCATGTGTGGAGCCACGAGTAGAGTCCCATGTCGAGCCACGCGCAGAGCCCCGCATTGAGCCGTGAGGGGCACCACGTGTGGAGCCTTATGTTGAGGTGCCATAGACGACGACAGAGGAGGTTGGATCGACTGACAGGGCCCATAGCAGGAGCCCTCCATGTCATGCTAGGCATGATGAGGTAGTACGAGTAGAGCACATTGTTCACAAACCTTATGACTATTACATAGATGAGCCTATCAGAGGGCACAGAGACAAAGCAGATCCCATTAGGGATTTTCTGAGGCTGAACTCTCCTACTTTCATCTAGACCACAGAGGGAATTAAGGCAGAGGCCTGGCTCATCAACTTAGATAGATGCTTCACGTTGCGTCCTTATGAAGGAAACATGAAGGCTCGTGTAGCAGTACACCTATTGCGTGATGCAGTAGCTACCTGGTGGCACACTAAGGAGTTCAAGTGTCACATATCATTAGACACTCTCACCTGGGAGACCTTAATTAAGCGCTTCAATGCGCGATACTTATTAGATCATTATAGGCAGCGTCGCATAGACGACTTTCATGACCTTCAGCAGAGAGGACTTACAGTGGCACAGTATGAGGGTAGATTTATTGAGTTGTCCTGATATGCGGAGTATCTCCATGATGCAAAACTCCTGGTTCATAAGTTTATTAGAAGACTGAACCACAGCATTGCAAGGCCTATTCGCATGACCCCCAGACTTTGAGTGATGCTGTCGAGAAGGTATATATAGCCCTTAGTTTCAGGATCGTGGGTAGTAGCAGCATCAACAGAGTTTTTGCAGACCATCACAGCCACCTCATAAGGGAGGATTTAGTTCCACAACCTTACCTCCTAGGCCCCCACAGTAGCAGCAGAGAGATAGGACACAGTAGAGGGCACATGGGGGGCATAATAGAGGTTGGTAGCAGTAGGGCCCATGAAGAGATCAGAGGCAGCAGGGACCACTTGCGGGACCTGCAAGGTTGCAATAGTCATATAGGGGCTTATAGGGGTCCACTGGTAGGTCAGGACAACAGCAGTCGAGTAGGACTTAGACTGGATAGGTACAGGCTAGGGGCCCATGTTATGTGTACGGTGGAGAAAGACACCTAGCCAGAGAGTGTCCACAGGGCTTCACAGCAGGGGGACAGCCTCGTGTAGGAGGATATGAGCAGACTGTTGGAGATATGGGTAGGTCCCACTGTATGTTTGCAGCGGTTGATAACTGCCAGGCTGATTTTTAGGTGTCAGTGATTGAGACGTCAGGTATGATAGGGGGTATCCCCATTTCTATTCTCTTTCATTCTGGTGCTACTAACTCTTTCATATCTCCATTGTTAATGGAGCGTTGCAGGCTGGTGGCCTCTAGGCAGGGTGATAGGTGGGTGGTAGAGTTGGTCTCAGGGGCCAAGATGACAGTAGATGCCCTAGTCCACGACTGCGAGATTTCTTTGGGACCCTTTTCCACAGTATGTGACCTTAGATTTATGACATTAGGATCCTACGATGTGGCGTTGGGTATGGACTGGCTTGCAGCTCATCGAGCCAAGCTAGATTATCACCAAAAGGTGATCAACTACTTAGATGATCACAGTACATCAGTTGAGATTATGGGCATGCAGAAGCCCACAATAGTACGTATGATATCCAATCAGTAGCTTAAGCGCTACATGCAGAAGGGATGCCAGATGTTCACGATCATAGTGAGTGATAGATTAGATGACGAGCTTGAGACATCTTTGGATGATCATCCCATCCTTAGAGAGTTTACCGACGTGTTTCCAGTAGAGTTACTGGGGATGCCACCCCGTCGTGAGGTAGACTTTCACATTGACTTAGTGCCGGGTGTCGAGCCAGTGTCTTGTGCACCCTACATGATGACCACACATGAGCTCACAGAGCTCAAGTTACAGCTGGAGGACTTGCTCGAGACGGGGCACATCTGACTGAGTGTTTCACCTTGGGGTGCTCCTGTCATCTTCGTGAAGAAGAAGGATGGGTCTCTTTGTTTATGCATGGACTATAGGCAATTGAATAAGGTGACGGTGAAGAACCGTTATCTTCTGCCCAAGATTGACGATCTCTTTGATCAGATGCAGGGAGATAGGGTGTTCTCTAAGATTGACCTGAAGTCTGGCTACCACCAATTATGTATCACAGAGGCAGACATCCATAAGACCGCCTTCCGGACTTGATATGGCCACTATGAGTTCACTGTGGTCCCCTTCGACTTGACGAATGCCCATGCAGTGTTCATGAGTCTCATGAACGGGGTGTTCCGTACCTACTTGGATCAGTTCGTGATCATTTTTCTTGATGACATTTTGATCTATTCACAGACCAAGGAGGAGCATGAGGAGAACCTATGTCAGGTTCTACAGTGTTTGAGGGAGTAGAATCTGTATGGGAACTTGGTGAAGTGTGCATTTTTCATGATAGAGGTTTAGTATCTAGGGCATATCCTATCTAGCAATGGAATCTCAGTAGATCCATCAAAGATCAGGGCTATCAGAGATTGGCTAGGACCTACCGGTGTGACAGAGGTAAGGAGTTTTACAGGGTTAGCTGGTTATTACCGTCACTTTGTTGAGGGTTTTTTTCAAATAGTGCACCCCATCACTTCCCTTCAGTGGAAAGGGAAGAGCTTTCTATGGACTGAGAAGTTTGAGAGGGCCTTTGGGGTCCTCAAGGAGCATCTTACCAGTGCTCCCATTTAGCAGTTCCTAATCCTATAGTAGATTTTATGGTTTGCACAGATGTATCACTTGAGGGATTGGGAGCCATACTTATGCAGGGTGGTAGAGCAATCATATATGAGTTGCAAAATCTCAAGACCCATGAGCTGTACTACCCCATGCATGACTTGGAGTTAGCAGCAGTGGTTAATTGTCTAGTTCATTGGAGGCATTTCTTATTGGGTCGTCGCTTTGAGCTTCATTCAGATCACCACAGTCTTTAGTATATCTTTACATAGCCAAATTTGAACACTCGTCAGTGGCGTTGGATGGAGTTTCTTTGTGAGTATGAATTTGATGTCCACTACATCAAAGGGAAGGAGAACGTGGTTGCTGACGCATTGAGTAGGAGGTGCCATGAGCTCTTGACCTTGACTCTGAGTGTGGACTTGAGAGGACGCATTATTCAGCATCTGCCAGAGGATGAGTGGTTTCTTGAGGTGCAGCAGGAGATCAGTTCACAGAGGGCCCTTGTGGGCAAGTTTGTAGGGTATTCACTTAAGGCAGATGGGTTACTTCGTCATCGACAGTGCATCTATGTACCCCACGTAGGTGACCTATGTACTATAGTGTTGTCAGAGGCTCACAGAGCACCATATGCGGCACATCCAGGGGTGAAGAAGATGTATACCGACCTATGATAGCTATGCCATTGGGTGGGTATGAGACAAGATATTTCAGAGTTTGTTGCTTGATGCCGTGAGTGCCAGAGGGTCAAGGCTGAGCATCAGCATCCAATGGGTCTTTTGTACCCACATGAGATACCTGAGTGGAAATGGGACACCATTTCCATGGATTTTATTGTTGGTCGTCCTATGTCTTCACATCGCCATGATGCCATCATGGTGACAGTCGACAAGTTGACCAAGGTGGCACATTTCTCACCTGTACGCACGACGTACAATGCGCTAGCAGTGGCGAGAGTATTCTTAGATGATATTGTGAGATTATATCGAATACCTTGCCGCATCATTTCAGACAGGGATTCTGTATTCACTTCAGCATTTTGAAGAGCCTTGCAATAGGTGTTGGGTACACAACTCAACTTTAGCTCCGCTTATTATCCCAAGATAGATGGACAGATAGAGCAGGTGAATTAGGTGTTGGAGGACATGCTTCATATGTATGTTATGGACCATCAGTCTAGATGGGAGGAGTATCTGTATCTGGTTGAGTTTGCCTACAATAATGGGCATCATATCTCGTTGGGTATGCCTCCCTTTCAGGCTTTATACGGCAGACCATGCAGGACACCATTGAGTTGGGATCAGATAGAGGACAGAGTTTCCATTGGTCTAGAGTTAGTTCAGGCTATGGAGCAATAGGTCACACTAATTAGACAGAGACTTCAGGAGGCACAAGATAGACAAAAGAAGTATGCCAATGCTAAGAGGACTGATCAGAGCTTCTCAGTGGGTGACATGGCATTCCTTAGAGTGCAGCCACACAAGATTCCAATCCTTTCCACCATGGTTTGTAGGACCCTTTGAGATCTTGGAGTGGATAGGACCTGTTTCCTATCATCTACCATTTCCACCTAGCCTATCATGTATCCACGATGCCTTTCATATTTCTGTATTGAGGTGATATATATCTGATTTTTCTCACGTACTGGACTAGAGTGCTCTACAAGTAGAGGCGGATGGGCAATTGGCTTTGGAGCCAATTCTCATATTGGCTCGTCGGACGTTGGGCCTTTGAGGTTGAGAGTTGGACCAGGTTAGGGTCCAGTGGGATCGTTATGATGAGGTCACAGTGACTTGGGAGGATGCAACTAGTTTGTGGGCACTCTATCCTCACCTTTTTGATGACTTCCAAGAAGAAGTTTAGTCTTAGGGGGGAGGATGTGAGGTTGCTTATTTTTCCTTCCTTATTTTGATCGTTATGCATTTCAGTTGATGACATTATCTAACTTTTTGAGACTATGGTTTCATGATGCAGATTTGATTTTATCTCTTGATTTGGATATGACATTGATTAGACATGTGGTGATTCGATTTGATCATATTTTGATGCTATTTTGTGATGTGATTTCTAGTTATTTATGTGATGATGAGTATTTGACATGTGATAAAAAATGCAATTTAATTTGGAATTATGTTATAGATGATTATTGTTGTATTCAATGGCATGAATTTAATTCCAGTTGCTTCAACTATGATTATTCATGATATGATTGACACTTGATCAAGATGTGCAGGATTACATTCCCAGACCACGAGAAATTGGAGGTAGAATTCACACATATGTTATTCCCTATAAAACTGATCTATTCCCAAGAGGGATAAGGATCATGTTTGAGATTGAGTGTTGATTTAAGTACTTGTTTTAATTTTATCATTTTGGCCTAGTACCCTTTGTTTAAATTAATTAGTATTATGTGTTGTATAAATTTTATTGACTTATACCACTTGGTATTGTTTTTATTTTTGAGGCCATTTAAAGTGGATTTATGACCCCCTTGTTGAACCTTAGTGTCCCGAAATTTACCCTAGGTGGTTACCCATGGGTCTAGGGTCAATTTTGACTAACTAAACCTTGGGTTAACTCACTTGTGGTCACTCTAAACTAAGGTTTAGTCAAAGTGACGAAATTTGAATTAGATAAGGGTGGGAGATGAGTCATGCTTTGGGAAAGACTCATCTCCCTTCCCAAAGTTTGGGAATCCCTTCCCTAGGAAGACTTGGGAGGTCTCTAAGACTCCCAAGTGTGTGGGATCTTCCTCCAAGATTCACACACACGTGTGAGAGCATCTTGGAGGGAGATGGCTCTCTCAGAGAATAAGAGGATGCCATATGGCATCCCTTATCCTCATGGAGGTTTGAAAGGGAATGCCACTCACCACTTGTTCTCTCACACATGTGTGAGAGCACAAGTGGATAAGGTGAGGATTGAGATGGAATTGGAGGATGACACTTGTCACCCTCACACTTCCTCTCCCTTGCAAGTGGCATAGGAGGAAGGAGAAGGTGACAAGTGTCACCTTCACATTCCTCAAGGCCAATTTAGAAGGCCTATATTACCTCCTCTTGTTGAGGAGTGTGGGGTTCTTCTTGCATTTTGGAGTTTCTTTCTATTTTGAGCAATTTTGGGAAGTTAGAGAAATTCTTGGAGATTGGAAGGTTTGGAGAAGCTTGGAGCTCATCATCAAACGTGCTTCCATTATAGGGCTTTTGAAGGTAAGCCTCATGACTATGTACTTTACCCTTGCTTATTTATTGTGATGTGTTTGTAGTTTTGTTGGTTGTTGTTTCATTATTTTGTGTGGGATGAGAGTTTGGTTGGAGCACCTCCATTTGGAGGTAAGGCTCAACTTGTTTGGGGTAGGGGAAAGGAACCTCCTTGAGGTCACTCCCATATTTTGTGTTATTTATAGCCTTGAGGGCTTCTTACTTGTTGTGGAGATTATTTGAATGGCAAGAGTGCCATGGAAGTATATTTTGAGATATTTGAGGAGTTGTGGTTTTGGAGGTTTTGGCTTGAGGCCATGAGACTTGGTATTTTGGTATTTTGGTGTGGCCTTTGAAGTAGAGGGGTCCATTCCCTACTCCTATCAAACTCATTTTTATGAGTTGTGTTATGTGCTTATCCTTGGGGTTGATTTTTGTGTTGTTGTTTTGGTGCTTGTTGTGCTGTGTTTGCAACTGTGTGAATCCCTCCCTCCCTAGCTCAGGGGTGACCCACTTGTGGGTCTACCTTAGGGAGGAGGGCATTTTGAAGTGGCTGGGTTTTCCCTTTTGTTTTGTTTTATTGGTAGGTGCTTAAATGAAGAAATGAAGCTTGGTGAGGAGTCCATGTTTGTGTAGCTTGTTTATTTGTTGTTAGCTGTTTGAGCCATGGCCTTTGAGGCCCTATTGTAATTAATTTTGTTAAGTTATTTTGCCCTTGGAGTTCGCTGTAATAAGTGTTAAAATGTTGAAATGTAAACATTCCCTTTATTTTATTTAAAAGTTGTTTATTTCCTCTGTTATGGGGGTTGGTATGTTTGAGGAATGCATGAGAATTTATCATTTTTTGCTGTCATGTTTTTCCTTACAAAAAAAAAATGTATGAGTGTTGTTAAGTAAATTTTATTGCATACAAAGAAAAGAGGATGGAAATTTAAGTGAGTTGTTTTCTGTTATGTGGCTTAAAATTTTATGTTAAATGTTGCTGTTAGGGAAGTGTTGTGTGGTTACACAACACGCCCCATTTTGACTGGACAAAACAGGGACCTGACTTTTGTTGCTTTGGCTTGTGTTGTTTTTTGCTTCTCGGTGGTTTGGTAAAAATGAGTCATGCAGATGACCTTGTATAAAAGGGGTGGATAGGTCACCATGAGGAGGTTAGTTTGTCAAAGTTAGTATTTCATATCATTGATCTCATAGTTGGAAAGTGCATGAAATTCCATGCAGGTTTGCCTTTTGGATCATCCTGATATTTGACCAAATAAGGAAGTCATGACAAGTCAAAGTTTTGGTCAAACCTGATATTCCTGGGAGGGTCATATTTCTTAACATTAGTCATCTTATATAAGATCACCCGATCCTATTTTATCACCTGATAATCATTTTGGTTCGCAAACTCCGGACATCAATTTTATGTGATAATGGTTTTGGCCCATCATGCAGCTTCATATATTTTGCGGGGGTCATATTTTGAATATCACCCGATATTTTGAATATCACCCGATCTTTTTTAGATCACCCCCTCGCAAAATATCAACCCATGTTGATATGACGATGATGTCATCTGAGCCTGATGAACAAAGGAAATCACCTTGATGGTGACGTCATCATCCTTTTTACCTCGCGTAGGTATATTTCCAATGATCACCCCATTCGATAACATGACGATGACGTCATGGTAACTGTGGTGATAAAGCCAAGTCATCAACCTGATGATGACATCCAGATCTTCCTAGAGGGGAGGGGGTCATCTTTAGTTGCGGGGGTCATATTCCGAGCATCCCCTGATCTTAAAATTATGACCCGATTTTCTCAACATCACCCGATCCCTTGCATCAATTTTGCCGCTCAAAAGCGGAAGGCCATATTGTATAAAGGGGGACATATTTGAATATCACCTGATCTTCTGATGATCACCTACCTCCCGTTGCTTCATAACATTTAATGCACATGTGCAGTAGGTGGATTCTCGCCAAATGCCAACATGATAACTAAACAGGGGAAATGCAAAAAAAGGGATGTCTATGCAAATTTGGACTGACTATAAAAGAGGGGAGGTTTAAAAGTACATTAGCAACACATTAATGCTCATCTAACTTTCTGACCAGGTATGAATGGATGAAGTGACTTAATGCATATTTTTAATCCATTTTTTTGTGTCTATTTGTAGGATCAAGGTAATAGCAGGTGAAACTTGATGGCGAGGACATCCCAGGCAGCGGACCGGATCCTGAGAAGTCACAAACACATGAGGAGACAAAGCTTTCAATGTGGAGGAGAATGCTAGTGGAAACATTATTGAGGGAGCGGCTCTCTATCTGGATGCTGCTTGAGATTTGGGCGGGGTTTGTTTCCCACCGTTTGATGCTGCGCTTGGGGATGCTGACCCTTTGATCAGCTTGAGGGTTTTCTTGGGCACTGTATTGAGGGTAAAATAGAGATATATATATTTAGCCCCTTCACTCTGTAAAAAGAGAGGTCAATCATCCAAAACAAAATCCAACCTGTAGCAATTTCATGTAGGAGATCGAATTGCTAAGACTAGTGAGGATTGAATTGTTGAAACATCAAGGTTCTTTCTTCATATCACTATATATGTACTTGTTCTTTAGCATACTGAATGGAGATGAAGCTCCAGATTACATCCTGATTGTAAACTTTACGTAATATTCATGTTAATTTCTGGATATGTAATGGTGAATCCTGTGTTCAACTAGAAGCGTTTTCATTCTATTGCATGTTGTTGTCAACATTCCCTTGAAGATTTGCACTGGATCATACGGATTTGTGGAATGTCCTGGTGAAGTATGATTCTAGTTTTCTTCTCTTCATTTCTGTATGGGAACATGTATGTGGATCAGTGATCTTAGTCAAGTAATTTTAGGAATCTCATTTCTCTAACCCTTTTTCTCATTTTAATTTCATAGAAATCACTTCCATAACTACACATCATGATAAATATTAAGCAGAACAGAGGAATATGCTGACATCTCGTAGATAACTGAACATCATTAGCATATTTTGAGATACTTGCATGTACTTTTGAAAATATCATACAAATATCAGCCTATAGACACATCAATTGAAGAAATATATTGTGTAAGGTAACTTCCCTATGTAGCATGGTTGCAGAAACATAATCTACTGATCTATGTAAGACCCCAAAATGGAAAACAACAACACACATCAACCACTAAGTAATGTCAGTGGATTATGAACTAATCAATGGAGACTTGGGATCATGAATTGTTTGAATTCATCGTATCTTTCAAGAAAAACAAGGGTTGGTGTGCAACTTTTATTTGTGTGTTTGTGTGTGATTAACATCACCATCATCAACAGGAAGTTATACTGTTGGGAAAACTTAGATAAAAATGCATATCCCACCTTATTAAATTCTTTCAAAGAAAAATGGAGATATCTAAGTATATTTATGCTTTTCCAAAAACAAGATGCTACTGATTTAGTTTATGCTATAAATCTGAAAGTTAGTATTTCTTTTATCTATACCATTGTTTTGAGAAAATAGGTGCAATATGTATATATATATATTTATACATATATGGGTGTATATATATATATATAAATATATAAATATATAAATATACTTGTTTGTTTTATTATTTTAAAGTCTAGCTTGCTGTTCCTTCCTTTTTAATAATTATTGTGTTTATGGTAAAAAGAAGAAAGCATAGAGGTTATATAATTGCTGTAAATATTATAATATATATACATACATATATATATATATATATATATATAAGGCTATATATATATAAGGCTATACATATATATATATTTAAATATACAATAAAAGTAGATATACAAACTGTGATAATAGAGTGAATTGTATATAAATCTGTGTATATATATATATATATATATATTTAAACAACCTGTATATACATCTGTGTTTGTCTATATATATATAAGAAATCCGTTGAAATGAAGTCAAGAATTAATAATATAGGGAATGAATTATACAACAAAATATATGTTTGTTTTACCGCAACTTGTGTTGTATAGAAAAAAAATATAGGAGGTGGGGTTGTGGTGGGCGTAACGCCCACGAAGACCCCACGGAGCTGTCGCTGTTTCCCTTAAAACAAAAACTTGCCAGCTCTGCACTGCCTGTCGCTCATCACCGCCAACGCCCCCTTCCATCGACTCTCACGCCTCCCTCTCCGCTCCCCACTCCATTCCTTCGGCCTTCACACTTTTTACTGTAATTCTTCTCGGCAACGGCTGCAACTCCGTCTCCCTCACCACCGAACCCTACAGTAAGATTTTTGACTGTATCACATATGGTTTTTTTAGATTGTTATATATATATCACTGTGTCAAAAAAAAGTATATCATTAACCTTGCTGTGTATACCTCCATGAGAGGTATATATATATTACTGTGTCAAAAAAAGTATACCATTAACCTTGTTGTGTATACCTCCGTGAGAGGTAGTAGCAAGCTTCATTCATGGCCTCCGCCCCCTTTCAAACCCTAACCTGCATAACAAAGAGGCAAAAGAAAAAAAAAAAGAAAGAAAGAATGAGATTGGGAATTAGGGCAACACAAAAAAAGGAGAAGACAATAGAATAAAAAAAATTAGGGCTTCTTATTTAGAAAACCAATTTTAAAAGGGAGTTAGAGCAAGAGGAAAATGTGGGAGTTTACTTTATTTCTCATTTTTAAATTTTCAATTTTTGCCCTTGTCTTTTTATTTCTTGTGCTCTTTTAATTTTGTTTAATTTAAATGGGGTTGCATTTTTATTTTATTGCCTTGTGAGTTATATTTTATTTTAAAAGGGAGGGATTGATTTTGTTTAAATTGGGAAGAGTATTCCCCTTGTATTAAATGCATTTTAGTTGGGATATTTATTTTATTTTTCCCTAGCGCGATTTTATCATTTTAATTGTTTATCAATTTTACTATTATTTTACGGGAATGAGTATTTTAATCTCTTCCCTTCTCCATTATCCTGAGTTCGTTAATAAATGTAATGCCAAAATTATATTTATTAACAGACTCAAATTTGAAATCTAATTTAGCATCTTGTTATTATTTTATTATTTTATTTTGAATTTTTAATCTTTTTATGCAAGGTCAATTTATTTGACTTTGGTAGGTTATTTATTTTGTTATTATAAATTGTTTTAAATTTTGTTCCTAAGTTTAAATCTTATTCTTAAATTTTGTTTAGTTCCTTATTGGAGTTTTATTTTAAAATTTTTAAGTCGATTATTGAAAATGCGTTATGCTGTTGAAATTTTCCTAAATTTCTAGTGTTTAATTTTTACGATATTTTATTAACTTTTGTTTCACCATTCCACTTTATCATGCGTCCATCATTCCATCATTTTTCTTAATCAATATTTCAATTTCATTTTGCTCTAAGTTAGGGCTAGGTTTCGAATATGACGAAATCACATTCACACCTAGGAAACTTAGGGTTAGGATTTAAACTGTTCTAACCCCCAAAGCAACACACTTTGTGTTGCATACCCCCTAGATGGCTGTCATCACGCTGGGGACTGCGTGGGACAATGCACCTCCCTGAATTATATAGACATGTTTACGCCTTACGCGTATTGCCACCGAGGACGCAAATGCGTGCAAGGGGGATAGGTAGAATTTTTTTTCGTAATTCATGTCATGACCACATGGGAAATGTGGACATGACACGTGTGTTATGTGTCATGACCGCATGGGAAATGTGGGCATGACAGAATCCCATGCCTAATTGAAATAAGTGACCTCTCCAAATCATGAGAAAAATGATGAAGAGCAAGATCCAAAGAACTGATGTAAGGATGTGGAATGTCAATGCATGCCATGTGGCTACAAAGCAAATCTCACGAGATGTCTTATGAAGAATCTCTGGAAGCCCTCGGTGAAGCCTCACTAAACTTAGTAGTAATAGCATATGTATATATACTGTCATCAAAGAGTAAGATGAGATCCTCCAAGGTGTCATCAAGATCTTATATGTGAGACTATACAAACAACCAAGAGATGTCTAGTAGAAATCTATCCCAATGAGGTGAATAAAAAATATGAGTTGAGGCTACTGCAATGAAACACTGGAAGCTCTCAAAGAAGTGACTCTGGAATTTGATGAAGCAACAGGGGTTGAAGGAGTGTCCTCAACTATAGATGGGGTATCTGTTAAGATTAAGGTGCCATCAACCTTGCAAATCATGTGTAAATAATTACTCATAATATTGTTTGTAAATCACCCATAAGGGATGAAAGGTTTCACTAGTAGCGAGCTTGTTTCAACTGTATGTTTATATTTGGATCATTCATCATTAGGTCACAGATTTGATGATTGATATTTTATCGGTTATCTTGCCCTAGAAGGCAACCCCCTTTCATAAGGATATTTGTACTACATTTTTTATTAGATTTGAGAGTAACGGGCACCATTGGTTTGAAGACTAAAGAAATAGAGGAAGTGCATGTATTGTAATCTCTTATTTGAAGATAATACAACTTGGAGCCTCTTTTCTTGGTGAAGTTTTTTACTCGAAAGGGTTTTCTCCACGTTACATATTGTGTTATTGTTGAAATTAGGGCAGACAATTGAGAGGGGGAGGTGAATTAGTTGTCACAAAATTTTTTATCCTTTGCTATAATTAAATTTTTTTACCACTTAATAACAGATGAATGATATAACCATGAAAGCATGAATCAACAACACATGAGCAAAAACAAAATCAACACACATAACACCAAGATTTTTACGTGGAAACTCAGTTAAGTGAAAAACTATGGTGGGGGTTAACCCACAAGATTTATTCTCTATTAAAAGAATAGAAAATGGGGAAGGCACATGCCTTTAGGGCACACTGCCTAGAGCTCACTGCCTACAAAAATATTTTTAAGTTTATCACAGAAAGATTGAATTGGAAAACATCATCTTCTTCATTCAAGGTTCAATTCCATTGAAGCACACAATACTTTTGCTCAGCCCCCAAACACTTCTTCTCTATCTCCTCATCCTTTACTACTCTTCCTTTTCTGCTCTTTCTCTTCTCTACTCTGCCTTTCTTCCTTTCTTAAGATCTTATCATTTTCGCACAAGGATGCATTTCCACAACTCAACCACACATATTTATATGCTTCATCAACCTTGGAATAAACATCAAGGTTGGCACTATAAGCATCTAAATTAATGTGAATCACTATGTTGTCATCCAAACATAGCTAGGACCCAAATCTTCTTCAAACAACACACCACACTTCATAGAACCTCTCTTAGATCATCCACAACATGCACAAAGCATCCAGTCAGCCAAGAACAACAATACCCAAGGACAAATCTTCAATCATGAACTCAATCCTCAATACAGACCACCAACACAGTAGGCACATGATCCATAGACTGCCATAAGCACAACAAAATCAACAGGAACAACCGCACCACCTCAGATCACCAGAAACACTTGCACCTTCATCCAGGAACTCAAGAGCACCAACTGTTATGACTGTCATACTAGAAAGATTGCTTGCGGACCTCAAAACCATGAACCATTTGAATTGAGGATACACAATGAAATCCCAAACACTCCTCTAGATCCACAGATCATAATATTCCAATGCAGATTAATCCAGACCAATTTTCTGTCACTCTGTCACCTCTGAACAACTGTAAAACCTAGTTTTACTCAAATGGCCATATCTTCACAAATTCTTCAAGCAGATCCCTCAAATCTTAACTGGAGCAACTTTAGACAATCCTTTACAACATCCTTTGGTCCATCTGATCTTCATCTCACGAGGAATGCAGAGCAATTTACTTCACTGTGCTACACTATCTTCATTGTCTCTTATAGAGAGATTTGTAACTCACTTGTTTCTTCTGGAGAGGCTAATTTTCTCAATATCCTCAACATACAAGTCTTCTAGAATGGGATACAGTTGACACCAATGACAACAAGGATATGTTGACATCAATGACAACACCTATTAAGCACATATTTACAATAATCTCCCCCTTTGTCATTGATGGCAACATATGATGTGAAAAACTATTTCAACCATCCAACATATGATGTGAAAAAGTGTTTCAACCATCAAGACAAGAAATTCTCCCCCTTTCTCTTATCACACTTGCAACTACTTTCTTCACTGCTCCCCCTTTCACCAGCAACTACTCACTTCCATCCAAGTTTTTCACATGACTTCTCTTCCCCTTTGACATCAATAGCAAAGGGCACATATTTTCATTCAACATATTGACTACTCCCCCTAAGTAGCAACTCTTTAACACCATTTCGGATGACAAGATATGACTGTGAATTCCTCCAGACTGATGCACATTAGTGCACCTTAGTTCTGAACAGGAGGGGTAATCACCCCTAGATTTCCTCTGAGATACTCAAAAGTATCCTTAGGTAGAGGCTTCATGAAGATATCTACAATCTAATCTTTTGATGAAACAAACTCCAATCTAACTTCATTCTCATTTACCTTCTCTCTCAAAAAGTGAAATTTGATGGATATGTGCTTTGTCTTTGAATGCAACACTGAATTATTTGAAATATTTATTGCACTTGAATTATCACAGAAGATTGTAACAGGTTCTTCAAACACAACTCTGATATCCTTCAACATTTGCTTCATCCACAAAACTTAAGTACAATTATTTGCTACTACTATGTACTCTACCTCTGTAGTAGATAGAGATATTGCCTCCTACTTTTTGCTCAACCAAGAAACCAATCTCTTTCCCAAGAAAAATGCACCTCCACTAGTACTCTTCCTGTCATCCAAATCTCCTGCCCAATTAGCATTTGTATATGCATGAAGAGTGAAATCATCACCCTTTGGATACCATAAGCCATAGTCAGATGTTCCCTTTAGATAACTAAACATTCTTTTGGCTGCTATAACATGAGATTCTCTAGGATCAACTTGAAATCTAGCAACAAGGCCAACTGCATTCATAATATCAGGTCTGGTATGAGTCAGATAAAGCAGTCCTCCAATCATTGATCTATACCTCTTCTGATCTGCCTTAGGGGAATCATCATCTTTACTCAATTTACACTTGGTTACCATAGGAGTACTCATTGGTTTTGAATCCTCCATTCCAAACTTTTTCAACAACTCTTTCACATACTTAGACTGAGATACGAAGATGCCTTTTTCTAACTGAATGATTTGTAGACCTAAGAAGAAATTTATTTCACCAAGCATGGACATCTCAAATTCACTTTGCATCTACTCAGCAATTTTTTTACATATACTCTCATTTCCACCAAAGATGATGTCATCAACAAATACCTCAACAATCAAGATGTGTTCATGATCATTTTTGAAATAAAGATTACTATCAATAGTATCTTTGTTAAAGCCTAACTTCAACAGATACTTATCTAATCTTGCATACCAGGCTCTTGAGGCTTGTTTAAGTCCATACAATGCTTTCTTCCATCTATAGACCTTATCTCCTTGATTAGACAACTAGAATCCTTCTGGTTGCTCAATGTAGACCTCTTCTTCCAATTCTCCATTCATGAATGCTGACTTGACATCCATCTGGTAAACTTTGAAATCTTTATAAGCAACAAAGGCAAGAAATAATCTGACTGCTTCAATTCTTGCCACCAGAGCAAAAGTTTCTTCAAAATCAATTCCCTCTACCTAGGAATATCCTTTGCACACCAATCTTGGTTTATTTCTCACAACTTCACCATCTTCATTCAATTTATTCCGAAAGACCCATTTGGTTCCAATTACATTTTTGTCTTTAGGTCTAGGCACAAGATCCCAAGTATGATTCTTTTCAATTTGCATTAATTCTTCTTCCATTGTTTTTACCCAACTTTCAGCATTACAAGCTTCATTCACTAATTTTGGTTCAATCTTTGAAATCAGACAATACTCCTCTTGTTCTTCATAAATTCTTCTTCTAGTTTGAACACCTTTATTTTTATCTCCTATGATCTAATTTTTAGAATGATTTAATCTTACATACCTGGGAGTTTTGGGATTTTCTTCGACTTCTAATTCTTGAGCTCGTTCCTCAACATCTGCATTAACTTCTTGAGTCACTGGATTCTTCGAAGTGAACTGAGCTTGCTTTCCTTCATTTGGACTTTCATTTTGATAATTTGATTCATATCCACAAAACCTTGAAGGTCTCTCCTTTCTTTCATCAACCTTGACATTAGCACTTTCAACAATCTTTTTAAATTTCTTGTTAAAGCACCAGTATGCCTTGCTTTGATTAGAATAACCTAGAGATATTCCTTCATCACATCTTGCATCAAACTTGCCTAGATCTTCATCTCTTTTGATATAGTATTTACTACCAAAAACTCTGAAATATTTCACAGAAGGAGCATTAGCAAACCATAGTTCATAAGGTGTTTTACCAAAATCACCTTTGATCTGTACTTGATTAAGAGTGTAGACAATAGTACTTGCAGCCTCTCTCCAATAGACATGTGGAACATTTGCTTCCATCATCATGGTTCTAGCAGCCTCTTGAATAGTCCGATTCTTTCTTTCCACAACTCTATTTTGCTGAGGAGTCCTAAGAGCAGACAATTGTCTTCTTATTCCATGCTTTGCACAAAATGCATTAAACTCACTAGAAGTAAACTCTCCACCTCTGTCAAATCTCAGACACTTTATCTTCACACCAATCTCATTCTCCACCCTAGCCTTAAACACTTTGAATTTGTCAGGAGCCTTTGATTTGTCTCTCAAGAAAGTGACCCACATCATTTGGGAGTGATCATCAATCAACAACATAAAGTATATGTCTCCTTGCAAATTCCTAACTCTGGAAGGACCACACAAATCAGTGTGCACAAGTTCCAACAATCCACTTGAAGATTGTTCTTTACTCTTGAATGTAGTTTTGCTCTATTTGCCCAACTAACATTCCTTACACACGCTATTAGCAGGTTTTACAAGCTTTGGAAGATCTCTCACAACTTGAGTAGCACTTATCTTGACAATGTTGTCAAAGTTTACATGATACATTCTCTTATGCCATAGCCAACTCTGATCAATTTGAGCAATCAAACAACTTTTACCAGTACCACTTAAATGAAAGATGTTACCTCTAGTTTGTGTACCAGATGCAATCTTAGTTCCAGAGCTTTCTAAAATTTTGCATTTTCCATCCTTGAATCAGAGATCATATCCCTTGTCAACCAACTGTCCAACACTGAGAAGATTATGCTTCAGTCCTACATACAGAACATCATTAGTGTTATTCTTACCATCAAGAGAGATGGATCCTCTGCCATGGATTCTACCAGATGAATTGTCTCCAAACTTCACAATTCCACCTTCATACCTTTCCATACTTACAAACTTACTCTTATCACTTGTCATATGATGAGAGCATCCACTGTTAATTACCCATTCATCCTTTTCCTCAACTTGAGCAGCCAAGGCTCTTTCCAGATTCACACAACTAGTAGATTCAATAGGCAACATATCTTCTTCTTTGATGACAATTAACACCCATTCATTTCCTGAGGTACTTCCCTTGTTAGATTCATCATCAATGACTCCTTCTTTGGAAGCTTCTTGGACATAATAGCATTTCTTCTGAACCCTAGGTCTGCTAGGGTTTGGCTTTGAAACCCTCTTCGGACATCTTGAAGCAAAATGACCAATCTTATTGCAAGAAAAATATTTAAAGGACAATTTTCCTTCATACTTATAGGATCCTCTTGGTAATCTTTTGGCAAACAGGGCTTCAAGTTCTTCAAACTCTGATTCATCTTCTTCAAGTTCCTTCCTTGCCTTCTCAAATCTGGTTACTCTTCTTGAAGAGCTTTCACCTGGATCAAATCTTTGCTTTCCATAAACATTAGCCTTAAATGCAAACTCAGATTTAGGAAGAGAATCACCAAACTCACTCATTTCAAATGCTGAAAGCTTGCCAACTAACTGATCCCTTGTAACAGTTGTCACAGTCCTGATCTCCTCAATAGTAGCAACTCTATGTTTGTATGAAGCAGGTAAGGATCTGAGCACCTTGCCAATAATATCTGATTCTTCTAGTTTTCCACCAGCATACCAGATACCACACACAAGTTCATTCATCTTCTACATGTAGGAAGTAATGTTTTCATCTTCACACATCCTCACATTTTCATATCTACCCTTCAGACTCTACAACTTAGCACATTTGACATGTTCATCACCTTCATATAGAGTTTCCAACTTCTAGATTTCATGAGTAGTTTTTAATTCTAGGACATTTGTCATTTTTGTATCAGTTAGGGCACTTAACAGAGCTTCTGTAGCCTGAATGTTGTTTTCAACATCTTTGAGTTCATTTGGAGTTGAAGGACCTTTTTCTAGAGGCTTATACTAATCCTTTGTTATCAACCAATAAGCATCACCCATGCATTGCAAATGACAATCCATGCGACTCTTCCAAAGAGAGTAATTTGTTCCATCAAATCTTGGATTGTCCTTGTAAGTCAACATCCTGGATCTCCTCAAGTGGTCATGCTTCACTTAGAGGAACTAGCTCTGATACCAATTGTTGAAATTAAGGCAGACAACTGAGAGGGGGGGTGAATCAGTTTTCACAAAAACTTTTATCCTTTGTTGTAATTAAACTTCTTTACCACTTAATAACAAATGAATGATATAACCATGAAAGCATGAATCAACAACACATGAGTAGAAACAAAATCAACACACATAACACCGGGATTGTTACGTGGAAACCGGGTTAAGGAAAAAACCACTGTGGGGGTTAACCCACAAGATTTATTCTCTGTTAAAAGAATAGAAAATGGGGAAGGCACATACCTTCAGGTTGCACTGCCCAGAGCTCATTGCTCAAGGAGGCTCACTGCCTACATAAATATTTATAAGTTTATCACATAAAGATTGAACTGGAAAACAACATCTTCTTCATGCAAAGTTCAGTTCCATTGAAGCGCACAATACTTTTGCTCATCCCCCAAACACTTCTTTGCTATCTCCTCATCCTTTACTGCTCTTCCTCTTCTCTACTCTGCCTTTCTTTCTTTCTTAGGATCTTATCATTTTTGCACAAGGATGTATTTCCACAACTCAACCACACATATTTATATGCTTCATCAACCTTGGAATAAACATCAAGGTCGGCACTATAAACATCTAAATTAATGTGAATCACTATGCTATCAGATAAACATAGATGGGACCTGAATCTTCTTCAAACAACATGCCACACTTCATAGAACCTCTCTTAGATCATCCACAACATGCACAAAGCATCAGGTCGGCCAAGAACAGCAACACCCACAAACAAATCTTCAATCACAATCCCAATCCTCAATGTTGACCTCCAACATAGTAGGCACACGATCCAGAGACTACCACAAGCACAATGAAATCAACAAGAACAAACGCACCACCGTAGATCACCAGAAACACTTGCACCTTCATCCAGGAACTCAAAAGCACCAACTATTATGACTGTTATACTGGAAAGATTGCTTGCGGACCTCGAAACCATGAACCATTTGAATTGAGGATACACACTAACAGCCAAAACACTCCTCTAGATCCGCAGATCATAATATTCCAATGCAGATCAATCCAGACCAATTTTCTGTCACTCTGTCACCTTTGAACAACTACAAAACCTGGTTCTACTCAGATGGCCATATCTTCACAAATTCTTCATGCAGATCCCTCAAATCTTAACTAGAGCAACTTCAGACAATCCTAAATACAACATCCTTTGGTCCGCAGACTCTAATCTTCATCTCACTAGGAATGCAAAACAATTTACTTCATTGAGCTACATTGTCTTTACTGTCTCTTACAGAGAGATTTGTAACTCACTTATTTCTTCTAGAGAGGCTAATTTTCTCAATATCCTCAACATACAATCTTCTAGAATGGGATACAATTGACAACAATGACAACAAGGATATGTTGAAATCAATGACAACACTGATTAGGCACATATTTGCAATAGTTATGTGTTCAGTTCTTAGTGCATGATATTTCTGTGTAATGGGTTTTAATTTTTATTGCAATCTCCATTGATTCTACATTGTTTAGAGAATAATAAGGTTTAAATCAGATTTTTGTTTTGTGGTTTGCACCTTCATTTCTAATAGTATCAATACATGTAAACCAAATAGACTGATCATCCCATGAGGATGTGTCCACACACAAAGGAAAAACATAAGTCTTAGTATCATCCACAAGAGCTTGGTTATCTGTTGAAACATCACTTTTAGATGAAGAATCAAGATCTCCATACAACTATTGGATTATGGTCCAAGCAATGAAAGGGCACCTAGTGTGCTCTATATGATGTAAAATATCCACAGGAATAGTAAGATCTATTAGTCTATAAACCATGTCTTTTTTGTTAAACCATTTATTTTTTTGTTTATAGTCACTTGCATCAAGAATGAGTCCAAGGAGATAAGGCAATAGATCATGTTCAAGACAATGTTTTTTTTATCTCTTCTTTCCAAGACAAATAGTTCTCTAAGGTTAGTTTGACAAAAGAAGTGTGGAATTAAATACCAGAATCCATTATGAAACCCCCTGAATTTGGAACTTTATCTCAGTTCATTGATTACAAAATACTATGTATAATCCCCCAAGAATAATACATAAAAAAGCAATTTATAAGTGGTTTGTGAGCAAAAGTGAATCCAATTTTGGTTCGGAAATGGCACTTTAAAAAAAAGGCTCCTCCAAGCTTTAAAAAGGTGATTTAATTTAGAGATAAAACTTCTAATTTTAAAAATTTCCTCCAAATTAAAAACAAAACACTTAAAAAGTGCCTTCCAATTTGCAAAAATAAACTGCCCTTTTGTGGAAAGCACAGAGTATGAGAACACTGTTAAATATTCCAAGTGCAAAGAAGAGCAAAGTAAGAATAATTACTGTACAACGAAAGCAAAGGACGGAAGAAATTTGACGGGTCCAGCGCCGCCTAATTACATTCACATTAGGGCACAATGAGGTCAAGCCACTAATAGCCATAACTTAGCTGAAAGAGTGCAAAGAGAAAAAACAACGAAATAGTGTTTAAAGGTTTTGCATAATCTAGTTCTAGGATGCAGTAAGAGCACGAGAAAAGCATTAATGCTAGATGAGATCAGCAATCATGTTTAGTCTCTGGAGCATCAAGTTTGAGTATCTTTCAATGAAGCTTACAACTATCAATCCCATCATCGACTTCGACATGTACCAATTCTCATGCTGACCATATCATGATTACTTAGTTGTTTCAATGTTAAAATTTGCCATAGAGCCTTTCTCACCAGCAACTCTAATTAAACAACCAAGTCGACACTAGAAAACACAACCGCAATATTGGATAGTTTTATAGCCATTTTAGAGTTTGAATGTAGAGAAAGATTGTAAACTCATACTATGTATTGTAACAATATGTTGTTGTATGATTGTATCTATCATGGCTATAATATATACTCTGAATTTCATAGTTTGAATTTTATCTCACATTTGTGTTAAGCTTCTCTTTCAAGTCTTTATAACATCATTTTCAACTATTTTTAAACTTTCTTCCATGGAAGTGCCCCTGAAGGAAGTCAAGAAACCTTTTTTGTGCAAGATTACGCCTCAGGTGGGATTAATGACCTTACTGAACACCTTCAATCACTATGAGAAGTAATAGAGGAGGGATCCCACAACCTCCTTGAAATTCATCCTTCAGCAACACTATCAAGATCTCACAAAATTCAAACAAACATTCAAATAATCTTTCTCTAATACCATGTAGAAACCAAGAGCATTGAGTGAATGTGAGTACCAATTCAAGCCACCTGAGATGAACAAGAGCATGCTCAATCTGCAAGAAAACAAGTATTGCAAAGTAATGGACTCAATATGAATGCAAAATATGGGATTATGAATTAGCTTACAAGATGTAGTACATATAGGGCATAATCGACTAAGAATAGTTGAGCCAATAATATAGAAAAAGCTCACTTAGAATAGTGGTGCTCCAAGAATAGGAAAAACAACCACTTAACTTAGACAAAGCTAATCTAGAAACACCAAGTATAGATCGAGGCTAAACATAGAGTGATGTGCACACCTAAGTAAGTTTAATATACACCAATAAATTTTATGTCCAAAGTAATAATAGAAAGTAGTAAAATCCTATAATAAATGAAAAAAATACTCAATAATTAGCAAAATTAGATTAAAATTCACATTTTTTAATCTTGTCCAATGCAAACTCCATTGTAGTGTATGCTAACCAAGAAAATATTAAATCAAACTCAAAATAAAACAACCAATTTATGAAGACTTTTTACTAATAAATCAGTTCCTCATTAATATTAAACAAATATTTAATCTAAAAAATAAATTTCAACTATAAAACACACACTATTACTACAAGGGAGGTACTTGCCACTACATGGCACTTGTTTTCCTTTGACTTGAGTTTCTATGGAGTTTTACTTAAGTTTAATGACAATACTTATATGTACAAAAATCAAATGAATATTATTTATGTTTATTAAATTAGGTTAAATCAATATAGTAAGTAAAAATTATATGACAGAATTTAAAAGTTTATAAATTTAAAGGAGTGAAAATATTTAGTTGTTTTAGATGGTCGATATATACTTGTCTATTTTTTGATAATATTTTTTGAATGACAATTTAAAATCATCTCATTTTTTTATCATTGGAAATCAAATGATGAAATTTGAGCTGGCTCATCATCAAAATTGGGTAGGGTCGAATTCATGGGCACAAAAATCTTCCAAATCAAATTCATGAGTGAGGAAGACAACATGCAATAAATGTATCAGGAACTATCCTAAACGAGGGTAACTTGGGAGTGAAATGCAAAAGGGTCAATGCAATGACCTAGTATGAAACTAGGGTTTCATAATTCATTGACAAAGAGTAAATGCAATTGGAATATGTTGAGCTACTGTGAAGATATGACAAGGGCAAGAGTGATTAATTCGATAAGGATCCCTTTATAAGATTGGGTGATGGATGGATGATCTCTCCTATGATGTCCTTTTATACCTAACTTAGACACATGATTTGAATGCTTTGGTGTGTGAAATGATGAATAACAACTAATTGGAAGGTGTTTGGCTTAGGCCTAAGAAGAAATTTAAATTTTGAACAAGAGGGTCAAATTTGCACCTATATATTCAACCTATGAATGAGAATTGATAAATTGATAGCATAGTGTAAGCCTCATTTTGACACCACAAGATTTAAACTTTTTGTGTCAAATTGACAAGTGTCTCCATGTGTCAAACACCTCTGTCGAGTTGGTTTAGTCATAAATGCCCTATTCGTCCTCAATCATCAAGTCGTTCTTAGTCACAAAATGATAGTGTCACATGTTTTACGTGCCAGTCATCATAGTTGTTCAACTCAAAAGATGTCGCATTTGATCAAGTTTGTGTAAGTTAATTACATCAGACTTAGAATTTGTGTGCTAGTTCAAGGGAGAATCATCCATCATTTCAGCTGAAACCCTCAAAAGCAATTATGCAGTGTAGTGAGTTACAAACACAAATAAATATAAAAATCCATAAGAGATGGAATGAAATAATTTTACAGGGGAACTCTTGACTTCATTAAACACGACGTGGCAAAGTTTTGAGGTAAAAATCCTTTACATTTTGGATATATTAAACTATCAATATTTTCCAAGCAATTGATGAAAATAATTAAATCAAGAGATCCATAAAGGTTAGATAAAAATGATTTGACAAGGGATTTTATGAAGTTATTATTGGTAATGTGACCAATTTTCAAGCAAAAATACTAAGACAGTCAAAAGTTATGAATTGACTCTCTTTCAGAGCATGTTTGCAGACTCATTCGAGAAAATTTTACAAGTTTACCTTGTGTTCTCTGTCAACTTTTTCTAAATGTTTTGAACTTGTAGGTGAGTTCATGAGTTCAACAACCCATCAAAATTCTAGAAATACACTTTGTCGACACTTCTCCAGTTTGAAAACTCATGAATAGCCCAAAATACATTATTTGTTGAAGGCTTTAAAGTTTACTGAATTTTAAAATCTTCAAAATTCTTTGTTGTTGGAGCTATCATTGGTTCACTAAGTTTTAAAATCTTTGATTCTCTCCTTTCTTTAGGCATTTTTATGAATATTATTAAAATTTTGTCAAAGCTTTTTGGGGTTTTGGGAACCCTTGACAGTTGCAAAAGGTGTTTAAAGTCTTGACAGATCTAAAAGGTGTTTAAAGTCCTAACAGTTCCTAATACCCCCAAACTCCTAACATTTCACTTATACACAGTTTGAAAGTTCCAAAAGACCCGTGAAACCTTGACACTTCTCTTTGTTGGGTGTTTTAATGTTATGTGGAACATGTCAGGGAGTTTTGAATTACGTTGAACTAGTTAGAGGTTCCCAAGGTACTAGGAACCTCCCTAACCCCTGACACTTCATTAATACTTTTTTGATGGTTCCCAAATACTTCAAAACATCTATCATCTTTGTTGAACAACATTTTCATGCCTTCCTCATAGTTGTAGGGCCGTCATGGTTGTAGGACATTCACAAAATTAATTTGTTGAAAAAACTTTGGAAACTTTAAGGCAAATGCTTCGCGTAAGTGTGAGACCAATGTCCACCTCCTTCACCAACATCTTCCTTTTGTGCCAAAACAAGATCTTTGCACCATATTTCAAATGCACTTGATTAATGTTAGGGTAAATTTTACAAGATATTATAGTTGGAAATCCACTAGTAAACATGTCTACAAAATGTAGAAACATGTACACTTGAAAGAGAGATTATCTCATGGAATGCTATGGTGCAGGACATGTACAAAGTGGTAGACATATAGAAACTCCTTCGAAACTACATTCATCATGCTAACTAGGTCTACCAGAATAGTGAAAATGACTTTATGGCTTACCAAAGCATGGATGTATAGAGGACCATCATATGCACCCAAATGCACATCTGCAAGAGAAAATGAAATGATGGGATCTAAGATGAACTCAACCTACTTGAGGTCAAGTATCCACCATGTCCACCATAGAAGGAAATGGTAAAGAGGAAGGAAGAGAATCCACATCCAGTAGAAGAGGGGTGGAAGCAAGATTGAGCTTTGAACTATGAGATGGTATGGAATCGATGAAATTAGTGTTGGTATGTGGTAGAAGTGGATTAATGTAAATTTGGAGGTTTTGGTTGGGTTGAGCAATGAATTTATTATCTTTGTTGTTGACACTGACAACTTGGATAACATTTGAATCGATTAAATCTTGAATTAAATGCATTAAGTGCATATATTTTTCTATGTCATGTCCAGGTACATAATACAACTAACAAAAGGTTTTAGGATCATAGTTCTTGGGTAGCGATTGATTTGTGTCGAGAGGATGGATAGCATGCAACTACACAAGATTGTTTGATAGAACTGCTGAAGAATAGAATGAAACAAATCAGATAGCTATGTAAAGTGATGATGCGACTACACAGATAAATCCATTACTAAAGAAGAATGCAAGGTTGTATTGTAGTGTTAACGACAACTGCAAGTGTGTTCTTTTAATTAAAGAAACTAGTATTCTTTTTGTAATTTTTATTAAATGATGTAGAAGTCCTTGATGAAACAAGAGTCTATGAGGTAGAAGAAGGTGCCTTGAACTGGTTGACAGTCTACTAGTAGTTGTGTAGGGCTATATAGAGGTGAGGAGATGGATAACACATTAACATAATCTTATCTCAGATGAGAGGCTAAAGGTTTCCTATGAAAAGCCTCTGCACATCTGAATTTGGGAGCACATATAGAATTTATGAGAATAATGATTGATCACGAAAGAAAAAATTAGTTACTTTTTCATTAGGGCCCTATTTGCAATGCACCAAGTTAGTAAAAGTGACCTAGAAGCCAATGTTTTAAAAAAAGGGGTATAGGAACTGATTTACTAATTGATCAAAAGAGAAAATGGAATGATATAATAAGGAGAAAAACTAGTCTAACACAGTGTCTTTCAGAGAGTGAATAATAGTTTTTCCAACAACTTATCTTCAAAGATGAAACCATTGCACAATACAAGATACATACACTAGCACAATATAAATATAAAAGTAATAGTGGTTAACATAGGAAAGGCTAAGGAAAGGCCAAATGAGACTAAGAACATAGTAGGGGTTTTAAACACTAAAGTAAGCCCAAAACATAACATGAAAATTACACAGTTTGCAATTTTTGATATTACACAACTAAGTTAAGCCAATGGTCAGTTAGGCACTTTTGCACATTTGACAAAAAAATAAATGAGTTTGGCAAAAATTTGTTGGCAAGATCTCAACACAAAGAGCACATTGGATAAATATGAGGATAATAATTTGAATGTGCAAAATAGAAGAAAGCAATATACTTTCAAACACACACAACAAACCACACTTGATCGAGCGTACCGAGATAGCACCTAATTCTTGTGTTGATTGCTCCTTGTTCTTTGCTTTGTGGATTGCTCTATATTATCAAGCTTAAATGTGATCTCTCACTTTAGTAAACTTATGCTATTGTTATTCATCCTCAGGAGATCACATTTAAGCTTGAAATATAGAGAAATCCATAAAGCAAAGAACAAGGAGCAATCAACGCATTCCCTTGAAAATACACTATTGAAGTTATATACAATTCAAGTTGTAACAAAGAGCCTTGATCTAGGAATATTGAACTCAAAAGCATTAACCACTTGAATGGAACCCTTCTAACATTGTAGAGGATTATATACAATTCAAGTTGTAACAAAGAAGATCCTTGATCAAGGAATATTGAACTCAAAATCATTAACCACTTGAATGGAACTCTTCTAACCTTATAGAGGATTATATACAATTCAAGTTGTAACAAAGAAGAACCTTGATCTAGGAATATTGAGCTTAAAATTATTAACCACTTGAATGGAATTCTTCTAACCTTGTAGAGGACTTTGATATTTGATAATGAAGAAGTTGATTAAATTAAAATGTTGGTTCATGAGTGCAAGAGCTTTAAGTCATCAAATAAAATCTCCATCAACCAACACATGCACACGCACACGCACACTCACACACGTGCACCTGCATGTGCGCACTTGCACACACACACACACACACCCAAATGTGTGTGAACCCACTTGCAAGTGTGTATGCGCGTGTACACAGGCACACACACTCACTGAATCTATTCTCTTTAAGTGAAAAATAGGAGATGGTAATAAGAATTTTAAGGAAATTTGATCTTATATAGAAAAATAGAGGATAACAAATGCAATGCAAAAAACTCAAAGAAAGTAAATGCACTAAAATGAATAAAAAAAGAATATCTAGGATAAAAAAGTAATGGATTGTATGAAGAATTTATTGCTTTCTAAAGTGTTAGGTTCTAAAATGGCCGTGACTTCCTTGTACTCCTTCAAGACAATTTTTTATCATCCATGTGAATACAAATAATTGATGATGTCTAATAAGAACCAATGCAACAAGACCCTTTTAGAGAAAAATTCCAATCAATACTTTTTTATTAATCAGAGGAATCAATAGCCTAGCAACCCAAAGCTAGCTTGAGAGGTGGCTCTAACCACATGGAGAGCCCCCTATAACCTCTAGGTCGTACATGCTACATCTAACATATACAACAGGGAAATCAATTTTCAAAACTATGACCAATGTTTGTGTCTTTCAACGGCTCAACCATTCAATCTACACCTAGGGGCCAAATCCCAATCAATACTAACAACAAACAAACCTCCTTGCTGCTAACAAGTTGGGGAGTCTATGTATTTCATTTTAATTCCTTATCAATTGAGAAGTAAAAGGATTGTACTACTACCAAACACACAAAAAATAAAGTGATACATAAAAAAATAAACACAAACATTATGCTTTAATTCCTTATCAATTGAGAGTAAAGAATCATGTACTACTACTAAACTCACACCAAAAGTAAAGCAAAACACAAAGAAAGTAAACACAAACATTTTATGAAGTGTATACCAAAGTGTTAAAACAAGGGTAGAACAAATACTCTTGGATTGATTCTATTAAGTGATGTTAGGTAAGGTAGGTGGGCATGCCATAATGAAATGCAATGACATAGGTTACTAATAAAACTTAGCCTACAATTGTTAAGTGTCAAGCTAGATCTCCCATTCTTCTAATTCTCTTCTAATGATGAAGAACAATATCTCTATCAATTGTTGCTGAGTTTTGGAAAATAGATGCACGCAACTTACTCTAGGAGGTTTGATAACAATACATAACAAAGATGTAATAATTGATTTTGAGGTCAATTATTAAAATACACGTGACACTATATTCACATGCCATATGCTAGGGGAGAAAAGCAAGTAGTTGAACACCCTAACTTCGTTCCTCTCAAAATCATGCATGGCAATTTCAAATTATTCCAAAAATTTTACAACAAGTTACTTGGCAAGGCCCCTGCTTATAACTAAGGTTTTAGAGCCACATCATTAAATGTGATGCCACATTAGCATGCCTTTTTATTGCGGTGTCCAAAAAGACCCAAAAAAAGGGTAGACCAATAGTTGTGCATTGAGTCATGTTTTGTTGGTGTGTCCATGTGGCATCACATGATTTGTTTCTTTTTAAACATTTCATTCAATTATAAGTACTTATGTTTAACATTTGGTCATTTTTTGGTTTACAAGTGGAATACTCATTGACAATATATAGTATAAATATGTTTCAAGACTAAATCCTATACCATGAGTACTAAACAACAATTAGACCTTGTTCAACTATTGGCTCCTCTCCCCTATTTCTCATTTGATACCATATCTAATTTAAGAGAGGAAATCGATTGTAGGATCACTTATTACTACACACTAGACAAAAATGTACATGTGAACATTAAATTGGATGGACCCACCATGGACCAGGTTAATCAACTTACCCATTATCTTGTCATGATATGATTGAATTTTGGCAACTAACAATGGTGCTTGATTTGCCATCAACCGTAACTACACTTACACAAACAGAAGAAGACTTGTAGATGGGCATGCTTACAGAGATTTTTTAATCAAAGGGTGTTAAATAATAACCTTTTGCATATAAAAAAGTAAAATTTCAATAATAAATGAATTAATCAAACTTTCAATAATATATATGGCTTGTTGTTAGATCTATTACTATGTTATGTTGGCTAAAACCTTAATTTAATTATTTTTAATAGAAAAAAGGCTTTCATAAATTCATCATGTTAAATTTTTTTTATAATGGTTTTTTCCTCATATTTATCTTGGGTTTTATTATAAATATTTATCCTAATGCAAGATAATAAATGTGTACTTGATTAAATTATTATTATAATTATGTAAAGTGACTAGTATAATATGTACATATACAAGTTATGGGTTAAATAATTTGTCACATTTGTTATTCTAGAGGAGAAGAGTAAAATAATTCTTATAATTATGTAAATTTGAGCTTGGTCTACTGTAGGAAAATGAAGAGGTGTTGACCAAGGAGAAGGTAAATAGCCATGTGTTGGACAACAAAGGCATTGATGATTGCCCTTCATTGGATAAGTTTAGCTCTAAAGTAAATCTCAATAACATTCTTGGTTATGAGACCCTAGGTAGGGTTTTTTTAGATGTGAGGAATATGGAGGTGGTTGGTGGGGAGAAGGAAGGTGGTGGAGGCCCAGAGGGTCTTGTTATCAACCTGTTATGAGTGCTCCTATCTTCTCTTTGCTTACTATCATAAATCAAGGAAAAAATAAAAATGGAGGATTTGAGCTTAAGAGATCATTCTTGCATGGGGTTTACAAGTTTCCCTTTAAAACCTTTAGATTTAGGCTCGATAGTTAGAAAGGGCGATTGGCTAGGAATGAAATCTGCTTCAACAATTCAGTGGGCAAGGTTGCTGCTAGTATTTAGGGCTATTTGGATCTCTACATCTTTAAGCCATCTAACTAGCCATATTTAGAGTAGTATGTCCTATTCTATCTGTTTTAGTCCCATCTATCTGAGTTATTTCTCTATTGTTAGTGTAATGTTTGTAGTTGTTGGTTTACATACTTAGTGCTATCAATCCTTGTAGTGGTTTCATGGTTGATTAGTGGGATTCAGTGTTGTATCCAATCTTGTCTTTGTAAAAGGGTTCATGCCCTTTCAGAAACCCTCCTTTACTCTTAATAAAAAATTATAGAGGAGAAGAGTGTATGCCTTGCCCTTTTACCTTCTTATTTTACACCTACTTTTGGTCCTCACGTAAATGCATTGTCCTAACGTTCAATTTTGCTTGTTTGCACATAAGCTAACAAAAAACATGAAACCCATTAGCTTATTAGACTTTCCTAGTCCCAAATGATTTGAACCAATCCCTTATGCATTTATTTGTATAAGTTTTCAGCTTGATTATTGGTGCAGGTCTATCCCTTGGATAGAATTGCACTAGTGACATTGTCCTCATAATTCAAATCTCTTTTCTTGCTTTCCCAAGTTAGCCCTTTTGGATAATTTAATCGTTACTCATCAACTTATGCACCAAAACTCTTTGAATGAAGCACTATGTATCTTGTATTTAAGGACAAGCCTCAGTTCACTAGTAATCATCAGATAATCATATCTCATTTGCGTTATAGCATATATAAACTCAAATCTTGCATCAACACTTGCATAAATAAATACTACATAATTGACTAATCAAGTAGACATCTTTGCTTGGCATGATTTATAGTTTTATTTATCTAGTTATCAAGGAAGTTTCCACACTTTCTCTCTACACACTAGTAGCCTCCCCAGGATGCTTCTTAGCACTATCTAGTTTTAGATACGTGAAAATTCACAATCAAAACAATTCAATAAATTTAAAGGAGTAGAAGATATTTTCATGCCATTGTTCTAAATTGCACTAGGTGGACTAGACCATGGGCTTGAGAGCAAACTTTCTAGTTATATTTATAATAGTTTAGATTGTGTTGATTTGATTATAGAAGTTGGATTTTGATAGTCAATTACATTCTACAGCTAATCATCCTACATTGACTACCAAAATCAACATAATATAGCTAAGATACTATATCCCTCTCCATTTCATTTGCATTTACAATCTCAAGTTTTCATTAAGGTCTATGGTTACAAACTATTTTATATCAATTTATTAAGGCCTAAATTATCATAAGGTTGTGTTTTATTTCCCCACATTTTGGTGAATTCCAATATTCAAAATTCACCCATGGATTTTCCTTAGGTATTCTTCTTCCATTTTTCAATTTAGGTATTCTTCTACCATTTTTCAATTTCAGATCTAATGTTGCTTTGATTTTCTCATCTATTTTCAAATTTGATTTATCTTTGTGTACATATAGATTTCTCTAGGGTTTAGCTTTTCATTGATATATCTTAGTCATGGATTGTCATTAACCTTTTTCATTGTCTTTCATTCACTATTATATCAAAGATTACAATGAATTTTCATGATTTATTACATTCAATCTTTTGATCCTTGATGGCCTCATATCCTTTTACCATAAGGATGGTAGTGCATGTTCTACATACTTCTTCAATTATATATGATAGTGTAGCATAGTAAATTGTGCTATTTGATGGTGCAAGAACAATTCATGCTCTATTTGGGACCTGCTTTAGTGTCCACTCCATTATTCCATTTTAGAACCACTTCCAGCCTTGGCCTTGCCTTCCAACTCAAGAGATATGTTACACAAAACTTTACTGATGATCGCATGATGAAACCTCAGGAAATTTTAAATCCTGGTTAAGTCCCAAATCACCAGACACCTTTTGGGCTTAGTCTGCCAGGATCTTAGTGCCCATCGTTAGTGTCCTACCCATTCTTTTTGTAAAAGATTGAGGCTCTTAATGTGGTTGTTGTCTTGGACGATGCAACCGTGATTTTGACACTCTAGAATATCATGTTGGCCTATTGGAATTTGAATTGAAAATAACTCCTTTGGTTCCCTATTTAACTTATATGATTTTCATTGTTGAGAGACCAATTAGACAATTTTGAAAAGATCACATGATGCAACATTTATTGCAGGTTTTCTAAACATTATGCTATAGTGTTGCTCTTTGAACAAGATTTGCATACTTCTTTCTTTGGTTGAAGCTTCATGATTGATGTGGAACGGTTGGGATCACTGACTAATGATCAGCTTGTACTACTTCATCGTGACTTGGTATGGTTCTAGCTGCTTCTCACCTTCAAGCTTTGATCAGCCAACTTCATTAAGGTGAAGTTTTATTCTATGAGTTTGTTTCCCTTGAGTAATACATCTCTCTTGGGTTGGATATCACATTACCTTGTTTGATGCATATAAGAATTGACTCTGACACACTTGATTAGAGTTTTTATTTGAGTGTTTGTCACTACTCACCATAATCTAAGTAGACACACTTAAGTTTTAGAGCACACACTATTTGATGTTATTGATCTGGCTATCCATGAGGTAGGAATACTAAAGTGGGCATTTGACTAAGGCAACCTCCTATATAGACACAACCATTTTCCCTCTCTCTTGTGTGCAAATTTGAAGACAAAACTTGCGATAGAAAGGCAAAAGATACAGAGATGGACATTGATGAATAGAGTTCTACTAGTGTCCTACCCTATGAGGCTCTGCTTCTGGTGACATATTCTATCTGACCTACTCTTCTCTGATTTGCTCCTATTTCTATCCTCTAATATAGTTCTCTGAGGATTTACTTAGTTTATCATTTAGGTTTATACATTGCATAGTTTAGTTAGTTTCTTATTTATCAATCTTTCCTCTTTACAACAAAGGAATAGAATCCGGACAGTTTGGTTCTCCGTTGAGGACTGTAGCCAAACATTAAAGTCTTTGGTCATTTTGTTCCAATGTGACTTGGAAAAAGGTTGATCGAGGTTAATTCATTTGATTAGACTAGGTCTCTTTTCCCACATCACATTTTGGTGAACCTAACGTATCTTACACTTGCACTTACTAATTTCATTGTTGTGTTTGATTAGTTAATTAATTTATTAGACATTCTTGTATTACATATCTATCTTATGTGTTTGATTTAAGAAAGAAAAACACTTAAGCATACACTTCTCTTAGATTAGAAAAACATAAACAAAACACTTTCTTCTATCCCTTAATCAACATTTTGTCATCTTGTCATCATTTTTTCCTCTACTTATCATATCTATTTTCCTCCTATCTTCAAATTCTGGATAAAAATAAATTGATGTCATTATGTCAGTTCTCTTTCTTCAAGATTTCCATACATATGATGAGCCTTTTGATAGTCATGATTTTCATATGTTAGATGAAGCCCTAGATGACTTCATCTTAACAAAATCATCCTCTATGCCTCCTAAAACATCTCTTTTTCAAATATTAATCTAAACAATTTATGTTTCTGATTCCCAAAAAGAGCTTGTGAAACCTAAAATTATTGTAGATCTTCATTCTGATGTTTCTCAACCATAATCTAATCCGGTGCTTACTATTTGAGGTGTTCCAAACCCACCTTGACCTCTTGGATACATCTTTAACTTTGCAAAACAACTTACTAAAAATAACCAACTTGTCCAAAATGTGTCGCAACAACCTCATTACCATGTGGTTGCTCACACATATAACACTCAAAATAACAAAAAGAAAAACAAATACAATTTGTTCCAACTTCTCTTCCACCTCCTGGACCTATTCTCCCTATAGCTCCTCATCTTTGTCAACATGTTGGTACAGAGTATGATCTTATTGAGTAGCTTCGTCCTACTCTGGCTAAGATCTCACTATGGGAGTTAGTACATAATTCACCTACATATCACATAATGCTCCAGGAGGCTCTACAAAAGGTAGTTGTTCCACTTTCTATTAGACCAAATGATGTAGCAACCCTGTTAGATTGTATGCATGGGACAAATCTAGATATTGTCTTTCAACAAAATGAGTTGCCTCCTCTCAAAATTTAAAAACAACATGATCCTCTCATGATTTTGGTCATCATTAATAGAAATAGAATAAAGTGTACTATGATTGATAATGGATCGAGTCTTAATGTTTGTGACATAGACCTATTACATAAGATCAGTGTAGATACCTCTCTTATAAATCTTGATACTCTTAATATTTGTGGCTTCAATAATGTTGGTAGACAATCGCTAGGTACAATCACACTACCTATTGAGGTAGGACTTGTGACTTTACCTATAGTTACTCATCTTATGCCTAATACTCTTTCATATAATCTTCTTCTTGGTAGATTATGGGTTCATGCCATGGGGGTGGTCCCGTCTACTCTTCATCCTACAATGAAGTTTTTATAACAATCAAATCTATATGGTTGAGGGTGATCCAAATCTAGAAAGTTGCTTACAAGTAGAAGCTAGATCTCAACCTAAGGTTTCTAAACCTCTCAATACTTTGATTACTTCTTCAACAAAAAGTTGATCCTTTATCTATCACTGATACTAACAATGCTGATCAGGAATTTCTCACCTATGAGTGAGTTTTTCAGTGATAATTGGGGTTTGTTAGATTTTACACCCACCTTTATAGGTGAGTATAAGATCTCACTGTAAAATTTTGAAACTCTAAAAGTGGCTTGAATTTCCTCTACACAATCTATTCCTTCTAAAAAACCTAAACACACTATTCCAAATTCTTCTACTTCCACAAATTCAGCTGATTATCCTTCTATTATCAACTATGCCACTAATGGTGACCCATCATCTCCTATGAAAATGACATCCTATTATGATCGAGGTTTTCAAATATTTTCACAAATTAGATATAGAGGCAATGGTTGTAAATACAACATGCACTTGAATCCCCGTAAATGCATCTTTGGAATTGATAATAGAAATCTATTGGGATTCATTGTTTCACATCGTGCTAGATTGAGGTGGATACAAAGAAGATTGTTGCCATTGTCAACATGCCACCTCTAAAAAACATTTCTCAACTTTGTAGTTTACAAGGAAAGATTCAGGATATTTGCCAGTTTGTCTCACAAGTAGCGGATCAAACTCTTGCTTTCACTCAACTTCTTAAGAAAGATTCTCATTTTGGTTGGAATGTAGATTTCCAAAAATCTTTTGAAGATCTAAAAATCTATTTGGCTAATCCCCCTATTTTACATCCAGTTGTTTCTGGTCATTCTTTCCTTCTTTATACTTCTGCTTCATCTAATACTCTTACAACACTAAATTGGCACAACATGATGACGATGGAAAAGAACACGTTGTATACTACATTAGTCAAACTTTACTCGATTATGAATTCTGATATTCTACGGTTGAAAAACAATGTCTAGCTCTTGTATTTGTGACATACAATTTCAGGCACTATCTTCTAAATGTTGAAACACATGTCATAATGAAATTTGATCCTTTGAAACATCTCTTTGCTAAAATAGATCTCTTAGGATGTTTGGCCAAGTGGGTGATGTTAACAAAATTTGATCTTAAATTTGTCTCTCAAAAGGTGATTAAGGGTCAAGCATTGACCGACCATTTTGTTGACGCTCCTTCACCATTTTCTCTCAAAATCAAGATTCGTTCCCCATCGAACATGTCCTTCCCTTAGACATTGATCAACAATAGGACTTGTTCTTTGACAACTCTAGGTGTTGAACTAGCTCTGGTGTTGGTGTTATACTAATACCCCCTTCAGGTAAGGCAATTCCTCTATCTTACCATCTCAACTTTCTATGTACCAACAACACTGCAGAGTACGAAGCCCTTATTGCTACCTTGCATGCTACTTTATCACTTAATATTCAACATCTTCTCATATTTGGTGATTCTTAGTTGATTATAAGAAAAGTCACTAGATCTTATCATGCAAAGCAAGATAACCTATCTCAGTATCGTGACTTGGCCTTATCACTTTTGAAATGCTTCTCCTCTTTCACAATTGACACAATTCCATGGAAAGATAATTGACATGCAGATGTGATGGTGAACATTTACTCCCTTATATCCCTTGAAGATTCATCCATAGACTACCACTTCACCATTCACAACCTTACCTCACCATCTATATCCGAAAACTCTTTTGATATCACCTTCTATTGTATCATCGATTCATATGAATGGTACTCCCATATATTCCAATATTTGCATGACAATACTTTTCCTAATCCTTCATCTAAAAATGATTAAGCTCATATTTGTAAGCTCCCGGCATGTTACATCATTCTATCTAATGTTCTTTATCATGGAGGATACAATGGCCTCCTTCTCCATTGTCTCAACAAATCAGAGATTCCTGTTGCCCTGGAGGAGGCACACTCAGGTGCTTGTGGGGGCATTTTGGAGGTAGATCTTTGGTTCAAAAATTGATTCACATGAGTTACTTTTGGAAAACTATGGAACAAGATTCTTTCACTTTCATTAGAAGGTGCCCCCAATGTCAAAAACATAATAGTATCATTCAAGCTCCTACCCAAGAACTTCATGCCCTGGTATCCCCTTGGCCATTTTTTGTGTGGGGCTTAGATCTTATTGGAAAAATCTCTCCTCCTTATTATCAAGGACACACTTTCATCGTCACAACTGTTGACTACTCCACGAAATGGGTTTAAGCGGTTCCACTCCGATCCACGACTGCTAAAGTAATATGTTGCTTTCTTCTTGATAACATCATTTCTTGATTTGGTCTTTACTATTGTTTCTAATAATGATTAATCATTTAAGAAAAAAGAAGTGAAGAAGTTAGTCGATAAGTTTTACATTCAACATTACTTATGTATGCCATATTATCCACAATCAAATGGCCAAGCAAAAGCTTCCAATAAAACAATCAAGCAAATCCTTTAGAAAATTGTTAACAAACATGGAAAGGATTGAGACACTCAACTTTCTTACACATTATGGGCTTACTGAACGAGTGTTTAATGGCTACGGGTACCACCCCATACAATCTCATGTATGGTGTTGATGCTGTCTTTGGAGTTAGAAATTCCTTCATTACAATTTCTCTCAACAGAATTCTTGACAAAGCTTCTTAAGAGAACAAAGACTTTAACAACTTGACATGCTCAATGAACAACGCATCCACGCTCTCGATCATCTCCAAGCCTATCAAAATAACATCCAATGTACCTATAATGAATGTGTCATCCATCGCTCATCCACAGTTGGTGACTTGGTGCTCTACGAAAATCAACACAATGTAAATGCTCCTCTAGGCAAAAAAGGGAAGTTTAGCCTGAATTGGTTCAGACCTTATATCATCACTAAAGTCTATGGATCAGGTGCATATAGATTATCTGTGATGAACGGTATGCCTCTCAAAGAACCTATTAATGCTATTTACTTGTGTAGATTCTATGCTTAGCTTTCATTTCTTAACTTTACATTCCATTTTTATTCTTGAATAATATGTTAGCATTCATTTAAAGCACATCATGTTAGACAGTTAACATATTTATCTATTTAGTATAGTTTTCTTCGTTCATGACAAATGTATGATTGTCTTGAGTTCTTAAAAGTAGTTTTCTTAGTTTTTGAGAATTACTTTTGTTAGCATATAATTCTTGAATGTGTACAACATGTTAATTAATCATTGTCATATTTGATTAAACAATGTTACCACATTGTTTACTTAGATCATAGTTGTATTAATTCAACATGTGTGTACACCAAGCAATATTAGTTGTATTTAATTAAGAATTTTTTTAATTAGATCACCTAATTCATCCACATAACAACATCTCATCCATACATGTATTAATTAGATCATTGTCATATCTAGTAAACAATCTCATTAGGTTGTTTATTTGAATCATAATTGTATTTAATTATCACATACATTTCAATTAACCACATTTCATTAGATCTTTGTAGTATTTAATTAAAACACACCATCCATAACATCATGTACACATAACACGATAATATCAACCAAAATGCTCGTATATATGTAAGAGTTTCAATACATGATGTACAAAATCACCACTACAACAAAATATGGTGCGTCATAACGATATAAAATATACAAGTCTCATCCAGGACCATGGCTACTAGATCCCTCATACCATGGTGGTGGTTGTGCGATGGATGGCTATCGATGCGAGGCTAGAGATCATGAGTGACTCCTAGATCCACTCCGCATTTGCATGCCCCTAATCTTGCCCCTAAGCCCTACTACCTCCACCCTGGAATCAACATACTATTGTAGTTGCTCTCTCGGCTCATAGATGGTTGACCTAAGCCTGTAGAGCTCTCACAAGAGGATGATCCATTGTGGGTGTTAGTCCTGCCCTGACTACCTGAAGGTCCACTAGAGCCTGATCTAGCAAAATCTAGAAGGCATCTCGTGCTACCTCGGCACTCGACACCTGGTCTCTCTCGACGGTGACCTCATCATAGGCTACTCTCAGCTATGCAATGGGCTCAAATATATCCATATGTCACCTTGTAGTCTATTGTGTCTTGTAGCTAGCCCCACTGGCCACTAGGTTTACATGGTGGGCACCATCTCTGCTATGAATCGACCCACAAAGTTGAGCCATGCCTGTGTGCCAACTACAAAATAGAAACAAATTTTTTTATCAAAACTCTCACCATGTACATCAAATAAATCAAAATCAAGTGCAACATCTAGTATTCTACTCAATCTCAAATCAACACATAAATGTAATCTTCTCACCTGGATCGCATGTGCACCAATCACAATCGACTGGAGCTATGACTAGGACTAAGTTTGTAGTCATCAAAACTACTATGGGCATTGCAGTGGTAGCTCCACATGACTCACCATGATCATATCAACTCTACACTCTACTCACAGAGGGTAGCAACTGTGATGCACGAGGTGGGGCCCTAGATCTCTCCTCGATGACATCATTGTCCTCCTCTCACTGGTATCATCTCCCTCCTGCTAATGGCACCAGATGATCCTCCTACTCATCATAATCATCTCCCTCCTCATCCCCTAACTCATCCCCTCGACCCACCCAAGGCCTAGGATCACTGGTGGGATGATCTATATGAAACACAAAGGCAGGATGAGCCACGCTCAACCAAGTCATGTATGTTGTGCTCACACCCACACCATCGATGCCAAACATGGGAGATGTATCCTCTACATCATCATCCAAGTCACTCAAAGTGACATCCAAAATGGTAGGTCAAGCCTCATCCCTAGGCCTCATCGGGCTGTGAGCCAAGTGTGCATAGGTTGGACGAGTGGCAGGAACTCCTTGCATATGACTGAACTGCCTGATCACCTGATCATAGTAGAATGACACAATGATGTGATTGAAATGACTAGCTAAGAGATAATCTTTGTACATCCTCACTAGCTACCGAGTCTAGCCCATCCACACTCGATGACCCTTGTATGGTCTCCACAAGAAGTCCTTGGGCTGTTGTCTATCAAATCTCACCCTCCAACACAACAGATCACCAAATTGCTATGGTCTCCTCAACATGTAGATGTGCACTCGTGGGCATGTCTAGATAGGCTCTATCAGGAACCCCACTAGCCTTGTGCATTTAATGTGCTCAAATGCCCACATTTGGAGAAGTTTGCATGTCATCAAGCTATGCATCTAATAATGCACATAGCGCCCTAGATCATGATATAAGTGAGTAAGCATGCTTTATCCCCAAGCATAAACAATCCTTTGTTCCTACATTGCTCTGATCGTATGAACAAGGCCCGCATGAAGGTGTGTGCCTCGCCCATCCTGTGTCACCATGAGAGCACTCATAGCAATCATGATGCGATGTTAGATTGGTGTGACCACAACACCCTGCTCCAACCAAGACATATAAATGTGTGGGTGATGGTACTAGAAGGCACAAAGTGGCTGAGACAATACATCTAACTTTCTTGGACATACTCCTCCTATCAATAATTGTCGATCCTGAAGGTCTCACCTCGTATAGGTAGTCATAGGATTCGATACAAATCCTCCAATATGAATGTCATCTCTCCTGTTGGAAGATGGAGGGTAGAGGTGTATGTGTGCCACCGCTCCATGAGCACCATCAACATCATATAATGGTATCAAACAATGTGCGTCGTGTAAACCCACCACAAACTGACATCTATGAGGTGCCCCACCTCTGCAGCAGTAAGCATCCTCGCACGACTACACAACAATGTGTATAAGTTCCCATCAACATGCTCTCGCATCCCTGGAGACACCAACAATCACATCAATGGCATCATGTCACTTCCACATCATTTGGAAATAAAAACAAGTTCAAACTTGCAAATTTCAACCAAATTCCCTAGGACACTAGAGCCTTGGATAAACACTAGTGCCCTGTCAGGACCCTAGTGCTCTAGAAGGACTCTAGAGTCCTAGGTGGACACTAGCACCCACATGTCCTCTATGGTGCGAAAACAACAAAAAATGACAAAATAAAGATAAAAACTCAAATGCAAAATTCAAAATTTGACTTACCTCAAATGCCTCCAAGCCCTCAAGTCTCTCCAAATTCTCCAATGGTGAAAAAGACAAATGAATAGTTGAAGGTGAAAACTTATTTACTATTTATAACAAAATGTGACATTTTCACCCTTCTAATCAAGTAATCTTCATTAAAACTTTCATAACTAGGGCTTGGGAACTTTGATTTTCGTGTTGTCAGTTGCGTCAGAATCCTAGTTCTTCCCTCATTCCCCTCATGTTTTTTTAACTCAGTGTTATTTTGTTAAATGAATCTACCAAAAGCATAATCATCAAACTTCTCGAGAAATACATAGTGGAGAAATCACACCCTATTTTCACATCCATGGAAGCAAGCAGAAATAGGGGGCATTTATCCACCTATGATTTTTGCTCTGGATCACGTTCTTATTGCCCTTATAATTTTTTTGGATTGACACAGATTGTTTCATGCAAGATTGATTTCACTTTTTCTAACAAAGTGGTCTTCCAAGATGCAGTCTCTAATGATGTGGTTTTGCAGGTTCCTAAACTGGGGGCTCCATTCTCTCACTTAGCGATGATCTGTGTCCTCTATAGTATCCTTTTGGTTATCCTTTACATGCTTATTTACTTTCTTGTACTTTAGCTTGCATATGCATGTAGTGTCACATGCTCGCTAAAGTGGGGGCTAAATGTAGCGTAGTAAATTGTACTCCCTGATGGTGCAAGCACAATTTCACGCTCTATTTGGGACCTACTTTAGTGTCCACTCCCTTAGCCTATTTTAGGACCACATCCAACCTGGGCCTTGCCTTCCAACTCAAGAGATATGTTACACAAAACTTTACCAATGATTGCATGATGAAACCTTAGGAAATGTTTAGATCCTGGTTAAGTCCCAAATCATTGTACACATTTTGGGCTCAGTCTGTCAAGACCCTAGTGCCCAACACTATTATCCTGCCCATTCTTTCCAAAAAAGATTGAGACTCTTAAGGTGGTCATTGTCTTGGACGACACAACCTTGATTTCCACACTCAAGAATATCATGTTGGCCTATTCAAATTTGAATTGGAAACACCTCCCTTGGCTCCCTATTTAACTTAATAGGCTTGTCATTGTTGAGAGACCAATTAGACAATTTTGACAAGATCACATGATGTGACATTTATTGCAGGTTTTATGAACATTATGTTACAACGTTGCTCTTTGAACAAGATTTGCATACTTCTTTCTTTGGTTGAAGCTTCATGATTGATATAGAATAGTTGGGATCACTAACTAATGATCAACTTGTACCACTTCATTGCAACTTGGTATGGTTCCAACTGCATCTTGCCTTCAAGCTTTGATTAGCCAACTCCATTGAGGTGAAGTTGCATTCTATGAGTTTTTTCTCTTAAGTAATACATCTCTCTTGGGTTGGATATCACACTACCTTATTTGATGCATATAGGAATCCACTCTAACACACTTGAAGAGGATTTTTATTTGAATGTTTGTCACTACTCACTACAATCTTAGACACACTTAAGATTTAGAGCACAAACTATTTGTTGTTACTGATCTGGCTATCCATGAGGTAGGAATACCAAAGCGGGGGTTTGACTGAGGCAAACTCCTATATAGACACAACCATTTTCTCTCTCTTGTGTGTAGATCTGAAGAACAAACTTGTGACAATGATGAACAATAAGAAGGCAGAAGATATAGAGATGGACATTGATGAACAAAGTTCTATTGGTACAAAAACCCTAGGACCTTATCACCTAGTGCTAGTGTCCTGCCCTGTGAAGCTCTGCTTCTAGTGATAGGTTCTATGTAACCTTCTCTTCTCTAATCTACTCCTATTTCTAAGATCTGTTATAGTTCTCTATAGATTTACTCAATTTATCATTTAGGTTTATACATTGCATAGTTTAGTTAGTTTCTTAGTTATCAATCTTTCCTCTTTGCAATAGAGGAATATAATCTAGACAATTTGGCTTTCCCTTGAGGACTATAGCCAAACAAAGTCTTCGGCGATTTGTGTTCCAATGGACTAGGACTTGGAACAAGGTTGATCTAGGTTAATTCATTTGATCTAGGTCTCTTTTCCCACATCACAGATAGTGATTTAATTCCTAGTACATCCCTTATTGTCTTGATATATCTTCGCCCATGCTAATTCATGTGACGATGCTTCTGTTACAAGTATGTGATTACCGGTGTTGTCATTGGTGTCAATTGTGCTCTTGTTTTGATGTTGAGTTAATTTCTTTATATTAGCTTACATGAGTATTGAAGATAATGAGAAAGTGTCCCTAATAATTAGTTTCCAAGTGCTTTTGAGAAAATTTGCTCTACTAGTGGAAACAGTGTATTGCAGAGTATCTTGGTTTGTAGAAGAATAGTAAAGTGTTTTGCTTCGCATATCTTGTAGATTGAATATTTTTGTCTACGGTTTGGAAATTAAGTTGAAGGATGTCTATAGTTGCTATGTTTCAAGTTTGAGCCTCCGGTATGAAGATTTGAGCAAGTTATGTTCACTAGAGTAAAAACTACTTTTCTGTGCATTTAGTGGTGATAGGGAGAATGTATTCTGCTCCGCATTTCTTCGTCGTTAAGTATTACAGTCTGTGGTTCTGGAATTAAGTTTGTGATGAGGATATGTGCCTTCCGTTCTAATGGTTCATGATTTGGTGGTCCACAAGTGATCTTTCTTTTATGACAGTGGCTGATAGTAATGTTCAAGTGCTCCAATTTGAAGAATCTTATGGATAAAGTGTTTTGAGGTTGTGTGGATGTTCTTGGTGATGGTAATGTGCTTGTGGATGTCTCTAGATCGTGTTCTGACCTTTTGATTGGTTTGCAAAGTGTAATCTAGATCATGCATGAAGTGTGTTCTTAAATGCTTTAGTGTTAACACCAGTTATAGCTGACTTGGTTGTTTTCACTAGCTGCGGTTATGCTTTGGAGATTGTGATAGCATGTTGTTGTGTGGAAGATTACATTTGAGTACTAGCTAAGGCATGGTTTGGTCTGCATTCATTGTTCCTCTTTCTTTAATCAGTTTAGGTCTAGACCTATTCTTATGTATATGTGTTTTCTGACCTTGGAGATTGTTTCAATGGTTGATGACTATAATGCCAACCTTGATGATCATTCCAAGGTTGATGAATCATATAAATACTTGTAATAGAGTTGTGAAAATGTATCCAAGTGTGAAGATAGTGTGAAGTAAAAAGCAGAGTAGAGCAGAGGATGTTTACTGTGCTTTAATGGAACTGAACTTTGGCATAGTGTAGATGCTACTATTTCAGTTCACCAAATTGGCAGTGAGCCGCCCAATAGTAGTGAGCCACCCCATTGGCAGTGAGCCTCTTCTTTTGCAGTGAGTAATCTAGGCAGTGAGCCCTAAGGTAGCAAGCCTATGACTTTTGATATTGTTATTGTAGACACCCAAAAATGAGCATTCTATCGCATCACTTGCATTCAACATTAATTAAATAATCTAATTATTTAATTAATTTCATCAAATTCTTCCAAGTCACATTTTTTTGACATTAATTAAATAAATGCTCTTTATTTAATTATTTTCATCAAATTCCTCTATATTCTTCCAAAATTAAATAGTTTTTATTATTTAATTAAATCATTATCCTTTTCAAATTTTAAGTCTACATTAATTAAATAAATCCATATTAATTCATCACAAATCCTCTTATCTACAATTAAATAATTTACATTATTTAATTAAATCAAATTGTTCTTCCAAATTTAAATAAATCATGCAAATTTGTTTAAATTATCTCAATCCTCTAAAAATAAATAAAATCAAGTATTTTATTTATAAATCTTCATATCTTCATATTCTTGTATCATGCACAATCAATTAAATAAATTTATTTTTTTAATTTCAACTATCTTTCCAATTCCTCTAAAAATATTATTGTAACTCATGTGCACAATCAGTCTTATTTTTAGAACTCTAAAAAAGACAAATCTAAAGTTAATTGGCTTTAATTTATCTTATTTTTCATCAACTCATGAATTAGAAGAAAAAATATTCTAATTTATGATATCAAATCCTATCTTTATCAAAAAAGCAATTATCTTAATAAAAATACCTTTTTGGAGTGACACATGTCGTGTGCACATTCAACATGAGTTATTTGATTTATCTCAACTATTCATTCTATGTATTTATTTCATCTATTGATCGATCATGTTTGAAATCTATATAAACCCCCCTCATCTTCATAACAAATCCTCTTTGATCATTTATTCTCAGGTATTCCTTAATAGCGAATTGAGCATACATCACATTGTTGAGCACATCGATCTTTTAAGCATGAACACAACCTACATCTACTTGTTTTTGATAATATAAGGCAGCAAAACAAGGGGCCGAACCCTTACAAAAAGCAGACAGGCCACACAGGCAACAAGCACAAAAAGTGCCTTAAACCAGAAACATCAAATACAGATATCCCATCATAACCAGAAAACTAGCCACTAACTAAGATAGTAAATACAGAGTAGCAGAGTATCATCAAAATAAAAGCATAAACTAAGGAGGCAAATTCTCTCCTTGCTTAACCATGGACTTAATAATGTCATCTAAATTCCTAGCAAGATTATCATTGTCAGCATTGACGGGCACCCCCAGGTTTTTCAACACAAAAATATTTAGGAAAATAGAACTCCTGAGAACAATGGAGAGATTCTACTCCAGCTTCTCAATGTGAGCCCTTAGACCCACCAGTTTAGCTCCCAGACCAGCATTAGTGTCCATATCATCATCAGCCTCTTCCACGAACATCTCACCCGCTTTGTCAGCATTGTCGACAGAGTCAGCAACTTCCTCAGTGGTAGCCCCCGTATCATGAGTCTCCTGCTTACCTTCAGCATCCCCAGATATGTCCTAAACCTCTATCTCCTTATCCTTATCCCCCCGGGTGGATTCTTCTGAGCCGCTCTCAGAGTAATCAATTAGTTTTGCTTTAAGAGCAGGTTTGCCAGCGATGCGCCCTAACCGCCTAACACCAGAGGAGAGACCATCCTTAAAAACCTTAGCAGAAGAATGAGACTTGCTACTCTGGCCCACCAGGGTCCTACCAGGATTTTTAGGGGTCCCAACCACAGCCCTACTAGTGCTTGTATCCCCAACAATAGTCTTTCTTTTTTTTCCCTTCATAATGAGAGTAGGACCCGGAGTATCAACAAGAATTTCCTCAGGTGTGGAAAAGGAAACTTCTTTAGTCTTAGTAGGAACAGGGGATGGCCCAGGTTCTTCAACACCAGGAATATCCTTAGGGTTAGAGGAGGGTTCCCCACTATTGGTTTGAATGGATTTAGAGGGTTCAAGGGCAAGATGGTGGTTATAGAGATAGAGGATAAGGCCCTGATGAAGAGGGATAGGTTTCTTAGCAGGGTTTTTAGCCAATTTAGCCCTAACCCTAAGGACAAAATGTTCAAGGGAGGAAAGCAGATAAAATGGAAAGCTAATTTGAGCATTGCAACAGAAATGATTCAAAAGGGGGAGGTGATAGTTGTAGAACCTGGTGAAGTGCCCCTCCAGGGTGAAATACTTCATGAGGAGAAAACACACACCGTCCCAAGGCTTGGGCAGCTTGGCTCTGTCAAATCCCCCATGATATGGGACTAATTCTTCGCCATCTCCAAGAAAGAGCTTCTGACTGGAAAGGTCCACAATTTTAGTTTTCCTTTGCAGTTTCAAACCTTGGGTAGACATACCAGTGGCCATAGCGATCACACTTTCAGAAATTTCAAAGCTAATTCTGCCCACCGAAACCCACCGGTTCTGCCAAGACCTGGCAAATTGTTCAGATATATTTTCATTATATCCATTGAGCTGCTCCAAATAGGGACTAATCCCACCCTCTTTGCAATAGTGCCAGACCACCAGGTTGTCTTTGAACTCACAGCAAGAGATGGGTTCAGTTCTAATTCTATCTCCACCCATGTCAGAATTACAAAGCATGTCACAGAAACCCCAAATCTCCTCAGTCATATTTACAGGAACATTACTGGCTTGATCAAGGCTAATGATGCGGGTGATAACACTGCACGCATTATCATAAATATGGGAAACCTTGGAAAAATGATGCTTACGCATCCCATACTTAATCATAATTACATGACACACGCCATGATGATCTAGCCGTCCACTCGCCTTATGAGAGCAAGGAGCGGAAATGACAATTGAGAAGGTACAAAAGGACCTGTACTTCAAGAGGCACGTCAGCCCCCTCCCAAAGAGCTGACAATATGAATTGTCTTTCCAACAAATCTGACTCATGAGCGCCTTAAGATTAAAAGGGATATGATCAAATTGGTGCCAACACCGCCAATTTGAAAACCGTTGTCCCAGTTCGACACAGGCGTCTGCAACTCCATTGCCCTCATGGTAAATATGTGAGATATTCACACTGGGAATCTTCTATAGGAGAATCTGTATATCCCTAATAACATCTTTCAACTTAATGCCAATAGTCGACACATTGTTGACTACATCAATAACCATTTTAGAGTCCCCCTGGATGTACAAATTCCTAATACCAAGGGATATGGCCAATTTAATCCCCCAAAGAAGAGCCATAGCCTTAGCATAGTTATTGCTTTGACATGGTTTCAAAACATTATTGAGCAATCTACATTCATACAAATAGAACTATACAATCTAGGTGAAGGCTTTCTTGTTTGGTTATTTGCTTTATTCATTGATATTGGCTTTTATTTAGATCAATCTCTTTATGTTATGGGTAATTGAGTTGTTATTATCATTGCTTTGAATTTATCATACGACCTCTTGATTTTTCCTGTACACATTCTGGCATGCCCAGTGGGACCCACTAATCCCTCTTTTTCTTTGAGAAATTGATTTTTTTAAAGTACAGTATGGAACAACACACCTAACATAGAAAAGTGCCTTTGACAGTCTAGTGAAGCACCTATGGCAGAATAGTATAGCACCTTCAGGTGATACTATAGCGCCTTTGGCAGCACAGTACCTCACTTTTGGTACTACAGTGCAGCGCAGTTGGTATAATAGTAAAGCACTTCTGGTATCTTAGGTTTTTTTTAAAATCTTATTTTATGATTTACAGGGTGCTAACTCATCATATCTATCTTTTATTGACTGACAAGCTGATTTATTTGTCTTTCAATTATCATTCATACTGCCTAAGCTGATGTATTTAGGAGTATTAGCATTTTTTGAGTTAACCTATTGTTTTGCAGCATCTTGAGAGTTGTTCTTGATTCCAGGTTACAGATCTTATCATCCATTACATCCTAGATCCTCAGGTCAACCATGAAATCATCTTTTGATCTAGCTTTTTTGACGAAATATCACTTTTTTAGATCTGGGGTAGCAAAGCGCTTTTGGTAACATAGTACCATGCTTTTAGTAGCACACTACAATGCTTCTAGTAGTACGGTGGGTCACTTTTGGTTCTGCGGTAACTCACCTTTGGTAACACAGTGCAACACTTCTGGCAATACAGTAAGTAGCCTTTGGTTATATAGTAAAGCACTTTTGATCAATTGATTTATTTTTGCTGACTTTTGAGTTTGTGTGGAACTAATCAACTTGTTGCAGCTTCTTATCACTCAAACAAAGCAAATGGGTTTTTCTAACATGTTCATGCAGGACAAGCTTTGAAGAATTGCCAAATCTATCAATTTAGGTCTTAGGAACATATTGCTTTCTTAAGGGACAATTGAACAAATCATATTTGCAATCTAAGTCTTAGGAACATATTGCTTTCTTAAGGGACAAAACATCATTTTTTTTTGCAATCTAAGTCTTAGGAACATATTACTTGCTTAAGGGACAAAACATCATTTTTTTTTTGCAATCTAAGTCCTAGGAACATATTGTTTTCTTAAGGGACAATGGACATGAATGAAAGAACACTTCAATTTTCTAAGGGACAATGGACATGAATGCAAAAACACTTCAATTTCATATGGGACAATTGACAACTACAATCGTGTGTGTGCCTAACCTAGTTGCACCTTATTTTTCTTATAATAGGACAATTGAACCTTTGTTTGACGTGCTTGATCTTAGATTTTAGTTTTTCCTTTAGAAGGGCCCACTTTTGGATTGTGCTTCATACAAAAGGGATGACCCTAAGCAGAGTTTTCCTTTGAATTGCTATATAAGAGGGATAAGGCGAAAGCCAAGTCCTAACCAACATTAGCCTTACCTTGTGGTGCCAAATTGAAAAGAGGTGTACTAGCACTTTGTGGAAATGATTTTCACATTATGTGAAGTGTTTGATACACTTAGTAGGATTGGTTAAAGCTTTTAGTAGCTTGTCACATTTCTCATAAGGCGTTGGTCCCTCAAAGTTAATAAGAACCAATCTAGATAGTGACTCCCCGATCCACCTCCGAACGTTGCGGTAATCATCAGTGCAAGGGGAATCAATTTAAGCTCTCAAGATACTCACCATTGCCTCCCTTGAGAAGAGATAGTATTCCCTCGGCCATAAAGCTCTTGTGACCTACTTGAGCTTTCTGAGGGGAGGGTCAGATATCCCTACCTATCGTCTCTCACAAAGATACAAATGCCCGACACCTTTATGGAATGACATTTGGTTGACGGAGAATTAAGTTGTGAGCTGAACTACTGCAATGAACCTTTGTCTCTAGGGATAAAAAGTTCTTGATATTGTTTGCAAATTGTCTTATACCCGTGGAAACATAGGGCTTTTTTGTGAGCCTTGAACATACACTATCTATTGTGTCAGTCCTTTTTTGCCACTTTGTTTGATGTGTTTTCTCTTGCCAAAGAAAATCCAATCAAAATCAAATCCAAATCTTTCAAAATTTGCCTTATAAACATCACTGACACTACTTCAGCGCATTTGGTATAATAGCAACTCGCCTTTGGTATAACAATAGCTCGCCTTTGGTATAATAGTACCTCACCTCTGGTAGACTACTTCAGTGCCTTTGGTATAACAGTAACTCACTTTTGGTATAACATTAGCTCACCTTTGGTATAACAGTACCTCACCTTTGGCAGCTGAGTCCAATGCCTCTGGTAACATAGTAGCTCACTTTTGGTAACACAATCCTGTGCCTTTGGTCAAACAATATAGTGCTTTTGGTCTAGTAAACTATTCATCCAAATTGTCTTTTCCAAAAACACACAAAATCCTAGCAAGCATCTCAAACAAAGTATTCTAGTGCATCCTATGGTAACCACTAGACTCCAACAATCTATGAAGGCTAAGCAAGTTGCCCCAAGGAAGTACAAATCGCCTCCTCATACACTTCAACCAAGCTAATCCAACATGACTCCAAAGGGTACTCTAAAAACACCAATGGAAAGACCAACCAACTTACAAAACATGCCGCAACATGACCAACCAAACAATCCTCAATAAGGTAATGTACCTTTGGTAGATGTAACTCAATTCACTATCGGCATGCCTCATGATTTTTCTACACTCGGTTATACCATGGTTCAAGTCCCATCTCAAGAAGAGTGACATTTTGAAGAAGGTCAATCCTCTCAAGCAGATAGACATAACCTTGATGAAATCATACAAGATCCTAGAGCCATGGCCGCCTTTGACAAAATCCTTAGTGAGAACCAAGATCACTTTTTCTGCTTACTAGCTAAACAAGGAGCACAATTACCCCAAGATTTTGACCTATCCAATCTTAAAAAGCCAAACAAAACCCATGATGCCATAACTACTATCCAAACCATGTTAACTGTGACCACTCCTATACCCGAACAAAGCTCACAAGGGAGAACAATTGTACAATATGAGAATACTCTTTATCAAAATCTAGTGGCAGAGAGACCTATATCACCTCTTATGACTCCTATGGAAATCTAAAAACACCAACAAGAGACTCTCCAATGTCAAGAAGAACTAGCCAAACAAATCGCTATAGCTCAATCAAACCTACAACAAACTCCTAAAATGCCCACACCAATCACAAGTGGAACATTGGCTACCCCATCGCGAGAAGGTTTCTAACCAAATTACAACCTGGGAAACACTTATGTAGCCATGCAACAAGGGTCTCAACAAACACCACCCCCAACATCATCAACCCTTCGTATCATTAAACCAAACAATGTCATGCAAACTCAACCATCACAAAACATCAACACAACCTATGTCCCTCCACCACAACATTCTTCTACACTCCATGATACCTATCCCCATCTTAGTCAATCCCAAACATCACAAAACACAACTACCTATGTCCCTCCACCACAATGATCATCTACACTAACCTTTTTCAACACATATTTCAACACATATTTCAATCAACCTCCACCATCACAAAACACATCTACCTATGTCCCTCCACCACAACGATCTTCCACTCTCAACCTAACCCACACCTATCTCAATCCTCAACATTCCCAAAACCAAACTTCACAAAGCTATGTTCCACCACTGCAACCAAACCCAACAAACTTTAGCTTCCCTCCACCAAATTCTTTCCTCACACCACCTCCGCAATACCAACAACAGAACTCTTAACTACAACCATCACAAAGCCTACATTCTTACCTATCACCACACCCACCTCCCCAAAATCAAAACACCCAAATCCAGCCCAATCCAAATCCAACATACAACACATACGACCCTAACAAATCATACAAATAACACCAATGCCCATGGCTTCCACTACAATCTTCCGTATGGGCAACAACAACCACCTCTCGGACAATAGGAGATGTTTCCAAACCCTCCCAAAACTATGGAGTTAAAACTTGTAGAGGTTCAACAACAATTATCGGATCTTATGTTTGGCCACACCAAGAAAACTTTCTCTTTGGAAGAAGTTTGTCCTTATCCATTTGATTGGTCATTAATCATGATCCCTTTTCCTCACAATTTCACTATTCCCAAATTTGATAAATACAAAGGAAAAGGAGACCCAAAAGACCATCTTAGAGAATTCTATCTTGCTTGCTTCGAGGTCTCACATAACGACACATATCTTATGTGCATCTTTCCTTGCAGTCTTGGAGGTCAAGCTATAGAATGGTTCTCACACCCACCCACGGGTATTAAATCTTTTAACGAGTTTGCAGAGAAATTTGCCACCCATTTTTCTTACAACACAAAACACGAGATCTCCATGATTGACTTATGCAACAACAAATAGAAAAATGGGGAAACTTTCATTTCTTTTCTTCAAAGATGGAGACAAATGGCTAGCAAATTCCCATTCAAGATGCCTGAAAAGCAGCTTGTTAGCATATTTGTGTAGAACCTTAACCAAGAATTGGGTTTCCATTTGCAAATTCTTAGTGCTACAAACCTTCGACGAAATTACCTACAAGGGTATCAACACTGAAAAGGCCCTCATTGCTAAAGGCATGGTAAAAATCTTCAAAGACAACAAAGACAATGCTCCCCAACAACAATCAAATGACAAACCAAAATTTTGGAACAAAAATAAAAATGTGGTCAATGATGGTGTGGTAGATTCTAAACATGTCCAAACACTGCAAACACCCCTTCATCTTTCATCAAAACCAAGTCAAACTCCGCCTCAACAAAACCAACAACAACAAAGACAACCAAACCAAAACCACCAACAACGACAACAAGAGCGACCTCAACAAAATTACTCTCCGTAATGTCAATTCACTCCCTTGAGAGAGCCTATAGAGACTATTTTATAGAACTTATAAATAATGGACTGATCACCTTACTAGATGCTCCCTCATATGGCGAACCTGTTTACAAAACTGCATGGTATAGAGAAAATGAATATTGTGAATACAATAGGAGCAAAGGACACATGACCTCATCATGCATGAAACTCAAGCATGTGATCCAAAACCTTATTGACAGAAACCTAATCTCTTTTGAGGATGAACCACCAACTCAAAACACCAATAAAGACCTCAACATGCACATGGAGCCATTCCCTAACCATGGTCAAGGTCAAAATCCTGATAAAGGTAAAGGTGTTCACAAAGCTTCAACTTCCTATGACTCTATTTTGGGTCGTTTAAAGAAAGTCGTGTATCTACCCTCACAATCAAAGGCAAATCTATGTATTGTGCTGTTACAACTTGTCATGGTTGTGTCACCATTTGTGGTCCCACACAAAGTCTCACAACTCAATCCGACTATAATCTTGTTGACCATTTAGGGAAAACCCTTGAACAAATCTCCATTTTGGACCTTCTACGGTCATCACCTGTACATAAAGTTGTGCTCAAAAAGGCCCTACAAGAGTCTTTAGTTCCTAACAACATAGCAGTCATAGATTTCCAAGATATTATAAGTAACATTGCATCACCCTACAATGTGGTCTTCTCTGAAAAAGACCTCCCATCTCATGATCCATGTCACAACGATGCCCTTCACATTGAAGTCTTCATACATAAACGCAAGATCAAACACATACTCATAGATGGTGGTGTTGGTCTCAATATCTGTTCTCTCAAGTTACTCAAACAATTGGGATACTCTGAGGACCATGTCAACATTGATCAAAGTATTACAATCAAGGGGTATGATGATGCTGAACGCTGGTCAGAAGGTGTTATCCACTTGCCTATACAAGTAGGCTCTGTCATGCTTGAAACTAGGTGCCAAGTTCTTGACATTGAGTTACCTTACAACATTATCCTAGGATGCCCATGGATCCTTGCCATGAAAGTTGTTCCCTCAATGTACCATCAGTTTCTCAAATTCCCATTTAATGGTACGGAGATAACTATTCTAGGAGATCCTAATCCTTTTGAATTTTGTCGTGTCTTGCAATGAAATTATAAGAATTCCAACCAAGTGCCTAATAATGACAAAGCCCTTGAATCCCCATTATATGTTGATTCTGAAACTCTGACAAAAGCCTCTGCAAGTAAACCTAATCCTCATCCTATTCTTGAAATCAAAGCTCACATCCATGATATAGGCTTTGGTGAATATGATATCTCAAAATCTTGTTGTGTAGGGCGGATGCCCCTATCTCCTAAATCCTACGGCCAACCACCCATTGCCAACACAACTAAAAAAGTATCTATTCCTCCCCCAGAATCTCTAACCCAATTCCAAGAGGGAAAAGTATTGGTAGAGGAAAGAATTGAAGACATCTCTTCTTGGCTCTACAAGGAGAAAGAACCAGTCACAATACCAGTCAAGCAATATGGTAATGGCTTAAGGATAATCAAAAACATGGGCTACAAAGGCAAAGGTGGTCTTGGAAAATAGAATCAAGGAACAATGGAACCCATTATTGTGATGAAGAAACTAGACAAGAAGGGGTTAGGATTTGGTAGGAAGGTACCGCGTGCCTTGGACATCGAGGGTATTCTCGACAAGGTAGCACAAACTTCTCCCATCGATTTGATGTCTAATGAGGATATCATTGATGACTCTTCCCTCCATATGACTAACCTATTCAATGAATCCTTCATATTTATGCTATCAACCATATCCTTAACATCCACCACAAACACCAAGATTGTAACACTTGTCTACCCTAGACTTATTGAATTGGACCAACAAGGGCCCCCCATTCTAGATGTATTTTAGAATGATGAAGCTATTGTAGAGTTTATGGGACTCCAGGATGGTATCCCTCTGGGCGATCATAAAGTTGGTTTTGTAATGGAACTAGAGCAAACTGCTTATTTTGGTGAGAATGCCAAATCCTCTAGTCGCAAAAGTAACAATAAAGAAAGATCTCTAGGTGAAAACCACACTATGGCACCTCCTGATCACAAAATAGTAAAAACAAAGGATGTATCCAAAGGTGAAAACCCAACTGTGGCACTTGAGGATGGAGGATTTGACCTTCCCCTACCATCTAAGTATCAAGAGAAATCAACTCTCCTAGTGGAAGATTCTACAGAGAAAAATCTGGGCCCTGAGCAAAATCCAAAGACCACATTCCTTGCAGCATCACTATCAAAACAAGAGCACAAGAATCTTAAAAATTTCTTACAGCAAACCATCAACTTTGCATTGACCTATGCTAATATTCCAGGGTTGGACCCTTAACTCATAGTTCACTATCTCACAGTTGATCCAAAAGCTAAACCAGTCAAACAGAAGTTAAGAAAGATGCATCCACAGATCACTCTACTAGTGAAAGTTGAAATATAGAAACTGCTAGATGTAAAATTCATCAGGCCTATTGATTATCCAGAATGGGTCTCAAACACTGTACCTATATCTAAACCGAATGAGGGCATCCACATATGTACTGACTTTAGAGATCTTAACAGAGCATGTCCCAAAGATGACTTCCCATTGCCAAACATTGATCTCATAGTCAACTTGACTACTGGTCATGAAATGCTTTCTCTAATGGATGGATTCTTTGGCTACAATCAGATAATGATAGCAGAAGAAGATCAACACAAAACTACTTTCACTTGTCTGTGGGGCACCTATTGTTGGTGAGTCATGCCATTTGGTCTTAAAAACGCAAGGGAAACCTATCAAAGAGCAATGTCGGTGATATTCTATGACCTCTTTCATCACATCATGGAGGACTATGTGGATGATATACTTGCAAATTCTTCTAGGGTAGATCACATACAAGTTCTAGGGCAAATCTTTGACAGCTAGAAAAATATCAAGTAAGTCTCAATCCAAAGAAGTGTGTCTTCGTGGTAACATTAGGAAAACTGTTGGGATACATTGTATCTCATAGAGGCATTGAAGTAGATCCAACAAAAGTCAAGGTTATAGTAGAAATGCCTCCACCAAAGAATCTGCGCCTTCAAGGAAGGTTACAGTCTATTAGGTGATTTATCTCACAACTAGCAGATAAATGTCAACCATTTCAACACTTGCTCTGAAAGGATGTCTAATTTTGATGGGATGATAAGTGTCAACCAAAATTTGATCAGCTCAAAAGAGTATCTAGCTACACCTCCAGTCTTAGTACCACCATTCATCGATAGGCCTTTGATCTTGTACATCTCAACTACAACTGCAGCCCTAGGGGTATCTAGCACAACATGATGAGTCAGGAAAAAAGCATGCAATCTATTATATTAGTCAAACCTTGGTGTTTTATGAACTCAATTATTCACCTATGGAAAGAGCTTGTTTAGCCTTAGTGTTCGCTTCCCAAAAGTTGTGGCATTACATGCTAAATCAACATACAAATCTCATAGAAAAAATTGATCCATTCAAGTATCTTCTAGCAAAATTAGCTCTCATAGGCAGACTAGCTAAATGGGTCATGATCCTTAGTGAGTTTGATATTGAGTATGTGGACCATAAAGCAATCAAGGGGCAAGGCCTAACAGATCAACTAGCAGAAGCACCTATGACAGATGTACATCCTATGGTCTCTAATTTTTTGGATGAGAATCTCTTCACTCTTTCTACCTCAGTAATTTGGAAGTTGTATTTTGATGGTTCCTACACACAACATGGATCAGGGGTTGGCATCCTTTTTATCACACCACAAAATGACTATATCCCAAAGTCATATCGGCTCACATTTCCTTGCACCAACAACATAGCCGAGTATGAAGCACTCCTCATAGGTCTCAACATAGTAGTTCAATGGGACACCACAAAACTATAGGTATATGGAGACTCACAGCTAGTCATTCGACAAGTCATTGATGAGTATCAAACAAAAGATGAAAAGTTGGTCCCTTACAAGCAATTAGTGGATGCGTACACACCACACTTTTCTAGCATCACTTTTGAGCAAATTCTAAGAGAACTATACAATCTAGGTGAAGGCTTTCTTATTTGGTTATTTGATTTATTCATTGATATTGGCTTTTATTTAGATCGATCTCTTTATGTTATGGGTAATTGAGTTATTATTATCATTTCTTTGATATTATCATATGACCTCTCAATTTTTCCTATACACAGTTATTACATATAATATTATTAGCTAACACTCACTGTGGTTTTTCTCTTAGTGGGTTTTCCACGTAAAAAATCTGGTGTCTCATGTGTTGAATGTGTTAAGTTTTTGATTTCATGCTTTCATGGTTAAATACAATAACAGTGATTAAGTGGTTGATGTTTTAATGGTTTTGAAATATTGGTTACAAATGATTCACCCCCCTCTTAGTTGTCTTTCCCTTTTCAACAATTGATATCAGAGCGAGGGTTCCTTGGTAAAGAGTCTAATAGCTTGAGGTAGATCTGGGATGGCACACATGAAGGAATCACCACAGTTCGATGGAACAGGTTATGCTTTGTGGAAGGTACGGATGAAAAGTCATCTTATTTCTCTTGGTTATGGTGTTTGGAAAATGGTAGAAACCAAATACACTATTCCTCAAAATGGTCCAAAAGATGAAGATGAAATCAAACAGTATGAACTAATTGGAAAAGCTAGAGCTGCTATGTTAAATGCCTTATCTAACACTGATTTGGTAAAGGTTATGGATTTGGAGACTGCTCATGCCATTTGGGACAAGTTGAAAAAATTATATGAAAGAGATGATTCTATGAAAAGTGCCAAATTACAAAATATGAAGGCAAGGTATGAAGCCCTGAAGATGAACGAAGATGAGAACATAACAATCTACATACAGAAGGTTGATGAAATTGTCAATGGAATTAAAGGTCTTGGAGGAGCTGTTAATTAGGATGAGGTTGTCATGAAGATTCTTAGATCATTACCTAAATCCTATGGTCACAAGGTGTCTACAATTGAAGAACTTATGGCTGTGCAAAAGGTTACAAAGGATCAGTTCTTGGTAAGCTTACAACTTTTGAAATGAGAGTTTGGTGATGCCTTGCCGAAGACTGAGACTACTTTCAAAGCCAACACTTCAGAAAAGACTTCAAGAGCTCAAAAATATGTTGTGGAATATGATGATGAACTTGATGAGATTGAAGCCAATTTTGTGGACAAAGTGCAAAGAGGTATCGGTAAGTTCAAAGGCAAATTACCATTTAAATACTTTTCCTATGGTAAGATTGGTCACTATGCCTCCAGGTATCTGGAGAGAATTGAAAGAGGTAGGAAGAAATTTGAAAGTAGAACTAGAGTGGTGAAGAAATGCTATATTGTCAGAGATCTTGATGATGATGGTGTAATAGATGATGAGACTAATGATGCCAATAATAGTGCAAATGAATGCTTGTTTATTACTATTAAAGAACCTATGTCTACTAATCCTACTAGCTGTGTGAAGGAAGAACAGCCAATAGAAGAGAGCACTTTGTCTGTTCAAGTGGAGAAGGATAAGGATGAATGAATTATTGATAGTGGATGCTCTCATCACATGACCAGTGATAAAAGTAAGTTTGTAAGTTTGGAAAAGTATGATGGAGGATTGGTTAGGTTTGGAGATAATGCAGCTAGTAAGATATGTGGAAGATGATCTACTTCTTTTAATGGCAAGCACAATACAAATGATGTTCTATATGTCAAGGGCCTAACACATAATCTTTTAAGTGTTGGTCAGATGTGTGACAAAGGGTATGATCTGAGTTTCAAGGACAATGCATGCAAGATCATGGAAATCTCCAAAACAGTGATTGCAACTAGTAATAAGACTAGAGGTAATATCTATCATTTGAGAGGAACTAATGATTGTTGTTTGTTGGCTCAGATAAATGAGAGTTGGTTGTGGCATAGGAGAATGTGTCATATCAATTTTGACAACTTGATGAAGATAAGTTCAATGCAAGTTGTGAGAGATTTGCCTAGGCTTGTGAAGCCTGCTAACATTATTTGCAAGGAATGTCAAATGGGAAAACATACAAGAGAAAATTTCAAGAGTAAGGAACAATTTTTTGCTGGATTGCTTGAGCTGGTGCATACAGATCTGTGTAGTCCTACAAGAATAAGAAGTCTACAAGGAGACATGTATTTTAAGTTGCGTATTGATGATTATTCTAGAATGACTTGGGTTACTTTCTTAAAGGATAAATCAGAAGCTCTAGACAAGTTCAAGTTTTTGAAGGTGATGGTTGAGAATGAGTTAGATTTAAGGATCAAGTGCCTAAGGTCTGATAAAGGAGGGAAGTTTACATCAAATGAATTCAATGCCTTCTGTGAACAACATGGGATAAAAAGATAGTTGTCTGCTCCTAGAACTCCCCAACAGAATGGAGTTGTTGAAATGAAGAACAAGATAGTTCAAGAGGCTGCTAGGACAATGATGAAGGAGGTAAACCTACCAGAAGTGTATTGGAGAGAAGCTATACATACTATTGTCTACATTCAAAATAGAGTTCAAGTCAAAGGTAATGGTACTTAAACTCCTTATGAATTATCGTATGGAAGAATTCCTACAGTGAAATACTTCAAAGTCTTTGGAAGCAAATGCTATATTAGAAGAGATGAGGAGTTAGGCAAGTTTTATGCTAGGTGTGATGAAGAAATTTTCCTTGAATATTCCACTAAGAGTAAGGCCTATTGGTGCTACAATAAGAGATTGAGAAAGATCATTGACAGTACAAATTTGAGAGTTGATGAAGACAGGGAAAGAATATTAGATCTGGGAGGCTATGAATTAGATGAACCTGATACTACAAAGAATGAAGAAAATGTTGAACAAATGGACAGTCAAGTTGAAGAAGAAAAAGCTCCGGAAAAGACCCCCAGGTATGTAAGGATTAATCATTCTGAAGATTAGATTATTGGTAATAAAAGCAAAGGGGTATTGACAAGGAAAAGAGATGCAGAGGAACAGGTGAACTAGTGTTTACTTTCACAGATTGAACCTAAGAATGTAAATGAGGCCTGCAAAGATGAAAGTTGGGTAAAAGCCATGGAAGAAGAGATGATGCAAATAGAGAAAAATTAAACTTGGGAATTGGTCCCTAGACCTGCTGATAAGAATGTGATTGGAACTAAATGGGTGTTCAGAAACAAGATGAATGAAAATGGAGTAGTAAGAAACAAAGCAAGACTGGTATGCAAAGGATATTCTCAGGTTGAAGGCATAGATTTTGAAGGGACTTTTGCTCTTGTGGCAAGGATTGAATCAATAAGAATGTTCCTGGCATTTACAGCACACAAAGACTTCAAAGTGTACCAGATGGATGTGAAGTCTACATTCTTAAATGGAGAGATAAAAGAAGAGGTTTATATTGAGCAACCAGAAGGATTTCAGTCATCAGACCAAGGTGACATGGTATGTAGATTGAAGAAAGCCTTGTATGGACTTAATCAAGCCCCTAGAGCCTAGTATGCAAGATTGGACAAGTATTTATTACAATTAGGGTTCAATAAAGGTATTGCTAACAACAATCTCTATTTCAAAATCAATAATGATCAAATTCTTATTGTTTTAGTCTTTGTTGATGATATTATCTTTAGAGGCAATGAAGGCATGTGTAAGAGATTTGCAGAAGAAATGCAAAAAGAATTTGAGATGTATATGTTTGGTGAAATAAATTTCTTCTTAGGACTGCAGATTACTCAATCAGAAAAAAGAAATTTCATTTCTCAATCCAATTATGTGAAAGAATTGTTGAAGAAGTTTGGAATGGAGAATTCTAAGCTAGTATGTACTCCTATGATAACTAGTTGCAAGCTAAGCAAGAATGATGAATCGCCTAAGATTGATCAGAAAAAATATAGGTCTATGATTGGAGGATTGCTTTATCTAACCCATACTAGACTTGAGATAATGCATGCAGTGTGTCTTGTGGCAATATTTCAAGAAGATCCCAAAGAGTCACATGTGATGGTAGTCAAAAGAATCATGAGGTATTTGAAAGGCACTTCAGACTATGGATTGTGGTATCCCAAAGACACTGATTTCACTCTTAGTGCTTATACAGATGCAGATTGGGTTGGAGATGCTGATGACAGAAAGAGTACAAGTGGAGGTGCTTTCCTCTTGGGTAACAGATTGGTTTCATGGCTAAGCAAGAAGCAAGAATCAGTTTCTTTGTCTACAGCAGAAGCATGATATATTGCTGCATCATGTTGTTGTACTCAAGTGCTTTGGATGAAGCAAACATTGAAGGATATAAGAGTTGTGTATGAAGAACCAATTTCAATCTTTTGTGACAATACAAGTGCTATAAGCATTTCAAAAAATCCAGTGATGCACTCAAGGACAAATCATATATCTATAAGGTATCACTTTCTGAGAGAAAAAGTAACAGAGAATGAAGTGAAGATGAAGTATGTGTCTACAAAGTATCAGATTGTAGATATTCTCACAAAGCCTCTGCCTAAGGATACTTTTGAGTATCTCAGAGAAAAGTTAGGGGTTATTACCCCTCCTACCCTAAACTAAGACGCATAGGAAGTGCATCAGTCCAGTGGTGCCTAAAGTCTTATTCTTTTATTTGGATTGATGTTTTGAAGGCTACCTCTCAGGGGGAGTAGGTAGATGTTGCTGATAAAGAAAAGTAAGTATTGTAGAGTTGTCGATAGAGAAAATCCAGTTTGATCAGAGCAGTTACTTGCAAGTATGTGCAAAGAAAGAAGTGGTGATGTCCTTTGCCATTGATGTCAAAGGGGGAGAGAAAAACATGTGAAAAACTCAGGGGGAGAAAGAATTTAGAAGTATAAAAAGAAAGGGGGAGTAAGTAATCAGTACAAAGTCTTATCTTGATGGTGCTTATAGTTTTCACATCAATGTTGCCATCAATGACAAAGGGGGAGATTGTTGCAAGTTTGTGCTTATTGGTGTTGTCATTGATGTCAACATATCTGTGTTGTCATTGGTGTCAACTGTGCTCTTGTTTTGATGTTGAGTTAATTTCTTTATATTAGCTTACATGAGTATTGAAGATAATGAGAAAGTGTCCCTAATAATGAGTTTCCAAGTGCTTTTGAGAAAATTTGCTCTACTAGTGGAAATAGTGTATTGTAGAGTATCTTGGTTTGTAGAAGAACAGTAAAGTGTTTTGCTCCACATATCTTGTAGATTGAATATTTTTGTCTGTGGTTTGAAAGTTAAGTTGAAGGATGTCTGTAGTTCCTATGTTTCAAGTTTGAGCCTCCAGTATGAAGATTTGAGCAAGTTATGTTCACCAGAGTAAAAACCACTTTTCTATCCATTTAGTGGTGACATGGAGAATGTATTCTGCTTCACATTTCACAGTTAAGTATTACAGTCTGCGGTTCTGGAATTAAGTTTGTGATGAGGATATGTGCCTTCAGTTCTAATGGTTCATGATTTGGTGCTCCGCAAGCAATCTTTCTTTTATGATAGTGGTTGATAGTAATGTTCAAGTGCTCTGGTTTGAAGAATCTTATGGATAAAGTGTTTTGAGGTTGTGCGGATGTTCTTGGTAATTATAACATGCTTGTGGATGTCTCTAGATCGTGTTCTAGCCTTTTGATTGGTCCACAAAGTGTAATCTAGATCGTGGATGAAGTGTGTTCTTAAATGCTTTAGTGTTAACACCAGTTTTAGCCGACTTGGTTGTTTTCACTAGCTGTGGTTATGCTTTGAAGATTGTGATAGCATGCTGTTGCATGGAAGATTGCATTTGAGTCCCAGCTAAGGTGTGGTTTGGTCCACATTCATTGTTTCTCTTTCTTTAATATGTTTAGGTCTAGACCTATTCTTATGTATATGTGTTTGCCAACCTTGGAGATTGTTCCAATGGTTGATGATTGTAATGCCAACCTTGATGATCATTCCAAGATTGATGAATTGTATAAATACTTGTAATAGAGTCGTGAAATGTATCCAAGTGCAAAGATACGAAGATAGTGTGAAGTAAAAAGTAGAGCAGAGTAGAGGATGTTTGTTGTGCTTCAATGGAACTGAACTTTGGCATAGTGTAGATGCTACTATCTCAATTCACCAAATTGGCAATGAACCACCCACCGATAGTGAGCTACCCAATGGTAGTGAGCCACCTCATTGGTAGTGAGCCTCTTCTTTTGCAGTGAGCAATATGGGTAGTGAGCCTCTGATTTTTGATATTGTTATTACATATAACAGCAAGTTGTTGCGTGGAAGATTGCATTTGAGTCCCAGCTAAGGCGTGGTTTGGTTCGCATTCATTGTTTCTCTTTCTTTAATTTGTTTAGGTCCAAACCTATTCTTATGTATATGTGTTTGCCGACCTTGGAGATTGTTCCAATGCTTGATGATTGTAATGCTGACCTTGATGATCATTCCAAGATTGATGAATTGTACAAATATTTGTAATAGAGTCGTGAAATGTATCCAAGTGTGAAGATACGAAGATAGTGTGAAGTAAAAAGTAGAGCAGAGTAAAGGATGTTTGTTGTACTTTAATGGAACTAAACTTTGGCATAGTGTAGATGCTTCTATCTCAGTTCACCAAATTGGCAATGAACCACCCACCGACAGTGAGCTACCCAATGGTAGTGAGCCACCCCATTGGTAGTGAGCCTCTTCTTTTGCAATGAGCAATATGGGCAGTGAGCCCTAAGACAGTGAGCCTATGATTTTTGGTATTGTTATTACATATAATATTGTGAGCTAACACTCACCGTGGTTTTTCCCTTATTGGGTTTTCCACATAAAAAATCTGGTGTCTCATGTGTCTCATGTGTTAAGTTTCCGATTTCATGCTTTCATGGTTAAATACAATAACAATGATTAAGTACATGATGTTTTAATGGTTTTGAAATATTGGTTACAACTGATTCACCCCTCCTCTTAGTTGTCTTTCCCTTTTCAACAGCTCCATCTCTTTGAGTTACTCATGATGTTATACCTAGTAATGTTATACTTCATACATCTCATGCTATTCCTTCCATACATCCTTTGTCACTCTCATGCATGCATGTCTAGATATTCATTATTTCTCGATGACTTCTCTAATAAGGGCCATAATGATGTTGACTTAATTGATGAACAATTGTTATCTTATCTTTCACATGATGTTGATATTCTTAATATTGACGGCATTTCTCAAGTAACTCATGTTGGTGATATAAATGCTATTGATGCTTCAACATCTTATGGTGGATTGGTTCATTCTATTTCTAATGCACATATTACTAAAATACTTAATGATCCACGAATTTAGTGGGAATAAAGATGCATATTTATATGTTAAATCATTTTGATTTTTATATTATGAGCATGTACATCATGATATGCACTTAGTGAATTTAATTGATGAGGCTTTACAATGGTTTGATATGTTTCAAATTTCTTATTATTTATTGTTAAAAAAATATCATGTCAAGCTCAACTACTAAACATTAAGTTATAAATGAAAAAACAAGTTAACAACTTAATATAAATCATTCCACAACAAATATGAGACAAGATTTTTGAAGCAAAAAAATTATTTGGCAAAAGGAAACTCCACATGTATTAATGAAGATGACAAATTGAAATCTTACAATGATTACAATCTCACTAGTTAAAAAATATGAGTCTCAAGATAACTAAGCACCACCATTAAGAAAAGAGATGGGGAACTTTTATATTATAGATTGAAAAGAAAGGTTAAGAATTTAACTCCAAGCCTTTATATTTTCCACTTTGCATTAGTGTGTGCTCATGGGTCCTACTCATGACAAGAGGTGTGCACACATGCATGAAAAGAATATAGTGACACTTAAGAAGGGAACTACACTTTGATATTCCTTCTATAACACACAAGAAAAACAATATAAATAATGCCTAAATGAGATCAAAATCGAATTAAAGATGTTAATGAAAATTTGAATAAAAATTTCCCATATAAATCTAGAAGAGCCAATTAAATCAACTATACCTTAATATATAAATTATTGAGAGTAATGATCCTCATTCATATGACCAAGAAAAAGGCCAACCTCTTTGGAAAAATCCATACTAAAGGAACGTGTCACTTATGTCTAATCAAACTTGGAACTTATTACCTAAAGGTAAAAATTTAGTTTCTTGCAAGTAGTTGTTTAGAACTAAGTTCAATGCTAATAATGAAATTGATAAACATAAAGCAAAATTAGTTGTTAGAGGTTTTTTTTTGGCATGTAGAAGGCTTAGATTATAATGATTTTTTTATTTATTTTGTAAATGCCTACCATTAAACTTGTGATAGCCTTAGTTGCAAAAATGAATTGACCTATCCATCAATTAAATGTTAAATGTTTTTTTAAATGTTGACTTACATGAAAAAGTTTATGTCTCAATGCCATGGTTTTGTTATGAAGGAAAATAACATTTACTCTGTAAATTAAAATATCCATGCCAATTAAAACAATTTCCTGGTGAATGATATGAACAAATTAATATTTGTTTTCTTATGCAGGGTTTACAAGAAGTAAAAACAATTCAAACTATGTCAAAAACACTTCTAATCACATTATTATTAATGTTTATGTCAATGATCCTATTATTATTTCTAGTAAACCTTGATTATAGATAATAACTATATGTTATGTGAAAATTTTTAAATGATTGGTTTAGGTTTGCTTCATTATTTTCTTGGCATGTGAATTTGGCAAAAACCAAGAGTTGTTTTTGTTTCTCAACAAAAGTAAATGGTAATGATCTTTTAGTTAGATTTCATATGAATAAAGATAAACATATTTCTATTCAATGTTAAGTTGGTGCCAAATTTTTGGTTGACATGGATGCTTGTAGAGTAAGTACAACTTTGTATAGACAACTAGTTGGTAGTTTAAATTACTTATCTCATACTAGACTTGATATTTGTTATAGTGTTGGTTCAACATTTAGATTTATGTCTAAACCTCAACAAATATATTTTAAACCAACCAAAAGAATTTTAAAATATATTAAAGGTACTCAAAATATTAGAATTCATTATTATTCAGATTTTGATTCTACTTTAACTATATATACTATCTTTGATCAAGGTGGTGATCCCAATTATGCAAAATACACTAGTGTCTATTGTTTCTTTTTAGGATCAAGTACAATCTCATGGAAGAATAAGCAAAAAACTATTTCCTTATCTTCCACTACAGTATAACACAAAAGTTGTACTGAAGTTGCTAAGGAGACTATTTGAATTAGAAGAGTTCTTGAAGACTTGACTGAACCACAAAAGGATCCAAACCTATTATAGTGTGAAAATCAAAGTACAATTGCTTGGGGGAAATAAGCCAATCTTCCAGGCTCAAATTGTTTATTTGTTTTATTTTTTTGGAAGATTCTTACTCAATCTTTTTGTCCTTTTGCATATGGATTTTTCTTACATTTAAGAAAGTTTGTCCTTAGTGAGGTTGCTACTTCTGAGCTCACTAGCACCATGTGCAAAGTGGCATTCATCTCCAAACTTGCAAGAACCTTTAGCAAAATTTTCACATAGCTTAGTTTTAAGATTTTTTGGCACATCTCCCAACTGTTTTCTTGACATCATTTCATTATATTCAATCAACTCTCTTACCATGTCTGTGGCTTTACTGCTACTCTCAAATGGACCTTCAAACTCTATATACTTCAAACTAGGGTCAGACTCATGGTCTTTTATATACAACTTTACTCCTGCTGAATGAGAAATCTTCCTGGTATTTGCACCCCCTTTTCCAATTATGCCACTAACTAGAGAAGCGCTGAAAGTAATTTTTACTTGAAAATTACACCAAAGGAAGCTTTTGCTTTTTCAGTAGCAGTATCCCTTCTAAGATCATTCTCTCCATAGGCAAAATGGCATTTATCTCCAAATATGCATCCTTCATTAGTAGCATAACGATTACAAAGGCGGGTCTTGTAGCCTTGCACAGGTGTAAAGCCTTGTGATGTTTTTCTTGTATTATGTGCTCCTAAACTAGTAGAGTTTTGCACTCTTATAGGATTGTATGACATTTTAGGATCAATGTAATGAAGGTAATGGCAGTTGTCACCAAATGGACATCCAGATGTACTGAAAATATTCTTGCATATTCGATTTTGTTTTCTGCTCTCTTCAGAGATAATTGTCTTGTGCTTCTTGTGAGGAGGCTCCATCCTTCAAGCTTTTATGATGTTATTTCTTTTTCAGTGACTGATTCAAAAACACTAACACAGTTTCACCAGAAGCAATCTAACTTAAAAACTGATAAAGATTTAAAACACTAACACAGTTTTCACCAGACGCAATCTAATTTAAACACTGATAAGATTTTATACTTTGTTTGGTATGGGTTCTCTTACAATTTCAAATATACTGCTCTGAATTCTTACAATTTCAAATATACTGCTGTCAATTCTTACAATTTCAAATGAACTGCTCTGAATTCTTAAACACACCGCTAAGGTTTTATAAGTAATTTGGCAGGTGTCCTCTTGCAACTTCATATGTTGTGTCCTTTGGTTTGATTTGGCTATTGGTTTATAATATATATTTAACTTGATTGGTTTAAGAGAAAAAATGTACTGAGGTCGGCCATGTCCTCCATTGTTCATCTAAGTGGAGTTTGTTCGTCAAGTTTGTATTTTTTATTTTACTTAATTTTAATGACATTTCTTATATGTACAGAAATCAAATGGATTTTATTTATTTTTATTAAAATTAGGTTTAATAAATATAGTAAGTAAAATACAATTTAGTTGGCATAATTAATAATTGTGATAGATTATATGACAGAATTTAGAAGCTTATAAACTTAAAGGAGTGAAAATATTTAGTTGTATTTGATGGTCCGTAAATAGTTGTCTATTGTTTTGATCATATTTTTTGAACCACAATTTATAATCACCTTATTTTTTATTCATTGGAAATAAAATGATGAAATTTGAATTGGTTCATTGTCAAATTTTGGCCAGGGTTGAATTCATGGGCACAAAAATCTTCCAAATCAAATTCATGAGTGAGGAAGACGGTTCATGTGATAAATGCATAAGGAACTATGCTAAATGAGGGTAACTTGGGAGTGAAATGCAAAACGGTCGATGCAATGACATAGTATGAAACTAGGGTTTCATAATTCGTTGACAAAGAGTAAATACAATTGGAATATGTTGAGATATTGTGAAGCTACGACAAGGGCAAGATTGATTAAATGAAAGCACGGGTCAATTAGATAAGGATCCCTTTATAAGCTTGGGTGATGGATGGATGATCTCTCCTATGATGCCCTTTTATACCTAACTTAGACACATGATTTGAACACTTTGGTGTGTGAAATTATGAAGTAACAACTAATTGCAAGGTGGTTGGCTTAGGCCCAAGAACAAATTTAAAGTTTGAAGAAGAGGGTCAAATTTGCACCTATGGATTTGATCCATGAACGAGAAATGATAAACTGATAGCATAGAAATGTTTGAAGACCTAGGTTAGGTTATGCTTCTAAGAGTCAATTTGGGAATCTTGGTCAAAGGGGGTGCTAAACTAGTCCAAATCATGCATTGGGATTGAGTATTTAGGAGACCTACACAAAGTGATGTAAAACTAAGGGTAAAAGTGAAAGGCATGAACTTTTCACCCTTACAACATGAAGATGCTTCTTTTTTCCCACATAATTTTTGTGGAATTTATTGAAGTTTGATCATAATTATAATATAAAGATAATCATCATAATGATGATAATGGGTTATTTTTTCTATTCTTTAAACTTGTAAGGGAAAAAGTCCATACCTTGCACTTTTCTCCTTTGTTTTGGACTCATTTTGATCCATTTGTCTCATATGTATTGACTTGTGTACAAGTGGCATGATTCCACGTAAAAGTTGGCAATTAACTAAAGCCTTAATGAATTTGACTCTGCTCATCCCAAGGATTCAAATTTGATCTAGAGATTAAAGCACATTTGAAGATCATGGGCACTTTATTCAAGAAAAGTCTTTCCATCATAAAATTACTTTCCATTTCTACTAGACTAATTATTGGATGGTAGATATACTATGATCAAAAGATCTAGGCTAGGCTCCTAGTAATCACAAAGGAAAACTTATATGTAATAAGCACCAAACCTCTATAAAGTACCAAATTCTTAAAATTCAAATCAATGCTTGGTTGGAAGGAGTTGCCATTGAGGGGGAATGTGCATGACAATGGCATCTCAGGATGTAAGACCTAAAAGGCATAACATAAGACCTCTAGGTATTATATATATAACCCCTCTAGATGTAAGACCTAATGTTACATCCCCAACTTGTGATTATCTTAATCTTACTTTGCATGGTAATCAGGAGGATTAGTTAAGAGTTGGATGATTAGATGCTTGTGGAAAATGTCAGATTAATCATTGTTTCTAACTAATGTTAGTTAAGTATGAGATCTCTAGATTGAAATGATTATTTAATTATTATGATTTATCGATTATATTATGATACACTAATCATGATTTTTTGGTTGTGAGTTGGATCAGGAAGATAATCATCCTTCGAAGATGGAAGGAGAGTATCATCTGGGAGGAAGAGATAGATGATGGGAAATGGGATCAATTGCCATATGAGTATTAGACTTTATGTCCTTATGAAACTGTGTGAATTGATGTAAGCTACACTTTTTCTTTACCAGTTGATTTTCCTTTTGCGTCATCTTGTCGATTAAGTTATTTTGACAATGTTGCATCGACTTAATCTAATGGCATTCTTAGAATGTCAATGCGAGTCAAGATTTAGCCTTACCATGTGGTGGAGTATCTTTTTATGTACTCTATTTATCCCTGAATCGAGATTATGAATCCATTATTCTTGGTTTGATATGTTTTCAAATGACGGGTCCCTATGAAATTGACAGGTTGGCCGAGTGGTAAAACTACCCATCGCATCATGGTGAGGGTGGTAGTTCCCAACATACTCGGCATGCCCAAGAGAGGAACGATAACAAGTTTATAGTTATCCCTAGCTATCATTGTTGGTAGGGGAATTATTTAGGTGCTCTCTACGCTCAAGAAGAGGGACAAAGCAAGAAATAACAGTCATCTGAATTGGGAAAGACAACATCGAATGACTTCATTTAGGTAGAATGAAAGTCTGCAAGAACATAGTCTTTCATTGTTTGCTTTCTGGTATTGTAAGTGTTGACTGTGTCGACTATTCTATAGCATATTTACTGTATTGTTAGCTTCATGCTTTCTTTACTATTACAATGGCTCAAGGTCAAAATGGTTGAGCCTTTACCCATTAAAACATTCTTTATATAGTGGCATGAGGCCAATAAGGCCGAGCCTTAAATCCTTGAACTTTCTTTGGAACTGTACCTCGAGGCCGCTAAGGTCGAGCTCTAATTCTTTATAGACTTTATTAGAACTGTAGTTTGAGGCTAGTAAGGCCGAGCTCTAATTCATTATAGCCTTATGGTAATTGTAGTTTGAGGTTGTTAAGGCTGACCATATATTCATTGTAACATTTACATGTCGGTTATTGATGTGGCTTCTGATAATAATAATGCCAGACTCGTATAATGAGTCAAGATGAAAGTGCTCATGGCATGAGAAGTGTAGAACTATTGCATTAAGTACATACTTAATGGATTGGCATGCATGTGGCCAAGGCAGTGACCATGAACTATGGTGATGGCCGATAAGACTTTAACTTTAAACTATGCTTGTAGCACTCAACTAGAATCTTGAGTCACCTTACATGGAACTTGACTGTTGTTTAAGGGGTTATTAAAATAACCAAGGCAATATTTTTCTACCCCTCGATAAAGGAGGAGGTATGTTAAACAAAAGAACACCATTTTATTCTATGGAAGCTTTGCATGCTAGCCAAATCATTAGTGAAGAATGTTTTCTTACTATTGATAACCTAGAAGAATGGGAAGCATGAATAGCTTAAGTTCTATATGGATATGATTGCAAGAATTTAAACCCTTGTCTTTACTTATGAGTAAACCCTATGGGGAGAATGTTTATCATTAAAACTTGTATGGGAATTTGAGTTATCATTTATTTATGAAACTATTCTAATTAGAAAAGGCAAGGTATGCCTATGGTAGCATGATTGCGATTCTAACCTAAATGTTAGTTCATATTGAAAATGTGAACCATGGGAGACCTAGGTTGGTGAAAATGGTTTGATTTTTAAAATGATTAAAGAGTGGGACAAAGTGACAAGGAGTCACAAGTCCCTCATTTCAAAAGTAACCCATTAAGTCATTACAATCTTAAGATGGGAGTCGATTGTCCTGGTGTGGACTATGAATCGAATTGAACCCACTTATACTAGACCTAGAGAGACATGTCAAATTAAACTTATTGTAGGATGAGACAACTTCTAAGTCGAGTAAGGGTGGTGGACATATGACTATGTTCATTGCAAAGCGTATATGTATGTAAATCTTTGGCCAAAGTAATGCATCCATCTCTACATGCATTGTCGATCCACAGTGCTCTAGATGGCATAATGTCTCTAGTAGTGACATACATAGTTAGATTGGATCTATAGTTGTGTGACTGAGAGACATTATGAAGGACACAACACTAGATACTCAGATGGTTAACCTAACAGATCCTAATATCTATCCCTTCCATGAAGAGTAGGGCTACTTCCAGGTAGGAAGTTGTGTGGGGGACCGCTGGTCCGTGGTTGGTGGAAAAGCACCGGGATGATGCTCTCCTTTCCAAGCATGAGACAAACTGAGGCTTATGAAGACAAATTTCAAAAGTACTAAATGCAGTGTATTTCATTTTATGACTTGAAGATCAATTATTATGTATAATTTTATATTTGATGCCTTGAGCATAACCTGTACATGCATAGTGAAAATTATTCACTAATGATGTGTAATTGAATATTGTAATTGAAGTTTTGTTATATTTTGTTTAGAATAACATGCTTATTTAATGAAATGATAATTAATCATTCTTGTTAAACTTTAATTTTGATAATCATGATGATATCTATTTCTTAATTAAGATGAACATTTTTGTTAATTTATGAGTTTTATGGAATGAGATGTTACATATGGTATCAGAGCTACCAGGTTCAATACATGAACCTATGAGCTCACTACTTGATGATTACTTTTACCTAACATTAAGTATGCTAATGTTTGGATGTTCTATGCTAGAATGGTAAGAACTAGAACAAAACCCTGAAAGAAGGTAATGGATAAAGGGTGTTACCTTAAGATCTAGAAGGAAAAAGCATGAGCCTCAAGGATGAGAAAATTTGAACGGACTCGCTGCTTAGTGGGAGCATAGTTAACTGATGAGGAAACCTTCACTGATGCCATAAAAGACATCAAACAGGAGTTAAGGAAAGTAAAAAGGATGGCTTCCCCTAACTCTACTGATGCATCAACAGAACCCTCTGCACCTAAAGAACTATTGGTTAACAGTTTTGTCACTGCAGAAATACCCTAATTCACCCAACTGGAAGCAACAAAAGAAACCAACAAATGGAGAAATTGTTATGATTGCAACAATTTTCCTCTGCATTTGAGAGGGGTAGCTCCCTCGTATGATGGGTTTTTTTTATATTTGTGAGTACCTTTAACTAGAAGGTACAAGAAGGTAGAAAAAAGAAAGAAAACTAAAGAAGGAAAAGGATATCAGCTGTGAACAAAAGGACACAATAGAAACCTAGGAACGACATGGATTTAGGAAAGAAATAACAAAGTCTCATTAAATCTGCATGCCAAGAACTAGTGAAGAGATTATAATTATTAAGAAGCTAACTAAACATAGGAACAATTAAACTCTAGAAAGAATGAAGACATAAGAACCTCAATCCTTCTTATTCAACAATATACTGAAATACATAGTCTCTAATTATCTCCTGCACTAAGTTTCCCAACTCTACAGGAAAATGAATAACAAAACACCTTCCAGAGATTACTCTGATTGAGTCTCACTCATGCACCAAAGTGCAAGGGGGATCAGAAATCTGGTCAGTCACAAAGATACCAAAAATAGAACTAGATATCTATTCACTATACCTCCCACAGCTCTCACAGGAGCTCTCAGATGAACAACAAAAAGATCCCCTCTAATGAATAGTCATTTTATTTTATAGAGCTCCTTTGATGGCAGCCCAAAAGACATACGCTCTTTTAAAAGAAATATTACAATAATGGCAATAAGTTGAAGAGTCATGAATGACTCTTGGGATGATTCTTGACATCTCATCTAGCTGTGATCATTCACTAATAAAACTAAGGAAAGTCTCCTTTGGTATTAAAAGAATTTCCTCTATATTCCCATCTTTACCAATTTCTTTCTAGAGTATTCCCTTTGCTATGCATCCTTGCAAATCATTTGGCATAAATCATATACAATTGTAGCAATTCCTATGTGATTCCAATCTGAGTATGCCTTTGCCTTCACCACATCGGTGACTTCTTTCACCTCTATATGTTGATCTTGAAACATAAGGTGACAGCTAGGGAGGAATTTCTGATTTGATTCTTGCATGAATTCTTCTAATTGTTTACACGACCCGTATGCTCAATGCAGTGAACATAATCATCTATATCATTTGATAAATCAAAATCAATCACAATGAGCAACTTGTGGAATATCAAGGCTATGGATGCTTTCACATTTCCAATACATGTCTCACCGAAGCATCGAATATCAACTTCATCTTTGAAATGATCCCTACACCATAATGGCCACAAATCCATTATTTCCCATGCACAAAACAAGAAGCCATGCTTCATACGTCTTTGAGAGTTGGGTCCATATTTCTGAAGGTTCATCAGTTTTATCCTTTCAAAATAGACAGGTAGTCATTTAGTGCATCTCTGTCAATCATTGCATTACATGAGAAACTGGCTAGCTAAAGGACCCTGCACATAAGCATTACATTTGATGGTTTTTTCTCTAACCTAAACGACCCTGCAACCTTTCTCCACACATGCACATCAGCTTCCGCTTTGTTTGCTGGTGGCGTCTCCTACTATACTTGATTATTAGCTTTGTTAGCTACAACTTCATTGAAAATCATGTAAAATCTATTTAGTTCATCTGTAAACAACACCATCTCCTGTCTTGCTATTAAAATATTTTCTATACTATGAAGTCACCCACTAAGCTATGTCAACACTCACAACAGATGTTCATGTAAATTTCAATAGGAGATGCTGCCAATTGCATATGTGTGAAGATTTCTAGAGCTTCTTCAATAACTCCATTTTGCGCATATCCCACCATCTTGATAATTTGACACTATTCATTTTGAGCAGATCTTTGGTCTAGGTTGAAAATGAGTTGGCAAAGATTTGGCATTATAATCATTGACTGCAATTGCTTAAAATATCAAGGATTTTTCAACCAAAACTATTATGTATGCATCCTATCATAATAGCATGCAAGAAAGCTTCCAACTATAGAAATCTACATTTAATGCCTATTCATAGTATGGCGCAGGTTGGAGGCATGCATACATAACCATATTTTCCTTGAAAACATCTTGTCTTCTTAAGTCACAACTTTTTGGGGCTGAACTCAGAGAAAAATTTTCAATGACACCACATATAGCATATCTTGTGTGGAGAACAAACTGCGGCCCTTGCATTCGATGATGCCATCTTTCTAATCAAACTACCAATTCTTTAAAATGTACTCATTTTTTCCTTTTAATGCTGTTTGAGTTGCCCAGATGGAGGTATTGTTTAAAAAGTTGCATGCCAACTACATTTGCTTGAAAGTTCTTAATGTCCTCTTTGTGCTTATCCAACGATCCTGCCAAAAGCATTTGGATGAAAGTTTCTACAACCTTTTTAACCAGTCCATTATGTGCAAATCCCATAATCATGGCATTACAATAAGAAAACATTTCATTTCAAAATCCTTTTTTTATTCTGTAAGGGGCCGCAGCCTTTCTATGTTGCAGCTTTGTTGATGGTTCCTAATTTCACGTGCATGAAAATTGAAACCATAGCTTTTATGCTTTCATATCTAGTATACTTTGGCATTGCACATTCCAGTAATGTTTGCTTAGAAGTTTCCCAAACCGTTTCAAGATATTGCCTATCACCTTTTCTAATTTTAGCCAACCCATGCCTTTTGTACGCTACCACCTTTCAAAGCATTTTATGACAAAATCATGCCTTTAACGCTAGTTCTGTTTGTGCTGGCAAAAGCCATGGGATTGGGTGTTACATTGGATGATGGCACCTCATTTGTCGCAATACACAGAATTGATCCACATTCACTATTTACTGCAGGTAGAGTATATTCAACTCGAAAGGTTACTTTCATTCCAATACAGATCTTCATATAAGTCTTAAGCAATGAGTAGGACTATACCCCAACACCAAGGCTAATTCAACCCACGAACTGGAGAACAACTGCACTTGTATTTGGCAGAAAGAAAGAACACCCTCCAACAAACAAGAGCCTAAAACAGACCAGCGACCTCCTCAAAAGGCCATAAGAAGATTAACACAAACACCAAAATATTAAAATAGGTGTCTCCGCCAAAGAACCTTAGGGAGCTGATGTATGGAATTTTAGGAACTCTACAAGTACAGAATGAAACCTGCTACCATGAGATTACGGTGAGAAATAAGCTTCTAAAATCGAAACATAACGGCACCAAGCATGCCCATACAATTTTTGACTTTTCAAAGACTCCACAACTCTGCAACCATTGTATATTAGAATGCTCCTCCTTTGCCTTCATGGCACATAGACCTTACAGATTGTACATTTTTGTCATATTCAACTTTGGTGGAAGAAATGCTTGCCCCTCAAGTTAGAACAATCAATATTCAAAAAGCAAATGATTTACTGGCTGAGGTGGATTATATAACCTCCAATAGTAATATCGAGCCATTACATAAAACTACAAAGTAGTGTTATCTTGAAGAACTAAATGATAAGAGAGTTCACATGGCTCAAGATTACACTGCATCAAACCTTTCTCAACTAAATTCATACAACTCTGATAAAACTGTGTAAGGGAAGCTTATTTCTTTACTTTCAAAACCCCTTCAAGAAGATATCACTCTTGTCCTTGATACACAGATAAATGACTTTGTAAGGCCGATACTTCTTTTCACTTACACAATGGGATACTTTAAAATTATCATCTAAGACTAGAGAAATCAATGCAACTAGATGTTTTGAATGCATCAGGAATATTTTGGACTATACATGTGAACTGACAAATATGACTTGACAATGGATTGGAAATTGAGAAAGAGTGGGAATGCAACTAAGAATGCAAGACGCATCATTACATGAAAAGTTTAAAATTTTCATACTCAAAATTTTGGGGTAACATAGGCTCTAATTAGGGACAAAGACCACAAGGGATGCAAAGAACCCTAGAATCTTAGGTGAAGACCAGTGCCTTATCCATTGGGCCAATAGAGTCACCAAAATAGTAAGACTAGAAGGGAAGTAACAAGAGACATGAACAAAGCCAAAAATGGAACGAAAGCAAACAACACACAATAGGAAAAGGGATGAAACAACCTAAGACACCTATGTACCTAGACTGGGTACCACATACCCCAACCTCTCAAGAAATTATGCAAAGCCATTAACTGGCTGGGAGAAATATATGCTAGTGTCAAACAAAGGTTTATATTCATGAAACACTTGCAAACTTGTTGAGGACCATGAATGTAAAACTGAGATTTATGAAGGACACGAATTCACCAAAATGTGTACCAAACAACCACCTTTCATAAAAAATTTCCATAACTTCTGGTGAACTCATTTGCATTTCATCTATGTCTTCAATTGGAATCAAATCTAAACAAACTCTTTCTAAAAGAAACTAAAAATTCATACCATGAATAGTAGCCTTATTGGACTTGAATGCAATTTATCCTTCACTTTCAGAATTTGATTCATGCTTTTCTAGTGGCAACTCTAAATTTTTGAATTTGTCACCCAAACCATCTTTCTCCACAACCTGCAAGGGAGGCACAACCACTTCTTCTCTACATAGAAAATCATATTCTAGCATTTCTAAGCACCGCTTTGGAATGTGAATAACATGGGGCTGAAAATCTTCACTCACAAAATCAGCATCACTTTCTCCATACTTGTTCATATAATCATTCTCTATCCCATGTTCCACATTTTCAAAATTAAATTCAAAATGAGGTGATTCAAGAGTGAAATCATTGCTAACCTTTGCTTGCAGCTTTGCCTCTTCATAATTTGATGTGGGAACGTCAACAGCTTCACACTCTAGCTGTAGATGATTCAAAAATATTTCCCATGTATCATTCCAACTATTCTCCTCATTAAAAATTTGTTCACTAGCTGCAATAGTAGTTGTTAGACCACCCATATTTGGACATTCAACAATAGAGTATTCTTCCTCAACACATGGTATAGGAGAGAGCACAACATCTTCTTCACAAAGAAGGTCATCATCTGAAGCTTCTAACAATTTTTGAGGCTGCAAACCTTCATCGACTTGACTATTCTTTTTCTCCTCATTAACCTTAGATTTTGAAAAATCATTGCATATATTTCTAACACAAGCTTCATTTGATGAATCATTCTCAAAAGACATAATTGCATCTTCAAAGTAAAATGATTCAAAGATGAATTCTTCACTCACCTTTGGCTATAATATTTCTCCTTTATCATTTTCTTAATGAAACTTGAAAACCATATACTATGACTATGTATCAATCATAACTTCATTATCAACACCAAAACTTGAAGAGAAAACATTAGAAATGAAGCCTTCTTTCTACAAATTGCATGATGAATCAATCTCTGGAAGTGTGACTGTTGATTGTGATTTTTGAATATCACATTCAACAAGCATGGGATCAAGTTTGATAGAAAGATCTTCTTTCCCTATTGCACAAGGAAAATCATCACTAAGAGGATAAGTAGATTGCCCCTTATTCATTCCCTCACCAAGCTCTTCTTCATCTACTTTATCAAAAGCTAAATCAGTAGTATCAAAGACAAAAACTTCCATGTCTGAACTATGATTTAAAAACTCTTTTTCAGCCTCATGAGTAATACTTTCCATCACTTGCTCTTTTTCATCAATATCAAAATTAAAGGTTTCTGATTTAGGAGAAGATACAATACCATTCATACCTTCTTTCTTATCATTGGAGACATAAGTGGCTGCATCCATTTCAATTTCAGTAATGTGACCATCTTCACCCAGGACTCCACATAAAAAGTCATCATTCGATCCTTTTAGGTACCAGTTTTGAATGAGAGTGACATTGGATTCCTAGTTTTTCATTATCCTCTTCACTCCTTTGTATGCATGTTGAGAAAGATTCTGGTCTTTTAATTTTAGCCTAGCTCAAAATTCTTTCTTGATGCTGATTCCATGGCACTAACAAATCTCTGGGTTTAACAACTATTTGCACAGAATCTCGTTCACCAAGCATAGAGAAGTTATAAGAAACTTGATCTTCATTCTTTGTCTGATGAATCCTTTGTTCAAGGTCTTTGAGAAGATAAAACCTGTAATACAAACTTTTGAGTAGTGATGTGGATTTGTAGTCTTTGGATGGATGCAACCTTTTCTTTTCTACTTCAGAGATGCTTGCTTTAAGACTGCTCCACAATAAATGAAGTATTTCATCATCTTCAGCGAATATCTCTTCAATTGTTGGCATAGCTGGTCTTCTGGCTTTGGGCTGATTTCTTTGGCTTGCCTTGCATTGAACCATTTCCTGAGATCTTCAAATACAATAGAGTCACCAACCTCCATTTTAGTGGAGGTACCATCCAATTTCTGAGGAGAGAAGACACTAGCACTTTGGTTCAATCCCTAGTAGAGTCACCAAAAACTATTGGTTAATAGTTTAGTCACTGCAGAAATACCCTGATTTACCCAACTAGTAGTAACAAAAGAAACCAACAAATGGAGAAATTGTTATGATTGCAACAATTCTCCTCTGTGTTTGAGAGGGGCAGCTCCCTCATATGATGGGGGTTTTTATATTTTTGAGTACCTTTAACCAGAAAGTACAAGAAGGTAGCAAAAGGAAAGAAAACTAAAGAAGGAAAAGGATATTAGCTGTGAACAAAAGGACACAACAGAAACCTAGGAACAACATAGATTTAGGAAAGAAAGAACAAAGTCTCATTAAATCTGCATGCCAAGAACCAGTGAAGAGATTATAATTATTAAGAAGCTAACTAAGCATAGGAACAATTAAACTCCAAAAAGAATGAAGACATAAGAACCTCAATCCTTCTTATTCAACAATATACTGAAATACATAGTCTCTAGTTATCTCCTCCACCAAGTTTCCCAACTCTACAGGAAAATGAATAACAAACACCATCCATAGATTACTCTGATCAAGTCTCACTATTCACCAAAGTGCAAGGGGGATCAGAAATCTGGTCAGTCACAAAGATACAGAAAACAAAATTAGATATCTATTCACTATACCCCCCACTGCTCTCATAGGAGCTCCTGGATGAACAACAAAAAGATCCCCTTCAATGAATAGCCATTTTATTTTATAGAGCTCCTTTGATGGCAGCCCAAAATCCATACGCTCTTCTAAAAGAAATATTACAATAATGGCAATAAGTTGAAGAGTCATGAATGACTCTTGGGATGATTCTTGACATCTCATCCAGCTGTGATCATTCACCAATAAAACTAAGGAAAGTCTCCTTCGGTATTAAAAGAATTTCCTCTATATTCCCACCTTTATCAATTTCTTTCTAGAGTATTCCCTTTGCTAAGCATCCTTGCAAATCATTTGGCATAAATCATATACAATTGTAACAATTCCTATGTGATTCCAATCTGAGTATGCCTTTTCCTTCACCACATTGGTGACTTCTTTCACCTCTATATGTTGATCTTGAAACATAAGGTGACAGCCAGGGAGGAATTTCTGATTTGATTCTTGTATGAATTCTTCTAATTGTTTCCACGACCTGTATGCTCAATGCAGTGAACATAATCATCTATATCATTTGATAAATCAAAATCAATCACAATGAGCAACTTGTGGAATATCAAGGCCGTGGATGCTTTCACAGTGCCAATACATGTCTCATTGAAGCATCCAATATCAACTTCATCTTTGAAATGATCTCTGCACCATAATGGCCACAGATCCATTTTGATTGAATAAATCAATTATTTCCCATGCAAAAAACAAGAAGCCATGCTTCATATGTCTTTGAGAGTTGGGTCCATATTTCTGAAGGTTCATCAGTTTTATCCCTTCAAAATAGACAAGTAGCCATTTAGTGCATCTTCGTCGATCGTTGCATTACATGAGAAACTAGCCAGCTGAAGGACCCTGCACATAAGCATTACATTTGATGGATTTGTCTCTAACCTAAATGACCCTGCAACCTTTCTCCACACATGCACATCAGCTTCCACTTTATTTACTGGCAGCATCTCCTGCTATACTCGATTATTACCTTTGTCAGCTACAACTTCATTGAAAAGCATGTAAAATCTATTCAGTTCATCTGTAAACAACACCATCTCTTGTCTTGCTACTAAGATATTTTCTATACTAAGAAGTCACCCACTAAGCTATGTCAACACTCACAATAGACGTTCATGTAAATTTCAATACGGGATGTCACCAGTTGCATATGTGTGAAGATTTTTAGAGCTTCTTCAATAACTCCATTTCGTGCATATACCACCATCTTGATAATTTGACACTATTCATTCTGTGCAGATCTTTGGTCTAGGCTAAAAATGAGCTGGTGAAGATTTGGTGTTACAATCATCGACTACAATTGCTTAAAATATCAAGGATTTTTCAACCAAAACTATTATGTATGCATCTTGTCATAATAGCATGTAAGAAAGCTTCCAACTACAGAAATATGCATTTAATGCCTATTCATAGTATGGAACAGGTTGGAGGCATGCATGCATAACCATGTTTTCCTTCTATTTTATTTGAAAACGTCTTGTCTTCTTAAGTCATGGCTTTTTGGGGCCAAACTCAAAGAAAAAAATTCAATGACACCACATCTAGCATATCTTGTGTGGAGAACAAACTGTAGCCCTTACATTTGATGATGCCATCTTTCTAATCAAATTCCCATTTCTTTAAAATGTATTCATTTATGCCTTTTAATGTTGTTCGAGTTGCCCAGCTAGAGGTATCGTTTAAAAAGTTGCATGCCAACTGCATTTGCTTGAAAGTTCTTAATGTACTCTTTGTGCTTATCCAGCGATCCCGCCAAAAGCATTTGGATGAAATTTTCTAAAACCTTTTTAACCGGTCCATTCTGTGCGAATCCCGTAATCATGGCATTATAATAAGAAAACATTTCATTTCAAAATGCTTTGTTTATTTTGTAAGGGACCGCAACCTTATCTATGTTGCGGCTTTGTTGATGATTCCTTATTTCACGTGCATGAAAATTGAAACCATAGCTTTTATGCTTTCATATCTAGTATACTTTGGCACTACATGTTCCAACCATGTTTGTTTAGAAGTTTCCCAAACCATTTCAAGCTATTACTTATCACCTTTTCTAATTTTAGCCAACTCGCACCTTTTGCACGCTGCCACCTTTTAAAGCATTTTCTGACAAAATCATGCCTTTAACGCTACTTCTGTTTGTGCTGGCAAAAGCCATGGGATTGGGTGTTACACTAGATGATGGCACCTCATTTGTCGCAATACACAAAATTGATCCACATTCACTATTTACTGCAAGTAGAGTATATTCAACTCGGAAGGTTACTTTCATTCCAATACAGATCTTCATACAAGTCTTAAGCAATGAGTAGCACTATACCCCATCACCAAGGCTGATTCAACCCATGAACTGGAGAAGAACTGCACTTGTATTTGGCAGAAAGAAAGAACACCCTCCAACAAACAAGATCCTGAAACATATCAGCAACCTCCTCAAAAGGCCATAAGTAGATTAACACAAACACTGAAATATTAAAACAGCTGTCTCCACCAAAGAACCTTAGGGAGCTGATGTATGGAATTTCAAAAACTCTACAAGTATAGAATGGAACCTGCTACCATGAGATTACAATGAGAAATAAGCTTCCAAAATCAAAACATCAAGTAGGCCCATACAAATGTCATCTTTTCAAAGATTCCACAACTCTGCAACCATTGTATATTAGAATGCTCCTCCTTTTCCTTCATGGCACATAGAACATACAAATTGCACATTTATGTCATATTCAACTTTGGTGGAAGCAATGCTTGCCCCTCGAGTTAGAACAATCAATATTCCAAAAGCAAATGATTTACTGGCTGAGGTGGATTATATAACCTCCAACAGTAATATTGAGCCATTACATAAAACTACAAAGGAGTGTTATCTTGAAGAACTAAATGATAAGAGAGATCACATGGCTCAAGATTACATTCATCAGACCTTTCTCAAATAAATTCATACAACTATGATAAAACTGTGTAAGGGAAGCTTATTACTTTACTTTCAAAACCCCTTCAAGAAGATGTCACTCTTGTCCTTGATGCACAGATAAATGGCTTTGTAAGGCCGATACTTCTTTTCACTGGAACAATTGATACTTTCAAGTTCTCATCTAAGACTAGAGAAATCAATGCAACCTGATGTTTTGAATGCATCAAGAATGTTTTGGACTATACATGTGAACTGACAACCATGACTTGACAATGGATTGGAAAATGAGAAAGAGTGGGAATTCAACTAAGAATGCAAGACAAAGAATTAGATGCATCATTACATGAAAAGTTTAAAATTTTCACACTTAAAATTTTGGTGTAACAAGCACCAACTGTGGAAAATAATCCTAGGGATTATGATGTGTTGGAATTAGGGTAGACAACTGAGAGGGGGGGTGAATCAGTTGTCTCAAAACTTCAATACTTTCTATGGTTAATTATTCCTTTTACCACTTAACAATAGATCAATAATTCAACCATGAAAAACAAGAATCATAAACATATGAGCAACAACACAATAACACACTTAACACCAAGATTTTTGACGTGGAAACCTAGTTAAGGGAAAAACCATGGTGGGGGTTAATCCACAAAGATTAATACTATGTTAAAAGTATTTTACAAATGGGAATGCACATGCATTCAGGCTCACTGCTCAGAGCTCACCACTCAAAAGATGTTCACTACCTACAGAGATGATTACAAGAGGATAACAAGAAGTTTGAACTAATGAATAGCATCTTACTAATGCAAGAATTTAGTTCTGATTAAGCATGAAATACTAATCTTACACATTTCATCTTCACTCTACCCTGTTTACTGATCTGCTATCATCTGAACCTTAGATCTCTGCCCTTTTCACACTTTCTCCATAGTCACATCACACACACCACAAATTCACTTAAATCCATTGACTATATATATACGCATCATGATATTCAATCACTTCTTAGTTGGCTTTAAGAACACTTAGAACTTTGTTGAAGACTTTGCTTTGTCGGCTAAATCCATGCATAACTTGTAATGTAGATCAAAACTTGCAATCGCAAATCATCAATCATGTCAGCCACTATCACTGATCATCACAAATCATCCAACTGACAACTTCCATTTATCTAGAACCAAGATCAATTACAAGGTCGGCTTGTTCTTCTATTGTCTGCACTGTCAAACTGTAACCCTATACTCAAATGCAAATAACTTTTAAATCCTTCGATACCAGAGATTAAAATTCTAGATTTAGATTGCCCTGACAATCCTTATGACTCCTTCAGATTTGCAACATACTCTAATTTACCACTGGAGAGATCCGGACCAAGATACTGGACCCTGTCACATGTTCTATTTCTAGCTACCCAGACTTAGATAAATTCTAATTCTAACTTCTGGTATGAACAAATTATGTTATGCAGATAAGTGGAATAGTCTTAGTTTCCATCAATGACAACAACTGTCATGCGAAGCAGTGTCTCTTGCTAACAATCTCCCCCTTTGGCATTGATGGCAACACTTAGTGAAAAATGACTAAGTGTTACTCCCCCTTACACTATACTCTTATGCTCTCCACTGATTCTGGAGCTCCCCCTTTGCTGGATTCCTCATTTTTCACTATTCTTCACTCCCCCTTTGACATCAATGGCAAAGGATGGGGTCCGCAAGCCAAAATTCTCAAAAATTCTGTATATAATGCCACATATGTACACTCAATCATTAAGTTATATTTACATGAACTTGAGAATATTTGCAAAACTAATTTTCAATTTCTCAAGTTCAGAGGCCCAACATCTTTTCATTCCATCCAAAATTGAGATGTGTCCACTTAGTAAAAATGTATATGCTTTTGCCTTTGTCAGATACGAAGGGTCACTTGTCTGAATTATAGTTTGAGCTTCTGATAATGCATTAAACATTGTTTCTAACTTGGGGGAAATCAATCCCCAAAGCTCACACATTCTCTTCACAATATTACCTTTTTCTTTAACAAGCTTCTTTATTTCATTGGTCAAGCTGATTACTTGACATTCCCAACTTATAGGAGAAATTGTTAGAGGATCACAATTTTGAGATAGATTTGACAATTTTTGTTCTTGCTTCTTTATCTTCTTCTTAATATCCTCACTAACTTTGGGCCAGGATAGACAAAATTTGTATATATCTCCTCCATCACTTAGAGCATTTTGAATGCTCTTTATACTGATACCAAGTATCATCCTATCATTTCTTATTAGGCTCTTTGTTTCACTGAATTTCTTATCCAAAAATTCATTCCTGACTTTAGTCTCTGTAGACTTCTCAATAGACTCAAAATGTGTACTTACATAATTTACAAGGCTCTTTAGATTTCTGGAGGGAGAATCAAATGGATTCTTCTGTAAATTTGGCATTATCTTCTCCAATACAGCGGATGCAAGACTTAATAGTTCACTATCTTCTATGTGAGATTTCAATATCTTTTCACTTGCTTTGGCTTCTGTGAAGGATGCTATCTTCATCATTTGGACTGGAGAGAGAATATCCAAGTTGATTGGTCCTTGAATTAGTTCTGTTTTATCAAACTCTAGCATCTCTTTACTACAAAAACTTTTCACTACATCTGTAGTGTCTCTTGCCACTATTTCTAGAGTACTTTCCTTTCCTTGAGTTTTCACAATATTAGGACTATCAACATTTGCACCATCTCCTTCTGCTTTATCTTCCTTACCTTTGATTTCTTCTTTTGTTTCACCTTTCTCTATGTTATCTGTAGTCAGATTCTTTCCTTTGACCTCACTATTTGCAATCTATTCCTAAGGATCTTGTGTAGCAGCAGTATTCTCAACATTATCTTCTTTTCCAGATTGATCAGAAGAAATTAGAGTATCTCCTGCATCATTAGTTTTATCCACCATCTCTGTATCTTCTTTGTTTATTTGTCCTTCTTTCGAAATATAGGAGTCATCAACCTTGGTTTGCTGCTAATCAGTTTTCATTTTTTCAATATCTGGGATTGATGAATCAATCCCATCATCAGTCTCCTCAACAAATGGAGGATTGTGTCTCTTCAATGCACTTAGAGGTATTTCCTGTGGTTCTTTAACTATTTGGTCCTATTCTCTAAGAATCAATTTGTTCATTCTCTTCTTGCTCCTAAATTCATTCTTCACTTCTTTGAATATCATATTCATTTGAACTTGAGTGATATGAGGGCAAAGTTTTATCAATACATGTTCTCTAAGCTCCATATCCTTGATTTTTGCATTTTCTTTCCTCAACTCCAAAATGTTTGTAAGACTTGGAGGGATCTCAGAAGTTATTTCAATCAGGGCCTTATTATAGATATTCAGATATCTAATAGTTGCTTCCTCTAACACCCTCTTATCTGTATCACTGTATACATCATAGAATTCAGTCATGGGTTTCAAATTTCCACCCACAGTGACTAATTTTATTACATCTTCCACATAAAGTGTGGGCTTCTCAACATATGTATCTGTCTTCTATCTTTTGCTTTCCCTTTTTCTTCCAGAGGGCTTCTCCTTAGTCACCTTGGTAGCTTTTGTTCTCGAGGCTTTCAGCTCCTTTACCTCAGCATCTAAATTTGTTTCTTCTACATCAACTTTTATGCTCTTATAGGTTCTTGTGGCGTTTGTTTTTACTCTTTTCCCTTCTTTTCTTGATGATTTTTCTTCTAGTTTCTCAGGATTGGCAGGTTTTGGGGGAACAGGGGTAGCAACAAAGCTTCTAGTAGTCCTTGATGTGGAGGAGGATCCTACCGGAGTACTTCCTTGTTTCTTATCCTGCTTCTCCTTCTCTGTCTTTTCAGTACTTTCCCTGAATTGCCTCATGGCTTCCTTTGTGAGACCTAGATTCTTGGCCAACTGTTCAACTTCTTTCCTTACTTTTCTATTGGTTTCAGGTTCTCTGAGCTCAGTGTGCAGTTTTAAACTTAGCTCCTTATATGTCCCAAATCTCTCAACTGTTGTGTCTTTTGTCTTGCTTAGAAGATGTTGAGCATACATATTCAAGATTTTTCCATATACTTCATACCCCATGGGCATGATCCAAACAGTTCTGAGTTCCACTGCTTCCATTAAGCATTGATTAGTGTCAACCATAAAACATATTTCATTCTTGTACTTCTCAACAATTGATTTAGGGATTCTTTCCCTTGAATGCATCATACTCTGAAAATTCTTGAAGTATTCCCAGATTACAGTTTTATGAGCTTTATAATCACCAATGTTGTGAAGATGATCTCTAATCTAAATGGCAACTGGCTCATCATTAGTCTAGTGAACACCCTTTACTCCAGGTACTTCATTCATATAGTAGAAAAAAAAACATAGAACCAATGGAACATATTTAAAAGTGTTTTTCTTATCTTTCTTGATTTTGTTCAAGTTTTCAATGAGCTAGTTTTGTAATAGCTCACATAGGTCATAATCTGCATTCTCCTTCAACATTTGATATGCTGCATATATGACAGTTCTGGAGACTAAATTCTCTCTACTAGAGTGGTAGATCTTGTAGCCAATCACCATGGAAGCAAACTTCACATCTAGTTCTATAATGTCATTTATGGTCATAGCCCTCTTATCGAACCTTGAACCGATTGCATCAGTAATAGTTTGGTTTTTCATAGATTTCAACATGGGTAATCTACTGGTTGTGTTTGACCTAGTCACAATTCTAATAACATCCTTGGTAAACTTGAATGGTTTTAATAGCCATATGAATTCATCATGCATTTGATCAAAACATACTGAACCCACTCATCTTCATTGAATGTTGGAAACCCCATAATTTGAACAAAATGTTTATCAAGTAGTGCCTTATACTCAGGTTTAAGGTCATGATTTTCATCCCTGAGATGACTCTCAAACAAATATACATACCTTGAGTCCCCAAATTTAGCTATGTTCGCATGAATATAAACTCTAATATCTTCAACATGCAGCACACCATATGGAACACTTGAAAAAGCACCTAATGGGTCGACTTCTATTGATTTGTGAGGATGCTTCTTAAATTTGGGTTGAGGTCTTTTAGTAATGTCAACAACTAAAGGTGTATCCATTGCAAAAAGATTACAAGTTCAAAGCTTTGCAGATAAATACCTTTTTCATGAAATTAGGGTTGACAGATAAATTCATCGGTCTCACTTCAATTATTGTAATCTCAGCTCAGACACTATTCTTCTTGCTTTCTTCAGGTGCAAAGTGACTCAAATGAGGAATGAACAACCTTTTTATGCTCTGCAAAACCTAATTTGCCTTTGTAATAAATGCTCTGCCCTAACACATCTGGTTACACTGTTTTTGCATACAGTTGATCTTCAATTGTTCCGCAAATCATCATATCCACTTTTTATCTTCCAAAAATCCTTTCAAATGATGTATAATAATCCAAATTATTTTCTCTCATTGTGACAAATTCAAGCACCCATTTATTGGTTGGGGCAATTTAGATTTCATTGCAGTTCCCCTTGAGCTAGAGTCCCTAATTCAATTCCTAGAGGAATTATCAGCATCAGATTTTGGTGCGGACCCATTAATATTATTCACAACACTTTTCTTGACCCTTGTCTTGCTCATTTCATTCTGGATCTCATTCACATCAATTTTGACCTTGCCTTTGTCTTGTCTCTGCTCATCCAGTTTTCTATTTGCCAGACCTCTTCTTTCATTATTCCTACTTCTACAAAATCTTGCAGTATGACCAGATCTATTGCAATTAAAGCACACAAAATTTATTTGCTTATATACTTAATTTTCTCTTGATCTGCACTGATTAGCCATGTGTCCAAATCCATTGCAAGTAAAGCAATAACCATTGAAAGAGTTGCCATTTCCTCTAGAGTTATTCATTATCATACTTCTACATTCATTTGATCTATGACCATACCTCTTACATTTGAAGCATTGACCGGAGAAGGATGGACCATTTTGATTTACTCTACTTCTACACTGAGTAGCTTTATGACCAAATTTATTGCAATTGAAGAAATTTCCATTGAATGATGGATATCTTTTAGCATTAGGCTATCTTACCAGAGGTCTTCTAGGTCTATTTCTCCTATTCCTTGGCTGAAAGTTTCTTTGTCCAGATCCGGAGCTTTCACCTTTCTCATATCCAAGACCATGCTTGTCATCACCCCTTTTCTATCCTTCAAGCAATGCTTCAAGTTTAGCTGAGCTTATCTTGAACTTCTCCTTGTATTCATTTGCAACTTCTAGGTCATGTCTGAGAATGACAATTTGTCTCTCAAGTTCTTTCTCATTGTCTCTTCTTTCTTGTAGATTAGACTCTAGGAGGCTAGCTATTCTGTCCAATCTACAACATTCTTCAGTTCTTTCTTTTAGATTTTGATTCAGGTCTTCTTCAGTTTTCTTCCTATCTTCAATTTCCTTGGTTAGCCTCATCACCCCAGATTCCATCTCATGTTTTAGGACAATAATTTCTTTAGCTAACTTTTCACATTGTTTTGTTTTCTCTTTCAGGGCCTTGTCCTTTTCGTTGTCCTCATAATGATTTCTCAGTTGAATAGGTTGCTCCTTCCTCTTTTCATTGGATTTGCTCAATTTTGTTTTTAAGGTCTCAATGAAGTCTTCAACATTTTTAAGGTCCTCTTGCAACTCTTTGGCTTCTGTTCTAGACTGCTCAAGATCGTCCTTGGAGGTTGTATTCATCCATTTTATTGCCTTCCCAGATCTTCCTCAAGCTCTTAAACTTTTCAAAGGAACCTTGCTCTGATACCAATTGTTGGAATTAGGGCAGATAACTGAGAGGGGGGGTGAACCGGTTGTCTCAAAACTTGAATACTTTCCACGATTAATTCTTCCTTTTACCACTTAACAATAGATCAATAATTTAACCATGAAGAACAAGAATCATAAACATATGAGCATAAACATAATAACACACTTAACACCAAGATTTTTAATGTGGAAACCTGATTAAGGGAAAAACCACAATGGGGGTTAACCCACAAAGATTAATACTCTGTTAAAAGTATTTTACAAATGGGAATGCACATGCATTCAGCCTCACTACCTAGAGCTCACTGCTCAAAAGAGGCTAACTACCTATAGAGATGATTACAATAGGATAACAAGAAGTTTGAATTGATGAATAGCATCTTAAGAATGCAAGAATTTAGTTTCGGTTAAGCACAAAATACTGATCTTACACATTTCATCTTCACTCTGCCCTGTTTATTGATCTGCTATCATCTGAACCTTAGATCTCTGCCCTTTTCACACTTTCTCCATAGTCACATCACACACACCACCAATTCACTTAAATCCATCATCTATATATATACGCATCATGATATTCAATCACTTTTCAATCAACTTCAAGAACACTTAGAACTTTGTTGAAGACTCTGTTGTGTTGGCTAAATCCATGTATAACTTGTAACACGGATCAAAACTTGCATTCACAAATCATCAATCATGTCGGCCACTATCATTGATCATCACAAATCATCCAACTGACAACTTCCATTTATTTGAAACCAAGATCAATTACAAGGTTGACCTATTCTTCTACTGTCTGCACTATTAAACTATAACCCTATACTCAGATGCAAATAACTTTTGAATCCTTCATTACCGGAGATTTAAATTCTAGATTTAGATTTCCATGACAATCCTTATGACTCCTTCAGATCTGTAGCATACTCTGATTTACCAAGCGAGAGATCCGGACCAAGATACCGGACCCTGTCACATGCTCTGTTTCTGGCTACTCAGACTTAGATAAATTCTGATTCTAACTTCTGGTATGAACAAATTATGTTATGTGGATGAGTGGAATAGTCTTAGTTGCCATCAATGACAAAAATTGTCATGCGAAGTAGTGTCTCTTGCCAACATGATGTACCTAAGGAGATTGAGGAGTACCTGTGTGTACAGTCATCTCCTAAAACTGAAATGAAAAATCTCAAGGTTGATAAATGAATATGAGAAGTTATCCCAAAATGTAAATGAATTGCAGTAGCAAAGTGTAAACAAATTTTTTGTAATTTTGGTGGATTATATGTAATCCAATGAAAACTATAATGCAATTGCAAAATTTTGACAATCTTTCCTTTCTTATTAATGATTACATGAATGAGAATAGATTTGTATTATGAATGAATTAAATGCCATGGAAAAACTAATCTGTGATTAATCTACAAACTTTAGGAAGAAGTAGATGGTAGCAAAGGTTCAGATTAGAACTAGAATGGGATAGCCAGGATGAAGGGCAACCTTTAGGGCACTCTGAAAATAAACTTGATTGAATCATTGCCTTACTTCAAGATACAAGAGTGAGAGTAGGAACTCTTGAACATGAAGTTAGGGCTTGGCAAGAACACAGGCAAGATGCCTGGCTTATGACGAGACATGTCATAATGATGCCACCCAAAGTGAGCATGGAGAAAATAACTCCAAGGCTAGACAAGAAGTGGATAGAAGGAGCCATATGGATATGGAACTATCCTAAGACATGAAAAAGGTTATGGCTCCTAAATTTGATGGATCTGTAAGCAGAGATGTCGCAGAGGCATGGCTTACGAAAATGGAAAAGTATTTCAAAATCAGGAACTATAATGAGGTCACTAAAGTAGTATGGGGGGCATTCCAATTGGCGGGTGAAGCATCCACATGGTGGATGAATAAAAAGATGGAACTAGACTTGAGGTCTACAATCCTTACTTGGGATAGGTTTGTGGAACGTTTTAGGCAAAGATGGTTGCCGTAGTTGTTCTATGACCAGAAGCTTATAGACTCCCAGATTGGAGGCGAGGTTAATGTTCATGGTCCTACTACAATGGACCAATTCTATGAAAAGGCAATCAAATAGGAATAGAAATTGAAAGCTATGTCATCTTATAGAGAAAGGAATCGAAAGAGATGCAATTGGTCTTAATCCTCACAATCCTCTAAGAAAAAGGGGAAGAAACCAGATTATTCTGAGAAAAATGATAAGGGGACCAAGCATAAGAAAACTAAGTCTAAGGGAGAGAAAAAGGGTAATAACTACTCCAAGAAGAATGGAGACATTCTGGAAAACCTTAGGAGAGGCGTGGACCAGTGGGAGGGTGCTTCACATGTGGCGATGATCATTATGCCAACTAGTCTCCTAACAAGACACAGGAAGCACAACCGAGAGGAAATCCTCTACCCTCTCAACAAGCAGCGTTCCAGCAATGCATACATGCAGCCTTGGACATTAGGAAAGTTGAATACCAAATAACTCTCATTGAGACATCAAGTATTTTATTTGGTCTTCCAATTTTAGTTTTAATTGACACTGGTGCTACTGAATGTTTTATTTTTCCTAAAATTGTAAACAAAATTCGTAGAAAGGTTGGATTCATGGGAAACTCATGGTCTGTAGTATATGCAAACTAAACCAAGGTTCAAGTAGAGCAATGCTTATTTGAGGTTAGGGTTGAACTTCTAAACTTCTCCATGGAAGTAAATCTTTATGTAGCCCCACTAGGCTCATATGATGTTATCCTAGGGATAAATTGGTTATGGAAACATCGAACCAAAGTGGATTGTTATGCTAAAACAGTAGAGTGTCTGGATGATTTAGGAAACAAAGTCTTTCTCCAAAGAAAACTTAGGGAAGTGAAACTGAGACAAATTTTTGCCCTGTAAATGAAAAGAAATAAAAAGAAAAGAATGCCAACTTTTCGCTATCAAAATGGAAAAACTAAATGAGACTGAGGAAAGATTAGATATGGATAGATATCCTTTCCTTAGAGATTTTGAGGATGTATTTCTAGATGAGCTACCGAGATTACCTCCTAAAAGACCCTTTGACTTCTCCATTGATATAATTCCAGGGTTAGAACCCATCTCTGAAGCCCCCTACAGAATGACCACCATAGAATTTATGGAGCTAAAAGCTCAATTACAAGAGTTGTTAGATAAAGGGTTGATTAGACCTAGTGTGTCGCCTTGGGGAGCACCAGTCATCTTCGTGAAAAAAAAAGATGGTACTTTGTGGTTATGCATAGATTATTGCATGTTGAACAAAGCAACCATTAAGAATAAGTACCTGTTACCTCACATCGATGATCTTTTCGATCAAATGAGGAGTGCAACCATGTTTTCAAAGATCAATCTTCAGTTTGGGTATCATCAATTGAGGTTGAAGGATGAGGACATCCATAAGATAGCCTTCAGAACAAGGTATGGGCATTATGAATTCATTGTCCTACCTTTTGGGTTAACGAATGCACCAGCAACATTTATGAATCTTATGAATAGTGTGTTCAGGGACTATTTGGACAAGTTTGCCCTAGTGTTTCTTGATAACATTCTAATTTATTCTAAGAATGAGGAAGAGCATCTACAACATTTAAGAATTGTTCTTCAGAGGCCGAGAGAACATAAACTATATGGCAAGCTTTCTAAGTGTACATTCTTTCAAGAGGAAGTATAGTATTTGGGCCACATAATTTCAACTAAGGGAGTAGTTATGGACCCAACTAAGATTAAGGCTATTTTGGAATGGCCGATACCAGAAAATGTTCATGAGGTTCGAAGTTTCATGGGCCTTGCTGGTTATTACAAGAAGTTTTTGAAAAACTTTTTAAAAATTGCATATCCTATAACTTCCTTGCAAAGAAAAGGCAAGAGACTTGAATGGTCAAAAAAGTGCCAGGAGGCCTTTGACCTACTAAAGGAAAAATTGACTTCAACACCAATTTTGAAAGTACCTTACCCAGAGGGTCAATTTATAGTCATTATCGATGCCTTAGGAGAAGGATTAGGTGATGTACTAGTCCAGGATGGACAAGTCATTGTATATGAATCGTATAAACTAAAAAATTATGAACAAAACTATGCCCCACATGATTTGGAACTGGCAGCAGTCATTCATGCACAGGGATAACTTTAAGAACCCCCACCCCCCTCGGAGAAGGTGTATAAATCTGGCGAATCATGTATACTTCCCGAGAAAAATATTAATTTTATTGGCAAATTTTTTAATTTTTCCAGGAAAAAAAAAATTATTTGGCAAATTTTTTGTAATCGCTAGAGGTCTATAGAAAATCCTAGAGAATTGTAATTTTTTAAAAACCAATGAAATATTTTCATTGGCGATTAAAACCTATTTTCGAACCAATTAAATATTTTTGTTGGCAAATTAAACCTATTTTCAAAATAAGAAAATATTTTTGCTGGCGATTAAAATCTAATTTCAAACTAGAAAATATATTTACATTGGCAAATTAAACATGTTTTCAAAATAAGAAAATATTTTTGGTGGCAATTAAAATCTAATTTCAAACCAAAAAATATATTTACATTGGCGAATTAAACCAATTTTCAAAGCAATAAAAAAATTATTGATGAATTTAAATATAGTTTCAAACCAATAAAAAAATAATTGGCAAAATAAACTGTTATGCCAATAGAAAATCATACTATGTGAATGGCATCAAACTTTAGTTGAAGTTCCATTTTGGGCTGCAGTTTTGACACACCCATCTTTCTACATAAAGTCTTTGGAATAGAGATAAGTGTCAAGTAACAATGGTTCTGATTAACAAAAATTAATAGATAATTATTTAATTGAGCTACATAAATTGCCTTCCCAAATACGTGCAATTGTGGTTTTCATGACATTCCTTATTTATTACGAAAGGACAGAGGTCACTTCGAGCATGGATGTCATTAAATGGAAAATATTCAAGATACAAGTCATCAAAGTCAAGCACATACCAAGAAGATGGTACTCTACTCCAAACCCTCAACCTCACTTAGTTTAGTATGCTTACATGGGGATATTAAGGAAGTTGCTAAATAATTGATATATATTATTTGTTGTTTGTGAAGGAGAATCCTGTGAGATCCAATATGGTAGTGGATCAATATCTAGTTTCTTAAGTAAAGATGATGTCACAGTTGGGAAACTTGTTGTGAAACATCAGGTTAGTAATTTTGGATGTTAAGGCTTCCTAGTTGGATATCAAAGATCTTTTCTCATCAACTTAATTTGGAATTTATGTATAATTAATGGATTCTTTCATGGTGCAGGTCTTTACTAAGACAACACATGAACCAGGGTTGACATTTTTTTGAGTCAGTAAGGATGCTTAGAGCATCATAATATATTAATATTAATAAAAACATTTTTACAGATTACAAAAAAGGCCCTTCCTGGCCAAAAAGATAACATATGCAGAGCATTTTAACTAAGAACCCTGAATAGAGCTACAGATCTAAAAGGTCCTTTCTAGCCAAAAAGGAAACCAAAGTTACAATGAAGCCAAAAACTTAAAATAGAAAGAGTGGTTCACATGCTATCCATATTTAAATCTGCAACCCTAAAGCCATGAACCCCCAGTTGGATTCTCTTGAGAAAGGACTATGTCATCATTGGTGAAGGGAACTACCAGTGGTTGGAAATTTGACAAGAAGCTCCATGCATTGAATACTTCCTCTATCCTTTCCCTCTTGGACCTTCCAAATGTAGATTTGTGAACCTGTAGTGAATTATCAAAGAGCTCTCTGTTTCCTGATTGCAAACTTGAAATCATCGCTTGATAAACATAGTTAAAACTGGTTTATTAAAGATATCTTCATGAAGGAAGAGTCTCCCTACCAAGGTTGAGCCATCATGGAGATTATAAGTAGAAAAATATTCAAATAACTTGACATCTGGGACTAGATAGTCATGAACAAACATTGATGCTATCCTTTTAACCTTATCAACCTGATGAAATAAGTCCATTGCATTTGAGAGAAAATGAGATACCAGATGCGAAGCATAACATACCTTGGATTGTAGCAAAAAATCTCTATCACATAAATCTATCAAAGCATCCTCCACCGACTCTTCATTGAACAGTTTGAAGGCCATAGGTAACATGACAAATGGGACCTAGGAGGACCCCTTGAGCTGTACCCTGCCCAAAATAGGGGGGAGAACTTGGGCACCCAGGCCCTAGTCTTGCCCTATTTTGGGGCAGTCCCAGTTTCTAGGTGCCAGTTTATGACTATTATTTGGGTCCTTTGTTGACATGGTAAGTTTGAATTATGAAAATCTTGGCGAGAGTGTTTGTAGTTGCATATAAAAAAATATTTAGGCACTCATTTGTAAACTAGATGGCAATTGTGATGTTCAAGTGTTCTCAAGGTGATTCAAGGCTTTCATTGTGTTGCAAGAGTAGATTTGTGTGGTTTATGTGTTTGTGTTTGTAGATTTGAGCATCCATTTCATCATGGAATGAAGAGCATCTTTCTCCCATGATATCTTCACTACAAGGTGACATTATATTGTGTTTTCATTATCATTTCCTTTAGTTTTGCCTCTTCCTCACAAAGGCACACACTCTCTATCTGACAATGGTGTTCAGAGACTTAAATGTCCTCCGAGGCTTGACTGAGGCAAGCCTGTAAACACCACAACCCCTCCCAAAGTTTTGTGATTGCAGGTTGCAGGTGTCGCATATGGAAAATGTAGAGTTGTAGGAAGGATCAATAGACATCAAGGATTTAGGATCTTAAGAGAAGCAGCACATTGAAGCCCTTTCTAGACTTGGGCGCTCGCTTCTTTGTCCTCCGCAGTTGAATTTCTGGAAACAGAAGTTACAGTGTTGATCAGTGTTGGAAGAAGGTCAGGATTCCGCAAAGAAATTAGTACCTTGGACTTGGGTACCTGCTCCTGTGTCCCCAACGTTTCAGCCTCAAAACCCCAAAAATAGGTACTTTGTGATTTGATATTTTACTTCCATCTGCAAGAGTTTTTTCTATTATTCTTCCATTTACAGTTGTAATTGTGAAATTAAGGTTTAATGGTCAATTAAGCATAAGAGAAGGAAAATTGATAATTAAATTCCCTAATCCAAGTTTTCCTACATCTCACAGTGATCTAGGGTATGATAGTGAATTGCCACTCGACCCTAGATCCTTGAATGTATAGGGTGAAAGGAGGATTCAAACATCTAAACACTTAAAAAATTAACAAATCCCAATTTTACCCTAAACATTTTGGTGAACCCATGTTTTTGGACTTAAATTGCAACTTTATGAGTGTTTGTCTTCATATTTGGATCTATTTCATTCATTCATATAGTCTTTCACTTTATTGCATTGAGAAAAATTCAAAAAAAATGAAAAATTTGAAAAAATTCAAAAAAGTTACGTTGTTTGGCTTACTAAATTGCATCAATTCTTTCTAATTTTTCCTAATTAATTTTTTTTTACATCAGATCTGATATAAACTATAGAAAAACACAAAAATTCAATAATTTGCATTGCATTTTCATCATTAATTTGCTAGGCTAAGTTTGTAGAAATTTTAACAATTTTCATTAAACCTAGTAATTCCAAAATCTAGGGTTAGTAGGCAAAATCTTATTTCAGATTTTTCAATTGATTTTAGAGGCTCATTAAAATTTGAATTTGGCTGTAGTCTTTCATTTTACTGTAAATTTGCATTTAGATTTAAAATATTTGCATTTTTTGCATAGAAAATTTCAACAAAAACTAGCAATTTTCATGCATTTTCAGTAGATTTGCATTGGAATTTTGCATATTAGAGCTTGAAAATTATTTTCAGATCTGATATTAATTAATTTCCATCATAAATGAGACTTAAAAACATTCACATAGCATTTTGTCCCAAGATCTCAAACCTAGGGCTTCAAAAACACTGATTTTCACTAAAATTGGCCTTATCGACTCTATAAACTTGCACCATAGGCATGTTGTGAAAAGTATTTTTGCATTAATTGTATTTTATCAGGGTAATCATTTTCTTCCCCTCCTAAAAATCTTCACAACACCCTTTTAACGGGCTCTTGTATTGAAAATTCGGCGAAAAACTACACATTTTGACTATTTTTGCCCTAGGGTTTGACCTAGTTTGCACTCCAAGCGTGTTGTGACAAATTTTAGGGACTGATTTGAATGATATAATTAGTATTACTTTCTGCACATACTTAAATTCATTGCAACACCCCCTTTTGCTAGGTCTTGGAATTGAAAAACCATGAAAAATAGCCTATTTTTGCTATATTTCACTAGGGTTTTACCTTAAGTGGCACTAAAAGAATGTTGTGTTGGATATTTTGATATTAAGTGGCCATTATTACTGATATAATTTTCTTTCTATCATAATTTTCCTCACAACACCCTTTGTCATGCTCTTTTACATTGAAATTTTGTGAAAAATTGCATATTTTTGGATATTTTCACTAGCTTTTGACTAGCCTTCATCCTAAGTTTGCATAAAAAGTGTGTTGTAAAGGATATTACTTCTGTATTGGACTGATATCAGACATATTAATTTCTTCCCCTAATCAAAATCCTTACAACACCTTTTATTTCATTCATTTGCATTTAAAAAAGTACAAAAAATCAAGCATTTTAGGTCATTTTTGGCATATAGCTTTGCACTAGTCTTTTGCATCAAATTTGAAAATCTTTTAAATTCTAATTTTACATTGAAAATAATGAAATGGCACCTTCATGTCATTTTTCTATGGTATCTCTACATGTATTTATCAAAGATCTTGATTTTGACAAATTCCTAATCCTCATGAGTGAACATGCTATGATATTAGAAGATTTAACCAAATTCATCTCTAGGAACACTCATGAGAAAGATGAAAGTGAAAATCCTTTTTCCACCATAGAGTATGATGATTATGATGTACCTTCCTCTCATCCCATTTCTCTCACATTAAATACTTTAGGGATGGATGCTGGGTGTAATCAAGAGGGAAACAATGTTGATTCGATAGTTATTAATAGACTTGGTAGCACTATTCCTAAGATGGTTGTGTGGGGGGCACCTAATGCACCTTCTCTCTTAAAGCCGGTGATTACAGTTCAAGGTGTTCAAAATGTGTTACAACAACCACACCACAATGTGATTGCTCACACGTACAACACCCGTAATAACAAGCAAAGTAACCAAGCACTGCATGTGTCTATCTCTCTTCCATGTTCTCAACCTATGCTCCCTCCACCACCTCATCTTACTCATAAAAGTGGTCAAGAGTATGATCTTGTCAAACAGCTTCTCGCTACTCCAGCTAAGATCTCTCTTTGGGATTTAATACAAACATCACCTACATACCATGGAATGCTCCAAGAATCTTTGCAAAAGGTGATTGTCCCACCTACTACTAAGCCTAATGATGTAGTAGCCATATTGGATAGTATGCATGTGACAAAAATAGATATTCTCTTTCAAGCACAGGAATTACTGTCAAGTGAAGTTCAAAACCAATATGATCCTCTTATAATCTTTGTCACAATAAATAGAACGTTGGTAAAATGAGTTATGATTGATAATGAATTGGCTCTTAATGCTTGTGGCATTGACTTATTACATAAGATTAAAGTTGATAATCTGCCATCAAGCTGGAACCATTAAGTATCCGTGCTTTTGATAATGTTGGATGACAATCCATAGGTGCTATATATTTATTAGTTGATTATAAGAAATGTCACTAGATCTTATCAAGCAAAGAAAAATAAGCTATCTCAGTATCATGGCTTATCACTTTTGAAACGCTTCTCCTCTTTCACAATTGACACAATTCCATGGAAGGACAATCGACATGCAGATGCGATGGTGAGTGTTTCCTACCTTATACCCCTTGAAGATTCATCCATAGACTACCACTTCACCATTCACAACCTTACCTCACAATCTATATCTAAAAACTCTTCTAATAACGCCTTTTGTTGTATCATTGATTCAGACGAATGGTACTCCCATATATTCCAATATTTGTGTAACGGTACTTTTCCTAATCCTTCATCTAAAAATTATTTAGCTTGTATTCGCAAGCTCGTGGCATGTTACATCATTCTACCTAATGTTCTTTATTGTAGAGGATACAATGACCTCCTTCTCCATTGTCTCAACAAATCAAAGATTCCTATTGCCCTAGAGGAGGCACATTCAGGTGCTTGTGGGGGAATTTTGGAGGTAGATCTTTGGTTTAAAAATTGCTTCGCATGGGTTACTATTGGCAAAGTATGGAACAATATTCTTTCACTTTCATCAAGAGTGCCCTTAATGTCAAAAACATAACAATATCATTCAAGGTCCTACCCATGAACTTCATACCCTGATATCCCCTTGGCCATTTTTTGTGTGGGGCTTGGATCTTATTGGAAAAATCTCTCCTCCTTCTTCTCAAGGACACACTTTCATCCTCACATCTACTGACAACTTCCTAAAATGGGTTGAAGCAGTTACACTCCAATCCAGGATTGCTAAAGTAATTTGTCACTTTCTTCTTGATAACATCATTTCTTGATTTGGTCTTTATTCCGCTATTGTTTCTGATAATGATTCATCATTTAAGAACAAAGAAGTGAAGAAGTTCCTTGAGAAATTTCACATTCAACATCACTTCTCTACACCATATTATCCATAATCAAATGGCCAAGAAGAAGCTTACAATAAAACAATTGAGCAAATCCTTTGGAAAAATGTTAACAAACATGGCAAGGATTGGCACACTCAACTTTCTTACACATTGTGGGCTTACCAAACAAGTGTTTGTATGGATACCGGTACCACCCCGTACAATCTCATGTATGGTGTTAATGCAATCATGCCACTGGAGTTAGAAATTCCTTCATTACAAATTTATCTCAATGGAATCCTTGACAAAAAATCTTACAAAGAACAAAGACTTCAACAGCTTGAGATGCTCGATGAACAACACATCCACACTCTTGAACATCTCCAACCCTATCAAAGGAACATCTAACATAACTACAATAAATGTGTCATCCATCACTCATCCACGGTTGGTGACTTGGTGTTCTACGAAAATCAATGCCATGTAAATGCTCCTCTAGGCAAAAAAAGGAGTTTAGCCCAAATTGGTTTAGACCTTACATCATCACTGAAGTCTATGGATCAGGTGCATATAGATTATCTGCGATGAATGGTACACCTCTCAAAGAACCTATTAATGCTATTCACTTGTGTAGATTCTATGCTTAGCTTTTCTTTCTTAACTTTACATTCTATTTTCATTCTTCAATAATATGCTAGCATTCATTTAAAGCACATTATGTTAGATAGTTAATATATTTATCTATTTAGTATAGTTTTCTTCATTCATGACAAATGTATGATTGTCTTGAGTTCTTAAAAGTAGTTTTCTTAGTTTTTGAGAATTACTTTTGTTAGCATATGTAACATCAGAAAACATCCCCTTGGGGGCTTTTCCCTCATAAGGTTTAGCTCCTGGGTCTTTTGCATGCATTTAGGACATCTTACTTCATAATTTGGCATCCCGATGGAATGAGCCCTAGGTAACATGACAAATGGGACCTAGGAGTACCCCTTGAGCTGTACCTTGACCAAAATAGGAGGGGAGGACTTTGGCGCCTGCGCCCTAGTCCTACCCTATTTTGGGGTAGTCCCAATTTATGGGTGTCAATTTATGACCTTTATTTGGGTCCTTTGCCGACATGGTAAGTTTGAATTACAAAAATCTTGGCAAGAGTGTTTGTAGTTGCATATAAAAGTATGTTTAGGCATTCATTTGTAAACTAGATGGCAATTGTGTTGTTCAAGTGTTCTCAAGGTGATTCAAGGCTTCATTATCTTGCAAGAGTAGATTTGTGTGGTTTATGTGTTTGTGTTTGTAGATTTGAGCATCTATTTCATCATGGAATGAAGAGCATCTTCCTCCCATGATATCTTCACTACAAGGTGACATTATATTGTGTTTTCTGTTGATAACTGAGAGGGGGGGTGAATCAGTTATCTTACATTGCTTCAGCTTTTTGAACTTCCTTAATAGTTAATGCAATATTAAATCAGATGAATAAACATAACCATGAAATAGAAGCAACACCAATACACATGACAGAATGATTTTGATGTGGAAAACCTAGTTAAGGGAAAAACCACAGGGTGATTAACCCAAGATATTATTCTCTGTTAGAAGAATAGAAGATACAAAATGGCACTTACCAATTAGGGCTCACTACCTGAGCACACTGCTCACAAGAGGATCACTGCCTACAAGAGACTCACTGTCTACAAGAAAGGAAGGTAACTCAATGTTTGAACTGATGAGAAGCATCTACACATGCTGAGGTTTAGTTCCGGTTAAGCTCAATAAATTGCTCTGCTGCACTTCATTCTTACTCTCTTTTGATGCTACTGTACTGTCACATTCCGAACTTGTCTTACTATCTTCACTCTGCTCTTCTACTTTTCTTCACACTATACAATACACCACACACACCCTCACATCTAAATCCATCTTGTATATATATATCCGCACAAGTGATTTCAACACTTTTCTAGTCGGCATTCGGACTAGTCAATATTATCTCAAACTCTGGTCTGTCAGCTGAATCCTTGCATACCAAGTAATTTGAATCAAGGATATGCTTGTAGAAGTCTTCAATCATGTCGACCAATCATGAATGATAACTCAAGAAACTTAGTCATTAGCAATATCTCTTCCGGATTTGAATCTGACACTCTACCAGTATAGTTCTTCCTCTGTCTACTCTGTCAAACAGGAACCCAACACTCAACATATCTCTTCACCGTTTCATCACCAGAGGGTAAATCCTTGGAATCTATACTCAAGGTACTCCTCTTGACTTCCCCAAATCTGTACTTTACTGAAATACTTCCTCTGAGAGATCTGGACTTGACTATCAGACCTTGTTGACTGCTATGTTCTTGCTTATCGGATCATAACACTTCTTCAATTTGACTTTCGGTAGAGACTCATCATGTCTTGCGGATGTGTGGGATAACCTTTGTTGCCATCAATGACAACATTCATGAATCCATATAGTGTCTCTTGCCAACAATCTCCCCCTTTGGCATTGATGGCAACACTTAGTGAAAAATGACTAAGTGTCACACTATACTCCCCCTTGGCTGATGCTCTGTCTCTATGTACATTTTCTGGAGCTCCCCCTTAGCTGGATTCCTCATTTTTCACTGCTCATCACTCCCCCTTTGACATCAATGGAAAAGGGTGGGGTCCGAACACAAAAAATTTCAAAAATTAATCTATACGTAGTCGCATAAGTATATCATCCGGTTGTACTCTACATATACTTTAGTATGTCTGCAAAAGTGTTTTTCAATTGTACAACTTTGGTTGCCCAACTCAACTTCATCCTGTCCAAAATTAATATGTGACCACTCAACAGGAATGCAAAAGCTTCTGCCTTCTTTAGATCTGTCGGATCATTTGTCTTGGCTGTGGTTTGAGCATCACTTAGGGCCTCATGCATGGCCTCCAACTTAGGAATGATTATTCTTCTAAGTTCATTTAACCTGTTGATTCTATTTTTCTTTTCTTTCTCTAGCTTCGTAATTTCATCCAAGACTGCAATAGTCTGACATTCTTGATTTACTATGGATGAGTTAAGTGGATCAAAATTTTGAGAAAGTTTTGTTAGTTTGATCTCCCATTCTTTCATTTTCTTCTCAATCTCCATTGTTGCTTTAGACCATGATAGACAAAATTTATATATTTCCCTGCCATCTTTAAGAGCATTTTCTAAGCTCTTTATCCCTATATCCATATTTCTTCTATCATTTGATATTAGACTTAGTACTTTAGAGAATCTTTTATCAAAAAACTCTTTCTGGACCTTTTCCTCAGTTGATTTCTCTAAGGACTCAAAATGAGTGCTGACTGAACTAACAAGAGACTTAAGATTACCTGATGAGGAAGCTGATGAATCCTTCAGAAAGGATGGCATGATCTTTTCAAGCACACCGGATGTAGCTTCTATTAGCTCATAGTCTTCCATGTGAGACTTCAGGAGTTTTTCTTTTGCCTTTGCATTAGTAAATGAAGCTATCTTCATTGTTTGTACTGGGGAAAGAGAATCGAAATCAAATGGTCCTAGTAGAAGTTCTGGTTCATCAATCTCCATTGTCTCTTTGTTTAAGAATTCTTTGACAATTTCTGCAGTGTCTCTTGCCGGAGACAGAGTTTTCTTTTCTTTTGTAGTCTTAGAGCTGTCATCTTCTTTTCCCTTCACTTCTTTTTCTTTCTCCTCTATTCTTTCTTCTCCTTTGGATCTGGAGTCAGTAGGGGAAACTAGAGGAGTAATGTTTGTTTGTTCATGGGCCACCTCTTTTGGAGCAGAGGATTCCAAGCCCTTATCTTCACCGGTGTCCATTACTCCTTCTGTCATTGCCTCAGTAGATCCTTCTTCAACACTTGTGGCTGAGGGATCAACACCTAAGTCCTCTATAATAGGAAGATTGAATCTTTTGAAGGCATTCAGGAGGATCTCTTTTGTTTCATTTGCTACTTTATCAGTTTCTCCAAGCATGAGATGATTCATTCTAGCTTTGCTCCAGAACTCATCCTTGCAATCTTTGAAGATCATATTCATTTGTTTCTAAGTGATTGAAGGATAGAGCTGAATAGCTATCTGCTCCCAAATTTCTAGATCTTTGGCTTGGGCATTGTTCTTCCTTATTTCAAGTTCCTTCTCTAAGCTTTTGGGGATCAGAGATATAATTTCAATGAATGCTTTGTTGTAGATGTTTATATACCTGACTGTGGCATCTTGCAACATCTTTTGATCAGTTTCACCATAATCATCATAGACTTCAACCATTGGATGAAGATTTCCATCCACAATAACTGATTTGATGATGTCATCAATGTGAAGAGTGGGTTTTTCAACAAATTCCTCTGCCTTTTCTTCTTCACCTTGACCGGTAGAGGATTTACCAGATGTTTTCTTCTTTTTCTTCATTTTCTTGACTTCTTCATCATATTCAGTTTCTTCTTCATCCTTTTGACTAGCATAAGATCTTGTGGCTTTTGTCTTAGTTCTCTTCTCTCCTTTGCTGGATGATTTTGCTTCCGATTTTGATGCCCTTGAGCTTTTAGCAGTGGTAGGTGCAAATTTCTTTGATGATCTGGTTTGGGTGGAAGATTCTACCGGAGCACTTCTTTCCTCTTTTGCTTCTTTTTCTTTTTCTGTTCCTTTTGTCTTTTCTGTGTGGGCATCAAGTGCCTCTTTTGAGATTCCATGCCTCTTGGCAACTTCTTCAACTTCCCTTCTTACTTTCCTCTTGATTTTAGGCTGTCAGAGTTCTACATGGATCTTTACACACAATTCTTCAAAGGTTCCAAACCTTTCTGGCTTAGGATCCTTTGGTTGACTCAACATATGTTGAACATGCAGCTCCACAATGTTCTCAACCACCTCATACCCCATTGGCATGATCCATACTGTTCTTGGTTCCAATGCCTCCATTAGACACTGATCAGTCTCTACCATAAAGCATACTGTGTCTTTGTATTTGTCAACTAGAGATTGGGGAATTCTCTCTACCTTGCATCATGTTTTGAAAGTTTTTGAAGAAGCCCCAGAGAGCTGTGTTTTGTGCTTTGTCATCACCAAGTCCATGCAAATAATCCCTGATTTGTATGGCAACCGGTCTATCATTCTGCCATACCCATCCACTAGATCTGGGTAGCTCATTCATAAAGTAGAAGAATAGATAGAGTATTAGGCCACCAAATTTGAAGGAATTCTTCTTATGCTTCTTTATCTTCTGTAGGTTCTCCAAGAGTTGGTTTAGATGGAGCTCACAAAGGTCATAGTCTGCATTTTTTCTCAACATTACATAGGCAGTGTAGATAGCAGTTCTAGGTACTAAATTCTCCCTGCTAGAATGATATATCTTGTAGCCGATGATCATGGATGCAAACTTGATATTCGGATCAGTGATATCTTCTATTGTCATTGCCCTTTTGTCGAACCTTGATCCGGTAGCCTCACTCACAATTTGGTTTTTGACAGATTTGAGAACAGGTATCCCATCGGATGAGTGCAATCCGGTAACTGCCCTAATGGCATCTTTTGTGATTTTGAATGGTCCATTCAACCACATGAAGTTGTCATGTATTCTGCTCAAAATATACCCGACCCATTCATCCTTAGCAAAACAAGGGAAATGTATGCATTGTGCAAAGTGCTTGTCCTAGAGGGCCTTGAATTGGGGTTTGAGCTCAAATGAATCATCTATTAGTTGTTTGTGGTAGATATCCCTCAATTTGAATTCTCTAAATTCTTCAATGTTTGCATGAATGTAAACCCTAATATCTTCTGTATGTAAGATACCATGTGGTATACTGGAAAATGCTCCTAGGGGATCTACTTCCAAGGATTTGTAGGGATGTTTCTTGAATTTGGGGCGAGGCCTATCAGTGATCTTTACAATATTCAGAGTAGCCATCATTCAAGGATTTACAGAGAGATGTTTGATAACGGAAAATACCTCTTGTGCTTGTAGGGTTCGCGGAGTGAACTTGAGTGATTTGCTGATTGAATCAACTCCAACGGTTGGTCTTTGAGAAGTTTGAAGCAATTTGTTGCAGAGCTCTCCTTTCTTTCTTTTCAAATGCAAATGTGCAAATGACGAGCACATGAACCCTTTTAATTGCAACAAAAACCCTAAATTCATACTGTAATAAATGCGCAACTTAAGTTATTCTGATTGCTCTGTTCTCCTTATTCTGAAATAGATCTCTTTCTGGATCACTGTAATATGCTTAGAGTTATCCTTGGTGATTAACAATGAGCTTTCTTACTTTCCTCAACCATTTGATTTATTTGTAGATCAAGATGTCTCAATTTTAGAATCACACCAGACCAAACTTGTAAGAAACTTGCTTTTACTGGAAGACTGTTAAACCGGATCTATCTGAAGGGATTAGACTCTTTAAATCTTCATGCAGATCTTTCAAATCTTTACTATGGCTTATCTAGGTGTTTCTCTAAAAACCCTTTGAACTGCAGCCTTTCATGTGTCGATTACAGACACCAATTGACTGGCTGGGGAATTAGTTTTTCTTTTGTTACTCCCCCTGAGCTAGAGCCCATCTATTCAATTTCTGGAGGGAATATCAGCACCAGATTCTGGTGCGAATCCATCTGCTACATTCTCTGTACTTTTCTTCACCCAAATCTTGTTCATCTCACTTTTAACTTCATCCACATTCACTTTTCCTTTTCCTTTGTCTTGATTCTGATTATGATGCACTAGACCCCTTTTGTCCTGATTCTTGCTTCTACAGAATTTGGCAATATGACCGGATCTATTGCGATTGTAGCAAACAACATTTCTTTGCATATTTGACTGATATCCTTTTGATCTACACCGATTAGCCATATGACCTACTCTATTGCATGCATAGCATCTGCCATTGAATGAAATGTTCATTTGCATATTTCTAAATTCATGAGATTTGTGACCATACCTTTTGCAGTTATAGCACTATCCAGAGAAGGATGAATTAGTTTGATTCATTCTCTTTCTACATTGATTAGCTTTATGACCAAAGTTATTGCAGTTGTGGCAGTATCCATTGAAAGATGGATATCTTTAAGCATTGGGTTGCCTTATCGGAGGTCTTCTAGGCTTTTCCCTTGGATTTCCTAATCCAAAATTCTTCTGACCAGATCCAGAGCTTTCACCTTTCTCATATCCTAAGCCATGCTTGTCATCTACCCTCTTTTGGCTTTCAAGAAGAACTTCAAGTTGAGTAGAACTTATCTTGAATATCTCTTTGTATTCATTTGTTGTTTGAAGATCCTTTTTAAGAGTGTCAATTTGATCTTCAAGTTTTTCTTCATTATCTGTAGCATCTTCAAGATCAGATTCAAGATGTCTGATTATTCTATCCATCTTGTGGCAGTCTTCTGATTTCTCCTTGAGAGATTGTCTTAGATTATCTTCAGTCTTTCTTTTTTCTTCAATTTCTTGGGTGAATTTCATAACTCCTGATTCCATTTCATGTCTTACCATAATGACCTCTTTTGACAATTTTTCACATAACTTAGTTTTCTACTTTAGGTCTTCATTTGTATCATTTGCTTCACCTTGACTTGCTAATTGCTGAAGTAGTTCCTTTCTCTTCTTCATAGAGATGCTTAGTTTTCCTTTTAATTCATTTATGAAATCATCATCCTGTTTAAGTCTTTCCTTCAATTCATTGGCTTCAGAGTTTGAATGTTCAAGATAATCTAGGGTAGATTGAAGTTGTTGCCTCATACCATACATATCCATTTGAATTCCCAGATCTTCCTCAAGCTGTTAGGCTCTATTTGGAGGAACTTGGCTCTGATACTAATTGTTGATAATTGAAAGGGGGGGTGAATTAGTTATCTTACTTACTTCAACTTTTTGAACTTCCTTTATAGTTAATGCAATATTAAATCAGATGAATAAACATAACCATGAAATGGAAACAACACCAATACACATGACACAATGATTTTGATGTGGAAAACCTGGTTAAGGGAAAAACCACGGGGTGATTAGCCCAAGATATTATTCTCTGTTAGAAGAATAGAAGATACAAAATGGCACTTGCCAATTATGGCTCACTGCTTGAGCACACTGCTCACAAGAGGCTCACTACCTACAAGAGACTCACTGTCTACAAGAAAGGAAGGTAACTCAATGTTTGAACTGATGAGAAGCATCTACACATGCTGAGGTTCAGTTCTGGTTAAGCTCAATAAACTGATCTGCTGCACTTCATTCTTACTCTCTTTTGATGCTGCTGTACTGTCACATTCTGAACCTATCTTATTGTCTTCACTCTGCTCTTCTACTTTTCTTCGCACTATACAATACACCACACACACCCTCACATCTAAATCCATCTTGTATATATATATATATATCCGCACAAGTGATTTCAACACTTTTTTAGTCAGCATCCAGAATAGTCAATATTATCTTAAACTCTGGTCTATCGGCTGAATCCTTGCATACCAAGTAATGCGGATTAAGGATATGCTTGTAGAAGTCTTCAATCATGTCGGCCAATCATGAATGATACCTCAAGAAACTTAGTCATTAGCAATATCTCTTCCGGATTTGATTCTGACACTCTACCAGTACAGTTCTTCCTCTGTCTACTCTGTCAAATAGGAAACCAACACTCAAGTGCTCATATCTCTTCACCCTTTCATCACCAGAGGCTAAATCCTTGGAATCTATTAGTCAAGGTACTCCTCTTGACTTCCCCAAATCTGCACTTTACTGAAATACTTCCTCTGAGAGATCCAGACTTGACTGTCGGACCTTACTGACTGCTCTGTTCTTGCTTACCGGATCATAACACTTCTTCAATCTGACTTCTGGTAGAGACTCATCATGTCTTACGGATGTGTGGGATAACCTTTGTTTCCATCAATGACAACATTCATGAATCCATTTAGTGTCTCTTGCCAACATTTTCATCATCATTTCCTTTGGTTTTTGTCTCTACCTCATAGGGGCATGCACTTTCTATCTGACAACAGTGTTCAGAGACATAAATGTCCTCTGGGGCTTGACTGAGGCAAGCCTCTAAACACCACAACCCCCTCCCAAAGTTTTGTGATTGCAGGTTACAGGTGTCACATCTAGAAAAAGTAGAGTTGTAGGAGGGATTAGCAAATATCAAGGATTCAAGATTTGAAGAGAAGCAGGACACAGAAGGCTTTTCGAGACTTGGGTACTTTCTCCTGTGTCCTCCGTAGTTGAACTTCTAGAAATAGAAGTTACAATGCTAATCAGTGTCGGAAGAAGGTTTGGATCCCACAAAGAAACTAGTATCTTGGACTTGGGCACCTGCTCTTGTGTCCCTGACATTTCTGCCTTGGAACCCCAAAAATAGGTACTTTGTGATTTGATATTTTACTTCCATTTGTAAGAGCTTTTTCTGTTATTCTTCTGTTTACAATCGTAATTGCGAAATTAGGGTTTAATGGTCAGTTAAGCATAAGAGAAGGAAAATTGATAATTAAATTACCTAATCCAAGTTTTCCTTACATCTCACAGTGATCTAGGGTATGATAGTGAATTGCCACTTGACCCTAGATCCTTGAATGTATAGGGTGAAAGGAGGATTCAAACATCTAAACACTTAAAAAATTAACAAATCCCAATTTTACCTTAAACATTTTGGTGAACCCATGTTTTTGGACTTAAATTGCAACTTGCTGAGTGTTTGTCTGTAGATTTGGATTTCATTCATTCATTCATATAGTCTTTCACTTTATTGTATTGAGAAAAATTCAAAAAAACTAAAAAATTTGAAAAAATTCAAAAAAATTGCATTGTTTGGCTTACTAAATTGCATCAATTCTTTCTAAATTTTCCTAATTCATGATTTTTACATCAAATCTGATATAAACTATAGAAAAACAAAAAAATTCAATAATTTTCATTGCATTTTCATCATTAATTTGCTAGGCTTTTGTAGAAATTTTGATAATTTTCATTAAACCTAATAATTTCAAAATCTAGGGTTAGTAGGCAAAATCTTCTTTCAGATTTTTCTACTAATTTTAGAGGCTAATTCAAATTTTCATTTTGTTTTAGTCTTGCATTTTAGTGTAAATTTGCATTTAGATTTAAAATATTTACATTTTTTGCATAGAAAATTTCAACAAAAACTAGCAATTTTCATGCATTTTCATTAGATTTGCATTGACATTTTGCATATTAGAGATTGAAAATCATTTTAAGATCTGAGAATAATTAATTTCCATCATAAATCAAACTTCAAAACATTCACATAGCATTTTTTCCCAAGATCTCAAACCTAAGGCTTCAAAAACATCAATCTTCACTAAAATTGGCCTTAAATACTCTATAAACTTGCACCATAGGTGTGTTGTGAAAAGTATTTTTACATTAATTGGATTTTATCAGGGTAATAATTTTTTTCCCCTCCTAAAAATCTTCACAACACCCTTTTAACGGGCTCTTGTATTGAAAATTCGACGAAAAACTACACATTTTGACTATTTTTGCCCTAGGGTTTGACCTAGTTTGTACTCCAAGCATGTTGTGACAAATTTCATGGATTGATTTGACTGATATCATCAGTATTACTTGCTTCACATCCTGAAATTAATTGTAATACCCCCTTTTTCTAGGTCTTGGAATTGAAAAACCGTGAAAAATAGCCTATTTTTGTTATATTTCACTAGGGTTTTACCTTAAGTGGCACTAAAAGCATCTTGTGTTGGATATTTTGACATTAAGTGGCCATTATTACTGATATAAATCTCTTTCCATCATAATTTTTCTCACAACACCCTTTGTCATGCTCTTTTACATTGAAATTTGGTGAAAATTTGCATATTTTCGAGTATTTTCACTAGCCTTTATCCTAAGTTTGCATAAAAAGTGTGTTGTAAAGGATATTATTGCTGTATTGGACTGATATCAGACATATTATTTTCTTCCCCTAATCAAAATCCTTACAACACCTTTTGTTTCATTCATTTGCATTGAAAAACGTACAAAAAATCAAGCATTTTAGGTCATTTTTGGCATATAGCTTTGCACTAGTCTTTTGCATCAAATTTGAAAAGATTTTAAATTCTGATTTTACATTTAAAACAATGCAATGGCACCTTCATGTCATTTTTCTATGGTATCTCGGCATGCATTTATCAAAGATCTTGATTTTGATAAATTCCTAATCCTCATGAGTGAACATCCTATAATATTAGAAGATTTGACTGAATTCATCTCTAGGAACACTCATGAGAAAGATGAGTGTGAAAATCCTTTTTCTTCCATAGAGTATGATGATGATGATGATGTACCTTCCTCTCATCCCATTTCTCTCCCTAGCCAAGATGTAGCATTAGTGGATGAGAAAAGGTCTCTCACATTAAATACTTTAGGGATGGATGTTGGGTGCAATCAAGAGGGAAATAATGTTAATTTGATACTTATTAATAGACTTGGTAGCACTATTCTTAAGATGGTTGTGCGGGGGGAACCTAATGCACCTTCTTTCTTAGAGCTAGTGATTACGGTTCAAGGTGTTCAAAATGTGTTAATAACCACACCACAATGTGATTGCTCACACATACAACACCCATAATAACAAGCAAAGTAACCAAGCATCGCATGTGCTTGTCTCTCTTCCATGTTCTCAACCTATGCTCCCTCCACCACCTCGTCTTACTCATAAAAGTGGCCAAGAGTATGATCTTGTCAAACAGCTTTGCACTACTCCAGCTAAGATCTCTTTGGGATTTAATACAAACATCGCCTACATACCATGGAATGCTCCAAGAAGCTTTGCAAAAGGTGATTGTCCCACCTACTACTAAGCCTAATGATGTAGTAGCCGTATTGGATAGTATGCATGTGACAAAAATAGATATTCTCTTTCAACCACAAGAATTATCGTCAATTGAAGTTCAAAACTAGTATGATCCTCTTATAATCTTTGTCACAATAAATAAAACATTGGTAAAATGATTTATGATTGATAATGGATCGGCTCTTAATGTTTGTGCCATTGACTTATTACATAAGATTAAAGTTGATACATTTGCCATCAAGCTGGAACCATTAAGTATCCGTGGTTTTGACAATGTTGGACGACAATCCATAGGTACTATAACTTTACCTATACAAGTGGGACTTGTGATTGTGCCTACATTGATTCATGTCATTCCTAGGTCTTTATCTTACAACATGATTCTTGTAAACTTTGGATTCATGCATTGGGGGTAGTCCCTTCCACTCTACATCATTCAATCAAATTTATATTCAAAGGTAAACTTCATACTATTCATTGCTGTACCTAAACCAGACAATTGTTTACACATTGAAATGCAAAAACCAGTTTACAATCATATGAGCTTAAACAATTTGCGAGGTGATTGATCAATGACTAATGTTGTGCAAGACTCTCAACCATCGAATACACTTGTTGGTGATGATTGGGGTTCATTAGATTTTAATCCTTGCAGTATAGGGGAATATAAATTTAATAAACTTAACACATCAAACGTCTCATCGATCTTGTCTAAACCATCTTTTGAAACATCTCAGAAAAACAAAGTTTCCTTGGTTGAAAATAAAGACAATACCCTCACTTATACTACAAATTATGATACATATGAGGCTCACCTTCTTATAAAGAAATGGACTCTCTATATGGTCATGGATTTCAAATCTTGTACAAAAATAATGACTATGTCGGCAATGGTTGCGGTGCAAATCAGCAAGGAATTAGAGTACCTTTACAAGTTGCTAGAATTAACTACACAAACGGTATAGGATACCGCTCTTTGAAACCCACCAAAGCCTCTTGTCATCCTAAACTTAATGTTAATATTGTAATATTAAAACAACATGAGAGATATCTTAAGTGTGTATGTTCTTAATGATGGTGCTACAAGTATCTCTAACCCTTTATCTCTCTTGTGATGTGTTTCCCCTATGATGTGTTATTTGTTGTTTAGGCCTCCTGGGATGACATCAGATTCTCCCGTAAGGTCCGGGATACCAAGAGACTACCTCTGTTGTGACCTTCTTCTATTTGTATCATCATTCTTCTATATTGCTTCTCTCTGATTTCATCATTGTGTGTTGTGTCTTGTGGACATAGCATTGTAGTTGGTGACCTGGGGGCACCCTCCTACGTGACTATCCCTAAGACACTTGTTTCTCCTCTCTTATTTATTGTTTCCCTTCCTCTAGTGTTTCCATCTAGCAGGCAGATGACAACAAACATTTATACTGATGCGGACCTAGTGTCCCTTTCGAGAGCAATCAAAAAAATGGACTTAGTTCCTAATATGATGATGGGGTTGTATATCTTATCCGATGCTTGGCTAGTGGAAGCACTTGTGCTTTCTGCGTAGTGAATTCGATGATGTTTTTATCTCATTTACAAACCTTAACAATATTGCTGTTTGTGCACCTTTGTTTGTCTTTGAATCTAGCCTTGGCAATACTCGATTCAGAGAGCTTCGTGATATAGCCCCACAGTTATCCTCAAACTCTGAATTCAGTGTATAACCTTGGCTCTTTGTGTGGTTAATCATATGCACTGATGTTGTTGTTTATCATGATGTTGTAGACACTAACATGTTTCTTGTAGGGATGTGTTTATGAGAACATTTGGTGATCATAAAGTACATGTCACCTCTGGGGGGCATGGACTTTGCGAGAGCTTGTGTTCCCTTGTGTGTTTTCTTCCTACCTTAACATGCTTGATATCGATACGTGATCAACCACCTTAAGGTGGGGGCATATATAAGGTAAGCTGTCTATTGTAGATGTTAGCAATGTACTTGTCCTCAGGTGCAGACTAGTGCAATGAGTACATCATGCATCTTGAGTTTGTTTACAATCAATCAATCAATCATGTAAGCCCTTTGCGGAGGTGGGATATCGAGCATATCCTTTTTCTTAAGCCCTCTACGAAGGTGAGGATAGTGTATTTCTTGAAGCAGATTGTATCATCCTGTCATTTTCAAAAGTCCTTTGCGAAGGCGGGGAGCGGTTCTGTGACTAACTCAACCCTTAAGTGTGTCTTCGACGATTGTTGTGATAAAGCCCAATCATCGGTGTGTGCCTGTAATGTTCCTAAGATGGTGATGAGCCTAGAAATAGGGAATAGACCATTGTTGTCTACTGTGTTTTCTCTATGTCTTCAAGTGTGTGTGTTTTGGTGTGCTTGTTTTGTTTGGCATGTCTATTGTCCCATATGCAGTATGCATTTTGGGAGGTTTTGTGTGTCTTGCATGTGTGTTGCCCCATATATACAAAGACCTGCACAATGAGTGCATCATGTATTATGGGAGGTTTGTTTACTTTCCAGTACTTGCATTTGCATTTCATATATATATGAGAAAAAGAAAAGAAAAGAAATCATGCCTGTCTCCTATGCATCTGTTGTATTCTCCATGTTCTGCATGACTATAATTGTCTTCTCTGTGTTTTGCGTGCCTGTTATTGTTTTCCATGTGATTGGCGTGTCTTCTCTGTGCTTGATGTGTTTACTGTGTTTGTGACCTTACTTTAATGCATGTATTGGCCTTGCATTTATACATACGTTAAAATGGGGGCTAAATATAACGTCAAAAAATGTCCCCTTGGGGGATTTTTCCTCATAAGGTTTAGCTCCCAGTTCTTTTGCATGCATTTAGGAGATCTTACTTCATAATTTGGCATCCCAATGGAATGAGCCCTAGGTAACATGACAAATGGGACCTAGGAGGACCCCTTGAGCTATACCTTGCCCAATCCTGCCCTATTTTGGGGCAGTCCCAATTTCTGGGTGTCAGTTTATGACCGTTATTTGGGTCCTTTGCTGACACAGTAAGTTTGAATTACGAAAATCTTGGTGGGAGTGTTTGTAGTTGCATATAAAAGCATGTTTAGGCATTCATTTGTAAACTAGATGGCAATTGTGATGTTCAAGTGTTCTCAAGGTGATTCAAGGCTTTCATTGTGTTGCAAGAGCATATTTGTGTGGTTTATGTGTTTGTGTTTATAGATTTGAGCATCCATTTCATCATGGAATGAAGAGCATCTTCCTCCCATGATATCTTCACTACAAGGTGACATTATATTGTGTTTTTATCATCATTAGGATTGGTTTTTGCCTCTGCCTCACAAGGGCATGCACTCTCTATCTGACAATGGTGTTTGGAGACTTAAATGTCCTCTAGGGCTTGACTGAGGCAAGCCTCTAAACACAACCCCCTCCCAAAGTTTTGTGGTTGTAGGTTACAGGTGTCACATCTGGAAAAAGTAGAGTTGCAGGAGGGATCAACAGACATCAAGGATTCAGGATCTGAAGAGAAGCAGGACACTAGAGCCTTTTCAGGACTTGGGCGCTCACTCTTGTTTCCTCCACAGTTGAATTTCTAGAAATAGAAGTTACAGTGCTGATCAGTGTTAGAAGAAGGTCAGGATCCCACAAAGAAACTAGTACCTTAGACTAGGGCACCCGCTCCTGTGTCCTCGACTTTTTCGCCTCGGAACCCCAAAAATAGGTACTCTGTGATTTGATATTTTACTTCTGTTTGCAAGAGCTTTTTCTGTTATTCTTCCATTTACAGTCGTAATTGCAAAATTAGGGTTTAATGGTCAATTAAGCATAAGAGAAGGAAAATTGATAATTAAATTCCCTAATCCAATTTTTCCTACATCTCACAGCAAACTAGGGTATGATAGTGAATTGCCACTCAACCCTAGATCCTTGAATGTATAGGGTGAAATGAGGATTCAAACATCTAAACAATTAAAAAATTAACAAATCCCAATTTTACCCTAAACAACATATAATTCCTAAATAGGTGCGCCATGTTAATTAATCATTGTCATATTTGATTAAACAATGTTACCACATTGTTTACTTAGATCACAATTGTATTAATTCAACATGTATGTACACCAAGCAATATTAGTTGTATTTAATTAAGAAAATGTTAATTAGATCATCTAATTCATCTACATTACAACATCTCATCCATACATCTATTAATTAGATCATTGACGTATTTAGTAAACAATATCATTAGGATTTTTATTTGAATCATAATTGTATTTAATTATCACATACTTGTATATTAACCACATTTAATTAGATCTTTGTAGCATTTAATTAAATGACACCATCCATAACATCATGTACACATAACACAATAATGTCGACCAAAATGCTTGTATATATATGAGTTTCAATACATGATGTACCAAATCACCACTACAACAAAATGTGGTGCATCATAATGATACAAAATATAAAACAAATCTTATCAAGGATCGTGGCTACTAGATCCCTCATGCCCTGGTGGTGGCTATGCGATAGATGGTTGTCGATGGGAGGCTATAGATTGTGAGTGACTCCTAGATCCACTCTGTGTCTGCATGCCCCTAATCTCGCCCCTGAGCCCTACTACCTGCACCCTGGAATCGATATACTGTTGTAGTTGCTCTCTTAGCTCATAGATGGTCCACCTCTGCCTGTAGAGCTCTCACAAGAGGATGATCCATTGTGGGTGTTGGTCCTGCCCTGACTACCTTAAGGTCCACTAGAGCCTAGCCTAGATGTATCTGGAAGGCATCTCATGCCGCCTTGGCACTCGATGACCTCTAGATCACCTGGTCTCTCTCGATGGTGACCTCGTAGGCTACTCTCAGCTATGCAATGAGTTCAAATATATCCATATGTCACCTTGTAGTCTATTGTGGCCTATAGCTAGACCCACTGGCTGCTGGGTCTACACGGTGGGCACCATCTCTACTATGAATCGACCGATAAAGTTGACCCATGCATGTGTGCCAGCTGCAAAATAGAAATAAAAATTGCATCAAAACTCTCATCATGTACATCAAATAAATCAAAATCAAGTTCAACATCTAGTATTCTACTCAATCTCGAATCAACACATAAATGTAAGCTTCTCACCTGGATTTCTTGTGCGCCAATCAGGATCAACTGCAGCTGTGACTGCGATTGAGTTTGTAGTCATTGGAACTACTATGGGCACTGTAGTGGTATCTTTGCGTGACTCCCCATACATGTATCAACTCTGCACTCTACTCACAGAGGGTAGCGATCATGATGCACGAGGTGGGGCCCTAGGTCTCTCCTCGACAATGTCATCATCCTCCTCTCACTGGCGTCATCTCCCTCTAGCTATTGGCACCACCTGATCCTTCTCCTCATCATCATCATCTCCCTCCTCCTCCCCTGACTCATCCCCTTGACCTGCCCAAGGCCTAGGATCACTCGTGGGATGATTTGTAGGAAACACAGGGGTAGGATGAGTCGTTCTCCACTAGGTCATGTATGTTGGGCTCACACCCACATCATCGATGCCATACATGGGAGTTGCATACTCTATATCATCATCTAGGTCACTCAAAGTGACATCCATAATGGTAGGTCAGGCCTCATCCTTGGGCCTCACTGAGTTGCGAGCCAAGCGCACATAGGTTAGACGAGTGGTAGGAACTCCCTGCACTTGACCAAACTGCCTCATCACCTAATCATAGAAGAATGACATGATAATGTGATTGAAATGACCAGCTATGGGTTGATCTCTCTACATCCTCACTAGCTAGCAAGTCTAGCTCATCCACGCTCGACGACCCCTCTATGGTCTCCACAAGATGTCCTTAGGCTGTAGTCTACCAAATCTCACCCTCTAATACAACAGATCACAAAATTGCCACAGTCTCCTCAACATGTAGGCATGCACCCATGGGCATGTCCATATAGCCTTTATCGGGAAACCTACTAGCCTTGTACATGTAATGTGCTCAAATACCCACATCTGGAGAAGTGTGCAAGCCATCAAGCTATGCATCTCATAATGCACATAGCACCCTAGATCATGATATAAGTGAGTAAGCATGCTCCATCCCCAAGCATAAACAACAGGGATAGCTTTAAGGACCCCCCCTCAGAGAAGGTGTATAAACCTGGCGAATGATGTATACTTCTCTAGAAAAATATTAATTTTATTGGCAATTTTTTTCATTTTTCCAAGAAAAAAAAATCTTATTTGGCGAATCTTTTGTAATCGCTAGAGGTCTATGGAAAATCCTGGCTAACTGTAATTTTTTTAAGACTAATAAAATATTTTCATTGGTGATTAAAACCTATTTTCAAACGAATTAAATATTTTTGTTGGCGAATTAAACTTGTTTTCAAAATAAGAAAATATTTTTGCTAGTGATTAAAATCTAATTTGAAACCAAAAAATATATTTACATTGGTGAATTAAACCTATTTTCAAAATAAGAAAATATTTTTGTTGGTGATTAAAATCTAATTTCAAACCAGAAAATATATTTACATTGGCGAATTAAACCAATTTTCAAAGCAATAAAAAAATTATTGGCAAATTTAAATATAGTTTCAAACCAATAAAAAATTAATTGGCGAAATAAACTGTTATGCCAATAAAAAATCATACTGTGTGAATGGCATCAAACTTTAGTTGAAGTTCCATTATGGGCTGCAGTTCTGACACACCCATATTTCTACATAAAGTCTTCAGAATATAGACAAGTGTCAAGTAATAATGATTTTGATTAATGAAAATTAATAGATAATTACTTAATTGAGCTGCATAAATTGCCTTCCCAAATACGTGCAATCGTGCTTTTCACAACATTCCTTATTTATTACGAAAGGATAGAGGTCACTTCGAGCATGGATGTCATTAAATAGAAAATATTCTAATAGATTTTGGTTGTTGGATGATCGCAAATTGATGGCATAAGTACTGACACACACAATTTCCCAAATTTGTAGTTGTACAACCAAGGACTTATGCTCTGCCACATTGCCACCTTTGTACAATAATCAATAAATATATTATATATTTTAGATATATGTCAACTATTGATCTAATAATATCTAACGACTGCTAGTTGATTCTGAAGGATTTTGTTAGCAATGTGTAGCGTTGGAGATCTACCTTCCAAAATTGAACTACAACCGTTCTTCTTGCATTCTAGGGTACATCAAATGGTCAGTGGTGGTACAATTGATTTGATTGAACACACTTAACCACATAGATTAGCCAATGCTCAATTAAGTTCATTAATGGCAAGTGAGTACTGAGTCGTGACAAACTGCATAGATTAGCCAATATGAATTAAACGTAGTTGCTTGTTATTTATTACCCATTTGTCATGGATGTACATGTAATGTATATATGATAGTCTTTAGTGTTTCAAACTTATATTGCATTACTAAGTTTTAGATAGGTCAAGAATCAATAGACTATAAAAGTTCAAAGTAATGGCTTTCATTACAGCAGTTGTGTGAAGAAAGTAAGTTGCCAAGTATTTATTTTGTGATCATTCATGATTTTGATTTTAACTGTGTGATAGAGGTCTCAGTTCACAGATGTAGAATAGTAATAAGAATCTAAGATGACAGAAAATTTTGTTTGTGTGTGGCCATGCAGGTTGTTATTGCTTTGCATGTCTCGGAATGAAGAAATACAAGCATTCGTCAAGTGGAATAAATTGTGTCAAGAATCAACACTTTTAACATTTGCAAATGATGCATTCTATTTTGGATGGTGGGTTGAATCTCCCACACATGCATGCATGTATGAGAAACTAGAAATTTGAATTGACGCATGGAATTGGTATTGCAACTCAATTGCCAGTGGCCTCGAGAAAATCAATTTAATTCTCCTTTACTAGCCTTATTGTTACCCATGCCTAGTAGTTTCTTGTACATATAAAGCAAGGTTCTAATGAATTATTGACTGTCATTGTGAATGAACAGATAATTAAATTTGTAATGGATCCATTGCCTGTTAATAGGATAATTATGGACTACAGTGAAATATTCATTACGCGTCGTCGAAAAGAGGAACCAAAAAGATTTTGGAGGATCAAAGCAAGGTTTGAAGGTCAAAGGATAGGAGTTTTGTTTAGAACTGAGGTTGGTTAGAGGTTCATGTACGATGTAATTCCCCAATCTTTTTGAAGGGTGATGTTAAATTTTACTAAATAATATAGAAGTAATTATGGTTTGAAAGTAATTACGGTTTGAAATTGCAATGTATACAAATCATAGATGTTTCAAAGAATGAAAATTTCAACATAAAATTATATATTATATTATATAAAATATGATATTATTATAATTTTATATATTGAATCATTGATATCGATTTCATTTGGTGGCCTACAAAATACTTTTCCCAAGCATTGATTTTTAATTTATTAAATAGTTCTGACAAGTTATTAAATAGCTTTTGGTAATGGTTGATCCTTACACGAGCCGAAGATTGATGCTACAAAAACTCTAGAAAATGAATAAATGCATGTCAGTTGAAGCATGTGTTCATTATCGATCTTCCTTTAAATCCTAAAGGTCTCCAACAAAATAGCACTCGGCTGGCTTGCTCAAAATATAGCATGGAGACTCCCATAAGGCTCTGCTATAATAAGTGCCAGGTCATCTTTTTGGGCTGTATCAGAGATGGCAGACTGATGAACATTTGTAATTGGCAAAACCTATTCTTCCTTGAGGTAGTGAAGATGGTCCTCAGTAAAAACTTCTTGGTCTCCGAGGATAGATATAGGGTAAATGCAGATATTTCCTCATGCTTTCTGGCTTCTTTGTTGGACCTAGGAGAGGCAAAGGTGGATGCACTGATGATTCTATGGGGGGTATTCACTCCAGATATTCTTTTAGATGACTTATACGTGGTGATTGATGCAGAATTGGGGGTCGGTATCCCGTGGCCTAGAGACCTAGAGAAGCTACAGGTGGGAAGGAGGGCATAGCTAGACAGACATTCCTCTTAAACATGAATGAGCAACAACTCAGAAGGCACAGGCTTTGGGCGGCTCATGGGAGACACTTTCTTCGACAGGCAATTGGAATAGACATAGACGATACTTCTGTATGGCTTCAATACTTCGCAGCCATTGTGAATGTAAGGGGATTCTACTCGCAATGGCCATAGGAGTGGTCAGGCTCCCAGGGCCACTTTTTTGGTGATTTCTGTGCTAGGGTGGTAGGGTGGCAAGTTTTTGAGGAGTCGCTCAGTCAAGGGGCTAGGGATTTCTATGGTACTATGGTAGCCTCTCTAGTGCTCTGTGTTTTTTGGAGCCTGGGCTAGCTGTTGGAGTGGTTTTTGTATTGATATAATTTCTTGAGTGTAAATCTTTTTGTAATAATATAATTACCCAAGTGTAAATCTTTTTGTATTAATATAATTACCTAAGTGTAAATCTTTTTGTATTAATATAATTACCCAAGTGTAAATATTTTTTGTATTAATATAATTTCTACTTTTTATATTAATATAATTTGGTCTCTGTTATGGTTAGAGGTTTCTAATGTTGCTTCTTATATGTTTTCTTTAATTTATATATGTTGACATGGATTTGGTGATGGTCTTTGTTATGGTTAGAGGTTTCTAATGTTGCTTGGTATTTGTTTGCTTTTTGACTCTTGAGATAGGCACAACTAAGAGAGCTATAATATATGTGAACTCTCAATTTTTTTGGATTTAATTTGATTTCAATTTGGTTGTTTTAGATAGAATTAATCACAAAATTTATATGCACAAGTAAAATTACACTTTCTATTGATAGTGTAGTTCATCTACATGCATGATGCTTGAAATATTTACATAATCAAGTTTTGACACTGGAACCGTTAGATTTCCAAATATCAATGGTTGACATTTCATACGAGAAACCCTCTACGTAATCTTATGTTGACTTGCTACCTCCGGTTGCCGGTTGTCTAAGTTGAAACTTGAGCCATCAAAACCGTGTTGTTTACCGGCCCCTTATACCTAATCTTGTCGGTCATGGCTTGGTGGTGCAGGAGCACCTAAAAGAATACCTTGGAGCAAGAAGACAAAAATGACCATGGAAGGAACCTATGGAACAAATCAAGTCAATTGGGACACCTTACAACCAATTGTGGCATGTTGTAATATTCAAAATGATGTAATAGTTAAATGTCCTGAGGGTCCTGGTAAGGACCCTAGGACCAAAAATGATGTAAGTTGGGCCAATAGTGCCCCTAGAGTCAAATAGAGGTGTCTAAGACCAGTAAGAAAGTATAATGAACCTAAGAAGATCATACATGGTGAATTAATAAGGTAGGAGTTCATTAAATAAGGTAGAAATCCTTTAAACCAAAGTTTTAAATTCAAATTTCTGAATTATGCATTTAGGCGGGAAAAGCCTTTTTGATTAGTTTTTGAAAGTTTAACCATCCCTAACTGATGGGAATTGGTTTTAGAAGTTAGGGAGAGGTTATATAAGCCTGTTCAAGGCATGAGATGTGAGGAGGAAGCATTTTTGGAGGCTTGTTTGTATGACATATTGAAAAGAACAGTAAAATTCAGTTTTCTCTTGCATTTTCTTCTTATTTTCTATTGGTATTTTGATCTGTGGTGGTTGGAAAATGTTTTAAAACCTTCATTGAATAGTAATAGACTTGTTTCTATGCTCTGAGAAGGTTTTTGGATCAGGTTTTATTGCTGTTTGTATTGACTGTCATAAGGAACAACAGGTTTTCCTGTGCATCTTGAGAGGTTTCAATGCCTCATAGGACCTTTCCATGGATGTAGGATCCTAATTCTCATGGAATAGGTCCTTATTAACATGTACTATATGTTTTGTAACTTGGCAAAGTAGGAGGAATGAAAATGGGGAGGTGATCACCATTTAAAGTCAAAGTTTGCATGTGGAAAGAGCACTAAAATGGTGGCATGGTTATAACAGCAGGAGATCCGTCTTAATAAGGAGGAGTTTTTATGTTTGGTATTGTCTAGTATGGTCATGGAGATGGTGTTGGACCTTTGAATGAGGTCTGGAAGTGATTCGAAGTGGGAGATCTAGGAAGCCCTAGGTTTTAGGCCCTAGAAATGAGGTTTTTGTATTTGAACTTCTGAATGTGCAAACCACCTGATCAAACCTGGAAAATCCTTTGTTTTTAACCCTTTCCTAAGACTATTTTTAGGTTTGGAGAGTAGATGACAAGTTTTCCATAGGGTTCCTTTGTAAAATGGTCAATTTAGGCCTTGTAGGAAGACATCAAGGTGTTGGGACAATCACATTTGGTCCAAATCAACAGTAGGTGAGTTTGAGATATGTTTTAGAACTTGATAAAGAGTACTTAGATCAGTCATTAGTTTTGGGAGTGCTTTGGGAAAGTTGAGAGAAAAATGCAAGTTAGTTGCTGAACAAGGCTACTAGGATTAGGCATGTTTAAGGGGAATTGTCAAGAATCTATCAAATTGGTTTGTGAAACCTTTTGAACCTTGTTGATTGTGGTAGGTAGAGACCCTAGGAGGTGGAAGATTGTATCTTGGGAGTTGGAAACAAGTTTGAGCCCCTTTGGTGGAGTTTAGGACAAGAGGAAGGCTAGAGAAGTCTTATTGGTTGAAGCCAACAAACTATTGAAATCTTTTGATCTTGTTAGACTATCATTGGAGACCTGACACCTCTGTATCACTTGGTGGGGAATGGGTTAACGTAGCAAGCTAGCATGGTCCACTTTTTAATTGTTTAAGAAGTTAATATGCGAGTAGGTTGTCGGTCAATGAAGTCATGACTTCATGTCCTAATATTCGTAAGTTGACTGGTCCCTTAATCTAGGATTCTAGAGGTTACCCGCTGTCATTGGTTGCAGGAGGGGTGAAATCTAATGGTCACGCAAGGGCACATGAGGAATCTGTCAAGAGAGAATATTCATTACGCGGTTGTGATAGAATGACACATGTCAAAAAATCAAAGCTGGCATCCTATCCCACTAAAGACTTTATCCAAGGGTTCCAGGAAGGGCAAAATCTAATGGTCATGCAAGGGTGCATGAGGAATTTGTCAGAAGAGAATATTCATTGTGTGACTGTGATAGAATGACACATGTCAAAAAATCTAAGCTGGCAAAATACTTGATCCAACGGTTGCACATCGTCACAAGGAGAATCTCTTTGGTTAGAATCTATGCTATGCGATTGTGACATTGCGACACATGGCATTCTCTTTTTTGAGAAGTGAGGCATGCCAGCGAGGGGTTGGTAAGAGGTGGGCCATCACAGGCTGTTACGCTATGAGGTGCTACCACATATCTAACTCGTACATATTCTGAATGGTGATAAAGATTGTCAAATCTAGTCAGCCAATCAGGACCGTCGAATTTTAGAATGTAAGGAAAAGATCAATGACCCAAATTCAAAGTTTCAAAAGAGAAAGATTTCAAAGTGCTTGCAGCACGAAGTGCATTAATACAGTGAATTGTGCAGGAATTCTTGTAGCACGAAGTTCATTAATACAAAGAATTGTGTAGGAATTCAAGGATTAAGGTATTCTCAAGAGCATGATTGCATTCAAAAGAAACCATCAGAACAAGCAGGAAAAAGTAATCTCAAGCTTTTGCAAGCATGGAAAACCAGTAAGTAACTATTCCTCCTCTGTACCTACTTTTTCCAACTATAGGTTAATTCTAAAGCTTTTAGGGCCATTGTCAACCATAAAAACCCTAAGCTACCTTCATAAAAGAAAAATGAGTCAGTCAGGCTAGCCTTCCACTTCAAAATGAAGCTTAGATGAGGATCTTATGATCCAACTCCCTGGTTCTGCTAGAACAATTTTGAAATTGCATGGCCTAGGCGGAGCCCAGGATAAATTTCTTGACTACTGCTATAATTGTCGGGACGCCAAACTACCTATCCTAGGTTGGATCCTCTTTGAGCATTGGCATAAGAGGATGGACTATAAGGCCCCTATCTGTCATGCCTAGAGATATGATTTAGCCAAGCTCATTTGTTCCAATGTTTTCCCCAACCTCGACTTAATTAGGTCAACAACATTAAGGTATAATCCAGCCACTAGGATAGTAATAGATGGAAATGGTTCAACATTGATCAAGCTTACCAAAGGATATATTGCCACTGTATTCAACCTGGACCCTATAGCCAGCAAACAAATTGACCTCAAGGCTTTCAAGAAAAAATACCAGACTGTGAAACGACATTACAGGGAATATAACTTACCAAAGCACAGACCAAGGGGTGTTGGTGGTAAATTGGTAAAGATTTCAGATGATGAGGAGGAGCCTTTTCATTGTAGTATGTTTAATGAATATTTTGTCAGAACCTATCACAGTCTGTGTCAAGTATTAGGTAGAGATGCTCTAGAAAGAATGTCTATTTCTTTGATGATGATGGCTGTTGATATTCAAAACCCAGGTGTTAAGGAACAATAGGATTATGCCACTTTCATAGCTGACCATATGCATGATTAGATGATAAAGTTCAAAAATAATTTGTCTAAACTGGATGTCCAAGTTGAATTCATATGGTACTCCTTGTTGTGCCATATGTACTTATTTGCTTTATCATGGATGTGGCACCAGAATTTACATGTCAAGGATTCAGATGCTCAAGGGAACAAGCTGCCAGTGCAAGTATGGACATGTATGCTGGATATACACTGTGTCACAGCAGATTATGTAATCTTCGAAGAATATTTTGTGAGGAGAATCCTTGGATTTTCGGAGCTAGAGGGTGAAAGGTTGCATCCTAATGTAATGGATTTCTTACGACCTTTGGACAAGACTCCCCACCTTGGAATTGATCACAATTGGGGTGATTGGTTCTATCATGAGCATACTACTTGTATAAAGGTCTATGGATGCTAGACTGCACCTCACATACTGCCCAAATATGTGCCAAAGAGGGTTGCATTTTTAGAAGTTATAAGGCAGTTAAATGATTCTGACAAAGAGCACTTTAGGAACCACAAGAAAGGTTCATTCTTCCCTTCTTCCATCAGATTTTGTGATTTTGTGATCCCTGATAAGAGTGAGTTGGACCAAATTTATTCAGTTATGTAATGTTTTGGAATGTATTTGGAACAACCAAGGTCTTTTGACCTTTAGGGATTCATCAACAAAACTAGATTCAGAGTCAACAACTACAAGGGAAGGCTCAAGTACTTTCATCAGGTGGATTATGATGAGGACATTGCCAGGAATTGTTTTACAATGAATGAAGTCCACCACTTGAGGATCAAGTGGGCTACTATCATGGCCAGTGAGAATATGAAGAGAAACATGAATCCTACATATCCGGGTGCATTTGCAGAAGTGCAAGACCCAATCAAGAGAATTGAGAAAATGCTGGATAATGCAGAATAGTTGATTGCCTCTACCCCTACAGAAGAACAGAGATATGCTTATGAGCCTAGAAGCTCAAGTGGAGAGTATGATGTAAAGAGGGAATCGGTTGGCCCCTCCCCTGCTAAAAGGGCCAAGATTATTGATTTGGAGAACCCAGAGCAGATAGAGGTAGTTGACCTAGAGGGGGAGGAGGAACATGCACAAGAAACTGGCCCTCATTCACCTGATAGACTGAGACCTTATTCATCCCTAGAGAATAGGGCAGTGAGAGTAATGAGAAACCCTACTATTGATATTGAAGATGTTAGGGTGATGGCCTGTGACAAGTTTATGGAGGATGGTGAATTTGTCAACACTCCTAAATTTAGGAGCTATGTTTTGAAAGTGAGGAGTGAGGAATTTTAGAAGAAAATTGAAGATGCCCAGGCTGGAGCAGACCCAAAGGAGTATGATGTTATTACTCAGAGGGTCCTAAAAGAAGTACAACAGTCTATAATTAAAATGACTCCAGAGGAAGGGACAACACTGGTGGCAAAAAGTAATATTCTTCTTCTACCTCACTGGACTCTATCAGATGCCATTGCATTTGATACAATCACCGGAGATGATTTTGATGTGATAGGGGAAGAGATTGAAAAGGCCCTCCCTAGTGCAGCGTTCAACCCTAAATTTGAAACATTGGCAATATGGGCTCTAGCCCCAAACAACAAAAAGCCTAGGGTTCAATTAGGATAGTTGATAGGGGATGTAATAATAAAAAGAGTATCTGATACCCTTGCTCCTTAGGCTACAAGCCTAAATGTACAGACTGCACAATTTATAGAAGAAACTGCTAACAAATTGCAAAAGGATTACAATCAGCTGTAACTTGATTATTCTCAGGTAGTTGCAGAGATAAACATGTTGAAGCAGCAACTGTCATTGGTAGCCAGTACTTCAGCCCCTCCTCTAGTGATCCCAACTGCAAAATCTGTTCTAGTGAATACAGAGCCTCTCCTTGTAGAGATTAGAGAGTTGGAGGATAATAGGAGATTGAAGGAGGAAAAGGATAACAAGGTTAAAGAGGTGGTCACCAACTTGATCAAGAACAAGGTGACAAACATTTTGACTAGAGTTGATGAGACCTGGAAATCCTACTCACAGTTGAGACCAGCCTATGAAAAGCATGAGTCTAACAAACAGTGACTATTGAGCTTAAAAAAATGGTTACATAGAACTGAAAAAGTCAAAGAATTTTTGAGGTGTGCTAGGTATGATTCCTATGCACTTGCTAACATACAGAAGGTGCTTAACATGTTGAAGTGTTTTCAGGATGTGGCCAGTTTCCAGTTGAAATTTGATTCAATTGTGAAAGAGAGGTTGCGGGCTTTTGAAAGATTGGACACTAAGTGGTCACCTCCCATCTTGGATGGTGATGGTAAAGCAAAAGACTTGGACAAGTGGAGAAAGGAGATTGTAGATAATTTTTATCGATTAATTCCCACTTGTTGTGATGTAATTGCAAGTGATCCAACTATGAGTATGCAAGTACTGAGCTTAACATTGGACAATCTAAACACTCTTGAAAGGAATCTTTCTATGTTTTGTAACCACATAAAAAGTATGCTGGATGCCAGGTATTTCAGCCATAATGGCCAGATTGAAGAAATACTTTCATTCCCTTGGTCGACAGAGGAAACATACGATGAGTGGAATGACAAATATGGAATTGAGGATTGACAATCTTTTGTTCTCTATATCTGTAACAATTTGAAGCATAATGTATTCAATGCTGATAGCACATTCCTGATCTATAAAGGAACTGTCTTGCTCATTGAGTCATTTCATAGGGTTGGTTGTTTTAGACTTGGCAAATTTTGATGGAATAATAAGATACAGTCTTGCTGGGTGGCATAAATTTACCAATTTCATGTTGTTTTTAAATGAGTAATGCTTTGTTGCATGTATATGGTTATCTATCTCCAAGTTGTGTGTGTTTTTCTTTTGAATCTAAATAGCTCAGGGTTATTCAAGATTCTGGAACATGGGCTTTCTGTGTTGAATGTTTAATTTTGATGTAATATATTATATTATCATGGGAAAGAATATGTATGGGAATTTTTTGTAACATAATGATATGCCAGGGACGTAGGTGCATAGCTATCCCCCAGCTATAACAATTTCTTTGAATTAATATCAATGAATGAATGAATGAAAGTTGACGTCCACGAGACTAAAAAACTGTGAATAATTTTTTTATTAATATTAAATAGAATGTAATCAAATGAAAAGTGTGACTGTAATCAAATGAATGAAGAAATATAGATTATGTTTATTGTTTATATCATAAAATACTCACCATTTGATGAATATTTGATGGATAGTTCTAGTTGCATTCCGGAATGAAATGCACAGAATGCTAGGCTTGTGAACTTAAATCTCCGGAATCACCCTAAACCCTTAGATTTACAAAGATCAATGGTTTAGAGATTGTTGTGAGCTGTCAATGCAGGATATCTGTCAGACATGTACTAATAGCGACATGTTGAAACTTGACTTGACGTTTCATTCACTAAAAAAGTCACTTCATAAAAAAAGCAAACTTTCTAGTTTCTACTTTTTATTGCTAGGTGATTTTATTTTTAAGTGAGAACCGAGAGGGTAGCACACGGGGTGTCGGGGAGATTTCATATTGCTTGTTGCAGTGCACCAGGGAGATTTTAGATTGCTCATTGCAGTGCCATTTCCAACAAAGCCGATAAGACAAAACATAGAAACCCTAGGTTACATTTCATCATTTCTTAAAATCTTATTTTATCAAACTTTTTTCTTAAAATCTTATTTTGTGAAACTTTGCATTTAGGGTTGAGAGACTTAAGAAAAATTTCACACTATATAAGCATGTCTACCACCACTAGCAGACCAAACAAAGTTTTTGGGAAAGGCAGAGCAAGTACAGATAAAAAAATAGATTATTTTGAATTGCTTAAAACCTCAGGTTTGAATAATGAATACCATGATATTTATGATCCTAACATGTATGGTAGATTTACCTCAGAACTCAAATTTTCATGTGAGAATAAGGCTGCCAAGAAAAAGAAAGTTGATAGTATCAATGCACCATGGGTAACTAGATTAGGGCGCATGATGTTACATGAGGTTTTCCCTTGCCCAAAATTTATCATGGTCTGTGCCCACAATTATGATGGTAACAAAAGAGCAATTGTAAATAAGTATACCAAAGAAGAAATTTTATCCATTAATGCAGAAGAATTTGGAAAAGTGTTGGGGTTTACAACCCAAGAATTTGGAGACGTCCACATTGACCTAGAAAAGATTACTAGTGATTATGAAGCAGCAGATGAAAGGAGCAAAAATTCTTTCCTAAATAAAATAGTTGAAGAAAAAAACATCTTGAAAGATAACCATAAGCCTCCTTATCCTTTGAAAATTTTTAAATCATGGGCTCAGGATACTATTTCCATGCTAGCATTTTGCCTCGGACTGGATAGCAATTGGGAAGTGGATGCATGCCTCCTTGAAATGGTATAGAATATCCATTATGGTAATGGTGTACATGTCAAATATAAATTTATTGAACACATTGTAGAATCCATGCATGAACAATTTTTAATGATTAAAGGAGGTTCCACCAAGACATTTAGGTTCACAACATACTTGTGCTATTTTTTTCTATTCAAATTTCGTGGAATGTTTCAGAACAACAAGCTTCAGATTCAGCCCTATAGCAATGTCGAGGAAAATAAAATGGCTCCAGTAGATGATTGGACCACTACGATAAGGATGCATGATTCTCGAAGGAACTACAATCATTTTGTAGACTACTTTTTGGCTCCATTGCATTAAGCAATTAACAATAGTCCAATGCCTAGATTGCCTATATCATGTAGAGATTTCATTCAACTAGGAAATGAAATACAATTGGCTGATTGGTACTTATTGGAAGAATATACTGTGCTAAGATTTTATGGATCAGAAGTAGAGCCATACAAACTTCCAATACATGTGATAGAAAGGATTTTTGCATTGGAATATGTAAGGCAGATGCAGAGTACTGATGAACTACACTTTGCCTATCAGAAAAAGAAGACCTTATTTCCTTCTTTACCTTTTTCATGTGGAGGGTTCACATTTGAGAGAAAAGCATTTAAGGTGGCACACGACCTTTTGAAATTTTTTAATTTTGATGTTGTCTATCACTAGAAGTATGATCCATGTGACACCATTAAAACAATGATTGTGGCCAATAGGAATGCTGCAAGTAGAATTCAACATCAAAGTAAACCCTTGCTTGAAAAATTGAGAAACAAGGATTCCTAGGATGAGGTCAAAATTGCAATGGAGAAAACTATTGCTGAGAAAGGTATTTCTTTTGAATAGTTGTCAGCAAAAATTATGGCATTGCACCAGGTCTAAATTACAGGAGCACCAACAGAGAATGAAATTAGGAGGTACAACAATTTTTATAGAAAAAGTGATAAACCATCTATTAGAGCAAAAATGCCAGATTTTCTAGATGATTCTATAATAAAAAAATCTTGGACACGATAAAAAATTGCTACATTTTGGTCTATGAGGAAGGATCTAGGTGAACTGAGAACTGATGTAGACTATGGAGAAATCGATGAAGATGAAGAGTTTAGCAAATTGTAGAATATAGAGCATCCTAATGAATGTGAAGATGAAGAAACTGAAAGTGATAGAGATGATGAACCTGATGATGATAGGGATGAACAAAGCATTGACAAACCTGGTTTAAGTTAGAACATAAAAAAATCATATACTTCAGGAGCAGTCATAGCTAAAAAGTTAGGTTATCAAGGTGGTGGTTTGGGGTCCCAAGGACAAGGCATTTGGAAACTAATAGATGTAGTCACCACTGCCAGAAAACTATTTGATAAATGAGGCCTTGGAGTTGGATCAGCTGATAAAATACATCGAGGTCATACAAGTAGAACTGAAAGAATTGATTTTGTTACAGATTCAAATCCTAATACTCATGGTTAGATGCAATCACAACTTAGACATGCCCATGGTGGAGAGCCTAGTGCGATTGGCACTACCACTAGTGGAGAACTTAGTCAACATGTGCTACAACAACAGGTCCAACAACAAGTTACACACAAGAGGACACCAATACAAGATACCACACAAACACTCAGTGATCAAGGGACACAGAAGAGACAAAGGATTATGGCAGGTCCAAGTCCAACTACCAGTTCCACTACAAAGGAATTATTTCCAGGCACTCCCCCAGTTAGTGTGGCTATAACAGAAATTGCAAGTACTCCTATTCCTTCACCATTCAAACATTCCCTTATTCTTGTGTCCCCGGGTTTTGATTACATTCAAGAGTTTAAAAAGAAATCAGAATTGTATAAAAAGGATAAGAAACAACTGATGGAGAGTGTGTCTATTGTAACTTTAGATCCTGCAACAACCATGATATTACCCACATTTGACACAAATACAGAAATCATGGAGTACACAATTGTTGTTCCCATAGTTCAAAATAAACTAGAAATTCAGATGGATCGATCTGAATTTCAGGTGAGTAGTTTGCAATTTAATTTTTCTGGATTAAAAAATATTGACAAAATTAATATATCAAAGAAGAACAATGAATTGGTATACACATCATTGCTAAAGCATGATAGAGAGAAAAAAAAGTTGCAGAATCAAATAGAGGAATTATAGGTAGATTTAGCAAATGTGAAAACAAAGAGGAAAGCAGTAGATAACAAGAGCAATGAATTAGAAAAAAGAATAAAAAAATCTGCCTCTACATCAACAAGGAAAGAGGATAAACAAATAGAGGTGGAATTGAATGGACTGAACCAAGAGTTAGATGAGATCAAAAAGAAGTATAATGAGGAAAAATCCACTTCAAAAAAATTAAGACAAAGAATTGGGAAAGCAAATGAACAGTGGGAACAAAAATTGGAGAAAGAGAGGCAAAAAAATGGAACATTGGCTGCAGAGCTTATGGAAGCAAAAAATGAAATAAAATCTTGTGAAAAAAAGTTAACTGAATTTTGTAGACAAACAATCAGGCACATGAAACAAAAGATCTGGGAAGAAATAATGTAGAGGTTTGATCAATTGTGTGAATTCTTTCAAGTCATTGATGCCATGAGACTACATCTTGATAAGCTGAGCAAATATTTAATGGACAACACAAATCTGCAACTACAAGTAGAAGAGAAATCTGCAAATCAAGTTCTAGAAATAGTTTACAAAGCCAGTGACAATGAATTGATTTCAAAAGGCATTACTAATCAGATTGAAGCCGCAATGAAGGTGACATCTATCATTAAAAAGTGTTCAAGAATGCATGAAACAACATAATTTGTGATTGAGGCTGCAACAAAGATTAAGGAGGATGAAAGGTAAGGAACTTGACAAAGCTTGCTTTGCCACAGGGTTTTGACACAAAAGACCAATTCATTGGAAAGGATAATTTTAGAAAGAAGATGGAGGATCCAAGGAAGATTGATTTGGACCAGTTTCTTGGGAACCCAGATGAGGCAAACTTTTTGGATTTCATCAAACAACTAATACTCTTGAATGTATCTTTGGCTAAAACATTCAAGTCAAACCCAGGATCCAAATTGAAATTCGACCATACATTGTTAACAAAAATTCAAGTCAGACAACATCAGCTAGCAAAAATGACAATTCCACCACCTGAACAGTGGAATTTGCTAAAAAAAAATGTTAGAATGATTTGATATTGATATTATGAGTTTCAACTTTCTGAGTTCCAAGTCAGCTCTGTGCAGAGTTGTCTTTGACTCTTGAGCAAGATTTTTCATTGCCTCTATGTCCTCTTTCATTTTAAAATCAATAGAAAATTCAAATTCAGTAATGTGTTGATGTTTAATTATCCGTATTATTTAATTTATCAATTGAAAATAAACTCTGGTTTCAACTACTAAATACACATTCAACGATTGCTGATGTTCATTGTTCTATATCCTACTATTGTTAATATGTTAAACTAATTTTATTTTCCATATCAAATCAAAAACCAAAATTCTACTTTACTGCAAATTTTATGTTTTATGCACAAATAAACTTTAGCAAGGAAATATTAAGCATTGAGTTGAATGATGAATCACTAAGTACATGTAAAACTTATCAGTATGACACAATTAAAATATGAAATAATTAATAATATGTTAATGTATTCAATTTGATTCACAATTTCAAGGAATACAAATTTAAAATATCATCAACTATAGTTTTGGAATATAATTCATGAAATGCAGTATAAATACCTAAAAACTGCTAATTCACTTCCATTTCCCAAATCTAGTCAGGGTCCTCAAACTGACGTTCAGATAAAGAAAAAGAGTCGTCTTGATTCTGAGTTTGGTCTTCATTTTCTTCATCTTGATTTTGAGTCCCAAAGTCAAATTCATTCGTCATTGTATCACTATCATTTGTCCCACCACTACCAATGTTTGAACTTGAAGTGTTGCACAACCCTCTTCTTTCACATATGGATTTCCAGATTGTAAGTGCCCTTTCATAAGGAAATGTTTTGACATTATACGCACTTCCTAACACCCTCAAGCAATTTTCCAAATTCTTGTCTAGTTTGTTTCTTATCTTTGATTTCAAAAACCCCAATGCACTGAAAACTCTCTCATCTTCCACTGAACCCAATATTATTGTTTGACATAAATCAACAAGTTTGAAATATTCTAATATCAAATCACGTAATATTTCACTCTGACCCAAGTTTTTCCAGGCCTTTATTATTGATCCTGTTTCGAAGGGATTCTCCATGGCATTAAACTGGTCTATCATACTTCTTGCAAACCGACTACATTGTCCTTCAAGCTTATTTCCATCTATAATTCCTTCTATTTGTTGTCCATTACATTCTACACTTTTCAAAAAAGTGTGCGGTCAACGTAGTTACATTTGATGAAAAAAGCTTGGGCTATCTTGGTGGCCTTGAACCCAAAATTGAGGATACACAATAGACATGGCATCAAGTATTCCATCTTGAGGGAATCGATTATAAATCTCTGTTGAAAGATTGCTTGCAATTTCCTTCAAATTACTACTAATAGATTTAACAATGCCATCAAAATCATCCTTTCTAACAGGTACTTCTCTGATAGAGTGCCTGACTGTCTTACAATGGTGCATTGGTATCTCAAATCCACGTATAAAGACACATAACTCCCCGCTTGCATTAAACTATAAAAAATTTTCATGATGATTCAAATCTGTAATTATCTGCCACCTATAAAAATTTGGGCTTTGAGAAGTTAGATCTAGATATAGATTATCGAGGGCCATGCATGTCATTCTACGTAGTTTGCTATACTCATTCTACGTAGTTTGCTATACTCATAGATATACATAGTTCTATCTTGGGCTTTCTTCACAAGATTGTTCATTTCATCTAGTATGGGGAGAAGACTAGCTAAAGTTAAGAGTGTCTCTATATCGCTTAACCTATGTAAGAGGTCAGGATCTTTGTCTACTATGTTGCGATGCTAGTACATTGTTCCAATCAAGGATGGATATTCTGAAAGAACTCGTTGAGTTGGTCCATGCAAGGAGATCCATCTAGTATCAACATCCTTAAGAAGCTTGTTTCTTGCTATTATTCACTCAGCAAAATTTTTAAATTCCGCAAAGCGTTTGGGACTTCGGCAAAAGTATGCGTGGAGCTCACAGACTAGATTTTCAACTTTTGATACTGTAGGAAACTTGCTTACAATTTTGAATGCTAAATTCATTCTGTGGGCTATGCAGTGAATGGAAAGCATGTATGGTGCACAAATAGTTTGTAATTTTGTGTAAAGACCAATCCTATGACCTTGCATTACTGCAGCTCCATCAGCTCCTACACACACCAACTTTTTAGCAATTGTCAAGTCATCCATACCTACAATTTGATTCAAAGACTTCTTAACTAGTTCAAATATATGTTGTGATGTTTAACTGTCCTTCATTTTATGAACACAGAGTAGATGAGCTTGGTGTACATGTTCTTTTACAGTATACACATGCATACAGACCCAAGAAGTATTATCTACCGCAGTAACTTCATCTAAAGATAATGCAATGAAGTTTGACTCTTTTACATTCTCCTTTAAATCTTTCTTTTCCACCGCAACAAGACAATTTTCCCATTCCCATCCAGTGTTTATTGACTAATGTGTGCTAGGATAGTGCGGAATACTCAAAAAAGATAATAAATTACTATACTTTGGGTAGTCTGTCATAGGATGCCTTCTGGACAAAATATGAAAAACAACACTCATTTAAACAATTTTTTCTAGTTGTGCTCCTTTCATTGCTTTTCAAAATTGAGCCTTGATTGTACCTCCACTTGCAGCAAGCTTCATCATTCTTTTCTTATGCTCATCATATTTTGCAGCATACTTCACATGAAGACATTCTTTCTTTGATTTCCATCTTACTACTAATGTTTCCTTTCCATCTATGATTTGTTTTTCATAAACTTTACCTATATGCTTCTCTATAGTGTCAAGCTTTAGCTGTAATTTCTTATCTCTTTTACATTTCCAACTACAAATCACACACTTGCATTCTGTTGGTTGTTCATCTTTGTTTGCTTTCTCCACTGGTTCAATGAATGGGTACTTTGACACCCAATCAAGTTGAAAATTCCTTGACATTTCCCACTCATGCCCCAGTTTTGAATCTTTTGATTTGCCTTTTCTTTTCTTCTTGCCAACATTATCTACAGCGCTAGGATTTTCTTTTTCATCCAAGTCAATTATCTCAATCTGGCTAGCCAGGGTATCCCTTGGAACATCTTCGGTGGTATTGCCATCCTCATTCTAGCTAACTAGGGTATCCCTTGGAACATCTTCTACGGTATTGTCATCCTCAGTCTGGCTAACCAAGGTATCCCTTGGAACATCTTCTACGGTATTGCCATCCTCATTCTGGTTAACTAGGGTATCCCTTGGAACATCTTCTGTGGTATTACTATCCTCATTCTAGCTAACCAGGGTATCCCTTGGAACATCTTCTACGGTATTGCCATCCTCATTCTGGCTAACCAGGGTATCCCTTGGAATATCTTTTGCGGTATTGCCATCCTCATTTAACTTAATGGCAATCTCACCTTTTGGTGGTGGTGAGGTATTGCAAATGATGACTTCATTATTATTTGGTGCAAGAGTTGATGGTGTAGCTCCATCTTGATTTGATGGATCAGAAACATTGCTAGTTCCAAAGTAAGACTGTATACTAACTCCAACTTTTCTACATTTTGTTGGCCTCCCAGTCCCTTCACCACCCTGAGGAGTCTTACCCTTATCACACTTGCAGCTCGACATCTTGATCTCCCACTTCGAATAAAAGATGGAAAAAATGTCTTCTTGTTTAATAAGGACATACTCATAGCCTATAGAATATAGATCCCATTACCTACTAAATATCTTCTTTAAGATTGAATCAAGAATGGAAGAGAGATAAAGAAATCTTAAAACACTAATACTATGAAGAAATGATTACTCACCTTTAAGTTTAGGTTTTCACTGACTTGCTATTCGCTAATGCAGGAATGTCTGTTTGTAAGTTTGTAACTTTGCCTACGATCAATTTCAAGGTGCCAACTCCAACTTCCAAAATCTAAATCGAAAGCTCACAAGTTCATAACTAAACAAAATGTGTAAGAATAAATTAGAGTTTTGATTGTATTTATATCAATCCATATTTGGCGAATTCCATAGGAATTCTATATGGTATATCAAAAAGATTTGGCAAATTCTGCATGATTATATAAGGAATACATTTAAGTGTCAGTGAATCAAACCTCGACGGACTACATACATTGAAATTTCCAAGGTGAATATGGCCCTAAGATTAGCACGGAGGTGTCATGGAAATTGGCAAAATGGACCCTCATAATCAACTACTTGTAAATTTTAATTGGTGAAATGGGTCCTCACATGCAGTGACCATGTAATGGGGTTGGCGAAATGAGTCCTTATGTGCAACGACCATTTAATGAAGTTGGAGAAACGTGTCTTGATACACAATGTTGTTTTAATAGTATTGGTGAATATATAGGTGATTTAATACATGCTTCCAAAATTCCAGGCGAAAATATTAGTCGACCCATTTGAAACGCATAGTTTGTTATGGAAAAAATCTTACTTCATTGATTCTCATAAAATAAATCGATGGTGAATGGATATGGATTTGACTGATAATACATAAAAACTGAGCAATTTGACCACCCTATTGGATGCGATTTATTCGCCACTAAAAAAATCTCTGCTCGTATGATTTAATTTGGAGATTTTGGGGTATGCTTTTAACAAGAAAGTAGGAAAGGAAACTACAGAAAAAGAAAGGGGAGTAAGAAAACCCTGGGTGTGAGACATAAGAAAAACACCCATGTTTTACTGAGAAAGATTTAGAATGAAGAATAAGCAGAAACAAATGATACAAAGTTCATAAGTTTGGCACCCATGAAATAGTAACTGAAAAAGACAAATGACTATTACTTCCCAAAAAGTAAATAGGTCACACATTAAATGTAGGAACATCATACAACCAACTCATAACACAAAGTTTCTGTGTGAATTTCAGGTGTAGCCATATAAAGCAGGAAAGCATTGAAGAATGATCACAAATTGATAGAAAAAAATCTGAAATCAAAGAAGAAATTAAATAGACACATAGTTTTTGAATAACTCTTCCATTCTTCAATAAAACAAGAGTTCAAAGTCTCTCAAAATCCTTGTACATGGCTGAGTTGGGAAAAATAGCCCCTGTTGTTACAAACTTACAAAAAATAAAATTTCCCTCTCCAAAGCTCCCTCCAGAGAAGCTGGAAAAAGATCCATGTACCATAGAAATTATTGAACTTATATCCATCCTTCCATGTAGTTCTACTTCTTGAAAAGTAATTATAAATGACAAAATAAAAACCCTTCACCTTCCCATGCACAAAATATTTACTCATTAATGATTTGAAACATTAAAAAAATGCCCTTTCTTTTAAATGATAGACTTCAGTCCAAATTTGACTACCAAGTGACTGTCAGGGCATAGTATGTCATTCCAACAAAGCTATTAAATTCACCCTAACATCTTTGAATTAAACCTTGACTAATGCAATTATTTTTGAGGAAGATATGGCTGGAATAAAGATTGATTTTCATCCACAAATTGCCTATAATATTTTCCAAACTCAAAATTGCCTTTCTCTACATATATATATTGCCCCTTCCAAGAGCTAAAAGGATCTATAGTCCAAAGTCATGAATCACATCTTCAGGATGCAAGTAATTATCCAAGTCTTGCTTACTCAAGATCTCAACTTTACACAAATCTCCTGGTAACACTGCTGTTGGTATTTCAACATAACAAGATTCCTTAATACCAACTTTTAAAGATGCTTCAAAACTCAGTCGCAAAAAATTCAAATTGCCTCCCACCAAAAATTCCACTTGCATATGCATTTTATAGATTCATCCTCAGTCTCAATCCCCACTTTTTTTCCCATTTTTTTAAACTTGTATTTTAATATTTAGATATGACATAAAAGCCATCCAGTTTGAATAGATATCATAGCATGATATGTAAATTGGTCCAATTTGGGATCCAAGTCTTGCTTCAAATCACTTAGGTTAAACAAGGCCTATGTATCTGACAATTGATTGCTTAATTTCCAATATCTAACTTTGTCTAATGCCTTAACACATAAATCTATTTCTGTGCATAATGGATTTGCATCTAAACTATTCACCAATGAAAATATAAATCTGTAAGGTCCTGCTTTTGTGAAAATTTCCAATAAATGATATCCTTCTGTAGAGAAATAGTACAAACCATTGACTCCTTTCTGAGAAGAAGGCTTTCTTTGTGTGGTATACTTGACATCATCTCCAGCTGAACTTTCTGGAGCATATGCATTTTTATTGACATATTTAATGTCCATCTTCATTTCCTTGCTTTCCTTGACAATATATTTTTGATCTATACCATCTAAGCTTCTATCCATATTATCTATGGTGAATGGATGTGTTAGTTTCACATCATAATCCATCAGTCCAAGAGTGTGCAAATCCCCATCTTTAAAGACTCGAAGAGCATTAAGCTTATTTGCCTCTAAAAGCACAAGCAGGTTCACATGATGATATACAAGAGTTGTGTTTCATGTTCCTCCCCATATGACATGTCCAAGACACCATTTTTTTATGTAAACCTGGTATTTAAACTATTAAAATCACAAATATTCCTTGAATATCTCCAAGCTTAAGGAATTTTTCTCTTCCAAAGTACTCCTCTTATTTCAGTCATGATGTCTTTACATTTTGTGAAACACAAGTAACTTTACTATCTTTAATTTTGAGACCATGGATCATTCGGTGATTACTAGCAACTAGGTGAATTTAGTATTTTGGACCATCCCTCAAGAACTGCCCACTGTAAATAGCTAGTGCATTGTAAACGACTACCTGTACGGATTTTTTAACCAGTCCTCTAGTCGATTGTACCTAGTGACCAAACAGACTCAGCGGCTTTTGACCAATGTACTACTCGTCGACCTGTTTTCGACTGCCATTGTCAGTCTGTACTATTTACGACCAACCGGTCATTTACAACATACCAGCTGGTTAAACTCTTCCCTCAAAAACTAACCATTCAAACATTGAGGAAGATGCCCACAATAAATAAATGTGGATTGGGGTCGGTTTGCTCCACGGGGGTAATTTCCCAGGAGATAATAGAACGACTAAATGGAATGTGCATACCAACCCTTCACCACTATTTTCTCTACAAAGTGGATCATCCATGAGACCAGCCCACCACTAGCCCACCACTGGGGTGAGGATTCATAGTCTTATACTCCTCTCCTCCTATACTCCCCATGCCAAAACCAAGATGCTAACACCTCTCCGTATCTTTACTCAATAGGACAAAGTTGATAATAATTTATGGGATATTTCTGATCCTTGTGCGAACACGATTCCAATGTAATGGACTCGATCTGTGGTGATGCCATGCATTTGCTTGAAAGATTCTAAAGCTGTTCAACAAACCCATTATGTGCTTACGCCAATACTCCCACACTTCGCATACATGTCTACCAAAAGAATGCATAGTTTGAAGGATATTTGCAGAGTTAAAGAATCAACAAATCCACTTTGTGCATATCATGTTTATCAGAGTGCTTCAACAATAATATCTAATAAAAATCGTTTCCAATATGCTTTGGTCGGCGTCCATAAACCTATTCTAAGAAACTCTGATATTGGCGCAAGCAGGGAGGAGCGGCCATGTAAGACGTTGGTGGAGAACAAACTCTAACTCCAACATCGGTGATAAACAAAGTTTTAAAACCCCTTTCATCGGCGATAAACAAAGTTTTAAAACTCTTATAGAATGTCGATTGGTGATTTTAATAGTTAGAAAACTAAGCAAGCCACCGATGAAGATAATTGACTTAAACACTTGGAAGTTTTCGGGAAGTATTTAAACTCTTGAACTCTTGTCGGCCAAAATAAGGTTTAAGAATATTTAAAAACTATCGATAAAGAATATGCATCGACCAAAATTTAAGTTTGTGAACTTAAAAGGTTGCCGACTAAAATATTTCATCCTTCAATTGGAGAAAAATTAAACTTTCTAGTTAACTTTAATTTCCCTGGTAATTCTTCTTTTCTGTAAACATTGTAATTTACTAACTTCACTCCCAAAAGAGGACTTCAGTTTCTCAAAATTTTAAATCTTTCCGTGATAATTTAATTTTAAAATTCATCAGCATAAAACTCGTGATGATGGGGAAGAGAAAAATTCCATAACTCTTGACTGAAAAGGTATTTTCACCTGAAAACTAGAAATACGATGCAGAATGACCCCATGAAGTGCTCTGCAACTATGTGCCATTCTATCCTTTGTAAAACCTTGAATTTAATGTATTCCGTAAAATGCTGCGCAGGAACATGAATCTTAAAAATCCATTAGTCCGTGAAGGATTTTTCCTTAAAAACTTAACCACATCAGGATAAATGAAGTCAGAAAACTTCTTATAATGTGATTTTGCACCAGCCTAAATAGATCTCTATATTTAATTGTTTATGTGGACATCGCTTAAACTGCCCAACCACACCCAAGGTGTTGGTGAAACAAGGGATTAACTTTCTTTTGAATGCTTGAAATTGTCGCGCTGAATCATCCGAGGATAATGCAATAACTTCATTGGAATATGATTAGGTAAAACAATCTTCAGGGTGATTTGTTGCGACAAACTAGTGCGAGAAAAATTGTGGCATGCCAGTTTGCGACCATGACTAGAAACCAATCAGTTGAGTTTGACAAGCAATCTGAAGTAAATTAGGCATTTACAACAAGGGCAACTTTTTTGAATAGGTTATCAGGGTAGAAGAACCATAAAGTGTGACACTTGCAAGTAGTGAAAAGTTTAAAATTTGTCAAGTTCAAAATTTTCAACAATACACATGTAAACCAAAAAATGACCAAATGTTAAACATAAGTACTTGTAATTGAATGAAATGTCTAAAAAGAAACAAATCATGTGATGCCACATGGATGCACCAACAAAACATGACTTAATGCACAATTATTGGTCTACCCTTTTTTTGGGTCTTTTTGGACACTTCAACAAAAAACCATGCTAATGTGGTCCTAAAAACCGTAGTTATAAGCAGGGGCCTTGCCAAGTAAGTTGTAAAATTTTTGGAATAATTTGAAATCACCACACATGACTTTGAGAGGCGCAAAGTTAGGGTGTTCAACTACTAGCTTCTCTCCCCTAGCATACAACATGTGAATATAGTGTCACATGTATTTTAGTAATTGACCTCAAAATCAATTATTACATCTTTGTTATGTATTGTTATCAAACCTTCTAGAGTAAGTTGAGTTCATCTATTTCCCAAAACTCAACAATCGGTAGAGATATTTTCTTCATCATTGTAATGGGATTAGAAGAGTAGGAGATGTAGCATGACACTTACCATTTGTAGGCTAAGTTTTATTAGTAAGCTATGTCATTGCATTTCATTGTGGCATGCCCACCTACCTTACCTAACACCACTTTATAGAATCAATCCAAGAGTATTTGTTCTACCCTTGTTTTAAACTTTGGTATGCACTTCATAAAATATTTTGTGTTTACTTTATTTGTGTTTTTCTTTACTTTTGGTGTGAGTTTGGTAGTAGTATGATCCTTTAATCTCAATTGATAAGAAATTAAAGTAAAATGTTTGTGTTTATTTTTTTATGTGTCACTTTATTTTTTGTGTGAGTTTGGTAGAAGTACAATCCTTTTACTTCTCAATTGATAAGGAATTAAAATGAAATACATAGATCCCCAACTTGTTAGGAGCAGGGAGGTTTATTCATTGTTAGTATTGATTGGGATTTAGCCCCCAGGTGTAGATCGAATGGTTGAGCCATTGAAAAACATGGACAATGGTCATAGTTTTGAAAATCGATTTCCCCGTTATATATGTTAGATGCAACATGTACAACCTAGAGGTTATAGGGGGCTCGCCATGCGGTTAGAGCCACCTCTTAGGTTGGCTCCAGGTCACTACGCTATTGATTCCTTAGATTAATTAAAAAAATTATTGATTGGAATTTTTTTCTTAAGAGGGTGTCGTTGCATTGATTCTTAATAGACATCATTAATTATTTGTATTCACATGGGTGATAAAATGTTATCTTGAAGGCTTACATGGAAGCCGTGGCCATTTTAGAACCTAACATTTTAGAAAGCAATAACTTCTTCATACAATCCATTGTTTTTAAATCCTACATATTCTTTGTTTATTTCATTTTAGTGCATTTAGTTTCTTTGAGTTTTTTGCATTGTATTTGTTATCCTCTATTTTTCTCTATAAAATAAAATTGTCTTGAGATCCTTATTACCATCTCCTATTTTTATACTCAAAGAGACTAGATTCAATGTATGTATGTGTGTGCACATGCACACTTGCACATGGGCATGTGCAATTCTAGGGGTGTGTGTGTGTGTGTACAAGTGCGTGCATGTAGGTGCATGTGGGTGTGTGTGTGTGTGTGTGTGTGTGTGTGTGTGTGTGTGTGTGTGTGTGTTGGTGTTACATCTCCAACTTACAATTAGACTTAATCATTAACTTGGCATGATAATCATGAAGATTAGTCATAGTTAATTAATTTAATATTGTGGAAATATCTGATTTAACTTTTGATTATGAAATAGATACAGATGTTAAATAATTTTGTAAATTAAATGATTTATATTACGAGATATGATAATGATGCACTAATCGTAATCTTGTGGTCCTGAGTGTGAACAGGAAAATGAACGTCCTTCAAAGAAGGAAGGAGAGTATCATCCTCGAGGAAGGGTTAGACGTGAAAATAAAAGGTTGACTAGCCATCTGAGTAATCAACTTCTATGTCCTCCTTAATCCTTTCATAAGTTGTCATGTGTCATGTCTCTTTTCTTTTGTTTTCATGTTCTTTGTAAAATTATTATGTCGTTGAAGTTATCATGACAAGTCGTGATGACCAGACGATGTTCTTGGAACATCATCCCTAGCTGAGAGACAATAGTGTTAAGAGATGAGGAGGTCTCTCTTACCTTTTTGTTCTCGGGGTCATTATTTTTCCCTAGTCATTCAACTAATGAGAATAGTCAATTTTGGGGAGTATTACTCGACCTCGATAACCGATGTTATTAATGTGAATCTTTTTACAATTACAATCTCATAATGGTAATCCTTAGGTAAGGATGAAACCTCTTAATAGGTTGTTTCCTATAATATTGTTATTATATACTTATCTTAATAATTGTATACTATCGAATATTACTAATTTGATATAGTCAATCTTTAGGATCGAAGGGAGCTTCGAGCTCAACCATCCCATGTATTGCAAGGATCGAGCCACCTTTTGTGGACACACTACCAAGTGGAATGGTAGTTATCAACCAAAATTGGCATGCCATGGGTGACCGATTATCAAGTGTTGGGTTTTCCATTTGGTAGAGTCACTTTTGGAGGAAGAGGGTTTGTTGTTGGGGTTTGGGAAAATGGTGGCAAAACTGTTCAGGGAGAACATTGGAGGAAAGAAGCTATGAGCAGCTAGAAGAGTCACGATTTGGAACTACATCTTGACTAATAGGCTGGTACAGGTAAAATGGGGAACAAATATCCCAATTACTTTTCGTATGATGAGCTTAAAACTCAGTAGGACTTCTACCTAATTCTGTATGGTATGACGTTTCTTGTTATTTGTTAAACATTGAGGCACGAGGCCTGTAAGGCCGTGCCATGGATAATGTTTATATTTTTCTATGTCATGACTCAAGGCCGAAATGGCTGAGCTATTTTTGTTTTAAAACTTTTATTTATAGTGGTTTAGAGCTGTATGGTCGAACCCTAAGAAGTTAACTTTGTAGTATGAATATGTCCAAATCCATGAAGGCTGAGCTAATTAAACACGGTGAATTTCTTTGAGACCATGCGCCAGGCCGTTGAGTTGAATAGTGAACTTAACAAACTTTCTTTGAGACCATGCTCCAGGCTGTTGAGCTAAGAAATGAAACTTTGTAAACTCTTCTTGCGGCTACGCTTAGCCGAGTCATGATACTATGAATCTTGTCTATGATTAAGCTAGAGGCTTAAAGAGCCAAGTAGCAACTGCACTATGTTTTATTTGGGTACTAGCTCAAGCCCTTGAGGCTGAGCTCTATAAAGATAGACTCTTTTCTATGTTTAAGCTTAGGGCCTTTTGACCCGGTTGTATTGTATAATACATTTTATGATAACTAGAGCCCGAAGCCATTATGGATGAGCATGTATTCAAAATATAAATTAAGCTCACATCATATGATGACAAAGGTAGAGCCTAAGAGCTCTCAAAATGGTGTAATGAATAACTCCAGATGATTATAGTCGATAATGAAATAATACAGTCATTTGACTGTAATGATAGTCGAGAAGGCATTAATACTTATCATATAGTCATTTGGCTGTAATGATAGCTAAGAAGGCAATTAATATCAATAACACGGTCTTTTGATTGAGGTGATAGCCGGGAAGGCAATTATATATCGGTGTGACTATAACACCAAACTAACATGAAGTCAGGTTTGTATGGAAAGCCGACTATGAATTATATATAGAGTTGTTTAAACTATTAAGAATGTATATGTGAACCCTCGAATATGAAGGTTGTGAGACCTTTTAAGATCATGGTCTCATCACGAGACAGTTAGAATAAGTTTATAGAAGAATATAGACTAGTTCTATATGGGTCTGAATTTAAGACTTATTGTTAAAAGTTATGAGTTATGAATATGTTACTTCTACTCTACTAAGGCAAGGTATGCCTTGAGTACATGTATTCAATTTCATCGTATGAGATGACTTGTTTCTAAAATTACAAACCATATGTGACCCAGGTGTCAAATGGTCGAACTTGATATGAAATGAAAATGAAATTGGTGATGAGGAGTCACTAGAATCTTGTTATGATAATGACATATTTCAGTTGTAACCAACCTATGGAGGGAGTTGAATACCCAAGTCTGGATAGTTCTTTGAATTGATCCCACGCACACAAGAACTAAAGAATTGGGTTGTTAAGAACTTAATATAGGACATGACAACTTATAAGTCAAGTTAGGGTGGTTGACATATGATGATGTTTATTGTGTAACGTGTATGTATGAAAAAATTTGGCCAAAGTAATGCATTCATCTTTGCATGCATTGTCAGTCCACAATGCTCCAGATGGCCTAGTGTCTCTAGTAGTGTCATACAAGCTAGAGTGGATCTATAGTGTGTGACTATGAGACATTAGGAAGGACACAACACCAGATACTGAAATGGCTATCCAATTAGTTTCTAATGTCTAACCTTTCCATGAAGGGTAGGGCCCCTTTCTAGTTAGGAAGTTGAGCGAGGGACCGTAGGTCCATGGTTGGAGGAAAAGCACTAGGATGATGCTCTCCTTCCCAAGCATGAGACAAGCTGAGGCTTATGAAGATAGATGTCATTCGTTCCAGATGCAGTATTTGCACTTTATGACCAGTTGGTCTATTGTAATGTAAAAACTTGATTAAGATGCCTAGAGCATATATTGAATTTGATTAGTGATGGTTACTCACTAAAGATTGTAATGGTTTACTGGATTGTAAGATTTGTTATATCTTGATTTGATTAACATGCTTAATTGATGGAAAATAATATGTTTCTTTTGGTTCAAATTTTGATTATCTCTATCAATTCTTAATTAATGATTTGATTAAGTTACATGTTTAAGTTAAATCTTGAGCATTATGGAAAGTGATGTTACATATTTTATCAAAGCTACCAAGTTCAACACATGGACCTAATGAGCTCACTACTTGATGATTAATGTATCCAACATTAAGTATGTTAATGATTGGACATTCTATGCCAGAATGGTAAAAATTAGAACCACACCTCGCAAGAAGATAATAGAACATGGATGTTACCTACGCCAACAAAGGATCTTGAAGGCACGAGCCTCCATGTTTAGGAGAAACTTGAACAGACTGGATGCTTGGTAGGTGCATGGTTATCTGATGAGGAAACTTTTGCTAATGCCATGAAACGCATCAAGCAGGAGTTAAGGAAGGCCAAACAGTTGGCTGCCCCTAACTTTACTGGTGCATCAATGACACTTTCTGCCCCTAAAGCACCATCTGAGGTAAATATCCCTAAGGACTATAATGTACTTATGGAGTATGTGATGGAATACCAATGTGTATCCTCACCTCCTGAGACTAAAAAGAAAACATGATTATGGGAAGTTATCCCAAATTGTAAATGATTTGCAGGAGTAAAATGTAAACACAATTTTGTAATTTTGTGGATTATATGTAATCCAATGGAAATTGTAATGCAATGGAAAATTTTTGACAATCTTTCCTTTCTTGTTAAAGATTACATGAATGTGAATAGATTTGTGAAATAACTGAATTGCATAGCATGGAAAACTAATCTATGATTAATCTGCAAACTTCAGGAAGAAGTAGATTGTAGTAAAGGTTTAGGTTGGAACTAGAATGGAGGATAGTTGAGATGAAGGAGCACCTTCAGGGTAATCCAAGTCTAAAATAGACCAAATCTTGACTTTGTTGAAAGAAACAAGGGCCAGGGTGGAAACTCTTGAACACAAAGTGGGAGGCCAGTCAGAAGACAGGTGAGATGATAATGATGGGGGTGATGGAGAAGAACGCCATAATGACACCACCCAAAGCCACCACAGAGAAAATAACTCTGTGGCTAGACAAGAAGGGATAAGAGAAACCTTATGGCTATGGAACTATCTCATGACATGAAAAAGGTCATGCCACCTAAATTTGATGGATCTGTAAGTAGAGATGCCGTAGAGGCATGGCTTCCAGAAATGGAGAAGTATTTTAAAATTAGAAATTATAATGAGGTTATTAAAGCTGTTTGGGGAGAATTTCAGCTAGCGGGTGAAGCATCCACATGGTGGATGAACAAAAAGATGGAATTATGCTTGAGGCCTACAAGCCTTACTTGGGATAGGTTCATAGAACTATTTAGGCAAAGATGGTTGCCTCAACTGTTCTATGATCAGAAACCTATAGACTTTCAAAACTTGAAACGGGCTGATATGATTGTAAATGAGTATTGGGAAAAATTCACCTGACTATTGAAATATGTGCCACAGTATCAGCATGATGAGAAATTCCATGTCTAGAAGTTTATCATGGGGTTGAATGCCTAGATTGGGGGCGATGTTAATGTTCATGGTCCTACTACCATGGAACAAATATGTGAGAAGGCTGTTAGGCAAGAACAAAACCTGAAGGCTATGTCGGCCTATAGGGAAAGAAATAGAATGAGATATAACTGGTCTCAATCTTATCAACCCTCAAAGAAAAAGGGAAAGAAAAAAGATTTTACTGATAAGAGTGATAAAGGGGCCAAAATAAACAAAATGAGTCCAGGGGAGAGAAAAAGGGGAACAACCACTCCAAGAAGAATGGGAACAATTCTGGCAAACCTCAACAAAGGTGAGGACTAGTTAGAGGATGTTTCACTTGTGGCAGAGATCACTACGCCAATCAGTGTCCCAAAAAATCACAGGGAGTGCAACCAAGAGGGAATCCTCTACCTTCCTAGCAAGTGGCATTCCAACAACGTATCCATGTAGTCTTGGACAACCATCAAGCTGAGTATCAAATAACTCTAGTAGAGACAACAGGCATTTTATTTGGAGTTCCAATTTCAGTTTTAATTGATACAAGTGCCATGGAATGTTTTATTTCTCCCAAAATTGTAAATAAGATACCTAGAAAAGTAGGATTCATGGCAAATACTTGGTCTGTAGAGTATGCAAATCACACCAAGGCTCAGGTAGAGCAATGGCTATTTGAAGATCAGGTTGAACTTCCAAACTTTTCTACAAAAGTAAATCTATATGTAGCCCCACTTGGCTCATATGATGTTATCCTAGGGATAAATTGGCTATGGAGACATCGAGCCAAAGTAGACTATTATGCCAAGATAGTAGAATGTTTGGATGATCTAGGAAACCAAGTCCTTCTCCAAGGAAAACCTAGGGAAATTAAACTAAGGCAAATTTCTGCATTACAAATGAAAAGGGCATAGAGAAAAGGATGCCAACTTTTTGCTGACAAGATGGAAAAAATAGATGAAACAAAGGAAACCTACTTCCAAGATGGCTTGATGTTTTATGAATCCCAAAAACTTAATGAAGTAGGGATGAAGGAGTCCATAGGCCAGGAAAGATCAGATATGGACAAGCATCCCCTCCTCATAGATTTTGAGGATGTATTTCCAGATGAACTACCAGAGTTACCCCCTAAGAGAGCTTTTGATTTTTCCATTGATAATATACATGGGTCAGAACCTATTTCTAAAGCCCCCTATAGGATGACCATGACAAAACTAATGGAGTTAAAGGCTCAACTACAAGAGATGTTGGATAAAGGGTTGATTAGACCCAGTGTGTCACCATGGGGAGCACCTGTCATTTTTGCAAAAAAGAAAGATGACACTTTGTGGTTGTGCATAGATTACCACATGTTAAACAAAGAAACCATTAAGAGAAAGTATCCTCTACCCCGCATCAATGATCTTTTTTATCATATGAGGGGTGTAGTAGTATTTTCTAAGATTGATCTTCGATCAAGATATCACCAATTGAGGTTGAAGGATGAAGACATCGATAAGACAACCTTTAGAACTAGATATGGACACTATGAATTCACTATCCTACCTTTTGGGTTGACAAATGCACCAACAACATTTATGAATCTTATGAACAGTGTGTTCAAAGACTGTCTAGACAAGTTTGTCTTAGTATTTCTTGATGACATTTTGATCTATTCTAAGAATGAAGAGGAACATATGCAACATTTGAGAATTGTTCTTCAGAGATTAAGAGAGCATAAACTATATGGCAAGCTCTCTAAGTGTACCTTCTTTTAGAAAGAAGTACATTATTTGGGTCATATAATTTCAGCTAAGGGAATAGCTGTGGACCCAACTAAGATTAAGGCTATTTTTGAATGGCCCGAACCAATAAATGTTTATGAGGTCCGAAGTTTTATGGGCGTTGCTAGTTATTATAGGAGGTTTGTGAAAAACTTCTCTAAAATTGCACATCCTATAACTTCCTTGCAAAGAAAGGGCAAGAAGTTTGAATGGTCAGAAAAGTGCCAGGAGGCCTTTGACCTATTGAAGGAAAAATTAACTTCAACCCTGATATTGAAAGTGCCTGACTCGGAAGGTCAATTTGAAGTCATTACCGATGCCTCTAGGGAAGGCTTAGGTGGTGTACTAGTCCAAGATGGACATGTCATTTCATATGAATCATGCAAAGTGAAAAATTATGAACAAAACTATGCCCCAGATGATTTGGAATTGGCATTAGTCATTCATGCACTCTAAATGTGGAGACACTATCTGCTTAGAAAACCTTTTGAGTTGAAAACGGATCACCTAGGACTTAAATATCTGTTCACTCAACCCCATCTTAATGCTCGTCAAAGAAGATGGTTAGAATTTATCTCAAATTATGATTTCGAGATTAAATATATTTAGGGAAAAGAAATTTGAGTGGTAGATGCTTTGAGTAGGAGAAGGAACATCTCCACTATGATCTCTATACATTTCAATTTTAGAAATTTGGTGTTACAAAAATCTAAGGGAGATGAGTTTTACAAGCAGGTAAAATACGCCCTTGAGAAAGATCCACTGAATCCAAAATATGAAGGATTCAACCTTGAACTAGATGGGTTATTAAGGCTCAAACGAAGGATGTATGTACCTAACTTAGTAGAGTTAAGGAATATGGTTTGGAAAGAGGTTCATTCTGCACCATATTGTGGGCATCCTGGAGTAACCAAGTTACCCACTAATGTGAAACCTTTATATTTTTGGAAAGGAATGAAGAGGGATGCTACAAATTTTGTAGCTACTTGTATTGAATGCCAAAGGGTGAAGGCAGAACACCAACACCCAGCAAGATTATTATACCCTCATGAAATTCTTGAGTGGAAATGGTAGATTATAAGCATGGACTTTGTGCAAGGGCTCCCTATGTCAAGGAACATGCACAATGCTATCTTGGTTGTGGTGGATAGATTCACAAAATAAACCCATTTTATACCTAGAAACTTAACGAATGGGGCACCCATCATTGCTCAAAAATTTGTTCAGGAGATTTTTAGACTCCACGTCATTCTTGAGAAGATTATCTCAGATAGGGATGCACGAATGACATCTAGGTTTTGACAAATCTTGTTCTCTTCACTTGGAACATAGTTGAACATAAGCTCTGCTTATCATCCTAAAATGAATGGATAAACTGAAAGGGTGAACCAACTATTGGAAGATTTATTAAGAATGCATTGCATGGATTAGCAATACAAGTAGGAGGATTACCTTCCTCTAGTGGAATTTGCCTACAATAACTCTTATCACTCAACTATTAAGATGGCACCATTTGAGGCATTGTATGGACGGAAGTGTTGAACCCCTATAAGCTGGGATAAGCTTGAAGATAGGGTTAGCCTTGGTCTAGAAACGCTATCAGAAATGGAAGAACATGTCCATCTAATTAAGAGAAGGCTAGCATAAGCCAATGATAGGCAAAAGAGTTATGTGGATGCAAAGCATACTGAAAGGCATTTCATTGTGGGAGATAAAGTTCTCCTAAGGGTAAAACCCCAGAATAGCTCCATCAAATTTGAAAAAATGTCCAAACTGGCACCAAGATATGTGGGTCCATTTGAAGTTCTAGAGGAAGTCAACCCAGTGGCATACAGAATTGCTCTACCACCAGCACTTGCCATGATGCATAATGTGTTTCATGTTTCTTATTTGAAAAAGTTTAATTCTGCTAATAATCAAATTCCTATGCTTGATTGGAACCTTATACAAGTGAAAGACCCTGGAGTGGTGGTGATCGAGCCCATCAAGGTGCTTAAAACACATAAGCTACGCTTACGTAACAAGGAAATAACACAGTGCAAGGTCTAGTGGGACCAATATTTGGTGGAAAATGTGACCTGGGAAAATTATGATGACTGGGTTAAAGCAAGAAGTTGAGTATACATTTTGTGGAAGTCTCCCGTGGATGAAAAATGCCGCTTGGAATAGGTACCCGTTTAGGATCGAGTACCCGAAGCAAAATGGGTACCCATTTTCAAAAAGTATTTTTTTGTGTTTTTACATGCCTATGGCTATTTTTTTTATTTTTTAGAAACAAGTACCAGTTATTTTTAAAATAGGTACCCATTTCTAAAATTTTGAAATTTCAAACCTGCCAATTTGCATTGGTTTTAGGCTTGGAAACCCAAGCCTTAGCTTTGGACCTGCAACTAGGAGACCATGAAAAAAGCAAGAGAAAAAACTAGTTTCACCACTATGGCTGACGACTTTTTTTTCAAAATATTTTAATGAAATTAAAACTCATTACAGATCTGAAAGTCTAGTTTTCAAATATGTAATTTTTTCTACTATTGAACATAATTTTCTATTTATTATTTATTTTCCAAACAAACTAACTCATAAACTTGAAATAACATAGATTACTATTTTTTTAATACCTTTTGATTTTGAAAGTTTCTTGAAAAAAAAATTATGTCTGATCAAACTAGACATCATTCTTTACATGATGAAAAAAACATTTTTGGTGAATTGATTAGTTTATCTCAAATTTTGTTGGCCGTACACGAGGGGTTTTAAAAAACACTAATGAGGGCCATTAAAAAATTGATAAAAAATATATATTTATAAAAAAATTACAAAAAAATATCTTGACCAAAATTCAACATCCTGAGAATCTTTCCACAAAAGGAATTAGAAAAATACATTAATTTGGGTCAAATTATGTTGGCCGTACACATGCATGCTTTTTCAAAAAACAGGGGACTTTTAAAAGCCACTTTTTGTACATCCAATACAAAACCAACTTACATCATCTGGGTATTAAAAAAAATTACATATTTGAAAACTAGAAACAAATTCCTACATTTCTTATTTTTACATCATATTAATATTTTATGTGCAAGTACCTCAAATTGTCACTCCAAGTATGACAAAATTTGAAAAACAAGAAAAACACTTCCACTTTTTGGCCAAAAAGTGAACTCATCTTCTTGCACTTACCCGACTTCTATGCTAGATTTCCTCGTCTTTTTTGAGACACTTGATATTATGCTTTTGAAAACATTTTCATATTATGTTGATTTATTTTAAAGACAATTAATCATCAGGGACGATGATTCTTATGGCGGAAGATATGTTACATCCCCAACTTACAATTAGACTTAATCATTAACTTGACATGATAATCAGGAGGGTTAGTCATAGTTAATTGATTTGATATTGTGGAAATATCTTATTTAAATTTTGATTATGAAGTAGATAGAGATGTTAAATAATGTTGTAAATTAAATGATTTATATTACGAAATATGATAATGATGCACTGATCGTAATCTTGTGGTCATGAGTGTGAACAAGAAAATGAATGTCCTTCAAAGAAGGAAGGAGAGTATCATCCTGGAGGAAGGGTTAGATGTTGTGAAAACAAAAGGTTGACTATCCATCTAAGTAATCTACTTTTATGTCCTTCTTAATCCTTTCGTAAGTTGTCACGTGTCATGTCTCTTTTCTTTTGTTTCTATGTTCTTTGTAAAATCGTTATGTCATTGAAGTTATCACAAGTCGTGATGACTAGACGATGTTCTTAGAACATCATCCCTAGTCGAGAGACAATAGTGTTAAGAGACAAGGAGGTCTCTCTTATCTTTTTGTTCTCAGGGTCATTATTTTTCCCTAGTCATTCGACTAATGGGAATAGTCGATTTCGGGGGATTATTACTCGTCCCTGATAACTAACATTATTAATGTGAATCATTTTACGATTACAATCTAATAGTGATAATCCTTAGGTAAGGATGAAACCTCTTATTAGGTTGTTTCTTGTAATATATTGTTATTATTTACTTATCTTAATAATTGTATACTATCAAATATTACTAATTTGATGTAGTTGATCTTGAGGATCAAAGGGAGCTTCGAGCGCAACCATCCCATGTATCCCAAGGATTGAGCCACCTTTTGTGGAGCACTACCAAGTGGAATGGTAGTTATCAACCAAAATTGGCATGCCATGGGTGATCAATTATCAAGTGTTGGGTTTTCTATTTGGTAGAGTCACTTTTGGAGGAAGAGAGTTCGTTGTTGGGGTTTGGGAAAAAGGTGGCGAAACTGTTCAAGGAGAACATTAGAGGAAAGAAGTTGTGAATAGCTAGAAGAGTTGCAGTCTGGAATTACATCTTGACTAATAGCCTAGTATAGGTAAAATGGGGTACAAATATCCCAATTAATTTTAGTATGATGAGCTTAAAACTTAGTAGGACTTCTGCCTGAGTCCATATGGCATGATGTTTCTTGTTATTTGTTAAACTCTGAGGCATGAGGCCTATAAGACCGTGCCATGGATAATGTTTATATTTTTCTGTGTCATGACTCAAGGATGAATGGCTGAGCTATTTTTGTTTTAAAACTTTTATTTACAGTGGTTCAGAGCCGTATGGCCAAACCCTAACAAGTTAACTTTGTAGTATGAATATGCTCGAATCCATGAAGGATGAGCTAATTAAACACAATAAATTTCTTTGAGACCATGCTCCAAGTCGTTGAGCTGAGCAATGAACTTAACAAACTTTCTTTGAGACCATGCTCCAGGCTGTTGAGCCAAGCAATGAAACTTTGTAAACTCTTCTTGAGACTACACTCAGCTGAGTCGTGATACTATGAATCTTGTCTATGATTAAGCTCGAGGCTTAAAGAGTGTTGGGTTGAAATATTGACTTTCTTTTATAATGTTTTTATATGTTTTTAAGACCTTTTCACATGATCTTGCAAGAACCTTACAGACATTACCTTTATTATATGTTGTTTCACATATACTTCTCAGAGAGTTTAAAACTATACTGATAAATGGAATATGGTGGTTATATTATCAAGTGGATGATTTAAATTATTGATATGCATGTAATACAGATAGGATTTCATAAGTTTAATATGAAAGGTTATTTTGTGTATATATGTTAGATAATTAACCTTGTGCAGCAAAGACATGGCATCTGAGAAGGAGTAGTTGCAACAGAGTGCAGAACAGGGGAATTGATTAAAGTGCAGTCCAAGTGCCAGAAGTGAAGATCAATGGAGATGAACATGGTCATCATGGAAAAATAAATGCAAGAGAAGAAGAAGATGTGTTCTAGGAGTCTAACCACAACTTATGTGTTTTCATTCATCAGCCATTGTGTGGGATTTCTGTTTGAATAGGACTCTGCTTCCTTTGTTCTAGATAATTAATAAGTTGATCTCAAAACTATATCCTGATATCTAGGGATAAATTGATGATCACAGTTAGTTGGAAGATCACATACAACTCTCCCACTTTTGTGTAAGTTAGGGGATGAGTTTGTTGATTAGTTAGTTGTTATTTTTACTTTCTATCTATATAGACGTTACTTTGTTTTTACAGTTATCAGTTATTCCAGACATGTTTTGATTTTGAATAAAATCTGAAGAAGATTATGTCTTTGATATGAATTGAATTCAACTGCGTGTCATGGGAAATGTATGAAGATCTGAAGTAGATTTAGTTTCTAGAAGAAGTGAGATAGTCCCCTGAGCTAGCCACTCAAGGTACTAACTCTCACTTCATAGATTCACTTATTTATTCATGCATTTCTAGTTAAACTGTTTCATGTTATCTGATACGTTGCATTGTGAAATAAGTAAGAAATCATGATTGCTATTTCTAATAGTTGTGATTCATGAATAAAATACATAATTGAAGTCCTCTAGAGGTTAGTTTCAATTCTTTTATCATTCTGTGTATTTCAAGTTAATTCCAGGTAATTATCTGATTATAGCTATCTTCAGCTTATGCTGAGGGTACTTGTAACATCTAGGTTTTTAACTATTTTTGTTTTTCTTCATTTCTGTGAACTTCAGTCAATTAAGTTAATTAGAATAAGTCTGTATGAGTTAGTTTAGGATAGAAGTGAGTCTTGAAGGCATATATAGTGCGAGCATCGTCATAAGCTTACTCTCCTTTGTTGATAATTCAATGTAGGAATGCAATGATAGAGTGGACTATTCAGTTAGGTTTAAACCTAGATTTTGTTTAAGTCTACAATGCATTAGTTTTCCTCTACATTTTTGGCGCCATTGCCGAGGATAGTGCTATCTTCATAGTCTCATTAGTTTTATATGCTTTCATAGTTAAATCTTGGTTTTAGCATTAGATTTACTAAATTCATTTTTCAAGAAATACTAGACATTCTACTAACACTGCACAGGACCGTTGAAACATAAAGTTCAAATTACTGTATATGGAGGCAAAGAGATAATCGAGGTAGATTCCTCCCTTCAAATTCTTAGAATAACGAAGGCATAACTGATTTTATCAACTACATAGTAGGAAGTGCTGAAGAAGATTTTCCTTTTACATCTTCATCAACACCCCCTACATCTCCATCAGCTTCCTCCACTGCCATAGAAGGGACTTTTAGAACCATTGGAGATGCTGCAGTAGATGATCCTCCAGGACAAGCGACGTTTGAATTCCCTATCCCAGACCAAGCATGGATTGCTACTCTGAAAAATATACCACCTTCTGCATTGCTTGTTTTCTATGGCTTGGTGACCGAAGATCCTGACACTTTCCTATTTGAGTTTGATATCTTGTGTATGAGTTATGACTACACCACTGATCCTTACAGACTCAAGTTGTTCCCTGCCACACTTAAATATGCCGCTTTCAGGTGGTTTATGGCGTTGGGGAAAGATGTCATTCTAGACTGGGATACCATGAAGACAAAGTTCCTGGCAAAATATAAAGACTATTGCAGAGGACATGATAGAAGAAGAGATGATATTTTTAGGATGTCATAGAAAGAGGATGAACCACTAGAAGACTATGTGGAAAGATTCTAGTTGCCTTGAAGAAAAACCCTTAGAATAGATTGTTTGAAGAATCACTGAAGCTGGTCTTTTTGAGAGGAGTTAATTATGACTGCATGGATGCCCTCAATCTCATTGGAACAAGGGATATATCTCAACTTCCCTTTGAAGATGTCTATACAGCCTGTAAAAATTATTCTAGAACATTTTCTAGAAAACCAAGGAGAGAAAGAGTAGCCATCACAGGCAAGGCAACTAATGAAGTTTCCAGAGTGGAGATTAGTAACCTGCTAACCAACATGAAGGAGGACATTATTAGCCATATGGATACACAACTGGACACTCTCCATATCAAGATGAAACAAGAAGAGGTAGATGCAATGCTTACTGAGTACTACCCTAGTTGTAGATGGAGGAAGGCCAACTATAAATGCAAAAGGGTGGCCAACATCCAACAAGAAAAGATTGAGAGGCCAGAATTGCAACCATTTGAAGGAGAAGATGGGAAACTATTCTTTATAGCTCAAAGGAGACATTGGTAGCAAAGGCAAGGTATGCCCTTTGATCCACTTAGTTTTAATTCTCCCTTTCCTACTGCAAATCAGAACTTCTTTGCTTAGAATGCTCAACAATGGCCTGGTAACCCAAATGCATGGCCAAACCACCAATGGCCTACTCCACAAGTTGGTTGGAACCAAAAACAACCTAACTCATGGCCTCAAAAAAATTTCCAAGGTCCCAACTATAACCCTCAGTGGACTCCTCAGCAAAAACAATGGTAGCCTCAGTGGAACAAGGGCCAACAATGGCAACAAAATGCATAATTTCAGCAAACTATGATTCCATCTCAGCCACAATAGCCATCCATAATGCCACCACCTCAAAATCCACCTCAAAATACACCTCCTAGACCTACCCAAATCCCTGCCCAACTTACACCTAACCCTAACAACAAGCTTGTCCAGCAGACTTATATTAACGAGGTAATGCAATATCCCACCTATGGGATGGAAGTGAGTAATGTTCATCTTAGATCAGGGAAGCAACTTGTAGGGCCTTCATCTCCCCAAATTACTGAGCTTGAAGATGAATAAACCACTAAAGAAGCCTCAGATAAGCCACCCTTGGATTCTAAATCAGCCCAAGATGCCCAAACTACCTTACAACAGAAGTCTCCTCCTTTCCCTAAGTGCTTGGCCATGAAAAAGCAAACTGCCCAACCTGATACTATTCTTCTCAGCCAGCTAAAAGATATAAGCATCAAGATTCCCTTAATCCAAGCCATCAAGTATATTCCTATCTATACCAAAACTATTAGGGATCTTTGCATAAAGAAGCCAAGAAGGAAGAGAATAGACCCTCATACAGTGCATGTTTTAGGTAATCTTGTTGACATCATGTTGGGTAATATAACTATTCCCAAATACACAGATCTAGGTAGCCTAGTGGTGGATGTAAAGATCAATGGGACTCTAATTAAGAATACTTTGATAGACCTAGGAGCTGCAATTAATGTCATGACCAAGGAGACAATGCAAACACTCCAATTGAACAACATTAGGCCTACTCAAACAGTCTTGCAATTAGTTGATAGGTCTACAGTCAAACCTAAAGGAGTCATAGAAGATTTGGTCATTGCATTAGATTATTGGGAATACCTTGTTGATTTTATAGTTTTGCAGCCTAAGGTTAATCTTGCTGGATATCCTCTTAGACTAGGTAGACCATGGCTTGCCACTACTGATGCATTCATAGGTTGCAGGTTTGGCAATATGATCATATCTAATGGGACAGTGACCAAGAAATTGGTTTTATATCCACCAACCCAACCATACCATGAGCTTGAGAAGACCATTTGGCCTAGCCTAGAGGATGAGGACACCTATTCCTTGCAAACCTAGATGACTATAGAACGCAACCCTTTATTGAACATTCCAGATGAAGATTAATTAATTGCTCATGTTATACAAAACAATTGTGGGAGACACCCACAACAATAAGACTGTCTATCTTGCTTACAAGACCCTTTGAGAAACATAATACCTAGCAGTTCATCAGAAGAAGTCTCCCAAATCTTCCATGCATTATTACCTCAACAATGCTTACCTATATTATCCAGCCTTGATTTGTCTTCCGTTCAAGAACTGTCAAAACAAGTAGCAGTCAAGCTAGGTAATATGTTGAACATTAATAATACATTGACTGATGAACAACAACAATCCCTGCATGAAATATTACATACACACTCAACAACATTTGCTTGGGATTACAATGATATGAAAGGCATTGATCATGCCTTGTGCATGCACAAAATATACATAGATGATGGATATAGACCAATTAGGCAGCAACAGAGGCACATGAATCCAATCCTCAGAGAAATTGTTAAATCTAAGCTTTAGAAGCTTTTGGATGTAGGCTTTATATACCCCATTTCAGAAAGTGAATGGGTTTTGCCATTGGTTATAGTCCCCAAGAAAGGTGGCAAATGGAGGGTTTGTGTTGATTACAGAGAATTAAATACTGCTACCAGAAAGGATCACTTTCCATTACCTTTTATTGACCAAGTTCTTGACTCTTTAGTAGGCAAGAAATATTTTTCCTTTCTTGATGGTTTTAGTGGTTATAACCAAATTAAGATTGCTCCAAAAGATCAGGATAAGTCAATGTTTACTTGCCCTTGGGGGACATATGCATACTCGACCTTACCCTTTGGTTTGTGTAATGCTCTAGCTACATTTTAAAGAGTAGTCCTCAGTATTTTCTACCCAAAGAAGATTGAGATCATATCTACCCTACCTATTCCCCCAAAACAGAAGGATGTAAGGAGCTTCCTAGGCCATGAAGGATATTAGAGGAGGTTCATTTAGTATTTTAGCAAGATTTTTGCCCCTCTATTTACCCTATTGACCAAGGACAGTGAATTTTAATGGACATCAGATCGTCAGATCTCTTTTGAAAATCTAAAAACATCCTTGACACAAACCCCTGTCCTCAGAGGTCTGAATTGGTCACTGCCTTTTCACATCCATACAGATGCATCTGATTTTGCCATTAGGGTAGTCCTGGGTCAACAAGAAGGAAACAAGGAGTATGCCATATACTATGTAAGTAATAATCTACAAGGAGCTGAGTTAAACTATATTGTGACAATAAAAGAGATGTTGGCAGTTGTTTATGTAATTAATAAATTCAGGCCCTACATAACTGGTTACAAGTTTTTCATTCATACAGATCATGTAGCCATCTAATATTTGATGAATAAACCCATAGTGGGTGGCAGACGTGTAAGATGGTTATTGTTGTTGTAGGAGTTTGATATTACAATTGTTGACAAACCAGGCAAGGCCAATGTTGTTGCCGATTTTCTGTCTAGACTACCTACACAGTCTTCAGATGGAGTGGTTGATGATTCTTTTCCTGATGAGCATCTATTTGCTCTCACTATACACACTCCATGGTATGCAGATATAGCCAATTATTTGGTTACAGGGTAGATTCCAGGATACTTCTCTCCCAGAGAGAAGAGGCAGCTTGTTCATAAATGTTTCTCTTACTCTTGGATTTCTAGATTTCTATTTTACATTGTTCCAGACAATATTATTCGAAGATATATTAGGGAGGATGAAATATTTGATATAATGAAGGCTTTTCATGATGAGCCTTGTGGGGGACATTTTGCAGCTAAGAGGACAACCTTCAAGATACTAATAATAGGATATTACTAGCCAACACTTCATAAAGAAGCTATCAAGTACACTAGAAGTTGTGATAGATGCCAGAGGATGGGGAGGTCTACTAGAAGTGATTAGATGCCTTTGCAGCCACAAATCTCATTAGCTCCTTTTGACAAGTGGGGTTTGGATTTTGTGGGTCCTATATCTCCTACATCAAACAACAAAGAATATATCTTGGTATGTACTGACTAGTTAACTAAATGGATTGAAGTGAAGGCATCACAGTTTGCTAGAGATGACAATGTGGCCAAATTCTTGTATGAAGACATCTTCACTAGGTATGGTGTTCCAAGAGAAATAGTAACTAACCAAGGATGACAATTTACATCTGATTTAATAACCAAATTGGTTGCAAAATATCAGATCAGGCATAAGAAATCCACTCCATACCATCCTCAGGCTAATGGTCAGGTGGAAGTCAGTAATAGAGAAATTGAGAACATCCTGACAAAGATAGTGCAGCTTCATAGAAGAGATTGGGTTTCTAGGCTCCTAGAAGCTGTTTGGGCATACAGAACAACCTAGAAGACAACTACAGGGTTTACACCTTATAAGTTGGTCTATGGAAAGACAACAGTCCTGCCTATTGAATTTGAACACAAAACCTTGAGGACAATAGTGGACCTAGGAATGGATTTGACCATAGCACAACAAGAAAGGCTACAACATTTGAATGCTTTGGATGAAATCCGATTGGAGGCTATTCATCACACTGAAGTCATATAGAAGCAAAGAGCAAAATGGCACATGACAAGTACATCAAGACAAAAGAATTCACTACAGGTGACTGGGCACTCCTTTATGATTCAAGGTATAAGGGATTCAAAGGCAAGCTTCAGTCTTGTTGGTTAGGCACATATGAGATCCAACAAGTCTTTGCTAATGGTACAGTTCAATTGTAGACTATTGATGAAGTTTGATTTTCACTACTGGTAAATGGGCACAGGCTGAAATTATATAAAAAGCCAATTCAGAAGGATGACTTTCTTATTTCTTTAGCTACTCAGTATGATCCTCCTAATACTCCTGATGAGGATGTTGTAACACCATATGATACACCTTCAGATACTAATCCACCAACACTGTCTAGTGATGCGGAGGTTGAGTTGCAATACTCAACCCCTGTTGTTGAAACATAATTTCTTTGTCTTAAAAATCACATGCACACACAACACAATTTCCATGGTTACAACAAGTTATGTCCACTGGGACCTATTTTTCACTCATTCAATTGGGACTTGACTTAGTTGGGACTTGATATATTGTGTTTACACTTAACAGTCGGGACCAATGCTGGAGGCACCCATAGCAACATCTATATGCAGCTCTCTTCCATCACTTGGTGAACAATACCTAAATTCTCCCACCATTTCCACATGCCCATATCCATTTTCAACTGCTTCATTCTATTGCTCCACGTATCACTTCACATTTATGAGTTGGTACTTTTCTCCATCATCTTGAGCTATCACATTATATCTTTGTAGTCATACCCGCCACCTTCTATCCCATTATATCTCATTCGCCACATGTATACCATCTCAAATCATCAGAGTTGTTCACAACTTCCAAGGTATGTTAATTATTCATTTCCACTTCATATGTACATTCAATAACTTTCAATTATTACAACTAGATTTCTTTTTATATTCATGATTAGTCATAGTTTATTTCATGCATGTGACAAATATTACCACCATTTCTTTTAATCACTACTCCTCATTCTGTAATACCTGCCACATGAAGTGCGGTCACTTCACAATTAAGTTGGGGGGAGGTGTTTATTTTTGATTTTGCCATTTGAATATCATTTGCCTTTGAAAACCTTGCCTTTCAAGAAAATGAGACAAATATGCTGCATCATGAAATTACCTTATTTTGCCAATGAGTGAATTAGTACCCTAAGGAAGTTATAGTGAAAAGGAAAGAAGAGGCAGATTGTAAGATTGGTTCTTTTGGGGTGGCGAGCTGAAACAACAGGAATTGAGCAACAGAAATTGACATTGTGCAAAAAATTGACACTATAGAGTTTGCAATTCACAACAGTAATGGGAGGGGACCTAATTAGAAGAGAACCTTTGGCACATAAGGAAAATACTGGAGGATGTGTTGGTTCTCCCGCTCTTCACGAGAGTAGGTTGGTTAGATTACTTCCTAAAATTGACAGAGTATGATGATGATATGGTGAAAGAATTTGCATTTACTCTACAATATGATGAAGCAATCGTGAAGGTGTTGACTATAGATGCTTCTGAGTTAGCTATTGCTCAGGTCATAGGTTTGCCACGAATAGGGTCCGAGTACCCAGCTAGAGCTGATGCAGTCGCGGCTAGGGAAGAGTTCTGTGAAAGAGGTGAACACCAGGATTCTACCACACAAGGTACTAAACGACTATCTCTTCCTTTCTTTTGGGGGAAATTTTCCTTTTATATTATCAAGTATATTACCTGTGATGGTAGATAAAATATGTTATATACTGCACATCTTAAATTGCTCAACCATTTATGACATGAAAAACTTGTTAATGTTCCAAATTATCTATATACTATGTTGAAAAGGATGTCTTCAGAATATCAGAGACAACAGGCAGACACCACTCTTTCCCACCATTGTTTAATAGCTTTGCTAATAAAGAGGAGTTTAAGGATTCAGTACCCACAGATTGGGTGGGAATCTTTTAAACAATGTGTAGATATTTCAACACTTTTAGAGGCACCAAAATTAGAATATGAGATTCCATATGAGCCCGAGCCTCCTTTTGAAACTAAGAAGGAAGAGCCACAACATGAGAACCCTCTAGAGTTTAGGTATGTATCAGCTGAAGAACCCTCAACATATGCCCCTAAAACTAAAAGAACCACTCCTTCAACATCTGGTAAGGAAAAGAAGAGTAGGAAGGGAGTGAGAAAACACAAGAGTGCAACAAAAGAAGGAAGTGCAAGGGAAAAGAGGAAGAAGGGGGACAATAAGAGGAGGAAAAAGGTAGATACGTAGAAAATAGTCACTCCTAGATGCTCAGGTAGGTTAAGGAGGCAAGGTGCCAAAGAAAAAGTTGTTGAGAAACAAAGAGGAGAGGACAAAAATATAGGCCAACAGGACAATGATCCAACTCCTCTAAATCTAGATTCAAATAGAGGAGAAAACCCTCTTGAGGATGTCTCTACGGATGCCTGTGAAAATGTTGATATGCCTGCAAGGAAAAGAAAGTATATTTCTTCTTCTGATTCTGAGTTAGAAGATTTTTTTACTGGAAGAAAGATGGGTAAACCTATGCCTGATGATTCTGCTAAAGAAGTTTTTGATGTTCCTAGAGAAAGGAATGATGAAAATGTTGAAAAAGAAAAGGAATTATTAGAGGACAGAGATATTAGGAAAGAATTTCAAGAAGCCTTGGACAAAATAAGACATCTAGAGGAATAGGTAAGGGGGTATGAAGAGAAAGATAAAGAGAAAGAGAAAAGGATTTAGGGGTTGGAGGAGAAGATCTAGACTTATGGCCATGGTTCTAACTTAGACTTGTTGGCACAATTGGCTGAAAATAAAACAAAAATTGAGGAAGAAGAAGTACTTACTCTCCAACCACCTGTGACAAAGACCCCAAAGTACCATACTACCCTGTCTTTGGGCTTTGAATTAATGAAATTAACTGATAAGACTATGAAAGAAAAAGAGAATTGAGAAAAAGAGAAACATAGTCTCAATGCATCAGTTGCAAAAAAGGATTTGATAATCAAAAGGTTGGAGGATCGTCTAGCAGAGGTTATTGATAGAACCAAGCAAATCATTGGATGAAAACCTCGACCAAGGGTTTATGGATTGTTTCTAAAATAGAAATTCCTTAGTTTTTAGTTTAATAGATTTATCAATAATCAACCTTACTTGCATTCAAGGCACATTTTTTGCAAACATTTCAAAGAGGCGAGTCTAGAAGAATAGGACCAGTTGTGTGAATACTATTTGCATAATTACCTGATGGATGAGGACATAGAATGGAACCCCTGTATCTATGTTGGAGACCTATAGATTAGAGCACTAATGTTATATTTTAAAATGAACAACTTAGGGGAGAACTGATGGACCAGTATGAGGAACAGGAAAAGAAGGAGCCACTGCCAATTAGGAAAGAATCCTTAGAACCTAACTTGATACTGATCTAATGGCTAACATTACTTTCTCATAAAGGTCCAAGTAAGGTGATCATAGATTTAAGACTCAGGGATCACATAAGGATATAGAGATTAGTAGTGTCCATCATTCAGAATTGTTAAAGGTATGTGCAGAATAGGTGGAATAGCCTAACTCTAGAATTGCAAAAGAAGGAACCCCACTCTTTCCACAACTTCATGAATATGTTTGAGAGGTTACGTAGGTACATCCAAATCTCAGAGCAAAAGGGAGTAGCATGGTTGCCTCTTACTTATCAGCCTCCTATCCTTCTCTACCTAGTGCCACATTGGATAGGAGGGAGAGGTGATAAGTGTAGGTGTGCTAAGCTAAACAAGATGGAGAGACTTGCATGTTATAATGGATTTTATCTCAAACAAGGAGGAGTCAAAGAAAACATGGACCTCAGAGAAAATCACTTTGCATTATAACTTTCTGCCCTAGATGTTAGTTCCTTGGTTTTTCTTAGGAACAAGCAAAAGTTTAAGTTGGGGGGAAATGTTTGGTTGAAATATTGACTTTCTTTTATAATTTTTTTATATGTTTTTAAGACCTTTTCACATGATCTTGCAAGAACCTTACAAACATTACCTTTATTATATGTTGTTTCACATATACTTCTCAGAGACTTTAAACTTATGCTGATAAATGGAATATGGTGGTTATTTTATCAAGTGGATGATTTAAATTATTGATATGCATGTAATATATAGATAGGATTTCATAAGTTTGATATGAAAGGTTATTTTGTGTATATATGTTGGATAATTAACCTTGTGTAGCAAAGACATGGCATCTGGGAAGGAGTAATTGCAGCAGAGTGTAGAACAAGGGAATTGATTAAAGTGCAGTCCAAGTGCTAGAAGTGAAGATCGATGGAGATGAACGTGGTCATCATGGAAAAATAAATGCAAGAGAAGAAGAAGACTTGTTCTAGAAGTCTAACTGTAGCTTATGTGTTTTCATTTATGAGCCATTGTGTGGGATTTCTATTTGAATAGGACTCTGCTTCCTTTGTTCTAGATAATTAATAAGTTGATCTCAAAACTATATCTTGATATCCAGGGATGAATTGATGATCACAGTTAGTTGGAAGATCGCATACAACTCTCCCACTTTTGTATAAGTTAGGGAATGCATTCGTTGATTAGTTAGTTGTTATTTTTGCTTTCTATCTATACAATCGTTACTCTGTTTTTACATTTATCAGTTATTCCAGACATGTTTTGATTTTGAATAAAATCTGAAGAAGATTATGTCTTTGATATGAATTGAATTCAACTACGTGTCATGGGAAATGTATGAAGATCTGAAGTAGATTTAGTTTCCAGAAGAAGTGAGATAGTCCCCTGAGCTAGCCACTCAAGGTACTAACTCTCACTTCATACATTCACTTATTTATTCATGCATTTCTAGTTAAACTATTTCATGTTATCTGATATGTTACATTGTGAAATAAGTAAGAAATCGTGATTACTATTTCTGATAGTTGTGATTCATGAATAGAATACATAATTGAAGTCCTCTGGAGGTTAGTTTCAATTCTTTTATCATTCTATATATTTCAAGTTAATTCTATAATTCTTTGATTATAGCTATCGTCAGCTTATGCTGAGGGTACCCGTAGCAACTAGGTTTTTAACTGTTTTTGCCATTCTTCATTTATGTGAACTTTAGTCAATTAAGTTAATTAGAATAAGTCTGTATGAGTTAGTTTAGGATAGAAATAAGTCTTGAAGGCATATATAGTGTGAGCATCATCATAATCTTACACTTCTTGGTTGATAATTCAATGTAGGAATGAAATGATAGAGTGGATTATTCAATTAGGTTTAACCCTGGATTTTGTTTAAGTCTACAACACATTAGTTTTCCTCTACAAAGAGCCAAGTAGTAACTACACTATGTTTTATTTGGGTACTAGCTTGAGGCCTTGAGGCCAAGCTCTATGAAGATAAACTCTTTTCTATGTTTGAGCTTAGGGTCTTTTGAACCAGCTGTATTGGATAATACATTTTATGATAACTAGAGCCTAAAGCCATTATGGCTGAGCATGTGTTCAAAATATATATTAAGCTCACATCATATGATGACAAAGGCAGAGCCTAAGAGCTCTCAAAATGGAGTAATGAATAACTCTAGATGATTATAGTTGATAATGAAATAATACAGTCATTTGACTGTAAAGACAACCGAGAAGGTGCTAATACTTATCATATAGTCATTCGACTATAATGATAGCCGAGAAGGAAGTTAATATCAATAACACAGTCCTTTGATTGAGATGATAGCTGGGAAGGTAATTATATATCAGTGTGACTATAACACCAAATTAACACCAAATCAAGCTTGTATGGAAAGACGACTATGAATTATATATAGAGTTGTTTAAACTATTAAGAATGTATATGTGAACCCTCAAATATGAAGGTGGTGAGACCTTTTAAGAACATGGTCTCATCACAAGACAGTTAGAATAAGTTTATAGAAGAATATAGACTAGTTCTATATGAGTCTGAATTTAAGACTTATTGTTAAAAGTTATGAGTTATGAATATGTTACTTCTACTCTAATAAGGCAAGGTATGCTTTGAGTACATGTATTCAATTTCATCGTATGAGATGACTTGTTTCCAAAATTGCAAACCATATGTGTGTTGGATTTAAGGCATACAACTGAGAGGGGGGGGTGAATCAGTTGTATAAAACTTCTTGTTCTTTCAAACACTTGATTCTTCGTTGTTAGTTAACAGCATATCAATTAATCATCCATGAAAGCATAATACATAAACACAAGAGCAGATAAACATCAACACATTGAACACCAAGATTTTGATGTGGAAAACCCGGTTAAGGGAAAAACCACGGGGTGATTAACCCAAGGATTATTCTTTGTTAGAAGAATAAGAAAAAGAATGACACTTGCCAATTAGGGCTCACTGCCCGAGCACACTGCTCACAAAGAGGCCCACTGCCTACAAGGAGACACACTGTCTACAAAGTGATAAGAATCACAATCTTGAACTGGAGAATGACATCTCTACCATGTCTGGATCAGTTCCATTTAAGCCCAAAAATCTCTGCTCTGCCTTTCGCACTTCTCTTCGCTATGCCACACTCATCCACATAATCCACACTTCGAAATGAACTCACAAACCGTTATTTATACAAGACATCAACTTAGGAACAAACATCTAAGTCGGCAAACAACCATAAGAGTATCCGCAAGATGAATAACACATCCGGTCGGCCACCACAAGAACATTCGCAGGATGAACAACTCATCCGGTCAGCTAAACAGAGCAAGAACTTCATCCGGAAGAATATCTTCAATTCCGGGCTCTACTATCAATGCGGACCAACAACACAACCTCAACATGATCCAAGAACCTTCACAAGCCTGCCTGAATGACCAGGTACGTCCGCATTTCCTTTACTTACTGAAATCTCTTATCCTCCTTATCCGGAACTTCAAGAACACTGTCTGTCGCCACTGTCATAATGCAGGAGGTACTTCCGGACCTCCAAATTATACACAACTTGAGATGGCACATCACAAGGACATCCCAAAGACTCCTTCCAATCCGCAGATTAGGATTATACAGTTCCAGACCTCACCGGACCTTTTTGTGATCCTCTGTCACCTCTGAATACTTGCCGGAACCAGTTCTACACCGACAGCCACAACTCCTTCAGATCTTCATGCGGACCTCTGAAATCTTAACTGAAGCATCTCAAGACTCATATCTACAAACCCTTTAATCCACATCCTCCGGTTCGCATCCTATACAGTACATTTGCCTTCTTCTCATCACTGTTCTTTACTGTTCCTGACTGAGGCTAATTTTCTCAATATCCTCAGCACACTGCTCATTGAATCCTTCTTGTCAAAGCAATATGAGTATGTTGACATCAATGACAACACTGGTTTACCTCATACTTGCAACAATGTGATCTAGGTGTCAAATGGTCGAACTTGATATGAAATGAAAATGAACCTAGTGATGAGGAGTCACTATAATCTTGTTATGATAATGACATATTTCAATTGTAACAAACCTATATGGAAGGAGTCGAATGTCCAAGTCCAGATAGTGATTTGAATTGATCCCACGCACACAAGAACTAAAGAATTGGGTTGTTAAGAACTTACTGTAGGACATGACAACTTATAAGTTGAGTTAGGGTGGTGGACATATGACGACGTTCATTGTGCAACATGTATGTATGTAAAACTTTGGCCAAAGTAATACATCTGTCTCTGCATGCATTGTTAGTCCATAGTGTTCCAGATGGCCTAGTGTCTCTAGTCGTGTCATACAAGTTAGAGTGGATCTATAGTGTGTGACTGTGAGACATTAGGAAGGACACAACACCAGATACTTAGATGACTATCCAATTAGTTTCTAATATCTAACCTTTATGTGAAGGGTAGGGCCTCTTCTAGTTAGGAAGTTGAGCGGGGGACTGCAAGTCCATGGTTGGAGGAAAAGCACCAGGATGATGCTCTCCTTCCCAAGCATGAGACAAGCCGAGGCTTATGAAGATAGATGTCATTGGTTCCAGATGTAGTATTTGCATTTTATGACCATTTGGTCTATTGTAATGAAAAAACTTGATTAAGATGCCTAGAGCATATATTGTATTTGATTAGTGATAGTTACTCACTAAAGATTGTAGTGGTTTACTGGATTGTAAGCTTTGTTATATCTTGATTTGATTAACATGCTTAATTGATGGAAAAGAATATGTTTCTTTTGGTTCAAATTTTGATTATCTCTATCAATTAGATTAATTAATGATTTGATCAAGTTACATGTTTAAGTTAAATCTTGAGCATTATGGAAAGTGATGTTACAGTTGGTTGATGGATATTTTGTTTGATGAATTAAAGTTCTTGCACTCATGAACCAACATTTTAATTTAATCAACTTCTTCATTATCAAATATTAGAATCCTCTGCAAGGTTAGAAGAATTCCATTAAAGTGGTTAATAATTTTGAGCTCTATATTCCTATAACAAGGCTCTTCTTTGTTACAACTTGAATTATATAATTCTCTACAAGGTTACAAGGGTTCCATTCCAGTGGTTAATGATTTTGAGTTCAACATTCCTTGATCAAGGCTCTTCTTTGTTACAACTTGAAATGTATATAATCCTCTACAAGGTTAGAGGGGTTCCATTCAAGTGGTTTATTCTTTTGAGTTCAATATTCCTAGATCAAGGCTCCTTGATACAACTTGAATTGTATATAGCTTCAATAGTGTATTTTCAAGGGAATGCAATCATAAATGTATATGTAGAATTGTCAAATATGGATAGGCATTCTCATATTTATCTAACATGCTCTTTGTGTTGAGATCTCATCAACAATTTTTTGCGAATCTCAATTTTTTTTGTCAAATGTGCAAAAGAGCCTAACTGATGATTGACTTAACTTATTTGTGTAATATCAAAAATTGCATACCTTGCAATTTTCATGTTATGTTTTGGGCTTGCTTTAGTGTTTGAAACCCCTACTATATACTTATTCTCATTTGGCCTTGCCTTAGCCTTTCCCAACCCTTGGTACTATTGTGTTTTATATTTACATGTGTTTTCCCCTTTTACTTTTGTATTTATCTTGTGTTAGTATATGTATCTTGTACTGTGCAGTGATTTCATCTTTGAAGATAAGTTGTTGGCAAAACTATTTTCACTCTTTGAAAGACACTACGTTAGACTAGTTTTGCTCCTTATTAGATCATTCCATTTTCTCTTTTGATCAATTGGTAAATCAGTTCCTATAGCATTTTAGGTAAACATTGGCTCCTAGGTCACTTTTACTAAATTGGAGCATTGCAAATAGGGCCCTAATAAAAAAGTAACTAATTTTATCTTTCATTATCAATCATTATTCTCACAAATTCTAAGTGCTCCCAGATTCAGATGTGCAAAGGGTTTTCATAGGAAACCTTTAGCCTCCCATCTGAGATAAGGTTATTTTAATGTGTTATTCATCATTTCCTTACCTCCACATAGCCCTGTAGAACTAACAATAGACTATCAGCCAATTTGAGGCACCTTCTTCTACCTCACAGACTCCTGCTTCATCAAGGCCTTCTACATCATTTAATAAAAATTACAAAAAGAATACTAATTTCATTAATTAAAAGAACACACTTGTGGTTGTCATTAACACTGCAGTACATATCCTCACATTCTTTTTTAGCAATGGCTTTCTCTATGTAGTTGCATCATCACTTTACATAGCTATCCAATCCACTTCATTCTATTCTTCAACAACTTCTATCAAACAATCTTGTGCAGTTGTATGCTATCCATCCTCTCAAGACAAACCAACTGCTACCCAAGAAATATGATCCTAAAACCTTTTGATAGTTCTATTGTGTACCTAGACATGACATAGAAAAATACATGTGCTTAAGGCATTTAATTCAAGATTTGATCGATTCAACTATTATCCAAGTTATCAGTGTCAACAACAAAGATAATAAATTTGTAGCTCAACCCAACCGAAACCTCCAAATTTACATTAATCCACTTTTGCAACATACAAATTCTAATTTCATTGATTACATTCCATCTCATATGTCAAAGCTCAATCGTGCTTCTTCCCCTCCTCTATTGGATGTGGATTTTCTTCCTTCCTCTTTGCCATTTCCTTCTATGGTGGACATGGTGGATACTTGATCTCAAGTAGGTTGAGTTCATCCTAGAGCCCATCATTTAATTTTCTCTTGTTGATGTACATTTGGGTGTATATGATAGTCCTCTATACATCCATGCTTTGGTAAACCATAAAGTCATTTGCACTATTCTAGTAGACCTAATTAGTATGATGAATGTACTTTTGAAGGAGTTTCTATACGTCCACTAGTTTGTGCATGTCCTGTGCCATGGCATTCCATGAGATCATTTCTCTTTCAAGCATACTCAAGTGCATTTTGAACTATGGTGCAAAGCTCCTATTTTGGCACAGAAGGAAGATGTTGGTGAAGGATGTGGACGTTGGTCTCACACCTATGCAAAGCATTTGCCTTAAAATTTCTAAAGTATGTTCAATAGATCAATTTTGTGAATGTCCTACAACCATGGCAGCCCTACAACTATGAGGGCATGAAAATGTTGTTCAAAAAAGATGTCAAAGATTTGGATGTATTTGGGGACCATCAAAAAAGTATTAATGAAGTGTTGAGGGTTAGGGATGTTCCAAATACCTTGGGAACCTCTGACTAGTTCAACATGATTCAAAACTCCCTGACATGTTCCACATAACATTAAAACACCCAACAAAGAGAAGTGTTGAGGATTCGAGGGTCTTCTGGAACTTTGAAACTATGTATAAGTGAAATGTCAGGAGTTTAGGGGTATTAGGAACTCTTAGGACTTTGAAAACCTTTTGGAACTGTTAGGACTTTAGCACCTTTTGGAACTATTGAGGGTTTGCAAAATGCCAAAAATCTCTAACAAAATTTTAATAATATTCATAAAAATGCCCAAATAAAAGAGAGAACCAAAGATTTTAAAACTTAGTGAACCAATGAAAGCTCCAACAACAAATAATTTTGAAGATTTTAAAATCCAGTAAACCTTAAAGCCTTAGACAAATAATGTATTTAGGGCTATGCATGAGTTTTCAAACTAGAGAATTATCGCCAAAGTACAATGCTAAGATTTTGATGGATTGTTAAACTCATGAACTCACCTACGAGTTCAAAACATTTATAAAATGTCGACATAGAACACAAGTTAAACTTGTAAAATTTTCTTAAATGAGTCCGCAAACATTCTCTGAAAGAGAGTTAATTCATAACTTTTCATGGCTTGATATTTATTTGAAATTTGGTCACATTGCCAATAATAACCTCATAAAATCCCCTGTCAAATCATTTTCTCCAACTTTTATGGATCTCTTGATATAATTATTTCCGTAAATTACTTGGCAAAAAATTGATAGTTTAATATCTCCAAAATGGAAAGGATTTTTATCTCAAAAATTTGCCACATTGTGTTTAATGAAGTCAAGAACTCCTGTGTAAAATGATTTCATTCCATCTCTTACAGATTTTTAGATTTAATTGTTTCTATAACTCACTACACTATGTAATTGCTTTTAAGGGTTTCGAATAAAACAATGGACGATTCTCCTTTGAACTAGAGCACACAAGTTCTAAGTCCAAACTTGATCAACTGTGTCATCTTCTAAATTGAATGACTATGATGACTGGTGTGGAAAACATGTGACACTATCATTTTGCGACTAAGAACGACCTGATGCTTGAGAACGATTAGGGCGTTTGAGACTAAGACCAACTCGACAGAGGTGTTTGACACATGGCGACACTTGTCAATTTGACACAAAAAGTTTAAATTTTGTGGTGTCAAAATGAGGCTAACACTATCTATCAATTTATCAATTCTCATTCATGTGTTGAATCCATAGGTGCAAGTTTGACCCTCTTGTTCAAAATTTAAATTTCTCCTTAGGCCTAAGCCAACCACCTTGCAATTAGTTGTTATTCATCATTTTAGACACCAAAGAATTCAAATCATGTGTTTAAGTCAGGTATAAAAGATCATAGGAGAGATCATCCATCCATCACCCAAGCTTATAAAGGGATCCTTATCCAATTGACCCACTTTCATTCAATCACTCTTCCCTTGTCATAGCTTCACAGTATCTCAAGATATTCCAATTACCTTTTACTCTTTGTCAACAAATTATGAAACCCTAGTTTCATACTAGGTCATTGCATCGACCCTTTTGCATTTCACTCCCAAGTTACCCTCATTTAGGATAGTTCTTGATGCATTTATTGCATGTTATCTTCCTCAATGAATTTGATTTGGAAGATTTTTGTGCCCATGAATTCAACCCTAACCAAAATTTGACAACGACCCAATTCAAATCTCATCATTTTATTTCTAATGAATCAAAAATTAGGTGATTATAAATTGTGGTTAAAAAATATGATCAAAACAATAGACAACTATTTACGGACCATCAAATACAACTAAATATTTTCACTCGTTTAAGTTTATAAGCTTCTAAATTCTGTCATATAATCTATTACAATTATTAATTATGCCAATTAAATTATATTTTACTTACTATATTTATTAATCTATTTAATAAAAATAAATAATATTTCATTCGATTTCTGTAGATATAAGTATTGTCATTAAACTTAAGTAAGAGTCCATGGAAACTTATGTCGAAGGAAAATAAAAAATACAAACTTGACGAACAAACCCCATTTAGATGAACAATGGAGGACATGGCCGACCTCAGTACATTTTTTCTTTTAAACCTTCGCTAAATTTTTATTTAAGATCGCCAAATCCAAGCAAGTTAAATATATATTATCAAACCAAATCAAACCAAAGGACGCAACATTTGAAGTTGCAAGAGGACACATACATTTGAAATTGTAAGAGAACCAATACCAAATAAAGTATAAAATCTTATGTGTTTAAATTAGATTGCGTTTGGTGAAAACAATGTTAGTGTTTTAAATCTTTATCAGTGTTTAAATTAGATTGCTTCTGGTGAAAACTGTGTTAGTGTTTTTGGATCAGTCACTGTAGTATTTTAACATCATTGTGTATCCCTGAGAAAGAAATAACATCATAAAAGCTTGAAGGATGGAGCCTCCTCACAAGAAGCACAAGACAATTATCTCTGAAGAGAGCAGAAAACAAAATCGAATATGCAAGAATTTTTTCAGTACATTTGGTGACAATTGCCATTTTGCCCATGGAGAGAATGATCTTAGAAGGGATACTGCTACTGAAAAAGCAAAAACTTCCTTTGGTGTAATTTCCAAGGCAAAAATTACTTTCGGTGCTTCTGTAGTTATTGGCATAATTGGGAAAGGGGGTGCAACTACCAGGAAGATTTGTCATTCAGGAGTAAAGTTGTACATAAAAGACCATGACTCTGATCCTAGTTTGAAGGATATAGAGTTTGAAGGTCCATTTGAGAGTATCAGTAAAGCCAAAGACATGGTAAGAGAGTTGATCATTAGCATTTACTTATCTCGAGAACAAAAAAATAACTCTTGATTCTTGCCAAAATCACATGTCAAGAAAATAATGAAGCAAACTTAAATCAATCATTTGAAAATTTTGACATAACATATAGTTATTATCTATAATCAAGTTTTACTAGAAATAATAATAGGATCATCTACATAAATATTAATGATAATGTGATTAAAAGTGTTTTTGATATATAATTTTGAATTGTTTTTACTTCAGATTATAAACCCTGGATAAGAAAACAAGCATTAATTTTTGTCCATATCATTCACTGGGAAATTGTTTTAATCCTTAGATATTTTAATTTACAGAGTAAATGATCTTTTCCTTCATAACAAAACCATGGCATTGAGACATAAACTTCTTCATGTAAGTCAACATTCAAAAAAAAATATTTAACATTCAATTGACGAATAAGTCAATTCATTTTTGCAACTGAGGCTATCACAAGTTTAATGGTAGGCATTTACAAAATCAAAAATTGCATTATAATCTAAACCTTCTACTTGCAAAAAAAAACCTCTAACAAATAATTTTGCTTTATGTCTATCAATTTCATTGTTAGTATTGAACCAAGTTTGATTAGACATGAGTGACACATTCCTTTAGTATGGATTTTTCCCAATGAGGTTGGCCTTTTGCTTGGTCATATGAATGAGGATCACTACTCTCAATAATTTAGCTATTAAGGCATAGTTGATTTAATTGGATCTTCTAGATTTAATTGGGGAATTTTTATTTAAATATTGATTAACCTCTTTAATTAGATTTTGATCCCATTTAGGCATTATTTATATTGTTTTTCTTGGGTGTTATAGAAGGAATATCAGAGTGTAGTTCCCTTCTTAAAGTGTCACTATATTATTTTCATGCATGTGTGTGCACACCTCTTGTCATGAGTAGGACCCATAAGCACACACTAATGCAAGGTGGAAAATATAGAGGCTTGGAGTTAAATTCTTAACCTTTCTTTTCAATCTATAAAATAGAAGTTCCCCATCTCTTTTATTAATGGTGGTGCTTAGATATCTTGAGACTCATATTTTTTCACTAGTGAGTTTGTAATCATTGTAAAATTTCAATTTGTCATCTTCATTAATACATGTGGAGTTTCCTTTTGCCAAATAATTTTTCTTCTTCAAACTTGTCTCACATTTGTTGCAGAATTATTTTATATTAATTTGTTAACTTGTTTGTTCATTTGTAACTCAATGTTTAGTAGTTGATCTTGACATGATATTTTTCTAACAATTAATAATAAGACATTTGAAACATATCAAACCATTGTCAAGCCTCATTAATTAAAATTTTCTAAATGCATTCATTAGGAATATATCATGATGTACAAGCTCATAATATAAAAATCAAAATGATTTAACATATAAATACGCATCTTTATTTCCACTAAATCCATGGATCATTAAGTATTTTAGTAATATGTGCATTAGAAAGAGCATGAACCAATCCACCATAAGTTGCTAAAGTATCAATAGCATTTATAGCACTAACATGAGTTACTTGAGAAATTCCATTATTATTTAGAATATCAACATCGTGTGAAAGAGAAGATAATGTATATAGAGAGAAGTCATTAATTAATTAAGGTCCTTATTAGAGAAGTCATCAAGAAATAATGAATCTCTAGACATGTATGCATGAGAGTGGGAAAGGATGTAAGGAAAAAATATCATGAGATGTATGAAGTATAACATTACTAGGTATTAAACTTTACAAGCAAAATAAGAGCCCATGGCATTTTCTATTGATTCTTGATGAGAAAGAGTAGGAGAGGCAGCTGGAGCGAGAGAGGCATTTTACAGGGTAGAAGTAGCTCATTTCTGTAAGGAGAGGATGACAATGGAGATGCACATGGTGATAGTGATCAGGATGAATGGTATATCCCTGTGAACAAAGAAGAGGATGGATCACTCCTTGAACTCTAGTTGGAGGTGCAAAGGTCTTTGATGTAGAAGGGGTCTTCTGTGGCTACCTCTTCTTCTAATGTCTTTGGGATTACTAGGGCGCTTAAGCAGGGCTTTCTATCCCCTCTTGTAGCCCATGAAAAGATTTCTATGGCCTCTATTAAGGCCAATGTTTTTGGTGAGGTGATCTTGGAGCCTCATTTTTCTCTTGTGGTGGCCTCTTGCTTGGATTTGGATGCCATTTTACCCATTACCAGTCTGGATAGTGCTCAACAGTTCGATATTACGTCGTTAGTTGAGATAAGCCCTGCTAGGGTTTCGTTGATGCTTAAGCAAGATTTTTTCTTCCCTCTTATGGCCCATGCAACTACAACCTCTACTATGATTGATACTTCTGGTGAGGTCATATTGGAGTCCTCGGTTCCCTCTATGGTGGCCCCTTGTCTCAATTTGGATGTAGTTTCACCTATTGTGTTGGTGATCAGTCTAGAAAATGTGAATGGATGTGCTCCAAAGTTAGACATGGCTTGTCCTGGAGAGGTGGGTTCCCCTTTAACCTAGGGTTTGTGGGATCTGAACATGCAAACCAGTTCTTTTCAAGATCTAATTTTAGATAATGTAGAGTAGTTTAGGGTTCCCTTGGTTTGGCTGGTGATCCCTAGTGTTGATATTGACAGTGCTATTGCCTGCATGGAGAATATTGTTGCACATATGTTAACTAAGGTTGTCACTGGTGTGGTTATTGTTGATGTCAACACTCAGTTTGGACTGTCATTGATGCTTATGTTGATGATATACTATGATGGTGTGCTAACAATGATGTTGTTGATGTTCATAGTTGGATATCATGCCTTGTTTAAGTTGTATTGAGTATGTTTTTTGTCAGTAGAGATGATATCATGATGATATATTAAGATGGGTATTAGAAGCATTAATATGAGAATTAAAAGCATTAAGATGAGAATTGGAAGCATTAAGATGAGGATTGAAAGTAATGCTGATGTTGAGAAGATGGTGTTGATGGTCTGTAGCATGTTGTATGTTCTTTATTATTTTTCCTAAGGAAGTATGTGTTGCTACAAGGAGGCTCTTGTCTCTAGATGTTGGTGAAGGTTTCTGATGTGGGAAGTTTCCTTGAAGACTATTTGGGAGATTGCTCTATGTTCCTCTACCTTTGAAGATATGGTCATGTGGTTCAAAAGTTAAGTTTAGTGGGTTGTGAAGGTGCTACATTCAAAGTTTCATATCATTTGTCTCTCTGCAAAGAAAGTTGTAAGTGACAGAGTGCAGGGCTATATTGTCTGGTGGCTAGTTTTAGTGTTTGTTGGCTTGCGCCAACTTGTTGCTATATGAAGTGGTGAATTATCTAGTAGAGAATGATCCTAATGATCTTGTAATGTTTCCTACTACCCCGTAAGGTGTCTTCTGGTTTCTCCATGCAACATTGGAAAATGTCCCCTTGGGGGCTTTTCCCTCATAAGGTTATCTCCCGGGTCTTTAGAGTTTGTTTAGGACATTTTTGTTCATATTTTAGCACCTCGATGGAATGAGACCTAAGTCCCATGACAAATAGGACCTAGGAGGACCCCCTTGGGCTGTACCCTACCTAAAATAGGGGGGAGGACTTGGGCACCCACGCCCTAGTCAAACCCTATTTTAGGGTAGCCTCAATTTCCAGGTGTCGGTTAGTGATCGTTATTAGGTCCCTTTGCTAACATGGTAAGTTTGAATTTCAAATATCTTGGCAGGAGTGCTTATAGGTGCATATATAAGCATGTGTAGGCATTCATTTGTAAACTAGATTTCAATTAGATTGTGATTGTGAACTCTAGGCATTCTCAAGGTGATTCAAGGCTTTCTATTGTGTTGCAAGAGTAGACATGTGTTTTGTGCATTGATATTTGTAGATTTGAGCATCAATTCCTTCATGGCATGAAGATCATCTTCCTCCATGAAAGATTCACTACAAGATGACATATAATTATGTTTTTATCATTAATTCCTTTGGTTTTGGCCTCTACCTCACAAGGGCATGCCCTCTTTATCTGACAATGGTGTTTGGAGACTTAGGTGTCCTCCGAGGTTTGACTGAGGCATACCTATAAACACCACAACCCCCAAACTAAGTCTTGTGATTGTAGTTTACAGGTGTCACATCTGGGAAAAGTGGAGTTGTAGGAAGGTTGGAAAGACATCAGGGATTCAGGATCTGAAGAAAAAATGGACAAAGGAGCACTTCTGAGACTAGGGTTCTCGCTCCAGTGTCCTCTGCAGACTGAATCCAGAAAATAGAAGTTACAGGGCTGATCAGTGTCCAAAGGAGGTCTAGATTCCCTGATAAAGTAGGTAGCTTGGACTTGGACACCCACTCCAGTGTCCCCAACTGTTCCACTTTAGAACCCCAAAAATAGGTATTTTATAATTTGGCATTTTACTCTCGTCTGCAAGAGCTTTTTCTATTATTCGTCAATTTATTGTTGTGTTTGTGTAATTAGGGTTTTAATGGTCAATTGAGCATAGGAGAAAGAAAAATTGATAATTGATTCCCTAATCCAAGCTTCCCATCATTTGCAAGTGACTCTAGGGTATGATAGTGTTTTCCATTTGACCCTAGATCCTTCAATGTTAGGGTGAAAGGAGGATTTTAACATCTAAGCCATAAAAGATCAACAAATCCATTTTTACCCTAAACATTTTGGTGAACCTGTGTCTTTGAACTTAAATTGTAACTTGTTGAGTGTTTGTCTACAGATTTGGTGTGATTTAATTCATTCATTTGGTCATTTAATTTATTGCATTGAGAAAATTTAAAAAAAAATAAAAAATTGGAAAAATACAAAAAAATTGCATTATTGGGCTTACTAAATTGTGTCAATTCTTTCTAATTTCTCCTAATTCATGATTTTTGCATCAAATCTGATATAATCTATAGAAAAATACAAAAATTCAAAATCTTGCTTTGCATTTTCATCATTTAATTGCTAAGGTTTTGTGGAAATTTTGACAATTTTTAGATAACCTAGTAATTCCAAAATCTAGGGTTTGTAGGAAAAATCTTTAATCATATTTTTCTACTGATTTTATAGGCTCATTCAAATTTTCATTTGGCTTTAGTCTTTCATTTTAGTGTGAATTTGCAATTAAATTTAAATTATTTGCATTTTTGCATTAAAAATTTCAACAAAAACTAGCAATTTTGGTGCATTTTCATTAAATTTGCATGGGAATTTTGCATGATTAAGCTTGAAAATCATTTTCAAATATGAGAGCATGTAATTTTCATCATAAATCAGACTTCAAACCATTCTCATAGAATTTTGTTCCAAAATTTCAAACCTAGGGCTTTAAAAACAATAATTTTCGCTAAAAACGACCTTATTTACTCTCTAAATTTGCACCATAGGTGTGTTGTGAAAGCTTTTTTTGCATTAATTTTCTGTTATCAGGGTAATTATTTGCTTCCCTTGAGGCAGAAGCATTGGTATTAATAGTTGGCTTAAACTTAGCTTTAAAATGTGGCATTACAAATCTTATAGTGGAAGGGGATTCTTTGAATATTTCTAGAGCTTTTTCAATTAAATCTTGTCCTAACTGGAAAATTGATTATATTTTAAAACTTGGAAGGAAACTACTTGACCTCTTCCAATCTTTTAAAATAATCCATACATACAGGGAAGGCAACTTATTAGCAGATTTCTTGGCTAACTTTGCTTTAAGCATTATTGACTCTTCTAAGGAATGGGACTCTAATTCTTTTTTATTGATCCTCGGAGTTAGTAACATCTTGGCTAAGGAAAGTATTAAATAATTTGGTTGGTATTTGTTGCAATTTTTTAGTGGAATTTTTTCTAGGTTGTTTGAGAAAAGGGTCTATGTAGCTGCAGAGGTTGTAGAGGATGTTGTCAGCGTGAATTTTGTGTTATTTCACCGAATATACAATTCGTGTATATATCGCTAATGTATGTTGAGAATATTTCATGTGTATATCGCAAATGTATGTGAGCTTCATTTCGTGTGTATCCTACAATCGTATGTCGAGGTTGTATGTTGCGAATGTACATTGAAAAGATACTTTGAGTTAGATACAAAGGATCACTGGCTATATTAGTGTCATCAGGGAAAGATACATTAGATTACCGGCTGTAGCAAGTCAAGTCTTGCATACTTTTAAAATAATCCATACATACAGGGAAGGCAACTTATTAGCAGATTTCTTGGCTAACTTTGCTTTTGGAATTATTGACTCTTCTAAGGAATGGGACTCTATTTCTTTTTTGTTGATCCCCGGAGTAACTAACATCTTGGCTAAGGAAAGTATTAAATAATTTGGTTGGTAGTTGTTGCAATTTTTTAGTGGAATTTTTGCTAGGTTGTCTAAGAAAAGGGTCTATGTAGTTGGAGAGGTTGTAGAGGATGTTGTCAGCATGAATTCTGTGTTGTTTCACCGAATATACAATTCATATATATATCGCTAATGTATGTTGAGAACATTTCATGTGTATATCGCAAATGTATGTGAGCTTCATTTCATGTGTATCCTGTAATTGTATGTTGAGGTTGTATGTTGTGAATGTACATTGAAAAGACACTTTGAGTTAGATACAAAGGATGACTGGCTGTATTAGTGTCATCAGAGAAAGATACATTAGATTACTGGCTATAGCAAGTCAAGTCTTGCATACTTTTAAAATAATCCATACATACAGGGAAGGCACTTTATTAGCAGATTTCTTGGCTAACTTTGCTTTTGGCATTATTGACTCTTCTAAGGAATGGGACTCTAATTCTTTTTTGTTGATCCCCAGAGTAAGTAACATCTTGGCTAAGGAAAGTATTAAATAATTTGGTTGGTATTTGCTGCAATTTTTTAGTGGAATTTTTGCTATGGTTGTCTGAGAAAAGGGTCTGTGTAGCTGCAGAGGTTGCAGAGGATGTTATCAGTGTGAATTTTGTTGTTTCACCAAATATACAATTCGTGTATATATCGCTAATGTATGTTGAGAACATTTCATGTGTATATTGCAAATGTATGTGAGTTTCATTTCGTGTGTATCCTGCAATTGTATGTCGAGGTTGTATGTTGCAAATGTACATTGAAAAGATACATTGAGTTAGATACAAAGGATGACCGGTTGTATCAGTGTCATCGGGGAAAGATACATTAGATTACTGGCTATAGCAAGTCAAGTCTTGCATATACAAGGTTACATCATTGGCGTATCAGCAAAGGAAGTCTTTGGGTGGCCAATAGTGAAAGTCTTGCCGATAGGTGAAAAGGAGAATCTCCATCGGTAAGAGATGTGAGATCCAGAGACAAGATTAAAGTTAGACTAAAGGAAGTATTTCATAGCGAAGAAGGGGTCGTGGACACATCGACGTGAAGTATGTCCGCGGTAAGAGTTGGGAAAGTCTTTCCGACTGTATGTTCAAACAACATCTAAACACATGCATTTTTTATGACAGCTGACAATTATGTGCCTCGAGGATTATTTCATCTGGTGTGTAGTACTTTGGTTTATTTCTTGTTTGTAGGGTGGCAGCTCTCACACAATGGTAAATCTAACAGGAATTATTTCATTCATTGAATTCGATGTTACTTACCTCTTTATTCTTGTTTTTTGGAATGAATTTTGTAATCTTTTTGCAAGTCTTTCTCTTGCTCTGTTCTTTCTTCTTTCTAGAAAATTTAAAGAGACTTAAAGTATTGGACTTTATTATGGGCTCCGTCCAATGAAATAGTAGAATCCTTTTGCCCATCTAGAGCTGGGAATGACCCTCTCTTGGTTTTCTTATCTCGAATTCTATGCGGGAAGTTTTAAAGTTATATGAGTTTGTTGTTGAAAGAGCTATTACCCAGGCTTGTGGATTGCATGTTTTACACTCTCTTAGATCTATTTATCCATCTCAAGCCATGTCACATTTTCTTTCTAATGTTATGGATTTTTTGCAAAACTTTGTTATGGTAAGGAATTTGGGTCTTATGTTTGTTCAAGATGCACATTTTCCTGTAGACGCTTTTAATGATGTTTTAGAGGATTATGATTTGTATACGGGTACTGCTCTTGTGGGAGGTTTGAGTGCAGGGATCTCTTTCACCACCGCCTTGTGGTTCACTGCATTTTCAAGGCAAGTTCGCATGGCCTCCAAAATAATTGTATGGTGTCTTTCCAGAATTCTATTCACTGCCATAGGTGAGAGTTAGGGAGGCAATTGGTAGATGATGCTTTAGAAGTTTTTATTTCCTTCTGCATTATGTTTCTCCTCCTCCACCTCCTCCTCCTCAGCTGGTAGAAGAAGAGGCTCATGATCTGCAGGGTCTTGATGCTGAAGAATTATAGGACGGCAATTGAAATTTTTGTGTTTTGTAGACAATTTAAATTTTGTTAGTTGTTGACCTTATCAGTTGGTTAGTTTGTAATAGTGTTGTTTTGACAAAGATTTAATCTTGTAAGGTTTTAAGCCATAGGATTTTTTTGGGTTGACTCATCCTAAAGAATTAATTTTGTATTGTGTCTATTTTAAAGGGCTACAACCGGAGGTTTTCTTTGTTGATTCTTTCCTGCCGGTATGCCTTATTGAATTTGGCATTTTGTAAATTTCATTATATAATTAATATAATTTTAGTGGCTCTACCACTTTTTCTAAAAAAAAAATTATTTGCTTCCCCTCATAAAAATCTTCACAACACTTTTTTTACGGGCTCTTGTAGTGAAAATTTTGCAAAAAACTACACATTTTGGCTATTTTTGGCCTAGGGTTTGGCCTAGTTTGCACTCCAAGTGTGTTGTGATCAATTTTATGGATTGAGGTGACTGATATTATTGATATTATTTTCTTTCCCTCCTAAAATTTCTTACAACACCTCCTTTTCTAGGTCTTGGAGTTGAAAAACTGTAGTGCCCCCCCTCATCATTGCCTTGTAATAGCGGTGGTTCTGCATTGCTCTCTGTCATTTGGCAACAATCGTTAGTCATTCATTTCATTGATTCAATCTGAGATAGTTGATTAGTAGGTCATGATTTATGTTTATTTTGATGAACTATGTTTGACTGACATAATTAGACATGAGTTATGAGTTATGATGGCATTATTATTATTATTCCAATTGTGATGCAAATTGATATTATTAGGTTTCATCTGATTTATTGGTATTTGAATTCGGTTAATAGTTGATATGATATCGTTCAAAAGCAGAGACGGTGTAGTACTACTCGCTTCGAGTACCCTGTTACGCCGCAACTCTCTGGCTCTCCGTATGTAGACATATATGAACTTGATCATATACAACCAATTGTTTGACGTAGGCTGCAGGTACTGAACCTCGACTCCACCTGATATAGCAGGTTCGAGCGGGTTCTTACACTAATGGGTATTAGTGATGGGAGATAACGGGAGGTCTATTCCACTAGGTCATTCCTCGTCTTCTATTGTGGTCTTGAGTCGTGTTGTGTCGCTTGGTACTTGCTTGGTTCTTGCCTCATGATTGTTGGTCGCCATGTGTTGAGAAGTATTGTCTAGTTTTGTTGAGTTGTGTTAATATGCTCATGCATAGTTGGTTAATACTATATTGATTTCTTATTAGAATAATAATGCTCCAATTATGTTTATTGGATATTATTTGTTTGGCATAGAATTTGGATGGTTACCTTGCTTGGATTTTAAATAGCCTAGAATTAATTGTTTGTTGTTCAAGAGCATTTACGTCATATATTGGAGTTGTGAGTAATTAGTATATATATTTTGTGTAGAATAAATTTGTTATGGGAAATTAATGCTTTGAGTTGTCACTCTAGAAATTAGTTTTGGAATCTCTATTGTTAGTAAACTGATTTGAGGAATCCCTATTATTAGAAAATTTTATATTTTTGAGGAGTGGGTTTCTGAGTAATGTATGCATGTCTGCATCTATTTTATGAGAGGAGTTCTTTTTCTTTGGGTATTCGTAGACTGTCGGGGGAATTGTGCAAGGGTAAGGAGCAGTGAAACATTGTGCAGTCCGTGACATATGAAAAGAGAATAGGTAAGTAACTTGTCTTCTCTCTTTGGTTTTGTTGGGGTTGTGGTTAAATCATAAATTTCTTTGTTTCTATGTATGGATGTTTTCTCCCCAGATTTATAGTTCAAACATATTAGGAACAGTGGTATAGGTATGGATATAGCTTGCACCATCTTAGAGGTAATTCATATGTAGGCTTGGTCTATGAATACCATTTGAATTAGGTGGGTCACCATCCCAATAATGCCTTAATTGATAAAATTTACTCCTAGTTTTTCCAAAGATAAGATTTCGGGAGATCTGCCCACATCACGCCTTGTGTAGTGTTCATACTTCCTTCTTCTTTTAGGGTTCTTTTATCTGTGTAGGAATGATTGTATTGTTTCATTGTTCCTCGGAAGTTCTAAACCCTATTTATTGATGCCGATGGGGTACTCCAGTAGTCACTGCATTCTTTGAGATGATGTCTCCTTGGGCCATTCTTTCATGCATTTCGTATACCTTGCCTTTGCCTCCATGTTTTCTTTTTTTCTTTTGTGCCGTGCCTTATTTTAATACCACAACTGTGTACAAGCAGGAAGAACGCTATTGAAAGTTGCATAGTCTGAGAAAACTATATGTTTGGTGCAGCCAAGTATTTTGTGCCTAACCTGTGATCAACTTACCTTGAGATGAATATTCTGAGGCCTCATTCTTATCAGCAATTCCACCATAGCAAGTTTTCAAACTAGATAATGCATGCATGCGAGAAGCAAGTAAGGTTCATAATTGAAATAATTCTAGTTAAAAACCATCTTGCAAACAATCCCAATGTGAGTGATTTCTTGTTGATGGCTGATGTGACCCTTGGCAATGATAGCATATGTCTTCCTTTCCCCTAAATCTAACTGTAGCTTTCTACCAGGGTAGTAGATTGATCATAATAGCTTTTTCACGCCATTGTAGATGTGTCCGAGCCATTCTTCCATAAGAATTTCTATCACCATGAAATTTTCATGCCATCAATAGTTTATGCAATTCACTAGATTCCTATCAATGAATCTATATGTGCTTACACTACAAACAATACCTTATAGGTGCCGAACACTTCCTGTGTTGAAAGGTTTCTTATGATAGTCGTTTACGGTCTATACCATGGTTTGTTTAGCAAGTTTCCATTATGCCTTTTAGTAAGTTCATTCAATAGAGATCCTGCAGATATGACATCCTATTTTTGTGCATGGGCATGATTAATGCCATCAAGAATTATATTATTATGTGTTTAGTGGACATTTAATCCCAAGTCAGTTATAATTGCCTTGTTTTGTAGTAGGGACACATTGAGCTTTTCCAAGATCTCTCTCTGCATATTGATAGGATTGGAAGGTTTCAGTTGTCAGGGTCGATAGTCTAATTTACTGAGTTTTCATCTCTTCTTTGTTATGGCTAGTTCCCATTTCAGAAGCAAATCTGTTACTGTTGTCTCTCTTTTTTTATTTGTTGTAGATATCTCCTAATTCATCCTATGTCAAGGTTAGAGTGAAAATCTTCTAGCAGAGCACCTTGTTGATAGCAATAATTATTAATGAATTTGTATTGTCTCATGCCAAGAAATTTTCTATCTCGTCGGTTCTTCTTATCGGCCAAACTCTTTTCCACAACCATTCGGTTTATTTTGAGACAGTCGACGTTAACTTCCGTCAGATATATTCTGCCACACGTAAATATACTCCTAGCGTTTCGAATATCTAACTAAAGTGCTACAAAAACAACCGGCAACTTCTGGCAAACCTTAATCAAAGGGTAGTTCGACAAAACCCTCAAATTATCTCCAAACAGTTTTCAGAGAGGGGAAACAGAGGAAGAGCCGTGGAACCTCTGTTCTTTTTAGTGAAATTCTGTAGTCATTGGGGATTGGGATCGTATTGTGTATGATTTAGTTGATCAGGTAGCAAAGAAGTGTTTCTTTTTGCTTTGGTTTTTCACTGTGGTCGCAGAAGTTAGGGTGGTCGATGTTGATAACAAGTTCTTCTTTTAAAACTCTCCTTGCTCTTGTCGCTGAAGTCACAGAAGGTTTAGGGGATGTCGATGTCCTTAACAGTTTATAAGTTAGTCAATGTGGCCTTGTGTGCGATCACTGTTAGTAGGGTTATAAGGGAGTCCTATGCGAATTATGAGGGTAAGCACGTTTCCTTGTTAGAAAGGTTGTTGTAATTTGTTATACGGTAGCATGGTCAGTGCCCTAGGAAAGTATATCGGTTCTGTTTTGTTTTGTTCTTTTTGGAAGTTATAAAAGGTTAGAATTCTACAAATCTCTAGTGGTTTTTGAATTGCTAATGTTATGTTACCGAGGCTCAGGAATGTTTTATTAGAATTAGAGATTGTAGATATCAATGGGGAAGCTAATGTTATCTATAGTGTTTTTATTAGAATGGTTTTTGTTAGATGTTAAATGGTTGGAAATCATGCTCTTGGAAATTTTTGTAGGTCGCTATGTTTGTTTGGGAATTGTATGGTGTTAGACATAAGTTTTACTCGTTTGAGATTTCTGTATTTACTCATAGTGGAGGTTTTTAGGAAATCATTTAGTTTTTCTTTTGAAAATTGTTGTTTATAGTAAATGTTTACAAGAGACTTTGCTCAGGTTTAAACCATTGAGGCTCATAGTTGTGTAGATAATTGAGGGTGGTAAATTAGTTGTATATGTTGGTGGACTCGTGAAAACTCAAGTCTATAGGAATGCATTCTTTGTGTTGGGTTGTCTTGAAGGGATGATGTTAGATGCTAATTGATGGTTAGTGATGATAGAAAACTTATGTAATGTGTTATGTTAAGGGTATGTGGCAAATCTTATTTGGTAAGTTCCATCTTTTAGGATTATAATGTTTTAGGAAATCATAGTGATAAATGTTGTTACAATTGATAGTTATTAGAAACTATAATAGGGAATTAAACTTTCTAGTAGTAGTGGCTAGTAAATGTGTTTATGTATTTGTCTCTTGAGGAATTAGTAGTGGGTGAGACGTTTACTTTTTAGGTAACAATTTATTTGATCTAGTTGTTTTGGAGATAGTAATCATATTGATGAAAAGCTGTGTATTTTAATTATATTGGTTTGAAAAAATTTTGGTAGTTGGATTAATGTCAATGGAAGATTAGGATAATAATCACTCATAGATGTTTCCTTAGAAAGTGGTAGTCATGATATTAATAGATAGGAATTTATGCCTTGTGTTGTTGGAATAGTTCATGCCATTTGAGAAAGTAAAAGCCTTGTTATGTTAAGGGTATGTCAAGACATTTTCAAATATGGTTTTGTTGGAAAAACTCTTTGTTGGGAGTAAAGATGATTTTGGTAGTTGTTAAAAGATGAAATAGGAAAATGTAATTTCTTAACCTGTTGCGATTATTATGAATTAAATATGTATGTGTGGTTGTTGTTGATAAGAAGTTTATGTCTTGTGTTGGTAGGGGTCGGTACTTTTATATGCTAGAATATTCTTTAGGAATGAGTATATTTCCCATCTCTTTTATTTTGAGGTTGTCGTCGTTTTTATGTCTAGATGTTGCATTTTATCCTCACATTCCTTGGGAAAGGAATTAATTATGTTGTGAAAGTGTTTTTTATTAGTTGTTGGAAGTCTTAGATAAGCATGTTATGTTTATAAGTACATGTTTTCTAGTGACTCATGTTTATAATTGAATCATAGAGGATTATAGTCGTTCGTTCTGAAATTTGTATTGTCCAACAGAAGCTGGTGATTTATGTTGATAAGAAGGTATGTCTGTGGATTAAGTTGCTATTAAAATTTGAGATAGCCTCTTAAGTTGCTTTCTTGTTTCAAGAAGGAGATCATAAATTTTCTTATGTTGGAATGCCTCCTTGTTGTATCTTCATGTTTGTGTTTGATCCTTGTGTCTATTTTGGGGATGAGTTGGTTTATGGGTGTTTTCTTGTGAAGACGATACATTGTCGGATGTGAATTTTAGTCATGTGGGCAAGTTGTATTTCCAAGGCCTATGATGTTTATGGGTATTTCAATTATTATGGTATATTATGGCTCTTGTTCATGGAAGGGAAACCTTGCAATATAACGGAAGGGATGATGCATTTGGTCTAAGCTCTTTTCTTGTTTGAGTCTTTTGTTGCAAACAAGTGTCGAGTGTTAACCCTTGGTTTCCATTTTGGATAAGGAACTTCTTTGTGTTATAGTGTCTGTGTACCTAACTCCAGAGGAGTAGTTCTTGGCTTTGATTCGAATTATGGTATTGGGTTTTCTAGATTTTTGTATCTTGCATTGATTGGGGAATGGTCTTTTGAATACAGTACTTGGTTCTTGTTGGTATTGCTTCCATTTTGAAAAGATTATATGGATGTATTGTTGTGGCCTAGTGAATGGCGTAAGTTTTGGCTTGGATCTGTTTGGTGACCTTCCCTTGCATGTTGTGGTATGTATGTTGACCAGAGAACACTAAGGGAGTGGCTTTCATGGTGGGGCCAGTGCCTAGTGAGAGGTCACCTGGGTAACCCCATGGAAGTTGTAAGTAGGTGGAAAACTTAATAACTTAGCAAGAGGGTTGGGCTATTAAAACACTTAATAAGATAAGTAAAAGACCTCACTCATGCCTGTAGTGCTCGTTCAGGCTAAGGATGAGATGAGAAGGCCATGGTTGGCAAAATCAACTTCCTTGTCCTCATGAAAGGAGTGTTGATTCCGCATGTGTCACCCTATGGGGCCGGTACCTAGAGAGAGGCTGCCAGGGTAACCATAGATGGGGGCCGGCTTCTGGGGATAGATAGCCTGGGTAACCCATGTTAGGACCATGCGATGACACACTCCTTATGCAGTTCTATTGTTTCTTGGTGGTGCCTCTGGAGTGATGTCTTGTCTTGTGTAGTTTGTTGATTTGGTTGGTTGTGTCAAGTCAGTTGTTGTCTTTTATTTATGGATGTTGTTTCTTGGCTTAGTGGAATCCTCGTCATTATCTCCTAGCTCGGAGGGGTGGACCTCAGGGTTCCACATGGTTGGGTGGTAGAGCTATCCATTGGTCCTTTTGGAGATGCAGTTCAAGTTTTGTGCAGAGGTGTTCCAGTTCCAGTTTGCTTCCTCCTTCAGTGTTGTTGTATGCTTTCTTATTTATTCAGTTGTAAACTGACACGATCGGTCTTGTAATCTTGCATTGTAATTTTGTAAATAAACTATCTTGCAATGATAAGTTGATCTTTCTGTAACAGTAGTAATTGATTATCTCTTATGTGGTTTTTACTTTACATTCTCTAATGTTGTTATGTTCCCTAGAGGAGTTAGAAGTGTATTATTCTTTATGTTGTGATATCGTTGGTTACTGCTATTGCATTTATTTGTTTTAAAAAAAAAATTAGTTCTGTAATGTTGCACTTTTAGTCTTACACTCTAGGGTTGCATGATGGGGCATTACAAAAACTGTGAAAAAATTGCATATTTTCCTATATTTTCACTAGGGTTTTGCCTTAAGTGGCGTTAAAATCATGTTGTGTTGGGTTTTTTGCACCAAGTGGCTATTATTACTGATATTATTTTCTTTCCATCATCATTTTCCTCACAACACCCTTGGTTATGCTCTCTTGGATTGAATTTTGGTGAAAAAAGTGCTCATTTTGACATATTTTTACTATATTTTGACTTGGCATTATCTTGGATATGCATCAAGAGCGTGTTGAGAGTGATTATATTGCTGTTTTGGATTGATATTAGACATATAACTTGATTCCCTTGACTAAAATCCTCATAGAATCCTTAGTTTCATTCATTGGCTTTGAAAAGTAACAAGAAAGCAAGCATTTTGTTTCATATATTTTGTACTTATGGATTCTTCTAATGGTACATCTTTAGAAGATCTATATGAGTACATTGTGAACTATGAGATTTTTTGCAAATTCACTAACAAATATCCTCAAGTTTTGCATCAAATAGCATACATCTATGGCATTGACATAACCAATAGTGCTACATGTGATATTCTTCGATCAATAGCCTACTTTGATAACTTTCATGATACTGTGGATGTTTTTCCTTCAATCATGGAAAATCTCAAAAGTTTTATAGCTAAAGACAGTCATGGGGAAAGTAGTGGTGACAACTTTACCCCTGCTCTCCCTTCATTTCATAATGATATAATGCAAATCCTTTCTAAGACCCATGAGAATGAAATAACAATGGGCGATTCATCAAACAAAGAGACTTGCCCCAACATAACCCCACTTGGTGAGGATATATTGGCACAAGAAAGAGACATCATTGATACATTTCTCCACACTACTCTGCCATCTCTTCCCGCTCTCCCTAATCAGGATGAAGCTTTGGATGATGCAGACTCTCTTTGTGACCATTTGCTTAGATTGCCACCAGATGTTCAAGAACTTCTCAATTACATGCTAAACCAGAAAATAGATCATGAGCCATCACATACTTTAGAAAGCAATGAAATCCTACATGCTGTGGAAGAACGAGCTATTCCTCTGATTCAATCCATTCCAACACCCTATATAAGGATTGAAATGGGTACCTTTTGGATGCCTCCACAAGCTCAATTAAATGACATTTCAAATGCTCCTATAGCTGACATAGGCAATGGCAACATTCCCTCTCAACCATCACTAAGAGAAACCTTTCCTACATGGTTACACTCACAAACTCATGAACATATGGAAGAAAGAAGAAGTGATAACACCTTAACCATTAAAATCAAGATCAAGATTCATGATACCCACTAGCCCAGAAGGGGCCCTACAAGTAAGTATCTATATATTTTGTTATTTTCCAGTGTAATGTGTTTCCCCTGTGATGTGTTATATGTTGTTTAGGCCTCCTAGAATGTCCTTGAATTCTCCCGTAAGGTTCAAGATACTAGGAGACCACCTCTATTGTGACCTTCTTCTATTTGTATCATCATTCTTTTAATTTCCTCTCTCTGATTTCATTGTTGTGTGTTGTGTCTTAGGGACATAGCGTCATGGTTGGTGACTTGGGGGCACCCTCCTACATGATTGTCCCTAAGACACTTGTTTTCTCCTCTCTTATTTATTGTTTCCCTTCCTTTAGTGTTTCCATCTAGCGGGTGGATGACAACAAACATTTATATTGATGTAGACCTAGTGTCCCTTTCGAGAACAATAAAAAATTGGACTTAGTTCCTAATATGATGATGGGTTTGTATATTTTATTCGACGCTTGGCTAGTGGAAGCACTTGTGCTTTCCACGTAGTGAATTCTATGATGTCTCTATCACATTTACAAACCTTAACAATATTGATGCTTCGTGCACCTTTGTTTGCCTTTGAATCTAGCCTTGGCGGTACTCGATTCAGAGAGCTTTGTGATATAGCTCTCGGTTATCCTCAAACTCTGAATTTGTTGTATAACCTTGGCTCTTTGTGTGGTTAATCATATGCATTGATGTTGTTGTTTATTATGATCTTGTAGACACTAACATGTTTCTTGCAGGGATGTGTTTGTGGGATCATTTGGCGATCGTAAAGTACATGTCACCTCCGAGGGGCATGGGCTTTACGAAAGTCAGTGTTCCCTCATGTGTTTTCCTCCTACCTTAACGTACTTGATATCAATAACTGATATCAACCACCTTAAGGTGGGGGCATATAAGGTAAGCTATCTATTATAGATGTTAGCAATGTGTTTGACCTCAGATGTAGTGACCTGCACCAGAGTATTGCATCATATATCTTGAGTTTGTTTGCAATCAATCAATCAATCATGTAAGCCCTCTACGGAGGCAAATATCAAGCATATCCTTTCTCTTAATCCCTCTACGGAGGTGGGGATGGTGTATTTCTCAGAGCAAATTACATCATCCTATCATTTTCAAAAGTCCTTTGCGGAGGCGGGGAGCAGTTCTATGACTAACTCAACCCTTAAGCATGTCTTCGACGATTGTTGTGGCAAAGCCCAATTGTCAGTGTGTGCCTGTAATGTGCCTGAGATGGTGATGAGCCTAGAAATAGGGAACACATCATCGCTTGTCTGCTGTGTTTTCTTTATGTCTTCAAAGTGTGTGTTTTGGCGTGCTTGTTTTGTATGGTGTGCTTGTTTCCCCATATGCAGTGACCAGCGCTAGTGAGTAGTGCTTCGTGCATTTTTGGGAGGTTTTGCATGTATTGCGTGTGTGTTGCCCCATATATAGAGACCTACGTGATGAGTGCATCATGTATCATGGGAGGTTTGTTTACTTTCCAGTACTTGCATTTGCATTTCATATATATGAGAAAAAGAAAAGAAAAGATATCATTTTTGTCTTCCATGCATTAATGTGTCTTCCATGCATTAACTGTCTACTCTATGTTCTGCATGATTGTAACTATCTTCTTCATGTTTTGTGTGTTTGTTACTACCTTTTATGCAGTTGGCATGTCTTCTCTGTATTTGGTGTGTTTACTGTGTTTGTGACCTTACTTTAATGCATGTATGGGCCTCGTGTTCATACATACATTAAAGTAGGGGCTAAATGTAATATCAGAAAATGTCCCCTTGGGAGCTTTTCCCTCATAAGGTTTAGCTCTCAGGTCTTCAAAGTGCATTTAAGACATTTTAGTTCATATTTTAGCACCCCGGTGGAATGAGACCTAAATCCCATGACAAATAGGACCTAGGAGGACCCCTTGAGTTGTACCCTGCCTAAAATAGGGCGGAGGACTTGGGCATCTGTGCCCTAGTCCTACCCTATTTTAGGGTAGCCTCAATTTCTGGGTGTCGGTTACTGACTGTTATTAGGTCCCTTTGCTGACATGGTAAGTTTGAATTTCAAATATCTTGGCAAGAGTGCTTGTAGGTGCATATATAAGCATGTTTAGGCATTCATTTGTAAACTAGATTTCAACTAGATTGTGATTGTGAACTATAGGCATTCTCAAGGTGATTCAAGGCTTTCTATTGTGTTGCAAGAGTAGACTTGTGTGTTTTGTGCATTCATATTTGTAGATTTGAGCATCAATTCCTTCATGGCATGAAGAGCATCTTCCTCCATGAAAGCTTCACTACAAGGTCACATATCATTATGTTTTTATCATTGATTCCTTTGGTTTTGGCCTTTTCCTCACAAGGGCATGCCCTCTTTATCTAACAACGGTGTTTGGAGACTTAAGTGTCCTCCAAGGTTTGACTAAGGTAAACCTATAAACACCACAACCCCCAAACCAAGTCTTGTGATTACAGGTTATAGGTGTCGCATCCGGAAAAAATGGAGTTGCAAGAAGGCTCGAAGACATCAGGGATTCAAGATCTAAAGAAAAGACGGACAAAGGAGCACTTCCAGGACTAGGGCACTCACTCCAGTGTCCTTCATAGATTGATTCCAGAAAATATAAGTTACAAGGTTGATCAGTGTCAGAAGGAGGTCCAGATTCCCTGAAAAAGTAGATACCTTGGACTTGGATGCCCGCTCCAGTGTCCTCGACTATTTCGCTTTGGAACCCCGAAAATAGGTATTTTGTAATTTGGCATTTTACTCCCGTCTTTAAGAGATTTTTCCATTATTCATCAATTTACAGTCGTATTTGTGTAATTAGGGTCTTAATGGTCAATTGAGCATAGGAGAAGGAAAATTTGATAAATAATTCCCTAATCCAAGCTTCCCCTCATTTGCAAGTGACTCTAGGGTATGATAGTGTTTGCCATTCGAACCTAGATCCTTCAATGTTAGGGTGAAAGGAGGATTTTAACATCTAAGCCATAAAAGATCAACAAATCCATTTTTACCATAAACACTCCAGAATAGGTTGTGGTCTGGAATGAAAGTGTTGATACGTTATGCTTTTGTCTAGTTGACTGAGGTATGTTGAAAGTGTGTACCACAAAGTATTTATTGTGCAGAGTTTAAGGAGTGTTTGGAGATGTTGTATGGGTCATGTTGACTCATCTGGGAGAAGCGCAAGTAATATTTAATCTTCCACAAGTACCACCAAGTTGTGATGGTCAATATGGTACAAGCTTCATGTTTTCTTGCTTAAGGGTGACCTATTTCAAATGTGCAAGGCATGCAGATGTTATTCTTTGAAGGATGATGATGTGAAGGGTGTTTAGGACTAGGTTAAGCATGTGTTATAATCCACAAGGCATGTTTCTCTTCCTAGTTTTGTGTGTAGTTCATTTTAGGGCTTGTCCTCTACACATTTCATGTTGTTTGATCTTTGGCCGACTTGTAATTGTAATGTTCTTATTGTCCTTGGCCAACATACAATGTAATCAACATACTATCATGTATATATTGTAAACCTAGTTGATCTAGATGGTGTGTGATTGCGATTGTGAGTACAAGAAGTCAAATGTGGATGTGTAATGCATTATGATGTGTGAATGAAAGAGAAGAGCAGAAGTAATAGACACTATTCAGATTCATCTTAAATATATTTTTGAGATAGAAGGGAAGTGAAGAGTGTGCCTAACAGATTGCTAGAGGCAGTGAGCCAAAGGCAAAACTTCTTGAAGGTTGAAAGTACTGAGTCAGTAAGATGCAGAGAAGACATTTGAAGAAGTTGTAGAGGTTGTCAAAGCAAAAGTGCAATCATCAAAAGAGAAATGAAAAAACAAAGTTGCAATCTTAAAAAGGATTGAGTTTCATTGTCAAATTCAAATAGTATAAGGACTGTCATGCTGCAATCTTTTTTGAGTTTATTCTAAGTTCAGGGAGTGGTTTATTCCTTGGGTTGAATCCCTTAAACAAAGTCGGTAGGGAGTTGTAGCTTCTTTGGGAGTGACCTTAAAACCTTTTTCAGGGAGAAGTAGCTTCCTTGGGTTGTAGCCCTAAAACAAAGTTGTAACTATGACTCGTTTGTGAGGCTGGATTAGGACAGTAGCTCCTAGAAGCTTTTCTTACTGTGGTTTTTCCCCTTTGGGGTTTTCCACATATATCTAGTGTTATGTGGTGTTATGCTTTGTGTTGATCTTTTATGTTTCTATTAATGTTGTAAAGATTAAGTTTCAGTTTGCTCCGAAGGGTTTGAGATTTGTTTAAATACTGATTCACCCCCCCTCTTAGTATCTAGTGTGTTCAGCAAATGCCCTCTTTGGGATATTCTCTCACTTTCATCCAAAAACTATTGTTCAAAATTGGGTTAAAAAAGATGGTGCAGGTTTGGGCAGATTCATGTGGCTGACATGATTAATGGATTTTCTCTTTTTCTTCCATTCTCTTGAGGAAAGAAATATTCTTTTGCAAGGAGGCCCTTGGCTCCTTGGTAAGTTTAATCTTTTGTTGAAAAGATGGTCTCCTGGTTTTGAGGCTACAAAGGAAAATTTCAATAGGTTTTCTATTTGGGTTCGGCTTCCAAGGATTCTAGTAGAGTATTGAAACAAAAAGATAATTAGATGTATAGCCAATGTTATTGGTTAGTTTTTATCTATAGACATTGTTACAAAATCTATGAAGCATTTGGTTTTTGCTAGATTTTGTGTGTGTAGATTTTGATAAGGTGCTTCCAAAAGTCATTAAGCTTTGCTCCAAATTTGGCATTTTGGAGCAGAGAATTCATTACGATACTTCTTCATAGGTTTTTATGTTTTGTTATAAAGTTGGACACTTCTCCCATTCATATCTTGGGCATGGAAAAGAGTGTCATATTTTTTATGCTACAAGAAATGAAGGTAAAGAAAAAGGCATTGTTGTTGATCTTGTTGGGGATGAGCAGGTGTCTCCATTGAAAGATAAGAATAGGTGTATTGGGGATGATAGAGGGGATTTATTGAAGGATAGGAATAGCTAACCTTTGAATGAGTTTAGATCTTCAAAAAAGAGTAAGACAATCCATTTTAGTCAATCTCTTACTCCACCTCAAAGTTATTTGGTGAGGTTTGGTTTTAAAACTCCTTGATCATGGTTATTGTTGTTCTTTCGTTGTGGCCTTGCTTTTTTTAGGCTTGCTTCATTGATAGGTTCTTGCTTGTTGTTGTTGGTTTTGTTCTTGAGGTTGTTGCTTGTTCTTATTGTACAAGGTTTTGGGGCCCTTTCAAAACCCTTTCTGGTTCATAGCTCTAGTTAAAAGTACTTATTTTTAATAATAAAAACATTACTAGGTATAACATCATGAGTAACTAGAAGAGATGGAGCATAATCAAATGAATTAGCATAGGCCAAGATATATTGAGACAATAAGGGGATGTACTAGGAATTAAATCACTATCATGTGTAATTAAAGGACTATGTAGAACATGCACTACCTATTGAATTGTTTTCATTGATGTCAAAGAGTAATGTTATTACAACAAATATATAAGGAGACATAGAGTTGAAATACATGACACATAGAGAAGAAATACAAGAGAAGAAATACAAGACACATAGAGAAGAAATACAAAAGCAGAAATGCAAGGTTACAATGATGTTTAAATTAAATATTTAAACATTTGTTTTATTTATGTTGCCTTCCCTTAGTAGCACCTAAATTAAAGTTTAAAGACAAGTCTCAAACATTATTTAATGGGGCCGACAATGTTGGCAGATCTCCTTGTGATTGGTGCCTCCATTCATACAAGTCTAAATCGACATCAACATAGTGGCCAACTTCCTTATTGCCTTGGCACCCTTGTTTCAAGGTTAAAAAAATTAAAAAAAATTAAATATCTTCCAAAATGCGGCCAACCTCTTAAAAAGGAGTGCTCCTCACTAGAGGATGAAATTAATTATCAAGAGGTGTATAAAATGTATGTTACCCTTTGCAAAATACATACACTTTGAATGATTCTCCACTCTTGAAGAAGTATAAAGGATAGATGAAGAGGTTGAGTTTGATGTGTGTGAAGAGAATAAGATATATTTATGAGTTTGAGTAGACCTAGGGCGAGTATTTATGAAGAGTGTTTCAGACCTATTTTGAAGCATATATGCAGCCCATAAATGAAACATAAGTGCAAATATATTTGATAAATATGTGTGAAGATTAAGAGTAGATTATGAAGGAAGTTTTTAAGAAATTTTAGATCAGATTTGCGAGAGAAGATGGTGCATGATTTGAATCAGGTTTGTGAAAGAAGGAAGGTGTATGTGTGTGGATCTAAATTGCAAAGGAAAGACTTACATTATTCAGAATCAGAAGTTGTGATCAGATTTGTGTGGGGAATTAAACTAAATCATTCATTGAAGAGTTTGTAGGTCGGTGCCTATCAAAGAAGAGATTGGTGTCTCTTACTGAGTTGGTGCTCAGTTGTGGGCATTGGTGTCTCCAGTGGGTTGGTGCTGACAAAAGAAGAATTGTAAGAGAAGTAGGTTGGTGCCTACAAATAAGATCAATATATATAAGCAATATTTTGTTAGAGTTTTCTCCCATAAGGGTTTCCACGTAAATCATGTGCTCCTTTTGTGTTCTTAATTGCTAGATCTTGCGTGTACGTTATTGTTAAATTTTAAAAAGTAAAAGTTTGTGTTATATTGATTCACAACCCCTCTTAGTATAATTGTGTTCTCATCAATTAGTATCAGAGAAGGTTCCTTCACAAATAGCTTAACCACTAGAAGGTAGATCTTGAAAGCACACATGGCCAGTCAAGAAGGATATGGGTTTTCCTCAAACAAGGCACCACTATTTGATGGGATAAACTATGCCTTTTGGAGCATAAGGTTGGAAACTTATTTAAATGCTCTAGGGTTTGATATTTGGCAATCCATTAAAAATGGTTATACTACTCCAAAAACCCCGCCTACAGATCAAGCCAAAAAGAGGGAAAGTGAAAATAATTCCAAAGCTAAGAATGCTATTTTCTGGGGTTTGTCTAAATCAGAGTTTGTAAAAGTAATGCAGTCCAAATCTGCCAAGGAGATGTGGGATAGCTAAAGAATATTTATGAGGGAGATGATAAAGTGAAGAAGGAAGAGCTTCAAACCCATAAGAGACAATTTGAAAGCCTCAAATTGAAATAAGAAGAAAACATAGCTTCTTATTTTCTTCAAGTTGATGAGATAGTGAACACTATAAGAGGTCTTGGAGAAATAATTGAAGAGGTCATGATCATGCAAAAAGTATTAAGAAATTTACCGCTAAGTTTTGTTCCCAAGGTTTTGACGATTGAATAAATGAAAGATTTGGATAATTTGACAAAGGATGAATTGCATGGGATTCTTACTATCTATGGAATGAGAACCATGGATAAACCTTCCAAAAGGGAGTCAACCTTCAAAGCATCAAGGAAAGGAAAGAAGAAAGAGCATGAACCAAATGATAGTTCAAACAATTAAATGGATGAAGAAGAAACACACTTCATGAGGAAGCTAAAGAAAGGATCAGGTAAGTACCAAGGTAAGTTACCATTTAAATGTTTTAATTGTGGTAGAATAGGTCATTTTTATTCTAAGTGTCCATAGGGAAAAAATGAGAGTAGTGATGATGAAGAGGACTATAACATGATGAAAGGAAGAGGATTTCAACAATATAAGAAGGGTCAACAAGAGAAGAAGAAGAACTTCCAGAGGTACAAGAAGAGCCTTTACTTCAAGGAATATAACAACTCATCGGAGGAAAGCAATGAAGAATTTTTCAACAGTGATAGAGAAGAAATACTCTTCATGGAAATGGAAACAAAGAGTGATGAAGATAACTAAAAAGAAAAAGGGAAAGATTTAAGAGATAAGAAGAAAAAAGATAATAAAGAAGTGGATCTTGAGGAGGAACTCCATTTTGCCTATGATGAGATTGAAAGGCTTTAAAGAAGAAACTTGAGACTAAAACTAAAGATTCAAGAAGATGATGAAGCCAAGGCCAAAGCATCTCAAGCCCTTGAAGAAGTAGAGAAGATGATCATAGATCTAAAGGTTCAAATAGAAGAACCAAAGAGGATTAAGAAGGAAGTGAGAAACCAACTAAAAGAAAAAGAAGAAAATTGCGAAAAGTTGGAATCAGAGATTGTTTCCTTGAGAAAGCAGTTAGAAAAAACAAATAGAGAATTGAAGAATGAAAACAAGTTCAAAAATGTTAGATAAAATCATCAGCTCTTAAAAGTCTACATTTGATAAGAGTGGTATTGGATACAAAGAAGATCAAAGTTCTAAAATAGTTCAATCTCCAAAGGAATCAAATGAATAAAAGCTGAAGACCTATTCGAATGCTCTTCAAAGCTCTATCAGAAATGAAATCAGAAAAAAGGAGAACCTAAAGAAAAGCATGCATCCAAAAGCTAAGAATGGCACATTCAAGAAACCTCTTCCATAAAGGTAGGCTCACATGACCAAGTTTTATCACTCTTTATTTGGTTACTACTTTTTATGCAATCAATTTGGTCAAAAAGTAGTAAATTGTATAATTCATGTAAGTCCAACAACCTTAGGAATAAATAAATGAATCATGGAGCATACACTAGTGATAACATTGCATGGAACAAGAAAAGAAGTCGTGGGTTCATAAACAAGAACTTCAATTCATTTGCTCCCCTTATGGATCACAACATTATATGCTATAAGTGCAACAATTTTGGACATATGACAAAGTTTTGTAGAAGCAACTTTGTAGAGCCTCCCAAACAAAATAAGAAGGAAGAGAAAAAGGCTAAGTAGAAAGAAGAAAATTCAAAGATGTGAAGAAAGAAGAAGGAAGAAGAAAAAAATGAAAAGTCTATGCAAGTTCAAACAAACCTACACACAAAATGAAGGAGATCAATGGTACATAGATAGTAGTTGTTCACGATATATGACAAGTGACAAAAGAAAATTTATCACTTTGAAAAAAATTAATGGTCGAATGGTGAGGTTTGGAGATAATGCATCCACAAAGATATCAAGAAAAGGCACTCTTAGTGTAGATAATGGTAGACCACGAATTGAGAATGTATTATATGTTGAAAGTTTGAAATACAATCTTCTAAGTGTGATTCAAATGTGTGACCAGGGGTACACCCTCACATTTCATGCAGAAGGATGTGAAATAAGAAAAGTAGGGAAATGAGTTGCAGAAGCCAGTAGAGCAAGCAACAATCTCTATATTCTCAGTGAAATCAGAGGTGAGACATGTTCTATGAGTCAAGAAGATGAGAGTTGGTTATGGCACAAGAGGATGGGACACACAAACTTTGATAACCTTGTCAAAGTTAGTTGTAAGGAAGTAGTGAGAGATATGTCGAAGATCTCAAAGCCTTTGAACATCATTTGTAAGAAATGCCAACTTGGGAAGCAGACTAGAGGAAGCTTCAAGTCAAAGGAATATTCTACATTGAAACCTTTGGAGCTTGTACATGCAGATCTCTGTGGGCATACCAAGACAAAAGGAATGCAAGGAGAAAGATACTTTATGTTGTTGATTGATGATTTTTCTACAATGGCTTGGGTTACCTTTCTGAAAGAAAAATTTGAAGTACTTAACAAGTTTAAGGAATTCAAGTCCTTAGTGGAGAATGAGACAAGTTTAAAGATCAAATGTCTTAGATCAGATAGAGGAGGATAATTCACCTCAAATGAGTTTGAAGATTTATGTGAAAAACACAAGATAAGGCGACATTATTTTGCTGCAAGAACTCCACAACAAAATAGAGTTGTGGAAATGAAGAGTATAATAGTTCAAGAAATGGCTAGGGCCATGTTAAATGAGTCTAAGGTACATAACACATTCTAGAGAGATGCAGTTCCTACCACTATTTACATTTTAAACAGTGGATAACTCAGAGTAGATGATTGCAAGACACCATGTGAGTTGTGGAAAGGAAGACCTGCAACGGTGAGGCACTTCAAAGTATTTGGAAGCACATGCTATATAAGGAGATATGAAGAAGATTTGGGAAAGTTTGACTCCAGGGCTAATGAAGGAATATTCCTTGGTTACTCATTAAGGAATAAAGCATATAGATGCTACAATAAGAGGTTGCATAAGATTGTTGAGAGTGTAAATGTAAAGGTAGATGAGGAAAGATACTATAAAGAAAACCCCCAAGAAGTTGATCCTCAACCTAAAGAAAATGGAAAAGAAGAAGTGGAGGTTAGTGTGCAAAGGATATGCTTAAGAAGAAGGAATCGATTTCAAAGAAACATTTGCTCTTGTTGCACGATTAGAAGATATAAGGATGTTTCTAGCTTTGGCATTCTTCAAGAACTTCAAAGTTTACCCAATGGATGTTAAATCAACATTTTTGAATGGAAATCTAGAATAAGAGGTATACATTAAACAACCTAAAGGGTTCATCCTAACAGAACATGAGGACTTTGTTTGCAGGTTGAAGAAAACACTTTATGGATTGAAGCAACCTCCTAGAGCTTGGTATTCTAGGTTGGATAAATATCTACAATAGCAGGGTTTCAAAAGAGGTATTGATGAGAGTAATTTATACATCAAAATTGAAGGTGACAATCAATTAATTGTTGTAGTATATGTGGATGAAATTATTTTTGGAGGAAGCAATGATAAGATGTGCCAAGAATTCACCACGAATATGCAGAAATAATTTGAAATGTTTATGCTTGGTGAGTTTTCCTTCTTCCTTGGGATACAAATTTATCAATCTAATAAGGGAATAATTATCTCATAGACTAAGTATGTTAAAGAATTTTTGAAGAAGTTTAGAATGAAGGATTGTAATCCTATGAGTACACCCATGATAATAGAGTGTAAATTGAGTAAAGATGATGAATCACCCAAGGCAAATCAGACACTCTACAGATCAATTATTGGAAGCTTGTTATATGTGACAGCTTTAAGGCCTGACATTATGCAGGCAATTGGTATGGTGGCAAGGTTTCAAGATGCACCTAAAGAAACTCATGTGCAAGCAGTAAAAAGGATATTCAAGTATTTAAAAGGTGCATTGGATTTTGGTTTGTGGTATCCAAGAAGTGACACCTTAACAACATATATAGATGTAGATTGGGCTAACAATATTGATGATAGAAAGAGTACCAATGGAGGAGCATTCTTTCTAGAAGATAGTCTTGTCTCATGGCTGAGTAAGAAACAAGCATTAGTCTCTCTATCAATCGCAGAAGAAGAGTACATTGCAATAGGATCTTGTTGCACTCAAGTTCTATGGATGAGGCAAACATTGAAAGATATTAAGGTAGAATATGATCATCTTATATATATATATATTCTATGATAATACAAGTGCAATCAACATTTCAAAGAATCCAATCATGCACTCTAGAACAAAGAATATTTCTATCAAGAATCATTTATTAAGAGAGTAGGTGGTAGATGAGCAAGTATAGTTGGAGTATATTGCTACACAAGCATAGATTGCAGATATCTTCACCAAGCCACTTCCTAAAGAGGCTTTTGAGTATTTAAGACAAAAATTGGGAGTAAGAGCACTCTCAATCAGTCATTGAGAGGAAACATAAATTCAGGGGAGCTAACCATAGCATTATCTCTTAGCTCCATGGAAGAGAAAATTCAAAGATAGATGAAGGATCCTTTCCCATTGATGTCAAAGGGGGAGAATTAGAGACAAGGGGAGAAGTACAGAGGAAGAGAAGTTGCCATTAATACCAAAGGGGGAGATTGTTGGATTGTTGTCATTGATGTCAAAGAGACAACAGATATATAAGGACACATAGAGCATAAATACAAGGTTACAATAACATTTGAATTTTTTTGTGTAGTTTGCCTTCCCTAAGTTCCCTTAGTAGCACCTAAATTAAAGTTTAAATACAAGTCTCAAACATTATTTAATTGGGTCAACAATGTTGGCCAACCTCCTTGTGATTGGTGCCACCATTCATACAAGTCTAAATTGACATCAACATAGTGGTTGACTTCCTTATTGCCTTGGAACCCTTGTTTGAAGGTTAAACAAATTTAGATAAATTAAACATCTTCCAAAAGGTGGTCAACCTCTTAAAAATGAGCACTCCTCACTAGAGGACAAAATTAATTATCAAGAGGTGTATAAAAAGGATGTTACCCTTTGCAAAAGATATACACTTTGAATGAGTCACCACTCTTGAAGAAGTATAAATGATAGATGAAGAGGTTAAGTTTGATGTGTGTGAAGAGAATAAGATAAGATTGGTGCCTCTAGTGGGTTGGTTCTCACAAGAGAAGAATTGTAAGAGAAGTAGGTTGCTGCCTACAATGAAGATCAATATTATAAGCAATATTTTTCTGTGGTTTTCTCCCGCAAGGGTTTCCACATAAATCATGTGTTCCTTCTTGTTCTTAATTTATAAATCTTGCATGTGTGTTATTGTTAAGTTTTGAAAAGTAAAAGTTTGTGTTATACTGATTCACCCCCCTCTCAGTATAATTGTGTGCTCATCACTACCATCTTTATGGTAAAAGGATATGAGGCCATCAAGGATCAAAAGATTGAATATAATAAATTATGAAAATGCATTCTAATCCTTGATATAATATTGAATGAAAGACAATGAAAGGGGTTGATGGAAATCCATGACTAAGATCTATTAATGAAAAGCTAAACCCTAGAGAAAGCTATAGGTACACAAAGATAAATCAAGTTTGAAAATAGATGAGAAAATCAAATCAATATTAGATCTGAAATTGAAAAATGGTAGAAGAATACCTAAATTAAAAAATGGCAAAAGAATACCTAAGGAAAAGCCATGAGTGAGTTTTGAATGTTGGGATTCACCAAAATGTAGGGAAATAAACACAACCTTATGATAATTTAGGCTTTAATAAATTGATATAAAATAGTTTGTAACTGTTGGTGTGAACACATAATTCACACATGTTAAGTTGACTTAGTGAGTCTTCTAGGTGTTTCTTGTTAAGTCTAGTTGTGTGTTGAGTTGTTGATAGTTGGAGTGAGTTGTCTTATCCTCTACATGTGCAATTAGTTATCATCCTCTAATTATCACATGTTGTAGGAATATCTCCACTTTTCACTCAACCTTTCTAGCTCTCACCTTGCCTTTATAAGTAAGGCTCTCTCATTGTATTTCATATGATCTTTGTATAGATTATTAGCTCCATTGTTTTAGCATCTTCTATGTTATCTTTGTGTGGAAGATTGTCTTGATTGCAAGGATCCTGGCTTGCTGAGTCTCATTGACTCTTACATGGTATCAGAGCTTGACCTGCAATTTCCTTCCCTCATTGGAGAAGTTTTACAGGGAGTTGTGTGTTAGGTGTGTCCTAGAGCAAAATAGAAAACACCATTGCGATCAGGAGGCCCAAATCTATATAGGTCGGTTGTCCAAATGCCCAAATTGAAGAAGTTGAAAAAAAGGCAAAAATATTTTGATTCTGCCCCTCCACGACAAGGAATATTCCCTATGTAGAAGGAATCTTCACCAGATCTAGGCATTGTCATTGTTGGCATCATCCCTCGGGTAAAAATTTGTCCATTGTGTTTTAATCTTTTTTTTCCCGTCGAAATCATTGTTTGTGAAGATTTGTTTAAAAATTTTAAAAAATATTAAAAAAAGGGAAGCAGTACTAAGGATACCAACAGGCCATACTTGCCGACTCCTATTCCTTGCTACGGGAAGAGACCATCCACAGACCTGAAGGGCCTCACGTAGCCTGCGGGACCCTTGGCCATTTGGCCTTTTTATGTTTTAAATATTTTTTTTGAAATAAAAAATGTAGATCTTAAAATCTCGGCCAGCATAGGTTTTTTTGGCGGCCAAGAATTTGGCTTTGGCACAATTCTTTATCAATCAACATCCACCATAAGTTAGGTGGCAATCATCTCATATCATTGGCAGCCAGTATCTAAGAGTACTGGTTGACTTTTTTTGATGCGTGGAATGTACCTATCTGTGTATTCCTTGTACAAATAACAACAGATATAATTTCCGCCGACAACATACTTGCCATCCTGGTCGGTGTTCATTTATCCAATGACCAAACATTTTTTGGAAGTTGGCACCGACCAAATTGTAGTCAGCCACAATCACTTTACGCTAGGAATTTTCTATAGTCATCGGTTGTAGGCAGCCTCTAAATCTCCCGGTTTGCAGTCTAAAGCCAGTGGAAAGTTTAACCCATTGGGTAGTTTTTACATACAATGACATTCTTGGGAAGTCTTCAATCACCCGTCTGTAGTCTCCAATATACTATCAGTGGATTCCTTGCAATTCGCCACCCTTGGTGGTCTCCTTAGATCTGCCCTTGGTAGTTTCCATCTACAGTTTACAAGATACCAGTGGTAGTTTTTCTACGGTGGTTTCAACTCCCATTCAGACAGTCAACTGGCAGTTAGCCTCACGCCAGTGGTCGAGTGTTTACATTAGCAGGTTAGTAGAAATTCTTTGGTTGTCTGCCTCACGCTGGAAAATAGTCTAAACATGTTGGTTATCCCTCTACAATGGGTGATGACATACTATTCTATTGGTAGCTTCTATTGATTTGACACAATCAATTTGCATTGACGACAGCAATGGTTTGTTTGATTGGCATCAATCTGTAGTAGGGAACCTTTAGGCTCGGGCCCCCATGGCCGTACAACCAATAATAATGTGAAAAGGTAGTTTTTGACTTGTAGATCATAGTTTTTGCCACATAAGGTGGTTTTTTCCCTTTATACTGGCAGTTTTTCCTTTTTAAAACTATGGTTTTGCTCTAGTGGACGGTGGTTTTTTGACTCAAACTGGTAGTTTTTCCTCACTAGTTATTTTTTCCTCGACGGTGGTTTTTACCAAACAGACAGGTGGTATTGTTTTCACAGGCAGTTTCATAGCCAGACAGGCATTTTTTTCTCTTTCCATAGGAAATATTCTATCTGGTAAAGGAATATTATGTCTACCAGGGCCCCTTCTTGGCCCCTCAAAGTCCTAAAGTGGGGCTTTTTTTTAATTTTTTCATAACTTTTGCCCACGGTGTCGAAATTGGGCAAACAAGATATCGTTGGAAATCTAACAGAGAGCACTTCATAGTGGTATCAATCATTTTCACAAAATTTGTTATTTCACAGCATTTATTGTAGGTTGAAGATAGATCTTTTTTGGCTCCCCATCTCATAAATTTTTGCCACGAACTTTGATTTTCATGATTCTTATGGCATTGGAAAGGTATTCAAGACCTCTACATAGCCAGCCATGCACTTTTCTCAGATTTTGCTCTAGGTGCTTTTTTATTTCATTTGTTAGTTTTTTGACTTTTGATTGATAACTTGGGCATTTTGATACTTGAGAGGGTGAAATTTATTTTGAGAGGATTTGTTTGTTGTAATACATCATTGTGAGTGATTGTAATCTCACTTGGATCTCTTTTTTAAGAGATTTTGATTGTTTTCCCAATTTTGGTCCCTTGAGGACAATTGTAAATCACACTAAGTATAAAGTGCCACAACAAATTGGGGGGGCTCTCTTACATAGTAAAGGGGTGTTGTTGTCTTATTGTCTTTCTTTCTCATCATGGATGTGCCTCAATTTCCACTTTTAACTCCATATAATTATCTTGAATGGAAGAAAAACATGGAGTTTGTATTGTATAAACAAAAGTTACATAGAATAACTTTAGGCACAAATTCTGAACCCACAAGTGCTGCTAAGAGAAGAAAATGGTTAGATAGAAGAGATGAGGCTTATGACACACTTTGTCTTGCTATTTCTCCATATTTGAGATTTCATGTTGAGTGTTGTACAACACCAAATGAGATATGGACAACATTGGACAATCTCTTTGGCAAGCAAGATAAAATAAGAAGGTTCAAATTGGAGAATGAGCTAATATCACTTAATCCTCAATATTTTGATCAAATCAAAGACTTCTTCACCAACTTTAAGTCTCTCAGGTTGCAACTCAAACAGTGTGGTCTTCAGAAAGAAGATGAACTATTAATTCTATCTATTCTTGTAAAATTGGGTCCTGCATATTCAATTTATGTTTCTACCTTTTATGCTACAATGGATGCCTTTGGTAGTAAGTTTACTATGCCTTCACTTGAGGAGTTTGCTGCACAACTCACTAGGGAAAAATCCAAGCTACTACACATGGGCACATTGAAGTCTCTTAGAAAATAGGCTCTAGTTGCAACACAAAGCACAAAAGATCCTAAGGCTTCACATAATAAGGGAAAGAAACAAAAAGATTCAAAATCTAATGAGCAAGACAAAGAATCAAAGAAAACCCCCAACTCTTCTTCCAAAGAGGAGTCCAATAAGAAGAAGAAGCTAAAGTGTTCTTATTGTAATAAATTTGGTCATGATGAGACTAAATGTTATGAGAAAAAGTTTGAAGAGATGTCACAACTTCTTCAAAAACATAACATTGAGTATTCTTCATCAACATCAGTTTTACCCAAGTCTTCTTCTTCACCACCATCATCATCTACATCTATAGGGACAACAAGCATTGCTAATGGGTCATACAAAGGAAAAGGACAGGCACTCTTTGCTTTAACAAGTCTACAGTCAGAGAGATGGCTTCTTGATTCAGGAGCTTCTCATCATATGGCATCGTCACAGGGGATGTTCTCTTCATTTCAGTCATGTACTTTGCCACCTATTTTGATGGGTAACAATACATACATGCATGCAACTAGTAAAGGAACTATTGTTGTTGGTCATAATACATTCAACAATGTGTTGTATATACCTTCCTTGACAACCAATCTTCTTTCCATCTACCAGATTACTCATTGTGGTGTAGGGAAGACACTTGAGTTCACTCCTAATTTTGTGATCATTCAGGACTTGGAAAGCAAAAATATCATTGTTCTTGGGATGGTGGATCATGCATCTTGCTTGTATACTTTCTCCCATTTTGTTTCTGATGATGATGTAGATCCATTGATTGCTATTCACACTCATGCATCAAGTGTGAATCATGTTTCTAAGGAGAAGTTTGGTCACTTGAACTTTGGTGTTCTTGTATCTACTTTGATTCCTGAGACTAGTTTTAAGCTTCCCCCTTCTCTTGTTTCTTCAAAGATTGGCATTGACATGGCTTCATCCACTTAAATTAAGAAGGATATTCTTTGTCTTCTAGATACAGGATTGTAGGATGAGTACTTGACAGGTATTTCAAACTTGTTTCATGAGTCCTATCTTGATGACTTGGAGGACATCATTGATGATATTCATCTCCTCTTTGAAGGAGTTGATTCTTCTACTTCAGATGAGCAGATGCCTTCTTATCCTCTTCACTTGTCACAGTTTGGCATTGAGTTGGAGTATGTTGAGTATCATTCGAAGGATTCTTTGTATTTGGAGATTGATGATCTTGAGTTTTCATCTTGTCATGGATTGTTGCATGTAGCACCTAATTATGTGACATCTTTTGGTTGTGACATGTGGACACTTGAGCAGTTTTTAGAGACAGCATACATCATGAGGCTTTTTTGCTCATACCTTGATATGGGGTTTCTTCAACATCAACCTTTGGACTTGTTTCTTCCTGAGGAGAGGAATGTTGTTTGCAGGTACATGACACTTTCCAGTGTTCATCTTTAGGCATTCACTATCGGCATAGGAGGTACTTCATTGTGGGGGGGACTTATAATCTCACACTTTCTCTCCTATGGGGGGTAATTGATTATACATATGTGTTGGATGTAGTCCTTGAGGGGTCTTGAGTCCTCCTTCCATCACATCTTTCATTTGTTTTCTGCATTCTCACTTTTGGAGAGGAGTTTTATCCCATGAGGTTTTCTCCTTTTCTCCACTTGAGATTTGTTCTACATGGGTACCTAACATGGCCTAGTAGTCATGACCTATCCATCATTACATCTTTTCTTTAGTCAACTACTCCCTAAGTTGCACTTAAGGGGGGGTGTTGGTGTGAACACATAATTCACACATGTTAAGTTGACTTAGTGAGTCTTCTAGGTGTTTCTTGTTGTGTCTAGTTGTGTGTTGAGTTGTTGATAGTTGGAGTGATTTGTCTTATCCTCCACATGTGAAATTAGTTATCATCCTCTAATTGTCACATGTTGTAGGAATATCTCCACTTTTCACTCCACCTTTCTAGCTCTCACCTTGCCTTTATAAGCAAGGCTCTCTCATTATATTTCAAATGATCTTTGTATAGATTCTTTGCTCCATTGTTTTACCATATTCTCTATTATCTTTGTGTGGAAGGTTGTCTTGATTGCATGGATCTTGGCTTGCTGAGTCTCATTGACTCTTACAGTAACCATAAACCTTAATTAAAACTTGAGATTGTAAATGCAAATGAAATGGAGAGGGATATAGTAGTTTAGCTCTGTTATGTTGATTTTGGTAGTCAATGTAGGATGATTAGTTGTAGAAAGCAATTGACAATCAAAATCAAACTTCTATGATTGAATCAACACAATCTAAACTATTATAAATATAACTAGAAAGTTTGCTCTACTCTTTGATAGGGCCACACCCATGGTCTAGTCCACCTAGTGCAATTTAGACCAATGGCATGAAAATATCTTCTACTCCTTTAAATATATTGAATTGTTTTGATTGTGAATTTCCATGTATCTAAAACTAGATAGTGCTAAGAAGCATCCTATGAAGGTTGCTAGTGTGTAGAGAGAAAGTGTGGAAACTTCCCTGATAACTAGCTAATAAAAAAATTAGAAATCATGCCAATCAAAGATGTCTACATGATAAGTCAATTATATAGTATTTATTTATGCAAGTGTTGATGCAAGTTTTGAGTTTATATATGCTATAATGCAAATGAGATATGATTATCTGATGATTACTAGTGAACTAAGGCTTGTCCATAAATTATACAAGATACATAATGCTTTATTCAAAGAGTTTTGGTGCACAAGTTGATGAGTAACGATTAAATTATCCAAAAGGGTCAACTTGGGAAAGAAAGAAAAGATATTTGAATTATGAGGACAATGTCACAAGTGCAATTCTATCCAAGGGATAGATCTCCACCAATAACCAAGTTGAGAGTATATGTGAAGTACGCATCTCATAAACTATAACATGAAATTAAATACATCTCATAAATTATAACACAAAATTAAATAAACATCTCAAATTTACATTAATATCAAATGGAAAATATACATCTTCAATATATGCAAAAAATGCCAATTTACATATAATAGGTACAAGTACCTAACCCAGGAGTTTGCACAAGAAAATATGATACACAATGATACAACTCTGGCTCTCATACCATATAGTCAACACTATACAATAATAATGTACAAATTCAAGAATTATACAAGTAATGATATATGAATATAGTCATTCTCATCAGCTACAACTAACCCACGTGGTTATCTACAAAGCTGAGAGATGAGAACATGGCCCAGGTTCTTTTCTTCCCAACCATGAAGATTACGCTTCCCTAGAATTCTTCCTAACACAAAGAGTACCTAACCCTGCACAATGTGCCCAGCAACCTGGAAACAATAGGTAGGAGGGAAAACCCAATGCAATATGATATCTACATGGATTTCTATCAAGAACGTGCATTGTCCTACTATCAGGATATGGTAGAGAAACATATCAATATAAACTAGGCAAATATTCATCCATTTCAATGAAAACACAACTTTGGCCAAAGCACTTATGAATATACTGTAGATCCCAAAAAAATGATCAACCATCTCTATTAGCCCACATTCGGCACCCTATCCTGAAAGGTAAACCCAACACACTCATAGAAAAATAAACTAATTTCCTTACAAATACAAACCATGGTAACACATGCATTTGCCCAATAAACAATTACTATTACTTTCTTGCAAAAATTAACGTGGATTGAAAATTATATTTTGCTAGAAAGTATGAGATCTATGATGATTTATGCATATTATACTTCTAACAATGAAATCCATGTGATATTTATTTTAATTGAAAATACTATCTATACTCATGTTTTTCCTAACCATTTCTTGTTGTTTTACAACAGGGATAAAGAGATTTCAGTTATAAAAAGAAAGATGCCGGTATTGATCATGATATATATATATATATATATATATATATATATATATATATATATATTCCTAACCATTTCTTGTTGTTTTGCAACATGGATAAAGAGATTTTAGTTATATAAAGAAAGATGCCGGTATTGATCATGATATATATATATATATATATATATATATATATATATATATATATATATATATATAACCCACATTGCATGTGCAATTATCCCAAAATAAAGGCCAATTCAATGTTTTCGTGCTCATAAGCAAGATCAGATTTATAATACAGTCATGATAGAATTTGAGATAAAGAATTGATAAAAATCATAGTTCCACTGTAATGTCCCCTTCTAGCAAGCCCAAAATTTTTGCAACCTTGCACACAAATTCAACTTGCAAAAAGAGAACATTAGTACTCAATTCTTTCTCATAACAATAATTATATTATAATATTCATAAGAAATATCAAATTCATAGTCTTATATTTCCCATCTGGGGTTAGAACCTTATAATTATAATCAATATGCATTATATAATGTTCATCATATCTATCATTTCCATCTAAATAAGGAATGATGAGTTAGGATGCAATAGGCCAATATATATATATATATATATATATATATATATATATATATATATATATATATATATATATATATATATATATATATATAACCCACATTGCATGTGCAATTATCCCAAAATAAAGGCCAATTCAATGTTTTCGTGCTCATAAGCAAGATCAGATTTATAATACAGTCATGATAGAATTTAAGATAAAGAATTGAGAAAAATCATAGTTCAATTGTAATGTCCCCTTCTAGCAAGCCCAAAATTTTTGCAACCCACACAAATTCAACTTACAAAAAGAGAACATTAGTACTCAATTCTTTCTCATAACAATAATTATATTATAATATTCATAAGAAATATCAAATTCATATTCTTATATTTCCCATCTAGGGTTAGAACCTTATAATTATAATCAATATACATTATGTAATGTTCATCATATCTATCATTTCCATCTAAATAAGGGATGATGAGTTAGGATGCAATAGGCCGATTGATCACCATGGGTCCAAAATTTAATTCTTTTGACTCAAGTGTGAATAACTCACCAACTTAGTCAAAGGATTTAATAAACTCCTTGGGTTTTACCCCAAAGCCTTGATATCCTCCTTAGGTTTTACCCTAGGGCCTTAATCATCCTCCTTGGGTTTTACCCTAAGGCCTTAATCATCCTCCTTAGGTTTTACCCTAAGGCCTTAATCCACTTGTCATGAGACAAGCGTATATTCAAATACCCATGGTTGGCCAACTCCATCCTAACTATCGACCTTATGCCTTGGTGATTCCTTTTGCTATCTTGTGATCCTTTGGATCATGAGATAGTATATTTAACTATACTATCTCAATGGTAACATCTTTATTCATGTTCTGTTAAGACTTAACTTGCTCATTATTGTTTTTCCAATCCTTATTTATCAATACTAACCATAGTGCCTTATTCTAATGTTTGCGGCCATATATTCCATTTTATAACCTATGTCGATCTTATTATGTGATTCTATGATCAAAGATACATTCATCATATAACTTGTTTAGGTTCATAATCTCAAGCAACTATGATTATAATTATTAACATAGTAGGATCCTATATTATTTCAGTTTATCATTATTTGGCCAAGCTACAGTTAATTCTGTCTTTCAATGAAGATCAACAATACTAAAGATGTGCAATTGACATATAACATACCTTGTTTATGGCTACTCAATCGCTCAACAGTAGATATCTATTTGATGGTCTTTAATTGATGCTAATATAGTTGTTTCACTGAATTGTTTTGGCTAGCTGCTTAGGTTTATTAAATGTGAAAGGTCTGATCACTGATGAAATAATGATATCTTAGGATCTGTGCTCCTTGTCAATGTGTTATTACAAATCGATATCCAAGAATTACTTGATAATGTCGCTGAATAATGATCAAATATGAATAATTTGCTAATCGATTTCTTGTTGGTTCAAATGTTGTGAAACTGTAGATCGAATGATCTATGGTTCATGATGCTGTGGATTCGGTGGACTGTTTGTTCTCAATAATTCAATGATTCCCCATTTTTGCTTCATCTGATGCTCATTATATATATCTTGAGGATGGCGTCTCTTCAAATAGTTGTGTCTTTTACTAATTGCCACCTTCCTTAATGATATTGTTAGTTCCTTAATAATGTCGCTTATGATGATATGTTGATGTTATCATATTTAAATTGATATTGTTAACTCTTTCTTATCCATAAGTGCTTCTTGGTTCATGATTTGTTAGTCATGTGTTTTATTTATGCAACATGGTGGGGATTGATGCAAGGAATTTGGTTATTCCAATCTTGAATTGGAATAAGGTAGTCGGGGATATGACATCCACTCAGTTTCATGTTCATATACTGCTAAGTTTAAAAATAACAAAAACAATAGAGATATCAACATTCAATCCCTTTCATGATCTGTATTCTGGATAGCATGTATACATACCTTTGTATTTCCAGATAAGTACAGCTATAGCAAAGATTATGTAAATATATATATATATATATATATATAAACAATAACCTTTTTGGACAACATATACAATTCTGAAAACTACTGCTGAATGTAGAAATCAAACTAGCAAAGATAACTTTATGTCTTTCCTTCATGATGTGAACAACAGAGGTATCTATATATCATTCACTTCAATGTGAACACTAGAGGTAACTAAATATCATTCATTCCAATGTGAACAGTAGAGGTAACTAACTATCATTCTTTTCAATGTGAAAAGTAGAGGTAAATAAATATCATTCTTTTTAATGTGAACTACAGAAGTAAATAAATACCATTTTTTTGAATGTGAACAGTAGAGGTAAATAAATATCATTCTTTTCAATGTGAACAACAGAGGTAATTAAATATCATTCTTTTCAATATGAACAACAGAGGTAAATAAATATCATTCTTTTCAATGTGAATAGCAAGGGTAAATAAATATCATTCTTTTCAATGTGAACAGTAGAGGTAAATAAATATCATTCTTTTCAATGTGAACAGTAGCGGTAAAATAAATATCATTTGTTTCATTGTGAATAGCAAATGTTAAGTTTTTGATCAAGCAATTATTCTTGTTGGTGTATACATACATATGCATACATATATGTATATACATGTATATATGCATATGTATTCAAAAACAAAGAAAAAGACTCGAATTCATATAGGGACAATGGTTTCCAATCTCAGAATATGTTGATATTTTCACATAGAGACAGTGGTTTTCTAATTTTACCATAAACTCTAGCAAGCAAAACAATCTAAAATTCACATACCTATTTATATCATAGAGGAAGAAGTTGGAATAATGCCATGCCACTCCAAAATCCTAGATTCCTAATGCTCAATGCAAAACCACTTCCCAATAAACTCCAATCAATCCTTCACCGATCATTCTTGCAAACATCTTCTTGCCTTCCATTTATGATGTTTCTTCTAATTTTTCCTTTGTGTTTTATGCATATCTCCACCCTAATTTGGGCGTACTAAAATTAAGTCCCAACTTTATTTTCCTTAGTCCACCTTTGAACTAACACTTTTTGCATGGTAAGAAGGGTGCGTGGCTGCCCAAAGCTATTATTTTTAGCTTTAAATTTCCAAACTTCACTCTCTACTATTGTTTCTTTATATTTAACATGCATATGTGTATATTAATATATACATATATATTTTTATATATTTAGAGAATACATATGTATATATATAGACATATATAATTATAATAAACCTATCAGAAATTGGTCTTTATAAATCCATTTAACCAAAAGAAGAATAGAAAAATGATTACATGGTGAAACCATGCATTAAAAAGAACACACATAGTAAGTGAAAATGCGTATAGATAAACTAATTGTTAAACATCATAACCATAAACATTATTCAAAGTAAAATGCACAATCAAGACTATGTATCCATATTATGTGAATGCATAATGAAGACTTTCATTAATGCAATATGTAATGATGTAATATGTATGAAACTACATGAGTGTGTGTGTGTAATAGATTTTCCATCATGCCAACTCTTGTCAGGCAGCTAGGATTCTTCTACCTCAACCATGTTCTCATCTTCGACATGTTTCGACACTCATTCGCACTCAGATTCTTGTCAATATGATAGTCCATAAAACCATAGCTAAAGCATGAGCAAGATATAAATCCATAATCATAAACATAATAATCCATCATTATAACAACTTTCAAATTTATGCATTTTTAGAAACAACGACAAATTACCTTCACGCACATGTAATTATCCAATAGTAAAACAATCACAAGGTAATGTCCAATAGTCTCATCAATTATACTGAATTATAAATGCAAGCAAAAGTTGAGAAGTGACATCCTTCACCACTAGGAAGAGACATCATCCCGATGTCTTATTACACACACTGAAATAATAAAATTATCTCACTAATACTATCAAAAGTATCACACTAAGCAAACAAAACATCACAGTATAGCAACAAAGTACTACACTAAGCAAATAAAAGTATGTCAAATAAGTCCTCAAATGAGGAAAAGAATGGTCTATCTCCTCTACATCCTCCCATGTGGCACTATCCATAGAATATTGGTCCCATTGGACCTTATACTGAACAATATCTCTGTTATGCAACTTAAAATTGTGTCTATCAAGAATTCAAGTGGGCTCCACTAGCACCACTCCTAGATTTTGTACCTGTCAAGCATGACAATCAAGTATGTGTGAGGCATCAGGATCATACAACTTAAGTAAATACACATGAAATACATTATGGATTCAGGCAAGAGCAAGTGGTAGAACAAGTCTGTAAGCAATTGGGTTAATCACTTCCAACACATCAAATGGTCCTACAAATCTAGGAGAAAGTTTAGATGATTTGCCAAATGAAATGGAGCTCTTAAAGGTTTGACCCTCAAAAAGACTTTGTCCCCTATTGAAAACTATCTGAACATCCTATTCTTGTCTGCATAACTCTTCTATCGATCTGTCGCTTGCTTCAATTTCTCCTTAATCAATCTCATTTGATCATCCATTTCTCTAAGCATATCAGGACCAATCACAATATTGTCTTCCACCTTATCCCAATCGATATGTGTGCAACACTTTCACCCTTAAACAACTTCAAAAGGTGTCATCCCTAAAGATGCATGGTAGGAATTATTATAACCAAACTCCACCAATGGAAGATACTCCTCCCACTTATACTATTGATTCATACAGTACATCCTAAGGAGGTATTCAACTACCTGATTTAATCTTTCTTTCTAACTATCGATCTAAGGGTGATATGCCGAACTAAAATTCAATCTTTTCCCTAAAGCTGCATTCAATGTTGTCTAAAATCTAGAAGTCATGTGATTGTGTGGATCCGATATGATCGTCTTAGGTACAAATGAAAGATTTCTTGGACAAACTTCTTGGCTAAGATCAAAGAACCATCCTTAAGATTTCTTGGAATGAAATGTAACAAGCCAACTCTTGTTAACCTAAAATTAACCAACTTAATCATCATTAAGTCAAAAATCATGATTAATATAATAAAAAAGAAACAAATAATAAATCAATATGCATATCTTTTCAAGACACATCAAAGCTGAAATTTATAGTTATGCCAAAGATATCATATTAGCGATTTACTTTCACTATACATTTAAAATGTTTTGCTCATAGCATCAATGATAAATTATACATAATAATGACTACCAAGTCATATAACATAATGTACTATATCTGGAACTTTGACATCTATCTTCTTAAACCTTAGCTAGTCTTCTAATTGGAAAGGAGAGCATCACCCGAGAGCTTTTCCTCTAACCACAGACTAGTTATCCCCTGCACAACTTCCTACCTGGAAGCGGCCCTACCCTTCATGAAGGGAATAGATATAAGGAACTAATTGGTTTGCCATCTGAGTATCTGGTGTTGTGTCCTTCACAATACTTCACGGTCACACAACTATAGATCCACTCTAACTATGTATAACACTACTGGAAGCATTGTGCCATCTGGAACATAGTGAACTGACTAATGCATGTAGAGACAAATGCATTACTTTGGACAAAGATTTATATACATGACATATCACATTGAACGTAGTTGAATGTTCACACACCTTGACTTGACTTAGAAGTTGTCTCATCCTACAACATCCATTTTTTACCATCCTAGGTCATAGTAGAAAAGTAGGGTTTAATTCACCCTCGGTCCATCTTTCTTAGACTTTTGACTCCGGTCTCCAAGAGTACATCTAGTGATTATTTGTTGTCTATGAAATAGGGAACTTGTGACTCCACGTCACTCTATTCCCATTTTTCATTACTTTGAAATTCATGTTCATAGTTTCCAAATCTCAAAATACCATCCTCAATATAAATTTTTCTATGGTTATTTGTGTTCAAAGTTTTCATCAATTTCATATCGATCACACGACTTGCCAATATAGGCCAATAGTCATCCATTTGTCAAAACAATTCAAATGGGTTCTTGAAACCCTTAGCTTCATTCATGAAGCTTGCCATAAGAAAATATACACATACATAATGTGTACTCTACGACAAAGTTATCACACTCATTTTCAATTCTTTCCTTCATGGAAAAGATAGTAATAAGATTCAGGGTTTACTCATTGACATCCGTAAGCTAGCATGTACTCTATGCAGCCTTAAGCAAGGTTTATCAATAATAATATATCTTTGCACCATGGCAAGACAAATCTTGTAACTCTTTCAAATCACAATAGCCTACACCCAAAGGTATAGTATTAACTTTCATAAACATAAGGTGTACCTTTTTCCTTATAAGTGTTTCGACTATCTTGTATGAAAAAAAATTGTCAAAGACAAGCTTAACAGAATATTTCAATGTTCAAATGTATGGCCATTGGCCTTCTTGTAAATGGTGTTACCTCTCCTCGAAGTACTAGCTATCATCCTAATGATAGGCTTAGGGCTTGGTATTAGAAGGCTCATAGTTTGATGATAATCATTCACGGTTATGGCATTCGGTCTACCATGAATGCAATCATAACATAGTGCTTATAAACAAATGTTACTTATTCTTAGCCTTATCGGCTTCGAGACTCTAGACTATTACAATAGTAATCACAGATATTCAGCCTTTTGGCCTCAACATATAAACCAATGAATACAGTTCTTTAGATAGACTGTAACACATTCTTTTAACTCTTTGGCCTTGAAGGCTTTAACAAAGTTATTTACATTTGAAAATATTCAAAAATGATAACATAGTCAGCCTACAATTATATCATATGATAACACTTGAATGCTACTACATTCCACAAAATAATATGACTGTGATAATAGTCTTACCTCAAATGTGTATAATGTATACATTATATCTAGCTAAGAGCAGCTATAGGATCCACTGCTTGCTTCTCCTCACAAGTTCCCAACAATGAAGTGCTACTCTCTCTCTATAGCTTTCCTTCTGAGCTCCATTAGATAAGATAACCAATACCCAACAAAACATTAGATAATAATAATAAGAACAAACCCCTCTCATTCGAAAAGGCTCTTTCTTCCATGCTAACTCACCACCTTCCATGATAATCACCACCTTTAACGTGGGGTGTGGATTCTAATTTGGTGGGCATCTTGCCACCTGTGGCCAAAGACTCTAAAAATAACCAAAAATTGCTTCCCACTCCAAAGCCAAAACAATTGTTTGAGCTTATGGTATCTCTACCACCATTACCACTCCCTCCACTCATCGTGGATAGTGGTACGGTTGGTGACATAGTATGAAAGCTTACATCACCAAGTTCTCAACCACTTAGAGACATAGACATGTCTCACATACTACCATTAATAAAGAAATAATACTAGAGGGATATCAAATAATCTAGGGTATTACCTAGTTATGTTATCATCGTAAAGGTGCTAACATAACCATGCAATTATGAGGTTGAGTATTACTCCCCTAATTTGCTATATTAGACTTAGATAAGATATTTAAATGATAAACACAAGGATTATTAAAGGAAAGTTACATAAACAAAGGAAAACTTGACATCACACAAGCTTACTATCGACTACGATCCTGATGTTCTAAGAACATTGCTTAGTCGATCTGATGTAAATAACGTCAATAGACCTTAACATGACTTTATTGACTATAGTCAAATTGAAATTGACTTGCAAGGATAAAAAGACATATACTCACCCTGACTTACTTGATTCACAAATAATCAATTCTATACTCAGATGGCATTTTGATCTATTTTGAACATCTAGTCCCTTCTTCCCCGGTGATATTCTCCTTCCATCCTTAAAGGAAGATTATTTTCCTAGTTACAGTCATGACCAGATAATCATGATCGGTGTATCATCATTTAATTCATAAATCATTATGATAAAATAATCTTAGTAATAAGTAATCTCATGCTTATTATAAATGTAAATCAATATCTATGTAATCAATGATTTCACTTGATATTTTCCACAAACATCAAATCATTAATCTAAGATTTATTGTCGTGTTTACCACATAAAAGTGAATTTAAGTCTAATCTTAAGTTGGGGACGTAACATATCTCTCCCCATAAGAATCATCATCCCCAATGATTTAATGTCTTCAAAAGTCAAACCAACATAATGAAATAGTGTTTACTCAACATAGTAAAAAATTTCAAAAGAGATGGGGAAATCTTGCATAAATATCCTCATAGTTGTCCCAGGTGGCATTTTCCTCAGCATATTGGTCCCACTGGACCTTGCATTGGGTTACCTCTTTGTTACGTAAGCATATGTTACGTGTTTCAAGCACCTTGATGGCCTTGATCACTAGCATCCCTGGGTCCTTCACCTGTATAGCATTCCAATCAAGAATAGGGATATGATTATCTCCTGCAATAAACTTTTTCAAATAGGAAACATGGAAAACATTATGCATCATGGCAAGAGTTGGTCGTAGAACAATCCTATATGCGACTGGGTTGACCTCTTTGAGAACTTTGAAAGGACCCACATATCTAGGATCCAATTTGGATGTCTTTCCAAACTTAATACAACTCTTTTGGGGTTTGACCCTTAGAAGGACTTTTTCTCCCACTGAGAAATGCCTTGTGATGTGTTTAGCATCTGCATAACTTTTCTACCTATCATTGTCTTCCACTAGCCTTTTCTTAATCAGATGGACTTTCTCTTCCATTTCTGACAGCATTTATGGACCAAGGCTAACCCTATCTTCTAGCTTATCCCAACTTAGAGGGGTTCAGCACTTTCTCCCATATAATTCTTCAAATGGAGCCATCTTGATCGTAGAATGATAGGAATTATTATAGGCAAATTCCACCAGAGCAAGATAATCTTCCCATTTGTATTCCTGGTCTATCTAATACATTCTCAATAAATCTTCCAACACTTGGTTTACCCTTTTAGTTTGGCCATCCATCTTGGGATGATAAGCAGAGCTTATATTCAACTAGATTCCAAGTGAGGAAAACAAGGTTTGCCAAAACCTTGATGTCATACGGGCATCCCTATCTGAGATAATCTTCTCAGGAATACCATGCAGTCTAAAAATTTCTTGCATAAATTTGTAAGCTATGACGGGTGCCCCATCTGTTAAATTCCTTGGAATAAAATATGCTTATTTGGTGAGTCTATCCACCACAACTAGTATAGCATTGTGCCTATTCCTTGACATAGGAAGTCCTTGCACAAAATCCATGCTAATGATTTGCTACTTCCATTCTAGAATTTTGTGAGGGTATAATAGTCCTATCGGATGATGGTGTTCTATCTTCACCCTCTAGCATTCTAGACACGCAACTAAAAATCTTGCAACATCCCTCTTCATTCTCTTCTAGAAGTATAAGGGTTTCACATTACCTAGTAACTTTGTTACTTTAGGATGTCTAGAATAACGTGCAGAATGAACCTCTGTCCACACCATATTCTTTAACTCCTCAAAGTTCAGAACATACATCCTTTATACCTCAATAAGCCAGCTGGTTCAAGGTAAAATCCATCATATTTTGGATTCTAGGTATTCTCCAAAAGGGCCTATTTTACCTACTCATAAAACTCATCTCCCTTAGACTTTTGTAACACCTAATTCTTAAAATCAAAATGTATGGAGATCATTGAGGAGATATGTCTTCTCCTGCTTAAAACATATGCCACTTGATTTTCCTTGCCTTGAATATATTTAATCTCAAAATTATAATATGATATTATCTCTAACCACCTTCTTTGGTGAGCATTTAAATTTGGTTGAGTGAAAAAATATTTAAGCCCTTGGTGGTCTATTTTGAGTTCAAAGGGTTTCCCAAGAAAGTAACGTCTCCACATTTGTAGTGCATGAATTACTGCTACCAATTCTAGATCATGTGGGGCATAGTTGTGTTCACAAGTTTTTAGTTTCCTAGATTCATATGCGCTAACTTGTCCATCCTGGACTAGCACACCACCTAAGCCTTCCCCTGAGGCATCGGTTATGACTACAAATTGACCTTTCGGGTTAGGTACTTTCAAGATAGGTGTTGTAGTCAACCTTTCCTTTAGTTGGTCAAATGCCTCCTGGAACTTGTTTGACCACTCAAACCTCTTGCCTTTTCTTTGCAAAGAAGTAATAGGATAAGCAATTTTTGAAAAGTTTTTCATAGATTTCCTATAGTACCCTGCTAGGCCGATGAAAATTTAGACCTCATGTACATTCCTTGGTACTAGTTATTCCAATATGGCTTTAATCTTAGTTGGGTCCACAGCTATTCCCTTAGCTAAAATTATGTGGCCCAAATACTACACTTCCTTTTGAAAGAAAGTATACTTGGAGAGCTTACCATACAGTTTATGCTCTCTCAACCTCTAAAGAATAATCCTTAAATCTTGAAGGTGTTCTTCCTCATTCTTAGAGTTCATAAACACACTGTTCATTAAGTTCATAAACACTGCAGGTGTGTTTGTTAATCCAAAGGGCAGGACAGTGAACTTGTAATGCCCATACCTTGTTCTGAAGGTTGTTTTGTGGATATCCTCATCCTTTAATCACAATTGATGGTATCCAGATTGAAGATCTATCTTATAAAACACAGTTGCTCCTCTCATTTGATCAAAGAGATCATCAATGTGGGGCAAAGGGTATTTGTTCTTTATTGTTGCCTTATTTAACATATGGTAATCTATGCATAACCACAATGTACCATCTTTCTTTTTCACAAATATTATTGGTGCGAGCCCTAGAGTGACATACTGGGCCTTATCAGTCCTTTATCCAACAATTCTTGCAATTGAGCCTTTAGCTCCATTAACTCAGTTGTGGTCATTCTGTATGGAGCTTTAGATATAGGTTTCGATCCTAGAATTATATCTATAGAGAAGTCAAAAGCTATTTTAGGAGGTAATCCTGGCAGCTCATCTGGAAATAGATCCTCAAAATCTCTAAGAAAAGGATACATGTCCATATCTGATCTCTCCTTATCTATGGACTCCCTCTTCTCAACTCCTTTGAGTTTCTGAGATTCATAAAAAATTAAGTCATCTTGAAAATTAGTTTCCTCAAAGCTATTTAGTTTCTCCATTTTGATAGCAAACATTTGGCATCCTTTTCTTTGAGCTCTTTTCATTTGTGGGGCAGAAATTTGTCTTAGTTTGACCTCACTAGGGTTTCCTTTCAAAAAAACTTTGTTCCCTAGGTCATCTAGACATTTAGTTGTTTTGGCATAACAATCCACCTTAGCCCAATGTCTCCATAACTAGTTTATCCCAAGGATAACGTCATATGAGCCTAATGGGTCTATGTAAAGGTTCACCTTAGTGGAGAAATTTGGAAGTTCAACCTTGGCCTCAAACAAGCATTGATCTACCTGAGCTTTGGTCTAATTTGCATAGTCAGCTGACCATGTGTTTTCCATGTATCTAGCTTTTCTAGAAATTTTTTTTAAAAATTTTAGGGAAACAAAACATTCTGTAGCATCAGTATCTATCAGAACTAAAATTGGGAAACCAGATAAAATACCTGTAGTTTCAATGAGAGTGCTTTGATATTTAGCTTGCCTATTATCCAGGGTTGCATGTATGTGTTACTAAAATGCCACCTGCTGAGAGGGTAAAGGATTTCCTCATGGCTGCATTCCATGCATCTTGTTAGGACACTGGTTGGCATAATGATCTCTGCCACATGTATAACATCCTCCCACAGGCCCTCACCTCTCGTGAGGCTTCCTAGAATTATCTCCATTTTTCTTGGAGTTATTATTTCCCTTCTTTTCCCCTTTGGATTCATTTTTCTTATTCTTGAACCCCTTATCATTTTTCTCAGAAAAATCCCACTTTTTCCCCTTTTCTTAGAGGGTTGGGAGGTTTGAGACCAATTATACCTTTTTGGATTCCTTTCCCTATAAGCAGACATAACTTTCAATTTTTGTTCCTGTTTGATATCTTTTTCATAAACTTGGTCCATTGAGGTGGGACCATGCACATCAACTTATCCCACAATCTAAGTGTTCAATCCCATAATTTAAAATTTTGGATGCGGAACATACTTGAGTAGGCAAGTGAACTTTTCCTAATATTCATTCATAGTTAAATCACCATGTTTCAGATTCTAAAAATCTATAAGCTTTTGATCATAATATAGCTGAGGCAACCATCTTTGCCTAAAGAGTTCAACAAACTTGTCCCAGGTTAAACTCATAGACCTCAATCCTAACTCCATTTTCTTATCATCCACCATGTGGATGCTTCACCCACCAACTGGTATGCTCCCCATACTGCTTTGGTGATTTCAGTATAATTCCTTATTTCAAAGTATTTTTCCATCTCCATAAGCCATGCCTCCGCAACATCTTCGCTTACAAACCCTTGAACTTGGGAGGCATAACTTTTTCATATCTCGAGATAATTCCAAATCCAAGTGGCTTCTTCTATTCTCTTCATGTCTGGCCTTAGAGTTATTCTCTTTGCATTCACTTTGGGTGGTGTCATCATGACGTACCTTGTCATCACCCCCATAATAGGCTTCTCGCCTTGGTCCATACTGACCCCTGACCTCCTACTCAAGAGTTCCAATTTTCTTTCTCATCTCTTGGAGGATAGAGAGGATCTGGTCAAGTTTAGATTCAGAGTGGCCTAAAGGTTGCCCTTCGTCCTGGATATCTCCCATATTTGTTCTTGTCTGAACCATGCTCCAATCTACTTCTCCCAAAGTTTGCAAATTAATCATTCAATTAGTTTTTCATACCAATGAATCCATTCATTAATGTAAATCCATTCTCATTCATGTAATCTTTAACAAGAAAGGAAAGATTTGCCAAAATTTTCAAAATGCATTATAGTTTTCCATGGATTACATATATAATCCATCCATAGTTACAAAGTTTTGTTTACATCTTGCTACTGCAAGTCATTATTAGATTGGGATACCTTCCCATGTTCATTTCTCATCCTTAATATTTATCAAATTAGTTTTAGGAGGTGGACGTACTCATAGGTACTCAACCACAACCTCCCTAGTAACATTAGGATCCTTAAGATCACTTTCCAAGATTGGTTCCTTAGGTGCAGAGGGTTTCACTGATTCATTTTTAGAGATAGGAGTAGTAATCCTAACTTCTTTCTTCATCTCCTTCTTGATGTGTTTAACATCATCAATGAAGGTTTCATCATCAGCCAACCATGCACCTACAAAGAAACTAGTTTGTTCAAGGCATTTCATTCTTGAGGCTTGCTCCCTCAAGGCCTTAAAGTAATGTCCATTTCATGTTACCTTCTTTCTAGGTGTCAATCTTATTCTTACCATTCTGGCATAAGAACATCCAAACATTAGCAATTGTTAATGTTGGAGAGAGATAAAAGAATGTCATGTAGTGAGCTCATAGGTCCATGTATTGAAATTGGTAGCTCTGATACCATATGTAACAAGCCAACTCTTGTTAACCCTCAATTAACCAACTTAATCATCATTAAGTCAAAAATCATGATTAGCATAATGAAAAAGAAATAAATAATTAATCAATATGATAATCAAAATTGATATGCATATCTTTTTCAGTACACATCAAAACTAAAATTTACAATTATGCCAAAGATATCATATTAGTGATTTACCTTCACTATACATTTACAATATTTTTCTCATAGCATCAATGATAAATTATACATAGTGATGACTACCAAGTCATATAAAATAATGTACTATATCTAGAACTTTGAAATCTGTCTTCTTAAGCCTTGGCTAGTCTTCTGCTTGAAAAGGAGAGCATCACTTGAGAGCTTTTCCTCCAACCATAGACCGGCGGTCCCCCACACAACTTCCTACTTGGAAGCGGCCCTACCCTTCACGAAGGGAATAGATATAAGGAATCGATTTGTTTTCCATCTGAGTATCTGGTGTTGTGTCCTTCACAATACTTCATGGTCATACAACTATAGATCCACTCTAAATATGTATGACACTACTAGAAGCATTGTGCCATCTAGAACACAGTGAACTGACTAATGCATGTAGAGATAGATGCATTACTTTGGCCAAAGATTTATATACATGACATTTTGCATTGAACGTAGTTGAATGTTCACACACCTCAACTTGACTTAGAAGCCATCTCATCCACAATGCCCATTTTCAACCATCCTAGGTCATAGTAGAAAAGATGGGTTTAATTCACCCTCAATCCATCTTTCTCAAACTTTTGAATCTGGTCTCCAAGAGTACATCTAGTGATTATTTGTTGTCTATGAAATAGGGAACCTGTGACTCCATGTCACTCTATTCCCATTTCTTTTTACTTTCAAATTCATGTTCATAGTTTCCAAATCTCAAAAGACCATCCTTAGTATAAGTTTTTCTATGGTTACTTGTGTTCAAGGTTTTCATTGATTTCACATCAATCATATTACTTGCCAATATAGGCTAATAGTCATCCATTTGTCAAAATAATTCAAATGGGTTCTTGAAACCCTTAGGTTCATTCATGAAGCTTTCCATAACAAAAGAAACATATACATAATATGTACTCTACTACAAAGTGTAGACACCTAAAATTGGACTGCTCTGCAAACTAATTTTTCGTACCTCTGCACTCATCTACTTCCCCAATCTGCATATCCCTGGTGATCAATTAATTCACCTAATTAATCCATTTAATCTTACAACCCTATCCTAGCAATTGAATGAATATTCATAATATTCATTTAGTTGATTTATCCATTTCCCTAATCCCTGTTAATTAGATAAATCCTGCTTATCTGATTAGCCTAGACTTAAGTTGATTAAGATTAACACTTAATTAACCTTGTCTCCCACTATCATCCACTCACTGAATTTAAAATTTAGTTGTCCCCCACACTCATCCACTCACTAAATTTAAAATTTAGTTGTCCCCCACACTCCTCCAATCACTGAATTTAAAATTTAGTTGTCTCCCACTCATCATCCACTCACTGAATTTAAAATTTAGTTGTCCCCCATTATCCTCCACTCTTCCCTAAATCAAAATTTTTAATTCATCCCCTAGGAATAAAAGATTCACTTTTATTCCTAGCCCTTGATTTCATCAAATGAATCCTCACCCTCCATCCTCATCTCTAAAATCCTATAAATTGGACCCCTCTCTAAGCCATTGGAGAGACCTCTTCATGCATCAAAACTCTGTCAAAATCACTCCACAAATCTCCTAATCCTATCAAACCTCTGCCAAAATCTCATCTCAATCCCATCCAATCCATCATCTAATCTCATTCACCTTGTGTTGAGCACTTCAGCAATCCACATTAGTCATTCTAATCAAGGGAAACATCTGAGGAGCTCTATCGGGTGCAACTCCTTCCCGCATGGATTTGTGAGGTCTTCATGAAGGTATAATCATGTATTTATGCATTAGATTAGTTAATCTTTCATTCTGATTTCACTGATCAACAAAGTTATCACACTCATTTTCAATTCTTTCCTTCATGGAAAAGATAGTAATAATATTTGGGGTTTACTCATTGACATTCGTAAGCCATCATGCACTCTATTCAACCTTAAGCAAGGTTTATCAATAATAATCTAGCTTTGCACCATGGAAAGAGAAATCTTGTAACTCTTTCAAATCACAATATCCTACACCCAAAGGTATAGTATTAACTTTCATAAACATAAGGTGTACCCTTTTCCTTATAAGTGTTTGACTATCTTGTAGTTAAAAAAATTGTTAAAGACAAGGTTAATAGAATATTTCAATGTTCAAATGTATGGCCATCGGCCTTCTTGTAAACGGTGTTGCCTCTCCTTGAGGCACTAGCTATTGGCCTAATGATAGGCTCAGGGTTTAGTATTACAAGGCTCATATCTTGTGTGATGATAATCATTTGCAGTTATGGCATTTGGTATACCATGAATGCAATCATAACACAGTGCTTATAAACAAATGTTACTTATTCTCACCCTTATTGGCTTCAAGACTTGAGATTGTTACAACAATAATCATAGATATTTAGCCTTTCATCCTCAACATATTAACCAATGAATATAGTTCTTTAGATAGACTGTAACACATTCTTTTAACTGTTCTGCCTCGAAGGCTTTAACAAAGTTATTCACATATGAAAATATTCAAAAATGATAACATAGTTGGCCTATGACTATATCATATGATAACACAATGCTCCTACATTCCACAAAAGAATATGACTATGATAACAGTCATACCTCAAATGTGTATAGTGTATACATTATATCCAGCCAAGAGTAGCTATAGGATTGACTATTCACTTCTCCTCGCAGGCTCCCAACAATGAAGTGTTACTCTCTCTATAGATTTCCTTCTGAGCTCCCTTAGATAAGATAATTGATTCCCAACAAAACATTAGATAATAATAACAAAAACAAACCCCTCTCATTCAAAAAATATTTTTCTTGCATGCTGACTCACCACCTTCCACGATAATCACCACCTTTAATGTGGGGTGTGGATTCTAATTTGGCAGCCAAAGACTCTAAAAATAACCAAAAATTGCTTCCCACTTTGAATCCAAAACAATTGTTTGAGCTTATGGTATCTCTACCACTTTTACCACTCCCTCCACTCATCGTGGATAGTGGTATGGTTGGTGACATAATATGAAAGCTTACATCACCAAGTGCTCAACCACTTAGAGACATAGAAATGTCTCACATACTACCATTAATAAAGAAATAGTACTATAGGGATATCAAATAATCTAGGGTATTACCTAGTTATGTTATCATCGTATTGGTGGTAACATAACCATGCAATTATGAGGTTGAGTCTTACTCCCCTGATTCACTATATTAGACTTAGATGAGATATTTGAATGATAAACACAAGGTTTATTAAAGGAAAGTTACGTAAACAAAGGAAATATTGACATCACACAAGCTTACTATTGACTATGAGGATGTTCTAAGAACATCACTTAGTCGATTTGATGTAAATAACGTCAAGAGACCTTAACATGACTTTATCAACTATAGTTAAATCAAAATTGACTTGCAAGGATCAAAAGAATTATACTCACCCTGACTTACTCAGTTCACGAATAATCAATTTTATACTCAAATGGCATTTTGATCTATTCCGAACATCCAGTCCCTTCTTCCCTGGTGATACTCTCCTTCCATCCTTGAAAGAATATTATTTTCCTAGTTACACTCACAACCAAATAATAATGATCAATGTATCATCATTTAATTCATAAATCATTATGATAAAATAATCTTAGTAATAAGTAATCTCATGTTTAATATGAATGTAAATCAATATCTATGTAATCTATGATTTTAATTGATATTTTCCATAAATATCAAATCATTAATCTAAGATTAATTGTCTTGTTTACCACATAAAAGTGAATTTAAATCTAATCATAAGTTGGGGACGTAACATGAAATGCGCTACCTTTGTCAACTTATCCACAACTACCAAGATGACATCATGTCTATTCTTGAACATTTGCAACCCTTGAATGAAGTCCATACTAATCACTTGCCATTTATACTCTAGTACACTATGTGGGTACAAAACCCTGCCAAATGCACATGCTTAGCCTTAACTCACTAGAATTCCAAGCATTGAGCCACAAATTCAATAACATCCTTCTTGAGTCTTGGCCAAAAATATAAAGATCTCAATCCTTCCACCATATAGGTTACTGTAGGGTGCCCTGAATAAGGTGTGTTGTGGATCTCTTCTAGGAATAACTTCCTCAAATCCCCTAAGTCTGGAATATAAATTCTACCTTGATGTCTCAAAATTCCATCTGATTCAAATACATATCCAACAAATTAATGTTCCAAGGGATCTTTCTCTAAAGCTTTCTTCACTCTAGAATAGTGCTCATCTCCATGTAGATTATGAACTACTTATTGCCTCAAATTTTACCTTGTAGTGGTCATGGCTGCTAGATGCCTTATTCTTCTAAGAGCATATGCCACTCTATTTTCCTTTCCCTTGATGTGCTCAATCCCAAAATCATATTCACTGATAAACTCTAGCCATCTCCTCTGACAAGCATTAAGATTGGGTTGAGTAAAAATATACTTGTTTCCTAGGTGGTTTGTCTTCAATTCAAATGGCTTCCCTAGGAGATAATGCCTCCACATATGAAGTGCATGAACTATGGTTTCTAACTCTAAGTCATGCAGTGCATAATTCATCTCATATTGTTTCGATTTCCTAGACTCATAAGCAACCACTTGTCCATTCTGCATTAGCACTCCTCCTACACCTTTTCCTAATGCATCGATTATCACTATGAAATGCCCATTAGGATCATGTATAGTCAAAATTGGAGTTGTAGTGAGATTTTCTTTCAAAATCTAGAAAGCTTGCTCATACTTCTTTGTCCACTTAAATATTTTCCCTATCTTTTGAAATTAAGTGATCGGTGTTGCAATTCTAGAAAACCCTTCTACAAACTTCCTATAGTACCCTTCAAGTCCCATGAAGCTTCACACTTCAATCCTATATTGCGGTGTAGGCCATTCCCCAATTGCTTTAATTTTCTCTAGATCTACAACAATCTCTTATGCTGAAATGACATGACCTAGATAATGCACCTTGTCTTGATAGAAGGTACACTTGAATAGCTTACCAAAGAGTTTATGCTCTCTTAAGCATTGTAAAACTATCATCAAATGCTTATCATACTCCTCAATAGACTTCGAATAAATCAAGATATAATCCAAGAATATTAGCATAAAATCATCCAAGCAATCTTTGAATACATTGTTCATTAGGTTCACGAAAGTTGCGGGAGCATTGGTTAACCCGAATGGCACCACTATGAATTCGTAGTGGCCATAATGAGTCCTAAAATCTATCTTTGAAATGCCCTCATCCTTAATCCTTAATTGACCTGATAGCCAGATCTAAGGTCTACCTTAGAGAACATTGTAGCTCCTTTCATCTGATCAAAGAACTCATCAATCCTCGAAAGTGTGTACTTATTCTTTATAGTTGCCTTATGTAGCATCCTATGGTCAATGCACAAGCACAAAGTCCCATCCTTCTTCTTCACAAAAATGACCGGTGCACTCCACATAGACACACTAGGTCTATTAAACCCTTGGTTCAACAACTCCTACAATTGTGCCTTCAATTCATACAACTCTACAGTGGTCATCCTATAGCGTTCTTTTGATTGAGGCTCAGTCCCTAGTAGCAAGTCAATAGAAAAGTCAAAATCCCTCTTAGGTGGAAACTTGGCTAACTCAACTAGAAACATATCTTGGAATTCCTTAAGGATAGGGTAGTCATCAAGTACAAGTTCCATATTGTCAAGATCTCCAACTTGGACTGCATAAATAGAACATACCTTTCTTGAGGCCTTCTTTAGTTGCATAGCTTAAATTTGTCTAAGCTCAAGGGGTCTTTGAAAGCCATGAATCTCAACATGATTCCTAAGGTCATCCAAACATCTTACAATATTATTCTCACAATTCACAATAGACTTGTGTTTAGCCAACCAATTGATCCTCAAAATCACATCATATGACCCTAAGGGTGCTACATAAAGATTGACCTAAGTCTAAAAACTTGGAAGATCTAACTCATTGCAAGAAAGACAAGAATCTACCTTCTTTTTTGCCTAATTTTCATATTGAACCATCCATGAATTAGCCATGTGTCCTAGTCTAATAGATAATTTAGAAACTACTTTTGGGTCTAAAAAACATTTAGTTGCTCCAGTATCAATTAATATTGAGACAAGATGGCCATAGAGCTTACATGTACATTGAATTGGTACTACTTAGAAGTCATCTTGTCAGTTATCTACAACTACATGGATCTAATGTTGCGGTGCTCCTTGCTAATTTATTTCCCTTCGCCCTAATGATTGCTGAGGAAAAGCATTGGCATAGTTTTCTCCGCCACATACATAACATCCACCACGGGTGCTCTTGGTCCTTCAGGGATATCCCTTCTATTATTGTTGTTGTTGAAGTTACCTTTCTTATTGCTTCCATTTTTATTCCCTTCATTTTTGCCTTGGGAGTTGTTGCCTCCATATTCTAGATCTGAAGGGTTATGGATGTCCACATCTGCTCCAATTTGAGGTCTTAATCCCATGATGAACTTCTGGGTCCTAAATAATTCATCCAACTGATATTGTGGTACATACTTAAGTAAATGGGAGAACCTTTCCCAATATTAAGTCAATGACATACCGCCTTCATTCAACTTATTAAATTTGGTTATCCTCTTGTCAAAGAAGAGTTGAGATAACCACCTCTTCTTGAAAAGTTGGAGAAAGAGTTCCCATGTTATCTCACCTAGCAACAACCTCTTTTCATCTTTTTCGTTGTCCCACCAAGTAGCTACTTCACCAGTGAGTTGGTATGCACCCCACATAGATTGGTCTCGTTGGATAGATTATGGAGTTTAAAATACTTCTCCATCTCGATGATCCAAGCCTCCAGTCTGTCTTTGATGGTTCTACCATCAAATTTGGGTGGAGAAACCTTCTTGAGGTCCTTACCCAATTCCTCTGCAATTCAACTCCAATTGTTTCCATTGTCCTTATTCTCTTGGTTATGTTCCTCATTCCTTTGATTCTCATTTTGTTTTTACCCCCTGAATTTCCTCTAACCTCTTGCTCTAAGTTGTCCATTCTAGTTCCTTGTTGGGTCAGGAGGTTGAGGATTTGGTCCAACCTCTCATTCTACTCATTGCTCGAGCCACTATGGTTTGTGTTTCTAGTATCCATTATGGTTGGTTAGGGTCAAACAACATCCATATTTGCATCTTAGTGTAGAAGATAAAGGCCTTACCAATAAACCTAGGGCTCTAATACCAAATGTGAAGTACACATCTCATAAACTATAACATGAAATTAAATAAACATCTCAAATTTACATTAATATAAAATGGAAAAGATACATCTTTAATATATGTAAAAATGTCAATTTACATCTAATAAGTACAAGTGCCTAATCCAAGAGTTAGCACAAGAAAATATGATACACAATGATACAACTCTAGCTCTCATGCCATATAATCAACTCTATACAATAATGATGTACAAATTCAAGAATTATACAAGTAATGATACATTAATATAGTCGTTGTCACTAGCTGCCACTAACCCACATCATCATCCGTAAAATCAAGAGACGAGAACATGGCCCAGGTGCTTTTCTACCCAACTACGAAGCTTACACTTCCCCAAAATTCTTCCTAACACAAAGAATACTCGTCCCTGCACGAAGTACCAAGCAACCTAAAAATAATAGGTAGCAGGGAAAACTTGGTACAATCTTATATCTACATGTATTTCTATCAAAAACATGCAATGTCCTACTATCAAGATATGGCAAAGAAACATATCAATTGATATAAACTAGGCAAATATTCATCTATTTCAATGAAAACACAGCTTTGACCAAAGCATTTATGAATATACTGGTAGATCCCGAAAAGAGGATCAACCTTCTCTGTTAGCCCACATTTGGCACCCTATCCCGAAAGGTAAATCCAACACACTCATAGAAAAATAAACTAATTCCCTTACAAATACAAACCATGGTAGCACATGCATTTGCCCAATAAACAATTACTATTACTTTCTTGTAAAAATTAACGTGAATTCAAAATTATACTTTACTAGCAAGTACGAGATCTATGATGATTTGTGCATATTATACTTCTAAGAATGAACTCCATGCAATATTTATTTCAATTGCAAATATTGTCTATACTCATGTTTTTCCTAACCATTTCTTATTGTTTTGCAACAAGGATAAAGATATTTTAGTTATATAAAGAAAGATGCTAGTTTTGATCATTATGGAGTTTTTATATATATATATATATATATATATATATATATATATATATATATATATATATATATGAGAAAATACATACATACATACATATGTGTGTGTGTGTGTGTGTGTGGGTATATATAACCCACATTGCATGTGCAATTATCTTAAAATAAAGGCTAATTCAATGTTTTCATGCTCACAAGTAAGATCAGATTTATAATATAGTTATGATAGAATTTTTGAGATTAAGAATTGAGAAAAATCATATTTCCACTCAGTTTCAGGTTCATATACTATTGATTTTAAAAATAACAAAAACAATAGAGATATCAACATTCAATCCCTTTCATGATCTATACTCTGGACAATAGGTGTATATACCTCTATATTTATTAGATAAGTACAACTACAACAAAGATTATGTACTAGATACATACATACATATATATATGTGTGTGTGTGTGTGTAAACAAAAATAATAACCTTTTTGGACAGCATATACAATTCTAAAAACTACTGTCATGTAGAAAGCAGGACAACAAAGATAACTTTGTCTTTCCTTCATGATGTGAACAACAGAGGTATCTATATATCATTCACTTCAATGTGAACAATAGAGGTAACTAAATATCATTCATTCCAATGTGAGCAACAGAGGTAACTAAATATCATTCTTTTCAATGTGAACAACAGAGGTAAATAAATATCATTCTTTTCAATGTGAACAACAGAGGTAAATAAATATCATTTTTTCAATGTGAACAACAGAGATAATTAAATATCATTCTTTTCAATGTGAATAGCAGAGGTAATTAAATATCATTCTTTTCAATGTGAACAATAGAGGTAAATAAATATTAGTCTTTTCAATGTGAACAACAGAGGTAATTAAATATCATTCTTTTCAATGTGAATAGTAGAGGTAAAATAAATATCATCTGTTTCATTGTGAACAACAGAGGTTAAGTTTTTGACCAAGCAATTATTCTTGTTGGTGTATACATACATATATGTATATACATGTATGTATGCACATGTATTCAAAAACAAAGAAAAATAATCTAATTCATATAGGGACAATATTAGAATATGCTGATATTTTCACATAGGGACAACAATTTTCTAATTTTACCATAAACCCTAGAAAGCAAGACAATCTAAAATTAACATACCCATTTATATGAGAGAGGAAGAAGCTTGAATAATTCCCTACCACTCCAAAATCCCAGATTCTTGATGCTCAATGCAAAACCACTTCCCAATAAACTCCAATCAATCCTTCACCAATTGTTCTTGCAAACTTCTTCCTGCCTTCTATTGATGATGCTTTTTCTATTTTTTCTCTATGTTTTATGCATATCTCCACCTTAATTTGGGAGTTCTAAAATTAAGTCCCAACTTTTTTTTGTTCAGTCCACCTTTGAACTAACAATTTTTGCATAGTAAGAAGGGTGCGTGGTGGCCCAAAGTTATTATTTATTTTTAGCTTTAAATTTCCAAACTTCACTCTCTATCATTGTTTCTTTATATTGAACATGCATACACACACACACACATATAATTATAATAAATCTATCAGAAATCAGTCTTTATAAATCCATTTAACCAAAAGAAGAAAAGAAAAATGATTACAATGGTGAAACTGTGCATTTGAAAAGAACATACATAGTAGGCAAAATTGCATATAGCTAAACTAATCGTTAAATGTCATAACCACAAACATTATTCAAATTAAAATGTACAATCAAGAATATGTATCCATGTTACATGAGTGCATAATGAAGACTTTCATTAATGCAGTATATAATGATGCAATATGTATGAAACTACGTGAGTGTGTGTGTGAAATGGGTTTTCCATCATGCCAACTCTTGTTGGACGGCTAGGACACTTCTACCTCAGCCATGTTCTCATCTTTGACATGTTCCTGCACTCATTCACACTCAGATTCTCATCAAGGTTAGTCCATAAAACCATAGTCGAAGCATGAGTAAGATATAAATCTATAATCATAAACATAATAATCCATTACTATAACAACTTTCAAATTTATGCATTTTTAGAAATAACAGCAAATTACCTTCATGCACACGTAATTATCCAATAGTAAAACAATCATAAGGTAATGTCCAATAGTCTCATCAATTATATTGAATTATAAATGCAAACAAATGTTGAGATGTGACATCATTCACCACTAGGAAGAGACATCGTCCCGATGTCTTATTAGACACACATTGAAAAAATAAAAGTATCTCACTAATACTATCAAAAGTATCACAATAAGCAAATAAAGCATCACATTGTAGCAATAAAATACCACACTAAGCAAATTAAAGTATCTCAACTAAGTCCTCAAATGAGGAAAAGAACGATCTATCTCCTCTACATCCTCCCATGTCGCACTATCCATAGAATATTGGTCCCATTGGACCTTATACTGAACAATATCTCTGTTATGCAACTTAACATTGCATCTATCAAGAATTTGAGTGGGCTCCACCAGCACCACTCCTTGATCATGTACCTATAAAGCATGCCAATCAAGTACGTGTCAGACATCAGGAAGATATGGCTTAAGTAAAGACACATGAAATATATTATGGGTTTAGGTAAGAGCAAGCGGTAGAGCAAGTCTGTAAGAAACTGGGTTAATCACTTCCAACACATCAAATAGTCCTACAAATCTAGGAGCAAGTTTGGATTATTTCCCAAATGAAATGGAGTTCTTATGAGGTTTGACCCTCAAAAAGAGTTTGTCCCCTACTGAAAACTGTCTGAACGTCTTGTTCTTGTCTGCATAGCTCTTCTGTCGATCTGTCACTTGCTTCAATTTCTCCTTGATCAATCTCATTTGATCATCCATTTCTCTAAGCATATTGGGACCAATCACAATCCTGTCTTCCACCTTATCCCAACTGATAGGTGTGCGACACTTACGCCCATAAAGAGATTCAAAAGGTGCCATCCCCAAAGATGCATGGTAAACTCTACCAATGGAAGATACTCCTCCCACTTATACTATTGATCCATACAATACATCCTAAGGAGGTCTTCAACTACCTAATTTACTCTTTCTGTTTGACCATCATTCTGAGGGTGATACGCCAAACCGAAATTCAATCTTGTCCCCAAAGTTGCATTAAATGTTGTCCAAAATGTACAAGTCATGCGAGTGTCTCGATCTGATATGATCATCTTAGGTAATCCATGCAAATGAAAGATTTCTTGGACAAACTTCTTGGCTAAGATTAAAGAACCATCCTTAAGATTGCAGGAATGAAATGCGCTACATTTGTCAACTTATCCACAACTACCAAGATGGCATCATGTCTATTCTTGGACATTGACAACCCCTAAATGAAGTCCATACTAATCACTTGCCATTTATACTCTGGTACACTATGTGGGTTCAAAAGCCCTACCAGATGCACATGCTCATCCTTGACTCATTGGCATTGCATGCATCGAGCCACAAATTCAATCACATCCTTCTTGAGTCTTGGCCAAAAATATGAAGATCTCAATCCTTCTATCATCTCAATTACTCTAGGGTGCCCTAAATAAGGTGCATTGTGGAACTCTTCTAAGATTAACTTCCTCAAAGCCCATGAGTCTGGAATATACATTGTACCTTAGTATCGCAAAATTCTATCTAACTCAAACACATATCCATCGAATTCATGGTCTAAGGGATCTTGCTCCAAAGTGACTTAGTCAAGGTAGGAGGTTCCAATGTAGGACCATCCAGCCTTGCAACCTTAAACAACCAACACCATAATCATAACAAAGATGTAATAGAAACACACAACTAACAGTAGAATGATAAGAGAGATTCATAGTCACATGACACAAGATTTATCCTGGGAAAACCCTAAAAGGGAAAAAACCCAGCCTCAAAAGATTACTTCTTATTATATTATAATTCGAAACCTCATTACATATGCCTCTAGGGCTTTTCATGTGCTAGGCAATAGTCCAGGCTTACAAAAGATTTATAGAACACAACATCATTCTTCCATGTCTTCTTTCTTTTTCTCAGGTTCTCTATTCTCTTCTTTGCATCTTTTTCTACTCTCTGCTTTGTCCTATGTTTATGCTCTACTACCTTCTAGGCTAAAAACACTTTGACCTCTTCTAGAATATTCATCTTTTCACATTGTACTCTTCTCTTCCCTAAAACAATATCAAGTCGTGCTTATATATATCATTCTCAAGTCTCCCAAATTACCCATGTTGGCTTATAAGGTGGCACATAACTCTAGGCCATATGAAACATGTAGGAAATAAGTAGGTTGGCCTACAACTCTTGGTAATACTCTGCAAATGAATGAAACTTGATGTGGACCTCAAGGAAGGTCTGTCTGGTCCTTATGTGTTGTGTATGATGTTCCATTAGGCTCCACAAGTCACAAAAGTGCTCCACAAACCTTCTCTTAACTGATTGCATGAATGCTCTACTCTGTGAAAGCTGATGATCTTTTGATAGCAATATCTCTCTGCAAATGAATCCAAACCTCATGAAATATGAGTATGATGTAGATGTCATGTCATAGAAACTAAATCTTACTTCATGAGCTCTAAAATGAAGATGCGGTGGAATGCGATAGTCCCCAATGTCACTTTCTGGCATTCTGTAACTCAGCATTAATTATCCCAATTCACTGAATGACTCTTAGGGTTAATTGAAAAGATGATGCCCCTACATCAGGCTCATCAAGTTGCTAAATTTAGTAATCTACTCCCAATTCCTTGCAACTACCTTAGTTCAGGGATCTATCTACAAGATTACAACTGCCTCATAGTCGGCACTCTGTTGACAAAACATTACAGGCTGCCTTCGGTCAACGATCTATTCAAGCCATCTTCATGAGTTTCCTAAATCCTCATGTGACTTCTATGATCTATTCACAAATAATTGCACTACCTCATGGTTGGTAGCCTATACAAATCTTCTTTACGGACTGCCTCAAGTTCCTTCTCACTTCCGATTATCTAAATTTGGCACTCTTCTTACAAATCATTGCACTGCCTCAATGGTTGGCGGTCTGAGAAAGTTTGCTTCACAATCTGCCTCAAATTATTTATTTTGTGGTGGTCTAGCTTTGGCGGTCTGGCTACAATGTTGCAACTGCCTCTCAGTTTGGCACTCTATTGTCAAACACTTGTACACTGCCTCAAGATCAATACCAACTTTAATCAATTTGCAGTCAAATAGCCTCAAGAATCCCCTAACACTCTAGAACAATCATTTGCTTCCTTGATTCAGTCAATACATTCTTGAATTCCCTTTGCAATACTTTCTAACCTCTAGTTCTAGTTACAACTCCTTTCGCACACGTTAAAATCTTCTAGTTTCTTCTCTGCATACACTACTTCTAGACTTCTCTATGTTCCTTTATCCATATTTCCTTTATTCCAGTGTGATTTATTGCTTCCCTTTCTCTTCCGGTAGAATCCCTTGTCATCCCTTCTTTCTCTACACTATGGGCTTCCCTTTTCCTATTATGCTCCGTACATGTTTACACAATTTTTCTCTTGCACTGGTTCCTCAGTTGTTTACTCTACAACAAAATTCTGCTTAAGATCAATGCCTCACCTTCTTCCAATTTCTCAACTGAACTTGATGATTCAATAGGTTCTTCTTCTACATAAGTTATCTCTACATTATCTACTACTTCCCCACCATTAGTCCCTTGGTGACATTTAGTGCTTGATGATTTTCTTCTCCATACTTGAAAACAAGTTCCTCTAAATGATCTCCTATCAAATCCTCTTTCATCCCTTCATTTGTTGTTGCGATAGAAACTTCTATTGTCTCTCCCTGTGGTATGAATCACTATCCTTGTTTTGCTCCACATGTGGTCTTCCCCTTCCACTTCTAGATCCATATTCTCTTTTCTCTCCAACACATAAATAATTTAGCCTATACAATCTTTTGAACATACAAGTAACATATTTGCATTTCGATCCATCCATCCATCTGTTGATGGTGGTTTTAGCACACAACAACATAGGTATGATTGTTGGTATCACACCTCTCTTGAAAAGTATCCTACCCTAGGTAAGACTACTCCAAGGATAATACAGCTAGGTCTTAGCGTGCTTGGAATTTCTCTATTGGAATGTTCTAGTTGTGCCTATAAGGGGTCTTACATGTAGTTTGACAGTTTGGATGGATGGAAATAGTAATTCATGCAAACCCTTATAATTTTAGCTAATATGAAAATGTAAGATGCTAACGAAAAACCTAAATCTAACAGTTGATTTAAAAGAAAATGTAAAGGAAGTAGGGTATAGAAAGCTCCTAAGTGACATCCACAATGAAATGATTGCATCTAGTAGACAAACATTTAGAAATTAACTAATTTTTTGTTTTACCAAGCTACACAGATTGCTACAGCATCATAGAAAATAGTGCTATCTTCTATGGATCCAACAGGTTTTCATATTACATACATTGATTAAATACCCAAAAGCTAGTGTGATTCAACTTCTATAATGTAACTGAACTAAGCTCAATTTAACAGCCCAGGCTAACTATGCACAGCTACTTAAAATCAACAAGCAACTAATAGTATGGACTTGAATGTTCATCAAATACCTTAACAAATCAATAGCATTGCAAAAGCATGATTTAACTAATGCAGATCAAGATGAGAACCATGAAACCAAATTAACAATACAAGAAATAAATTTCTAGAGAATCCTACAGTAACTTGCTTTGTATTAATCAAAAAATTTGGCAGAGTGTCAACAATTTAGTATCAAGAGTCTATTGCAATGAGGGAAATGGCAACCCTTTATATAGAGGAGGCACCATACTGAGTTTTTGAATGAATGGTGGAGATTATCTCAACACCAATGACCTAGATTTAACAACAATTAGAGCATTTACAACAACACTTCTCATTCCCATATTACAATTTGTCCTATGGGAAAGGGATGAAAAATGACCTTCAAATACATTGAACTTGGACAAATTGAATACCCATTTGAATATATATAACGAAAAGACAATTTTCAAGACATAATGAAGACAAAATAGTGTCACATGACCTTCTAAATATAACAATATATATTTGTGACGGGATTACATTTCAAAATATTCAAAAATATTCTATTGTTCCTTGTCCACATCTATTTTGTCTTCTTGTGCTTTCTTATTATTGTAGGTGACCCAAGCTGATAATGTTGGATTAATGTTGGCGGGGTCTGGGTCTTTGATGTGATCCACTCTAAATCTAAGAATCTCTAGCTCATCACTGTACTGGATATACATTTTCTCCACTACCTTTTTGATTTTCTAGAATGTGATAAAAGCAATCTGAAGATCGCTGACTTTATCTAATCTGCCCACAACATTCAATGTACTTTGCCCAAAGATTATTTGATGTAGCTTATCCTTACAACCTTGCACATCATATGGAGCCAAATTATCAAATCCGATCACTAGGAAATCCTTTAGAGAATCATTTATCTCATAAATTAAAGATAGTATGTGACTATCAACTTCCTTGTAGGCCTCTCTGACACTATCAAAGACTTCTTTTCTTAACTTCATCTATTGGTACCACTCTACTCTTTTGTATAATTTATCAGCTGTTAGGATATTTTTTGACAAAAATGTTTGAGCAGGCAGATCTCTTATAGCTTGTACCGACGGAAACATGTGATAATAGTACTCATCATAAAGATCACATTCTTTATGCAATTCCTCCCATTGGTTTTGTAACTTGTGAAAGTCTTTGTGAAGCATTGCTACAAAGGTGATTGCATCACATATTTCTTGATACACCTTGTCAAACCATTTCTGAGTTCTAGCAGCCATTGTCTTGATGTCATTGAATTTTGTTAATTCATCCTTTCATAGAAAAGTTGGGATTGATCTTGGCTCACCTTTAGAATCTAGAGGCCTCATTAGGAATTGTAGACATGCTCTGATTTCTTCATTTTGTTGTTTCAATTCCTTCTTAGTAAGTTCATCTTTATCCAATTATTCCAAGATAGAAGAAACTAAGCCTTTGAATTCATCAATCTCCTGACCTTTGGTAGTAGGTCCCAAATCAACAGTTGTTATAGTATAGTCTTTAGCTCTGACTTGTCTTTTGTCCCCATTAGCAGGTGGAATAGCTACTTCATCTATTATATATCCTGTAGTATCCTTGTAGATTCTAGATTGAACTTTAGACCTTTTCTATTTCTTTGGCTTCTCTGTCTTGGCTACAATGGCATCTAGGTCCAACTTCATAACTTCAACCTAAGTCTCTTGATAAGAAAGTTTGTTGTGTAGCCAATTAGGTGCTATGGAGGAAGAATCTTTAGGAATATCAATATTTTCATTATCTATGCTTGATGGCCCCTCGAGCAACTTCAATTCTTTCTCAAATTCTTTGTTTACATCTTCTTCTTCATCTCTGACATTCTTCAAGTTTTCTAGCATTTCTTCTTGAGTAGTTCCCAAGACTGTTTCTTTCGTGTTCTCTTCTATGGGACTGTCAGAGACTTCTATTACTTCAACATTTTCTACTTGTGGAAGAGGTTCTTCAAATGCATCCTTTTCAATTTCTAATTCCTAAAGACCCAACTCTGCACATACTTTCGCTATTCCTTGTAGCAGTGGTATAGATAAAGGGGCTGAATCTTGTGTTGGTGTGACTAGGGATCTATGAATTGAAGATAGAGGGATTGTGGCAAATGAGGACAAGCTAACCTATGCCAAGTTAGAAAATTAAGTAAACCCCAAGGAAGGTGGAATGGGAGAGGTCGGTAGGATAGAGGAAATGACAATAGGTAAAGAAATGGGGGAAGGAGGCATGGAGAAAGATGATGAAAGAATAGAAGAAATAGGTGACAAGGAAAAGGAGGTGGAGAATGAAACAGAAGATATGGAAGGCATAGACATGGTGGAAATGGAAGGAAGTGAAGAAGTAGTAATGGAAGAAGTTGGGCTACTTGGGGTGCTTATCATCAATGAGCATGAGGCAGTAGAGATGGCAACCATTGGTGGAGAGGAAACAGAGGTATCTTCTTGGATGATTGCAATAGTGGTAGCAGGAGCAGCATATGAAGTAGCAGGAGAAAGTGTAGTAGTATTCACAATTGGAGCAGTAGGGGGTGAAGAGGTTACTGGCAAGTTTGTACCATTAGGTGTTGTAGCAATAGAGGTTTCTATGGTTACGCTAGTGGTTTTTACTTTGGTCTTCTTAGTTTTAGAACCATCCCCTGGTCCACTAGGCATGTCCCTCTTCTTGGATACCCTTGTTCTTGTTGCAGGAGGCATATCTTTCTTTTGTGCTTTCGGAACAACCTTCTTCACTTTCTTCCCTTTACCTTTCTTTGCCAAGGGTATATTCTCCTCACTATCAGATTTTTTTTATGTTTCTAGGGCTAGCTCTGTATCATCTAGTATTTCTATGGGTGCATTTTCCTCATCTCCAGATTCCTTTTCAAATTGAAGTGTTATGTAAGTGAGTTGCATTCCCTGTCTCTCCAATGTTGCAACTTGATTCCTTCCCCACACCTTGCTTAAGCTTATGGGTTCTTTCATTATTGCATCCAACGAACTTTCCTTTGCATTGGCTCAGTTGGGTAGAGGGACATGTTGATTTTGTGCTTCCCAAGGTCCACTTTGTACTACATCATCATCATCATTTAACCAATCTGGGGCCTCTATTATATGAAATTTCCTTATGAACCCAAGAGACAACCTCGAGTGAGTTTTTTTAATACTTATTAATCATCCACACAATTAGCCCAAAAATCTTCTAGATGCATTTTATGGAATAGATTTTGCTCACATATTTCTCCATTATTCTTTGAGGCTCAAAATGGTCTCTTTTTATATAGAAATGGAGGTTAAGTAACTATAGCTCCTTATCAAAATGCTCATCTTCTCCTAGAGAGACACATGCATAATTACCCTTACCCAATAAGATTGGAAACTTAACATTTGTTCTATGGAGATTTTTTAATCTTTCTACACAAGTGATTAGTTGCCTTGACAACTCCAAAAGCACCACCTTATCTGTTGGGTACTGAGGTAGCCTAAATGGAAAACTAGTGAAGCATTGGATTCATAAATAGGTGAACTTTTGAAACTATATATACCATCTTCCATATTGCATGATTTCATTCCTAGCTTTTGTGCTTATCATGAGGGTTGTGGTACCTTGTAGTAACCCGGTGATATACATCATGAATGCATCATTCACCCTCTTATAATGAATGAGAGATTGGGATAGCACCAGTTGAGGGTAGCACTCATATACTTGGATCTGCTACTCATCATTGCCGACATCCCCAATCTTAGACAAACCAACATACTCATTTCTCCTGGCTAACATATACACCATATAGGAGGTCCATCTGAATGTTTGCTTCTCTTTGAAATTTACAAGTGCCTCATGCATGTTATCACTCAATATCTGAGCCTAGTGAATTTTAATTCCTTTAGTAATCATCTCTTCAATCATCAAGAACATGCATCCTTCAAAAGTTGATGCTGTGGCTAATCCATATATTTTGCTAAGCAAGGTTACTAAGTCCCCAATCTCATCATGGAAATCACTTCTGTATAGGGTTTGAGGGAGTTTGATGATAGTAGATCTTTTACTCTTCATCCAATGATCATTTATATGTTTTTTGCATGTATCCATATCCTTCTTATATGTTGCCTCTACACCTGTTTTATTTGGTATGGTTAACACTGGATACCATGGGATACCAAAGGTCTCTGCTAAAGATGGTGTACTCAAATCTGCTAGTACTTCTCCAGTGGGAGTTTGTATAGTTCTAGTCAATGGGTCATATCTCTCAGTACTAGCAACTATCAATTCTGCACACTAAGCTGATGTAGGGAAGGCAGCAGCCTCTGCAATCCCACTGTCTTTTACCTTCTTGGCTCTTGGAGTTGCATCTGATCCAAACATTCAGGTTCTGAACTCATATAAGCCAATGTGACCTAGATCGGTGTCCCCTACATTTTTCCATCTAGAGGTGATCTTGGTTTCAGGAGGAATTCCCTTGAATTCGTACTTCATGGCTTGAGCCCTTGCAGTCATTTAACCTGCATGACTGGACCTCATAAGTTTTGATAGTTTTGAATAGTCTTCCTAACTCCTAAGTTTGTATGTTTAACAAGTTGACTGACATGTCACTAAGTCATACTCTACCTTGTACGACTGACATCTATCCAACTAATTCATTAATGTCTACCTCATGATAATTCACTTATTACTGCATTTATTACATGATGAAATGATAAAAGCATAACAATTCATATTAAACCATGCAATAAATACTTAAATGCTCCAAAATTTGAATCAAAATATGCAAAACATCACTATCCTATCAATGCAACATTTATTTCAGTCAGACATATCTCTTATCTTTGAAATTTTACAAAAGAATAGTCATTTTCATGCTTTGCGCTGATTTGGGGGTCATCCGACCTTTAAGGAGCAAAGTGTTGAATTAGGGTCCATCTGACCTTAGCGCAGATTTGAGGTCCATCTGACCTTGGTGCTAGTTTTTTTATGCATTCACCTTAAATAGGTTGTGGAAGTCGGTAAGAAGTGTTTCTAGCGCTAGTCAGAGGTGAGGAGTTTCAACGCTAGATTATTGGATGTATTCTTGTGCAGGTTTTGCGAGGCGATGAACCTGGCATGGTTTTGATGGGTGACTAAACAAAGGTTGGCAAAGGAACTTTTTTGTGCAGGTTAGTAGATTAGAAATTCAACTCAAGGTGAGAGTTTAACCATTAGTAGTGGTTTCAAGGTTTAGTGACCCAGCAGGCATTTTGATGATGTCTGACCAAAGTCGGAGTAGGTGAGTTCTTCCGCAAAGTCGGTTGATCAAGATTTTAGCACTAGGCGAGGTTTAGATCTTGGCGGGGTTTCACGGGGCATCTGATTGACTTTCCAGTTTGGAGTTATACCTTGAGTCGGTCATAGGTGCTTTTAGCACAAGGTCAGGAGATTCAATTTCTGGCGTAGAACGATTCCTTGAATATCATCAGAAAATTAGGCAAGGTTTGACGGACTTGTGATTTGGCTTACTCATTCTAGATTTCTTTAGTGTCAAAAGATCCAATCGTGAAAAATTCTACTAAAGATTTGGAATGTTTGATGAATGAGCTTCCAATTTTATGCCATGGATGGTTTCATAAGATTAAATTTCAAAAGTCAGACCGTTCTACTTACTAGGGTTCTTTTGAATGAAAGATTTCTTAACATACAATGTCCATTTTATAATATTTAAAGACTGAATCAAACCTTGGCAAGTAAGAAACCCTTCTGTTGAAATGTTTTCCAAATTAGAACTCAAAACCCTAATTTGAGAAATAAAACCCCAAGCTTGGGACAAAACACCTACCTGGTTACAGAGGCAAAAAATGATGGAAATGTGTAGGTTGAGTTGCAGTGCTTTCTCTTGAACCCTAGGGTGATTGGTTGTCGATTCTGCTTTGAAATTCATTCACAGAGCTCCTTAATTGATTTTTATGTAGAATGAGGTCAAATGCAAGTGGAAAAAACATTTTATCTTCCCATATTCAATTGTCATAAGTGTAGGGGTACAGAAAGATGTCTCGACATGCTAAAAGATTTACTTCAAGATTTATGGCAAAATAATGCAATCACTGACTCTGCGCAGATTTGAGGCTTTAACGACTAAGTCGCACATAGGGAATTTTAGCCGAAGTTAGGTTTTTCATTTGAGCATTTTGCATGGGTTTTAACGTCTTTGGACTCTGCGTGGATTTGATTATCTTCCAACTTTGAATCGGTAAGGTGATGTTTTAGCACAAGTCAGATGTGGAAGGTTTTAGTGCAAAGTCGATAAACTTAAGTTTTGGTGCTCGGTCGAAGGATGGGTTTCACAACGCTAAGTTAGTAGAATGTAATTTCAGTGCTTTAGTCAGTTGATGATGAATCTAGCGCTAAAGTTGGATGAATGGGAATTTGGTGCAAAAGTCAGTTGCAAGGAAATTTAGCACAAAGGGACCTCAGCCCTAGTTTCTATGAAAGCAAACATTTTGACTTAGTGGTTTTTTGGATGACTTAATGACATTTAATGTAATTGACCATCCTTTGATACTTTAGGAATCAAATGAGCTAAATTGATACTTTAGACCAACATTTAGGAAGAGGGGGTCCCCGTTTTGTGAAATGGGGTGTGTTGGCAAGGCACAACAAATGGTGACTTTGTTGGGGAATGCTCCAGAGCATTTCAAAGATAAACTTTATTTTTGAACCCAGAACCTCTGCGTTCCCCACATGTTAGACCAGAAAACATGATATCTTATCAAAGGAGTAGAATTTAATAACCAAGTGCAACCATCCATATTCTAAGAACTTGAGTGTGTGCAATTGCGTTAATTCCCATCCCTAAGTAGCTAAGCTCTTTTTGAATCCTTTACATTAAGCTACGTGATTAGTATACACCTCATGAACTACCTAGGCATTGCCCCACTACCAGCGAGCATCTATAGCCTTGGTGGGTTTGTCTCAGAATTTCACTCAAGCAGAGCCCCACTGCCAGTCAGGCATCCATAGCCCCGATAGAGTTTACTTGATTGTCCATCTAATTAAGTTATGGTGTGTGTGAGTGTGATTTTCTTTGTATTTTTTCATTGTCATTCTTTTGATGTTTCATTAAGCTTAGATTTGGCAGAGTATAATGTAGTATTGCTACCCTTGCAATGCATGCCTTTTCCTCTTGTGCATTGGTGTGGTGTGTTTGCTTTTTAGTCATACCTATATATATATATATATATATATATAGTGTGTGTGTGTGTGTGTGTGTGTGTGTGTGTGTGTGTGTGTGTGCTTTTTAGTTTTATTATTTTTGTCTGGTTTTCTTCATTTTATGTACACCTTTTATTTGTCTTTGCATGTTACATATATATTTCATTTGGTTGCTTCATTGGATATGCATACACCGTTTAGTTGTCTATTTATGGTTTCCATATATATATATATATATATATATATATATAGTAGTATTGTCTCGTGTTTTGTTTGTTTTGTTTTGTTCTCTTTGTTTAAACTTTTACTCTTATTATTCCATTGACTTTGTTTTGTATTTGTTTATTATCTTCTTGTGTGTATTTTTAGTTTTGTTTTTGTTCTCATTTACACCTATTTTCCATCGATATTGAATTGTATCAATATTGTAGATATATTTAACTTTTCATTTTTGCATTTTCACATATTTTTATATAACTATACCTTTGCTTGCAAACATGTTTTCTACATTTTCTATGTATAGGGTGGCTTATTTTTATATGTTCATTTTTGTTCTTAGTGCTTTAATGGGATGCTCTTTTAATAATTTTGACCTTGTGTTACTTATCTCCTTTATGGTCCATTCTTTGTCTTTTTATAGATGTTATTATTCCTAATCCTGAGTTTATTTATTTTTATTTACTTTGTGTTTTTCTTTTTTGTTAATTGCCCTTACTTGTGTATCTATTTTAGTTTTTGTATTTTAATAATTTTAAGTTTTGTTGGCTTATATGCCTTTTTTCACTTCCTCCTTATCCTTCTCTCTTCACTTCATGCCTCTGGTTTTTTGTGCCTTTCTTCCCCTCTCACTCCTTTATAAGCTCAAGTCTATGGTCTAATCTTCCACTCTCCTCTTCCTAATGATGGATCATTGAGTATGATCCGAAATGTCGATACAAAAACATACACAGCTGAATCCAGAAGCACTCTTGCATTAACACTAGTTACACTGATAACTCAGCTAGTTGGGTGTGGACTCCTGATAGCAGCAAAGGTGGAACTTAGATTTTTCACTTAATGCAAGATCACCAAGACTCACTTAGGTACCTTAGGATTACTTAAGAGTGTAAAAGATATATGGTTAGAAAATACTTCAGGTGCACTGACTAATGATTCATTTCCAATGAACAGACATCATACTCCTTGGTGTAACAGTGGAACCCACAGTAAGACCTAAGCGAGAAACTTTGGCTTCTCAAAGAAATATTCTAAATTACTTACCCAACAAAGGAGCACTTGTGATGCAAGAGCATCCTTGGTTCAAGAGCAATCTTGCATCATCCAAAAACATTTGCATTTTAGTTTGATTATAGTTCAGTTTGTTTCTTTTCATTTTCCAGTTCAGTTCAGGCAATTTAGTCAGTAGTAGTTTTTGTATTTTGGTCTGCATTCTACCGCAGTTACATTTCACATCTCGTGGAGCTGGACTTAGCATCTAGACTCATTCATCTACATCATATCCAAAATTTAGAGCTTTTGGATTAGATACCGGAAAGTTATTGCTATCAAAAGATTGACAATTTTCTCATAACAGAGCATCCTGACAGTCTCTAATAACCAGCTAAAGGAGAAGACTTGTGAGCATTCTTCAACTTGTGGAGCCTAATGACACATCATTCAATGATCTTTGGTTCATGGCCGACCTTCCCTGAGATCTGCACATCATCCCATTCATTTGCAGAGGTGTTCTACATGATTAGGTCTGACCTATCCATGTACACACATTATAGCTCTTCATTGGAGTTTGTGACCTTCCTTGGCCGATGTGGAGGAATCTTTTGTACCAGAGATGATATATAAGTGTGTAATAAATCCCTAGGAAATTAGTTATGATCATTAGCATAAGTTCATAGTTTATATTTGGGTGAAGGAGCTTTAAAGCTATATCTTGCAAATATTTTGATATTCTGTAATCAGGCCTTCTGAGCCCTACTTGTAAGCCCACATGATGCCGACCAGGTTGTATTTGAATTCTATGATTTATTGAATGAATGAATCTATGTTTGTTTCATATCTTTGAGTTGTTTCTGTTGTGTTTAATCTTGTTGCATGTCCTGGATAGTTCATTCTGTGAACCCTCCTACCGTGACTGCACCAGCTTGGAGGACCACACAACTACTACCACATTAAGGAAACAAGGATACCTCAATAAAGCAAGCTTAGAGGGCAAAAGCAATGCAATAAAAGACAACTAAGCTAAGCAAAAACAAACACCAAACAACAATAGAAAGAAAAATAGGAAAGCAAAGGCTAATCTAACAGCAACCTAACCTAAGCAAAGCAAACAAGCAACCTAATTATGTACACTAACAAAAGGCAAAGCTACCTCCTAAGCCTGGAAATAGTGCTTCAGGAACTACCCATTGGTGAGTAATGGGAACTCCTCACTAGTAAGGCTCTTCAATCAATACGTGTTATCACCTAGGATCTCATAGATCTGATATGGACCTAACCAAAGCTTATCGAACTTACCGTGCTTACCTTTCTTCTCATGGGCTTTGTCCTAGTATAATACCCCTTGAGGATAGTAGTTAGAAGAAAAATTTAGAATAATCCCATAGTCAAATGCCCAATTAGAAAAATGCGATGAAGAAAAGGCAGGACCATTATCACACACCAAGGAGAAAGGACATCCAAACCTGGTAATAATATTATTTTCAATAAATTTAACCACTACCTCTGTGGTGCATTGTTTGCATGCTATAGCCTCAGACCATTGGGTACAATAATCAATAGCAGTCAGAATGTGCATGTGGCCTGCAGAGGAAGGTGGATTGATCATACCAAGAAAGTTGAGCCCCCATTGCACGAATGGTTGTACCTCTAGGACTGGCTGTAGAGGCATAGCAATATTTTGTTCTCTTGTGGAAGCCGTCTGACATATGTGATAGGTCCTTACATGTGAATGTGTAACTTTGAACAAAGTGGGCCAGTAATATCCTGCCCAAAGGATCTGATTAGCAGTTGAATGAGCTAACCCGTGACCTGTTCCAAACTTCTCATGAAAACTTGTCAAAACTTGCGCTACTTCTATTTTAGCTAGGCACCTCAGATAGATCCCTTCATGATTTTTCTTATAAAACATTGATCCCTTGATCATATAGTTGTTACTTTTTAATCTGAGTGCTCTCATCTAAATTGAGTTCAGTTGAGGTGGGCAACGTTGGTTAAGGAGATAGAATACAATGTCTCCATACCACTTGTCTTTAGAGATGTCTTCTAAAATATACTGTTGGGAGACTAAGCTTGGACCAACTTCTGCCATTGTTTTTGTCAATGCCTATCCTTGTACCAACTTCATAGGTTGTATTTCTATGTTAAATTCTTGTAGAACGGTGACCCATTTTCCTCTTCGTTCACCTAGCTCACTCTGCATTAGCAATGCTTTGACTACTACATCTGGTACTATTGCAATCACTTGGCTTCTCAAGATGTAATGATGAAACTTTTTAACTGCCCTAACTAAGGTGTATGCTTGCTTCTCCACATTTGGATATCTCAATTCTGCATCTTTCAGTGGAGTGCTCATTAAAGCAATGGGTCTTTCATCATCAACAACTCTTTTCTGCATTAACATTACTATACAAGTATGCTCTGAAGTGAAGGAGTAGATGCATAAAGGTAATGTGTAATCAGGATTCACCAATACTGGCACATTAGCTATTGCTTGTTTGATTTCTGTGAATGCTAACTTAGCTTCTAGAGTCCACTCTATCTTGGCGTCTTGCTTCAACATGGCATTCAATGGATGGACAATTTCAGCAAACCCAGTAATAAACTTGCAGACAAAATTAATCTTACCGAAATATGATTTTAGCTCTTTTTTGCTAGCTGGGGGTTGTATCTTGAGGATCACCTGGACTTGGTCAGGATCAATTGACATGCCTTGCTTAGAAATGACCTGTCCCAGCAATTTCCCTTTAGTCACTCCAAAGATACACTTTTTAGGATTGAGTGAGATCCCAAAATCTTTGCATCGCTGCAAAATTTTCCTCAGGTCAGCTACATGATCTTCTCTCCTTTTCAAGAACACAGTGTGGTCGTTCATATATATGATGGTGCATTTCCCAACTAGTCCCTTGAAAGTGACATCCATTGCACATTGGAATGTGGTACCGGTATTAATTAAACCGAAAGGCATCCTGTGGTATGCATAAATTCCCAATTTGCATGTAAAAGACATCTTCAATCTATCTTCATAGTCCACCATCATTTGATTGTAACTAGAACAACCATCCAGAAAAGACATCATTTGAGATCCATTAACTATCTACAGTACTTCATCCAAAGATGGCGGTGGGTAATTATCTTTCTTCGAGGCCCTATTTAAATTTCTAAAATCGACGCAGAGCCTAATTTCTCCATTCTTCTTTCGTACTGGTACCAAATTTGCCACTGAGGCTGAATGTCCGATAGGAAATATAATTCTGACAGACACCAGTTTTTGTACTTCCTTGAAAATCAAAGGCTCCAACAAGGCATTTACCAGTTGCTACCTTTGTTTGAATGATTTTGTCCTTGACTTGAGAGGTATCGTATGAGTTATGATTGAAGTATCATAAGTTTTGAGATCTTCATAACTCCATGCTATGACTTCATGATAATCTCTTAATGCATGGATAATATTTGTCCTTTCTTCCTCTATACTAGCTTTTCCAATAAACACATTCTTGGCCTCTTTAGATGTCCCCAAGTTGTACGGTTCGCACTGTCCACCAAGGGACTCTCCCTCTTTCTTCTGGATTCCAAGCTTGTTTGAATCAAACAATCACTCCAACTTGACCATTCCTCAAGGAATAGTGTTCGTCTTCAAGTTGAGAACCCCTTCTAAGTCCATTTTAGTTGGTTCCATCTCTTCTTCATCTATTATTTGGGTAGCAAAAACATCTAACGAAGTGAGAAAGTTGATTATGTGTTTGTCATCTTCAAAGACCTGAAAGTTCGTGATGTTGTCTGGTACTAAGGGAGTGGAGATAAACTCTACAGTGAACCTTTTTAAGCCTATCATAGATGTTGGTTCTAGTGAACTAGCAGTATGTGCTAAGGCGTCAGCAACATAATTTTGTCTTCGTGGGATTAGCTGAATATTGAAGCCATCAAAATACTCGATCAAATCCCATACGCAATTTCAATATCTATTTAACCTCTTGTTGTTGCAAGAGTATTGATTTCTCACTTGTTTGACAACCAATTCTGAGTCACCAAGCACTTGAATAACTCTAACCTTTTTCTTGAGGGCCATCAACAATCCCTGCACCAAAGCTTCGTATTCTGTCACATTATTTGTGCAAGGGAATTGTAACCTGTGTGCGGCCAAATATGAACTCCCTGTGGGGCTAATTAGTTCAAAGCCTACCTTAGATCCTTGTCTACACCTAGATCCATCAAATCTCAAAACCAAAGGTGGAAGTCCTTATTGCTATTATCATGTTTTGGTTGTCTCTTTTTGGTTGACTGATGTTCGGCATCTACCTTCCTTGTAACAGTTGGATCTTCCTTTGAAACTATGGGAATCTTTAAGTGTTTTTGCACTTGCTCTATTGCCTCTTGGAAAAGAAAACATGTGAATTTAGAATGGGATGCATTGTGAATATGACACTAGCTTGGTAGTAGCAATTCATTTATCTGTACCTGCTTTCCAACAACCACTTGATCACTCATGAACTTAGCTACAAAGTCTTGAAGTCCTTCAAATACGCCTAGCTCATCATCAGAGGAGGAGAACTCTGGGATTGATTGTACACATGTTTCAGTGGTCTCTTGATATTCTATGCGTGATTGATCAGAAAATTTTTTGCAATTTAGCATGAGTATCTCCTTTGCCTGATCAACATGGGGAATATAGACTCCCAAATCCACTTCTAAAAACAAGATTTCATTGGTTTGATTGTACTATGTGATCATGTGTTTCATTTTTGGCTCCCTTTCAATACGGATCTGATTTGTCAATCCTTTCCAAGGTAGCAACATGTGAGAAAAGTTCATCGCCATGTAACCGTTCAAAGTTCTGGACCAATCTCTGCTTAGCAGCATGCCATATTGATCTCGAATATCAACTACTTGAATGTCAATGTATTGCTGCACCCTAGGATCAGAAGTTAATTGCATATGTATCTTATTCAACTCACCCATCATGTTTACCTCAGTCTTGTCCAACTATGTGACTTTCCTGAAGGATTTTGCTGGAGTGAGATCCAGTGCTTTGCATACTGATAAGGGCATCATGTTGGTAGAGGCTTCTGAGTCCACCAGACAGCTGTGTAGGTTCTTCCCAAATATTCTGAGAGTCAAGAGAAATGGTGGGCGTTCCCTTTTATCCTTGTACAATGTGACCTTCTACTCAACATCCGTCACATGGACTCTTTCTTTTCCTTTATTTGTATTATCCTTTGGTGGGATCTATTTTTGGGAAGAGTCTATCTTAACACTCTCTCCCATATCTTGAAAGAAAGCTGTCCTATTTTATGGTACTTTTAATAACTCAAAGATAGACAAACTAACTTTGATCTTCTTAAGCTCATTTGCAACATATTGTCCCATCTTTTCTACTTCAAACCTTTGGGAACTTTCAGTTGTAGCTCCTTGATACAATGACTAAGGTATTGCTTTGGGAGGCTCAGGATTGTTAGAGGCTTTTGGGTCAGGTAGGATTTGGTAGTTATTCAGAGGGATGGAAGTGGTGAAGGGACCCTTGGTTTTACTACTTCGCAAATTATATGGAGTCTTATTATATTGCTGATAAACATGTACCTCTTCATGCTCTTCTTCCTTAGGTTGATTATCATCTTGGAAAGGAAATGTATAACTATCTAACACAAGGGCGGTGTCATACCTTTGCGAAGGGACAAGTTTATATCTTTTTGGAGGATTTTCCTGTAATTCTACATTCTAGATTTCCATTTGAAAAATGTTGGATGCTATCTGGAACTCTGGATAATCCAACTTAGAGTGAGCATTTGTATTGTGTAATCTACACCATGAGGACAATGTTGCTTCATCCAACATTACCCAACTAGGCAGGCGGTTATTAGTATTTTGATTTTCCAAAGGTGAAGGGACTCCACCATTGTTAGGCCTAGTGTTCCAGGTCTGGTTGGGTCACTAAAAATTCTAATTTAGATATTGGTGTTGGTTCTAATATTGACTCTGATTATGATTTCTCTATTGTAGATATGCATCTTGATTCCTTAGATGAGTGACTTCTGCAGTGAGCTTTTTCATTTTCTCATCCAACTCTCTGATATCATCTTTGTCATCTCTCATCTTAGCTATTTTAGCAGACTAAAGAAAGGGCATTTCAGTTGGAAGTAATTCAGCTATAGGATTTCCTGGATGAACTACTAGGGCATGTGTTGTAGTGGGAGTTGGAATTGGGTTCATTATAGGGGTATGATTAGCTAAAGCTTGGTTGATCGTGGGTATTTGATTTGACATCGCTACATGACCTATATGATTCAATGGCCCTGTTGTTGTTTGTCCCAGCTGGGTGTTTACTGTGACAACCTTGGTGTATGCTTGAGCTAGGTTGTTAGGAGGAAGATTAGCCCTTGTTACAAACATGGAGGTGAGCCTGTCCAGGGCAGCATAGTATATTGGCAGGGCTGCAACTTGACCTATAGCATAAGGGGCTTGCCAACGACTAAAAGCTTTTTGGAATTGATTATTAAAGCAACTTATCAACTCAACCTTGGCTCAATGAATCTCCACAAAGGATCTGTAAAGGTCTGTCAGAGTAGTAGGCATCCTGAAGTGATCAAGAAATGCAGTCTTCAAAGTTTGCCATGAAGTTATGGATGTTGTAGGGAGATTTTCAAACCAATACTAGGCTTCATCTTGTAGTGAGTAAGGGAATAACCTGTAGACCACATCCTCATACTGAACCTGGAGCATGAACATGTTTCGTTCAAAGATTTTGATATGTTCATCTGTAGTTCTATTGGGATCATTTGTACGGAACTTGGAGTAGAACTTGTCAGGGTTCTTGGGCATGTCATGGTAGTCATTGAACTTAAATGGGGATTGTTTGTTACCAGTGAACAATACCATGCTTGGGGGATTGATTGTGGCTGTAGCTGGGTTTCTTGGAGCTAATTGAGCCCTAGGTGCTCTGGGTATTCCCGATCCCTTTTGGTTCTTCTAAACTCTGTCAAAGACAACAACTCTTTTCCAGTTGAGCTAGACCTTGTATGTCTTTGTCTAGTTCCCAGACTTGCTGATTTTGTGGAGGGAATTTCAGCTTAGTGGCCCTCCTTCTAGCACCAATTTTGTTGATGGTGGTTTTAGCACACAACAATGTAGGTATGATTACTGGTATCTCACCTCTCTTGAAAAGTATCCTACCCTATGTAAGACTACTCCAAGTATAATACAACTAGGTCTTAGCGTGCTTGAAATTTCTCAGTTGGAATATTCTAGTTGTGCCTACAAGGGGTCTTACATGTAGTTTGATAGTTTGGATAGATGGAAATAGCAATTCATGCAAACCCTTATAATTTCAGCTGATATGAAAATGTAAGATGTTGCTAAAAAACCTAAATCTAATAGTTGATTTAAAAGAAAATGTAAAAGGAAGTAGGGTTTAGAAAGCTCCTAAGTGACATCCATAATGAAATGATTGCATCTGGTAGACAAACATTTAGAAATTAACCAATTTTTTGTTTTACCAAGCTACAGAGATTGCTATAGCATCACAGAAAATAGTGCTATCTTCTATGGATCCAATAGGTTTTCATATTACATACATTGATTAAACACCCAAAAGCTAGCGTGATTCAACTTATGTAATGTAATTGAACAAAGCTCAATTTAACAGCCTAGGCTAACTATGCACAGCTACTTACAATCAACAAGCAACTAATAGTATGGACTTGAATGTCCATCAAATACCTTAATAAATCAATAGCATTGCAAAAGCACGATCTAACTAATGCAGATCAAGATGAGAACCATGAAACCAAATTGATAATACAAGAAACAAATTCCCAGAAAATCCTGTAGTAACTTGCTTTATATTAATCAAAAAATTCGTAGAGTGTCAACAATTCAGCATCAAGAGTCTTTTACATTGAGGGAAATGGTAGCCCTATATATAGAGGAGGCACCATACTGAGTTTTTGAATGAGCGATGGAGATTATCTCAACACCAATGACCCATATTTAACAACAATTAGAGCATTTACAACAACACTTCTCATTCATGGATTACAATTTGTCCTGTGGGAAAAGGATGAAAAATTACCTTCAAATACATTAAACTTGGAGAAATTGAATGCCCATTTGACTATATATAATGAAAAGACAATTTTAGAGACATAATGAAGACAAAATAGTGTCACTTGACCTTCTAAATATAACAATATATATTTGGGATGGGATTACATTTCAAAATATTCAAAAATATTCTATTGTTCCTTGTCCAAATCTATTTTGTCTTCTTGTGCTTTCTTATTGTTGTAGGTGACCCAAGCTGATAATGCTAGATTAATGTCAGTGGGGTCCAGGTCCTTGATGTGATTCACTCTGAATCTAAGAATCTCTAGCTCTTTGTTGTACTAGTTATACATTTTCTCCACTATCTTTTTTCTTTTTTGGAATGTGATAAAAGCAGTCTGAAGATTGTTGGCTTTATCTAATCTACCCACAACATTCAATGTAGTTTTCCTAAAGATTATTAAATGTAGCTTATCCTTACAACCTTGCACATCATATGGAGCCAAATCACCAAAGTTGATCACTAGGCAATCCTTCAGAGAATCATTTATCTCATAAATAAAGACAGTATGTGACTCTTAGCTTCCTTGTAGGCCTCTTTGACACTATCAAAGACTTCTTTTCTTAACTTCATCTGTTGGTACCACTCTACTCTTTTGTATAATTTATCAGTTGTTAGGATATTTTCTCACAACAATATTTGAGTAGGCAAATCCCTTATAGCTTGTACCCGCGGAAACATGTGAGAATAGTACTCATCATAAGGGTCACATTCTTCGTACAATTCCTCCCATTGGTTTCATAACTTGCAAAAGTCTTTGTGAAGCATTGCTGCAAAGGTGATTGCATCACATCCTTCTTGATACACCTTGTCAAACCATTTCTGAGTTCTAGTAGCCATTGTCATGATGTCATCAAATTTTGTTAAGTCATCCTTTGATAGAAAAGTTGGGACTAATATTTGCTCACCTTCAGAATCTAGAGGCCTCATTAGGAATTGCAGACATGCTCTGAGTTCTTCATTCTGTTGTTTCAATTCCTTCTTAGTAAGTTCATCTTTATCCAATTGTTCCAAGATAGAAGAAACTAAGGCTTTGAATTCATCAATCTTCTAACCTCTGGTAGCAAGTTCCAAATCAACAGTTGTTATGGTATAGCCTTCAACTTTGACTTGTCTTTTGTTCCCATCAGCAGGTGGAATAGCTACTTCAGCTATTCTAGATCTTGTAGCATCCTTGTAGATTCTAGATTGAACTTTAGCCCTTATCTATTTCTTTGGCTTCTCTGTCTTGGCTAAAATGACATCTAGGTCTAGCTTCATAACTTCTGAAAGTAAGCTAGGTGTGCGGAAAATGCTTCCTACACTAATCTAATGAGAGGAGAGCTATACAAATTCAATTTAATCCTTACAATAACAGCAACATGAAACATGTAAATGAGATATTGCAACAATACATTTGAACCAGAAAAAAAGACATAAGAAGAGAGACAAAGATTTATGGTGGGGAAAACCCTTGTCAGGTGAAAAACCCCACACTCAGAAACCTGCACAATGTATTAACAAATCTGAAAGTTGTTTACAATACACTTGCAATGCGAGCTTCAATGGTCTTCAACACTCATGTCTGGAGTCAATCTGGCAGCATAACAGTACCTGTAAACCTGTAATACTTCTCCTCCAAGCACCTATTTATATAGAATATACAAGGCAATATTGGTCCTATCTTGGGATGGGCATCCAACTTGGCCTCATGGCCTAAAATCCATGCCTAAGGACATTGGTCAACATTGTAGAATGTGCCTAACACTTGTCCACATCTCCCATCCCAAAGAGGTCACCTATTTCCAAAATGGGCTATGACAAATGCTCTTACGACACTTATGACCATCATAGAATCTATCATAGCGGTTACAACTTACAGATGTAAGAGAATCTATCATACACAGGCTATAAATAGCATATTCTCTTACAACATGTCATAGTCCACCTTGGGGCACCCAAATATGCATTTTTCAAAGATGCTTCATGACACGTCTTCACCTGTCTTACATGCTTCTATATCTGACTCTTACATGTCATAACTTCGTCATAGGAATCCGTCATAACCATTTCAATCAAACATTCCCTTACACAACATGAAAGATGTCGACACTTGGCAAAGTTATCCTACCACAAAATGGGATGCCTATCTCCTCATGTGAGGACAAAATTACAAGTTGTCATCTTCCATATGGAATTTACAATTAAGGATGACACAGCACCGTGCCACATCCCACAAAATGACACTATGGAATTTACAATTAATTTACAACATAGGCAATGAATTAATATATACAAACATAAATAAAGCAAGGAATTACCAAGGTTGAGACACCTTAATTCCCAACATTCTCCCACTTGTCGAATACCTTGTAAGAGCCAATAGAATAACATGATTTAACTACTATAGGCTGAGAGGCCCATAGACTCCAAACACCATCTAAACTTCTCTGTGCCCATTGGTTTTGTCAATGCATCTACAACATTCTTCAAAGTATCTACCTTCTCCAAATTTACCTTTCCATCCTGAACCATGTCTCGTACAAAGTGAAACTGAACATCAATGTGCTTTGTTCTAGCATGGAAGGTTGGATTCTTCGCAAGGCAAATTGCACTTTGACTGTCACAATTGATCGTGATCTAACCTGCATCAACACCAATATCATAATACAATATCTTAAGCCAAATGGCTTCCTTACAAGCATGAGTTTCTACCATATACTTAGCTTCTATCGTGGATAAAGAAACCACAGCTGTCACTTACTCATCCAACTAATAGCACCGCCAAACAGTGTAAACACATAAGCACTGGTGGATCTCCTACTGTCAATGTCACCTACCCAATCTGAATCCACAAATCCATGAATATCAACAGAATCAGGAGGTCCTGAAACATTACCATGATAGCATATGGAATACTTAGAAGTACCCCTCAAATATCTAAACACTCGTTTAACTGCATCCTAATGAACCTGTCTAGGATTAGCCATAATTCAGCTAAGGACTCCCACTGCTTGGGCAATGTCTAGTCTTGTGCAGACCATAGCATACATAACACTGTTGATAACTGAGAGGGGGGGGGGTGAATCAGTTATCCTAATTATTTCCCTTATTAAACTTTCCTTTTATTTGAAGCAGCATAAAATCAAACACAAAACATAAACCATGAAATAAGAAACACATGACACAGTATTTTTGACGTGGAAACCCTGTTAAGGGAGAAAACCACGGGGTGATTAACCCAAGAATTATTCTCTGTTAGAAGAATAGGAAATTACAAAAATGGCACTTGCCAATTAGGGCTCACTGCCCGAGCACACTGCTCACAAGAGGCTCACTGCCTACAAGAAGACACACTGTCTTACAAAGTGATTAGAATCACAGTCTTGAACTGATTGGAAGCATCTGCATATGCTGGAGTTCAGTTCCGGTTAGGTTCAGTATACTGATCTGCTGCACTTCATCTTTCCTCTGTTCTTTAGTCTGCTGTCCTTTCACATACCGGATCTTTCTTGTTACTTCTGCTCTACTCTAGACTTGTTCGCATATCCTCACATCCATTCACACACTTTACCACTAAATCCATCCTCTATATATATCCGCACAAGTAATTTCATCATCTTTCTAGTCGGCATCCGGAACAGTCTAGTTTCTTACAAACTTAGTTCTGTCGGCTGAATCCTTGCTCACCAAGCAATGCGGATCAAGCATATACTTGTAGATATCATCAATTATGTCGGCCAAACATGATTCATGCCTCCGCAACCTTTATCATCATCTGTAACACATCCGGAAAGTAGTTTGATACTCAGTCAGTCAGTTCTTCCTCTGTTTTCACTGTCTCTCAGGAATCCGGTACTCAACTATTCATATCTTTTTCTTTGTCCATCTCCGGAGGCTAAATCCTTGGAATATACTACTCAAGATAGTCCTCTTGACTTCCCCAGATCCGCACTGTGCCAAGACACTTCCTCTGAGAGATCCGGACCAATCTGTCGGACCTTGCCACATGCTCTGTTCTTGTTCACCGGACCACAACAATCTTCAATCTGACTTCCGGTAGAGATATAACATGACTTGCGGATATGTGGAATGACCTTTGTTGCCATCAATGACAACAACCATGAATCCATATAGTGTCTCTTGCCAACAATCTCCCCCTTTGGCATTGATGGCAACACTTAGTGAAAAATGACTAAGTGTTTACACTATGCTCCCCCTTTGCTGATGCTCTGTCTTTATATACAATTTCCGGAACTCCCCCTGAGTTGGATTCCTCATTTTTCACTGCTCCTCACTCCCCCTTTGACATCAATGGCAAAGGGTAGGGTCCGCACACCAAAATTTTCAAAAATTTTCTATATATGGCCGCATATTTACATACTCACATATACTGCAGAATGTCTGCAAAGGATGTCTGCAGTTGAACCATTTCAGTAGCCCAACTAAGCTTCATTCTGTCCAGGATTGAAATGTGACCACTCAACAAAAATGCAAAAGCTTCTGCCCGCCTGAGATCTGTCGGATCTTTTGTATGGGCGGTGGTCTGGGCATCACTGATGGCCTCATGCATCGTTTCCAACTTAGGGACTATAATCCTTCTAAGTTCTCCCATCCGGTTGGTAATGTTCTTTCTCTCCTTCTCAAGATTCTTTATTTCATTCAAGACTGCAATAGTCTGACATTCTTGATTTATTGTAGAGGAAGAGAGAGGATCAAAACTTTGAGATAAGCTTTGAAGCTTGTCCTGTTCCTCTTTTATTTTCTTGTCAATTGCAGCTGTTGCCTTTGACCAAGATATACAAAATTTGTAGATGTCACCGCCATCCTTAAGAGCATTTTCTAAGCTCTTTATTCCAATGCTTACAATCTTCCTATCCTTAGAGATTAAATCTAATATTTCAGAAAATCTCTTATCCAAAAATTCCTTCCGGACCTTGTCTTCAGCTGATTTTTCTAGAGAATTAAAATGTGTATCAATACTGCTGACTAAGGTTTTTAGATTACCGGAAGTGGAGGCTGTCGGATCTATTTGGATTGATGGCATGATCTTTACAAGTACTCCGGAAGCAGCCTCTATCAACTCACAGTCTTCCATATGAGACTTCAGGAGCTTTTCATTTGCCTTGGCATTTGCAAATGAAGCTATCTTCATTGTTTGTACCGGAGAGAGAGAGTCAAAATCAAATGGACCTTTTAGAAGCTCCGGTTCATCAATCTCTAGAGTTTCTTTGCTCAAAAATTGTTGAACAGTTTGTGCAGTGTCTCTTGCCGGAGACAGATGTTTCTTTTCTTCTGCAGTCTTAGAACTGTCAACCTCTTTGTCTGTCACCACTGCTTCCTTCTCCTGCAATTGCTCTTCTTCTTTGGATCCGGAGACTGTAGGGGAAACCGGAGGAGAGATGCTTGCTTGTTCATGGGCCACTTCTTCTGGAGCAGAGGGTCCCA